>JAWNNO010005527.1:0-1230466 GCA_035044985.1 Lordiphosa fenestrarum | reverse complement strand
GGTTTAGTTGGTAGAGTGGGCGTGGCAAAGGCTTTGGCATTTCAATTGGATAAAAAGTGGCGCCCCGACCAACTCGTTTGGTTTGCATTGCAACCAATTTCAATGCACTTGGAAAAAAGAAGGATTTAAAACGAGAAAGCTAAGCTGACTATGTCTGCCCTCACTTAAATACTTTCAAAAAATACTTTTTTTCCCATTTTCCGAACGATCGTTCGTATGGCAGCTATATGATATAGTCATCCGATTTGGCGAAAAATTTGTAAACTTATGTGAAAGCATTCAAAACAAACATATACAAAATTGCAGGATGCTACCATTAAAAACAAAAAAGTTTTTCTAACTAAAACTGTTTTTCAGACCTATCTTTTGTATGCCAGCTATACCATATAGCTGTCCGATTTTAACAAAACTTGGTAGAATTATAAAAATGTAGAGAAAACCTGTGAATACAAAGTTTGGAGACGTTTCCATTGAAAAGAAAAAAGTTTTTCAAACTAAAATTAGTTTTCCGACCGATTGTTCCTATGGGAGCTATGAGATATAGTCATCCGATCCGGTCGGTTCTGATATATAAGTAGTGTACAGCAATGAGAAGACTCTGTGCAAAATTTCAGCTCGATAGCTTTAAAACTGAGAGACTAGAGACTAGAGAGACGGACGGACAAAGCTCAATCGACTCAGCTCATCACCCTGATCAAGAATATATATAGTATAAGGGGTCGGAAATGAATATTTCTTTGCGTTGCAAACTTCTGGGCAAAATTATAATACCCTTGCAAGGGTATTTATCATATTAATACTTTGTCTCGAATGGCAACCAAAACCAGTATCGTTTTTTGGTATCAATATAATCCTAGAGCTTATCATATTGATCTTTTGGTTATCAATTTGATCCTTAGAATATTAGAATATTACTCTTTTGATATGCAAAAGTATTTATTTGAAAGAGACACATTTTTATGATACTTCGAACAATCCTTCTTCATTGGAGAATTGAAGAGTATTTGATACTATTCTAGTAGGAGCCTGAAGCCCAACTACAGGTCTTAAAGTTTGCAAGTATTTAAAATGTCTTAGTCATTACTTCAATAAGCTAGTAGAGCGTCGAGATATTGTTGATCTTTAGTCGTAATGAATATTTTATCTAAATATAAAAAGCGATATCTGAAAAGCGATTTTTAAAGAAATTATCTAAGCTTTGCATTGTTGAACAGCATTTTGCATAACCAGAAGAGCTCTACGAATTGGATTTGAGGAAGCTTTAAGGCTACAGCTCAGCCCATTCAGAATCATTTCAGATTATACAGCTGACTATTATCCCGTTTAAATTCATGAATTTTGCCCCTCAAGTTATGCTATATTTATAATTATTTATAATTATGGGGCAAATATAAAAAGTAGAATGTTCATAAATAAAGCATAACTCAAAGTGCAAAGTTCATGAAATTGTCTTTGTGTATAAACGGGGTATATGTTGCCTTCTCTGAGCTGAGTGCTAGTGCTAGGACATATACTCCTTACATTTTCATTTTTATAAAGTTTTGCCACGCCCCTGCAATTTGGAATAAACGTAAAATCTTCCACAGCTTTATAGAGAAACGGTTGGTACTTTCTGAACATATTAAGTAATCAGGATTCGATCAATAAAGGTTTGGTAAAGATCGGATGAACGATACGATCGGATGAGCATACACTTTTGTTGGTAAAGTGTGAAGTCGGTCCTGAGGGAGTTTTATACTTGTTCAATCGATCCTCTAAAGGATTGGTAAAGATCGGATGAACGATTCGATGGGATGAGCATACACTTTTGTTGGTAAAGTGTGAAGTCGCTAAAGGATGGGTGAAGATCGGATGAACGATACGATCTGATGAGCATACACTTTTGTTGGTAAAGTGTAAAGTCGGTCATGAGGGAGCTTTATACTTGTTTTTAGGAACTTCTAATGTAAAGTAGAGTAAAGAACTTAAAGTCAATTGGAATCAAAAAGTGCTTTAAGATTAAAGAAAGATTTTTGCATTAAAATTTCTTAGACTTTTCTTATCTTATCAATACTTATGTCAATAGAGCAAAGGTTCAAGGCAACTGTAAAATGAGTATATTGCAAGCTTCTACAAGTTATCAAAATGTCACCATAGCAACATTGAGATGATATTTATATTGAAAATATAGAAAAATCAATTCTTAAACTTTGAAAAAATGTGGCTTTGTGTTTCAAACCGCTCGTTCTTATTTCCTGGTCTAGGAACCTAATTCTTAACCAGTTGTTTCCTTATTTAAAGGAGTCTAATACATTTCCATTCAGATTTTCGTATCATCTTTTTATAACTCTCCAGATGTTTGTGATGCAAGGAAGAATGAAAAAGGTTTATATTAACATTTAACTGTTGATTAACTACATTAACATTTCATTTTCAACTTATTGTATTACATTGAACTACATTTTTGTCTCAGTGCATGCGGTTGGGCAACGATCCTTGTGGTCGAAAAACGGAAATATTTAATAATTCCTGCTGTAGTCATTTTTGCCCCGCAGAAAACCACAAAACTATGTACAAACATGCAATAAGTCATAATATTTATTATTTCACCTGGCACCCCTTCAACAACCACAACAACAGCAACAGAAAGGTAATCGATCAGGTGTAGAAATAAGACTACAAATAGACTCAAACAATTGACTAATAATTCATAAACATATTTCAACTCGAAGGAAAATTAATTTGCCAGTCGCCTTTGGGGGGGGAGTTACCAATTGGTTCAATTATATGGACGTGTTGACGTTTGAAATGACAACCAACAAACTGTCAATCATTTTCGGGTGTTTTACCCAAGTATATAACGGCTTTTATTGGTTTCAATGACCAATTATTCATATTGTTCCACGGAAACGCAACCAAATAGAGGCCAGCTGTCGCTGTAGAGCAAAAATTTAATGGGAATTTTGTTGGTGGCCACTAATCGGTTATGGGTTGAACCGTTACACAGAAGTCACGCAAAGTGCAATGAATGAAAGTTTAACAAAAATCCAAAATATTTGCTGCATTTTCTTGCTTATATTTGGCTTTCTTTGATTCAACCACTCCCACTCCCCCAGGACTTGCTGTTTTATTTTATTTATCCAAAAAAAAAGACTAAATAAATGCAAATCATTTCCCATTCCAACTGCAAATTTGAATTATCTGCCATTTAACGGTCAATTGCATTTTCCCCTGCCATGTAAATGTTTTGCTTTGAAATGAACTAAGGTTTGATTAATTGCATGGCAAATTTGTGAACAGTCATGCGGCAGTCACTGGAGACTCAAAAGGTAACATCCCCTCATGCATGGAAACAGTTTGTTCTCATGGGCTTTCTTTGGATTTGAATATTCCGCATTCATTTTTGGACCAGAGAATGATTATAACAACAGTTTTAGCTCTTGAATGGAGAAAGGTATTGGCTTAGTTCAGAATTAGTATACCCTTTGCATTAAAATGAATCAAGGTACTTAGCTCAAAGTTCTAAAGACTCCAAGCTGTTCAACCTCCAGTTTAGATCAAGTCAGGGCAGAAATTGAATCAATCTAAGGCAAATCTTCTTTTTGAAATCTTTCGTTTAAGGAAGACTTATGAACCTTGCAAAATTGACGATGGATTTTGTAACCTAATGAACCATAATACCCTCTAAAGGGGTACCAGCTGGATAGAAACTTTTCAACTTTGGGAGGGGACAAATAGAACAGAGATAAGAAGGATCAATAGACCAGAAGATCAGCATCAATAGGCAGCCATTTATCCGAATAGCTGCTTATCATATAAATGTCGGACAAAATAACAGAAGAACTGGCGTTGCAGCGGGTACTGTGGGCTCTGGGTCTAGACAAGTGTTTCTTTAACAATTAGTACACAACCGGTCACCTTCGCTGGCCAATGGTGCCAGCATTAAAGTAAGTAGTCATAAAAAAGCATCGCCGCTCGGACTTAGTTTAGTTTCTTTTGTAAGAAATTTGGAAGTAAGAAAGTAGGTCAAGCCCTGCGATAATATAATATGTACCAACGAAAGTGTATGCACAGTGTGATTTTTGGAGCTGCAGTAGGAGTTGAAAGCAGCGCTGCTACTTTTGCACATAACATGACCATCGTTCATACAATCTTTACCAGTTCTTTGGCAGATCAATCAATAATTCTTATAAATAGTTAGATATAGAATGCACAAACCTTTTATCTACCAAATGGTCATAGATATGTTGTTTTTTATACTCTGTACCGAAGGTACATAGAGTATTATAAGTTTGTGCAAAAGTATGTAACATCCAGAAGGAAGCATCTCCGACCCCATAAAGTATATATATTCTTCATCAGCATCAACAGCCGAGTCGATATAGCCCTGTCCGTCCGTCCGTCTGTCCGTCTGTCTTTCTGTCCGTATGAACGCACAGATCTCAGAGATGGTAAGAGATAGATGTTTGACATGTATGGGACATATGCTTCCTATGTCTGCAGGCAGATCAAGTTTATTTTCAATTTTGGCCACGCCCCCTCCCGCCCCCGCAATTTAGAAAAAACGTCATATTTCCCACAGTTTTAAAGATAGATGGGTCGTTTCTTTTGGACATATTTAGTAATCAAGATAACTTATCGATCCGCCAAAGGAATGGTGAAGATCGGATAAACCGTTGTCGAGTTATGATCAAAAGACTGTTCGCTGCTGCAGCTCAGTAGCAGCGCTGCTTTTAACTGCATCAAAATTTATGCTGAGCGTATAATTTCGTTAGTAGAGAGTATGTTATAGTCGGGCTTGACCGACTTTCTTTCTTGTTTTTGTAAGCTACCTGGGCAAACTATGTGCAATCCTTCAGAAACAGGCCACTCCCTAGTAGCTTCATCCTTGTTGTTTCTTCATCTACCAAAGCTAATAACCAACTCAGTTTCATGTTTTGCAAGATGCAATTATTATAAAACTAAAATTTTCCATTTCATATAACAATAATCAAAACTCTGACAGGCCATTAAGCTAGTAAAATGATTTGCATATTTCTATTCCCAAGGGGGAGCCTCCAGCCACCAGCAAATCATTCCCACAAACTTTCATGCAAAACGTGTCTAAAACTCATAAAAAGTAGCAAACTTTGTCCAATGATATACAGCAGCGTGGATGTGCATGTGAGTGAGTGAGTATACCCACCCTGATTAAGAATTGGACGCCCTATCAAACGTGGGACAGGCGAAAGGGTGGCACAATCATTGAATCCTTATTACAGTCATTATCGATGGGTTCCTGTGGTTTCTGTTACTTTTTTTTTTTGCTGGTGGGCCGCGTAAAATTTCATTTTTTATCTTCTTTTCTTTTTTTTATCATTCACGGGGGTAATTTTCTAACTAATTTCAGTTTAGTTGCGCAAACGAGCGCCACGCGTGTCCTGTGGCAATTTTGAGGCCGGCCTCCTTTGTGGCTTTTTTGGTGTGGTGAGAATATTATTTTTTTTTTTGTTTTCTGTGCCGTTGTCCTTGTGGCTGGTCGTTGTCATCCGTTAGTCGTCCATCGTTTAGCGTATTAATTGTCACAAAGTATCGCATGGCCAGGGATTGTGTGGTGGGTGTGGCCTGGGCTACCTTTGATTGCAACGTTTATCGCAATTCCAATTTATTTGTATTCGAATTGTCTTTTTTCGTTTAGGGTTTTTATTTGTCCGAGTCAGCATATTGAATTTCAATTTCAAATTGCTTTCTCTCTCGTTTGCTGTTAATAGTACAACTTGGGCTTATCCCCATTGGCTTTTTAGTTAATTTGCTAAGTAAATAGCCGCCCAGTTCCAGCCCTAGTAACAGCCAGCGGTTGTATAACACTTGGTTGGATTTTTGGGTGTGTTACGGAATGACAGACTAAAAAAAGAGAAAATTCTTACCCATGATTTGATAGTTCTATGGCCATGACTTTGATACGCTCTTGGGGGGAGGAGGGGGAGAAATAGAATCTAAAAAGTGAACAGAGGGGGTTTCGTTTGTCCTATGTAACATACCCCTAAATAGCACAGATGCAAACTGTTCGAAAATTAAGTGTTTTAAGAAAGTTTTTAGCCACCGGTTCGTTGGATAACACGGTTCTTGGTTCAATCCAAGCCGCGCTTTCGGTTCGGTTCAGTGGTTAACTCTCAATTTTTGACTTTCTACTCATTTTTTTGGAAATTAAAGTCGTAAAAATTGCTCAAATAACTTTGACAAGACATCTCTCAATTTCAGTACAGTCTTGAAGAGCTCGAATACAACAAATATTGTCAGCATGGACATCAGGAATATCAGTATCAGGAATATCAGCTTCAAGGGCGTTCTGTGTTACAGATATTTAAGAAAAAAGGAAGCGCCTAAGTTATCTAAAACCAAACAGAGAGAGAGTCAATATTTTTATTTATAATTTAGCGTTTTAGTTAGCTTGTTTTTGGTTATTCAAGAAACTCTTTCATACTCTTGCGTGGGAATGAGATATTATAAAAATAGAGGAAAGTTAACTTCAACTGAAGTTTGTAAAAAAAAAACGTGCTGCAATCGAATTTCTAACTAATTTGAGCAACATTTCCACTCAAAACGAACAAGTTTTTCTCTCTAAGACTACTTTTCTGACCCTACTTTTCTATGTCAGCTATACTATATAAATGTCCGATTTCGACCAAAATTAGTGGAATCATGGGAATGCATACTAAACTAAGAAATACAAAGTTTGAAGGCGTTTTCTTTGAAAACAAAGTTTTTCTTACTAAAACTAGTTTTTCGACCGATTGTTCCTATGGCAGCTATAACCTATAGTCATCCGATTTTGACAAAACTTTAAATAATTGTGTGAAAGCTAATAAAATTAATATATGCCAATTTTAAAGAGGTTTACATTGAAAACCAAAAAGTTTTTCTCACTAAGACTATTTTTCTAACCTTACTTTTCTATGGCAGCTATACTATATAGATGTCCGATTTCGACCAAACTTGGCAGAATCTTGGGGAAGCATAAAAAATAAGTAAATACGGAGATTGGAGACGCTTGCATTGAAAACATAAAAGTTTTTCCACTAACACTAGATTTTCGACCCATCGTTCCTATGGCAGCCTTATGTTAAAGTCATACGATCCGACCCGCTCTGACAAATGGGCAGCGTATCTACAACGCTAGAACGACCCAAGCTTTTCCTTTCATTTTCCAAATATAATTATTGGTTTGGAGCGACTTGGTTCGGTTCGGTTCAGAACCGGCCTGCTCAAAGCGTATGAAATTTGGTTCATAACTTAGATATCATATAAGTTAATAAAGAGAAATATGAAGTGTAGGTTGATATTATGAAGTTTGATATATTCCTGGTTGCAAACCAATCGTCTAAGTTGGTTCTTAGTTGGTGAAAAGCCATATTTCAGTATTAAGAAGGGCTGTAAGCCGGCTTTGAACCGAACCGGTTCGAGCCCGGAACTACGAAATTTTAGATTATCCTCGAACCGAACCTCTTAAGGTACTAAAGCTGAACCTAAACCTGTTCCGAACCTATAATTTCGGTTCGGTTCACAAAAATTAAAGACATGAAAAAATTTGATCTATCTCCCAGCAACTTCATATGTTATCCTGATGGTTCTGGAACTGGACTGAGTCTTACAATTGGCAGGAAAGTTTAATGTAAACATATGTAAAAATGTTTAGAACTACCTTTAGAATCCCTACACATATAAGCCTCTGTTTTTTAAGATCCTTGATGCCAAAGCTTATTGAACTATGCACAAAATAAGAGCTTGACATTTCAGTGGAAACACTTTTGGTACGTAAATCGACACAATTTCCTTACAGCTTATGTCGTTTTTGGGTCGATTACTTAATAAACTTGTATAAAGCATGGTCTGAACCAAGGTTCGAACCAAAACCGTTGCCCAAAAACCTTGAACCTCAAAATTCTGTATGTAAACCATTTTAAAATTTTGGTTCGAGCTCGCGAGCCGGAGCTTCCAAAATATTTTTGGGTTTAACTTTATCTGGGAACTGGAAAATTGGTCTGTGGGTTGATAATGTAAGTGTTTAAAGTATCAAGACCGAGTCAAAATCAATTTAGAGTCTTAGAAATCATTTGATAGACAGAAAATTTGGTGCTTATTTCATTATTATGACAATGTCAGTGTTTAATGTTTCAAGACGGCAACAGAATGAGAGTCAGCCAGCTCAAAATCAATTTAGAGTCTTAGAAATTATTTGATGGACAGGTAATATGATGCTTATTTTGGAAATATAGAGTTAAATACTTACCCCATACAAAACTGATTCCGAGTTGAATGTTGATACCGATTTTTAGACATATCAATAGTCCTTAGTTCCTTTAAAGGCAATCGAGCATCAACTTTAGTTGGAACATAAAATGCCACTGAGAAGCTTAGCTATAACAATAAGAACAAATATTGAGTCAAAATTAGCATTAAGTCCCAACAAATTGTATTATGACAAATTCAAAAATATGATTGCCTGCAAATATTTACACAAATTAAAGCAAATCAATACGCAAATATTATAATACCAACAAATAGCCTTTAATACAGGAAAATTGTTGCCATTGGAAGCTTATCTATGCAAAAAAAAACTTTCACACAGAAACAAATTTCATTTGAAATGGCAAAAAAAAAAGCATAAACAAAACTGATAACCAAAATAGAATTGTTTTTTTTCCCTGATATCCAGTCATCATCATTCAAAGTCATTTGGCTTATCGTAGGAATTTAAATTTCATACCCAGACCGATACAAAACACTTGAGTGGTTAAACTCCGGCCGAAATGACCGATTATATGAACGATTGAGGTGTTCCAAAACCCAGCCTAAGTAAACAACAGATGAAATGCATGTCCGATTATGGTCGTAGTTCGAATAATCATTGCCGTAATTCAATTCAAACAGGCAATTAATAATATTTCCGCTTTTAGAGCGAGAGGGCCAACACATAAACAAATTTAATTTCTTGTTCTGTGTGTATTTATGATATTTACCCACCGCCACCTTCTTTGCCACAGGTGACAACGACGTCGCGCCGCTTATCTCGCCACTGATATTAATAACAAATATTGAAAATTCCTGGAACAATTTATTGAAAATTACGAATGCAAGGCACAAGTCAAAGTCAAAGCCGATACGTCCGATTAGAGGAATGTGTTTGTGGGGCGGCACAGTGCAGGGCACTTGATTTTGTGTTACGGAAATGCCAATGGAAAGTTTCAGGTCGGTCAGCCATTTTGCATCCATCCAGCAGCCGCCGACCAGCGGCTGGACCGCTTGGCAGGCCAATCAATCAAGTTTTTTTTGTGTGTTTGGTGCCCCGTCAAGATGGAGGGCTCCATCCTTCAGAGAGACATAAATATGCAAGGGGCCAAGAAAAAAGAAAATAAATATGTGTGCACTTCGCATGAATTTACATTGCCAAGGTGCAAAAGGCTCAACCAGATAAGTGCAAGCAAGGGGCCCAAGACGACATTTAGTTACTCTATGAAATTATCAACCTGAGTGATATAATCGGTGCTAAAAATCTGGACCCGCTCATTAACCAAAGAAAATCACATACAAATAAGACATTTTCTCAGATTGTTAAGCAGTTTTAAGGGCTAATAATGCAGAGACCCAGCGTCTTCTCTGTATCCACCTCATATGTGTGCCTGAACACCGACATCTTACGAAACTGGGTACTACCATCCAGCTCCTTCCGAAGAAGATAGAAGAATTGTTTAGAGAATCGTGACGGATTGTATGCTATTCTGAGTACGAGATTTGGAGGAAAAACGTACAATAAGGGGTATTTCCGAGCTTCGAGATCGTTTACCATTAGAAAACGAAGTTGTTAAATATGTTCGTTTTGTAAAAACCGATGCAGATTTTCCTTATTTTTCCTACGAACTTACAAAGTGACTAGCAAGTGAAAGTTTCCATGTAGATTTTTGATTTTGCATGCTATTCGGCCATATAATCTTAGCACACAAACAGCACAAGTAAGTAAATTTAAAGGTCCACTTTGCAAATTTCCCGGACATGCACTTAAATGTCCATTAGCCGCCATCTTGTAGAGTTCTAGGTCCTGTTGAACTTTATTTAACGTTGCTTAGAACTCAGTACTTTTAGTAATTTAAATCGATCGAACTCGGAGTCGAAATAGTAATTATCACAAAATGTAATTACTTTTACAATTACTTGAGTAATTGTACTTGGAAAGGTTAGTATTTGTGTTTTAAACAAAGGTCGAAAATATCCCACTCAACTGTTGAAGAGTTACAAAAACAATTGTTATTATGGGACACTATGTAATATCCCACACAACAGAGAGAATGCCTTCCTTTTTTGAGTATAAATGTCTCGCTAAGTGGGAAACACATATTTTGGTTATTTTGTGTTTCTGTTGATCAAAGACACTTATTTTTAAGACAAAAGAAATAAGTGTCTTTTGCTCATAACTTGCCTATCGTTCATCCGATCTTCCCCAACTCTTTGACGGATTAAGAAATAATGCAAATTTCTATATATCTCTGCAAAACTGTAGGAGATATGAGTTGTCTTCTAGCTCTTTCTACCTCAGAGCTGTGATCGTTCTACCAACAGACAGACATACGGAAGGGGGACATGGCTACATCGACTCGGCAGTCGATAGCTGATCAAGAATATAAATACTTTATTTGGTCGGGAAATGTATCCTTCTAGCTGTCACATGCGTTTGAGCAAGGTTAATATACTTGGTGGTTTGCCTTTGGCACAGTGAATATGTAAAAACTGGTAAATAAAACGTTTGTATATATCATTGTTCAATCATATCCACTAAATAAATGGTAATTAATAGAATAGTTCCACTTATTGACATCCCCTTTTCTTTTTCTGTTATCTTTTAACTGTTAACAAAAAACACTTTGAGCTTATGTGTCTTTTCAAAGTGTTTTTTATGGAAAGATAATTTGTTCTCTCAAAAATTAACAACAATAAGTGTTGTGGGTTATTTTCGATCTCTGGTTTGAAATGATGAATTACTTGTGTACTTTCAACTTACAATTGCTATGACCTAAAAGTTGTAAGCAGGAATTGTTTTTTCATTATCTAAATAATCTAGATTATTGTAATGAAAAGTAATTAAGTACGGGAAGTAATTATTACATTACAGCTCTGGTAGAAAGTGATGATATATGAGCCAGATTTTAAATCACATATATTTATCCCATATTTTACACTCCCAAAATAGCTAGAAAATAAACAGAAGCAATACAAAATAGCTAGAATTGCAGATAACGGCAAGATTTATTATTTTCTAGATCCGGGGGTTAAAACAGCTAAAGTTGTATACCCCACAGTTTTATAGATAAAAGGTTCGTAACTTCTGAACATATTTAGTAATCCAAACTAATTTATCGATTTGCCAATGAAATGGTAAAGATTGAATGAGCGGTAGTCTAGTTATGAGCAAAAGAATGTTCATTGTAACTCCAGCATCAATATGCATACTAAGCTTACACTTTTGTTGGTTCATCGACTTTCTTTCTTGTTTTTTCAGTATTTTGAAACAAATTTCGATATTTTTTAGAAATTCCCAAAGCTTCTCTCAACATGTATACACTCTGCTTGAAAGTGTATAAACGCCATGAAGTAAAAATCAGCAAATGACAAACTGCACTCTGGGCGCAGTCAGTGGCTGGAACATCAACAGCCAACAGACTTTAAGGTTGACAATAACCATTGCACAGCAGAACAGCTCATTCTCTCTCTTTCTCTCTCTCTCCCTCTCTGTCTATCTCTAAGGAGCTACTGTATCTGTATCTGCATTTGTTGATTTTTTTGTATGCAGCTACTTTTTGCTCGCATCACCTCGACTCGGGACTGAAGTTGGCTCATAATTTATGCGTTTTAAGTGCCTCGATATGCAATTTTGTTGTTTGTCTGGACGATGGTTTCTAATGACAAGCATTGGGGTCTGGTCAGAAAGGCTCCTGGGTCCCTTGACTGGTTTTCTTTGTTTTTTTTATAAATTATCAAAGTTGTGTGTGTGTGTGTGTTTATCGTGTAATATTTATTGTGTGCTTAAAGGAAAACAAATAATTACATAAATTGGCATTTTGATAAGATGTGTAAACATGAGACAGCAATTAATTATGGTTCGATTTAATTCTCAGAGAGAGAGAGCGAGAATTCCTACGGGGCAACAAAGCAGGAACGTAGAAATATTGTTAGAATATTTGTTTAAATGGTATCTTTATTTATAAGCTGTGCTGGAGAAGAAGGAATGAAGTAGAGAAAATTTTTAGAAATTGTATAATACATGAAGTTTTTTATATCAAGGCGTTTAACCGGTTCAAAGACAATTGCTTAAAACTATTCCTTCCTATACAAAATGCTCTTTTCTTTGAATACTTTTAGAAAAGGCCTGCCAAACTTTGTATTTGATACACAATTTCTAAGTGAGGTGCTTTTTAATTTCATATCCTTCAACCCCTTGCCTATGAAATACCCCAACCGTTCATCAGAAATTATTTAAATGACCCCCATAACAATTATACCGTTCAATTGATAGACAATGCAAAGGCAATACATATCCACAATTAACCAACATTTTCTGAATTTCAGAAAGCCAATTAATTAATTAAGCATGCCCACGCATTCGCCTTGATCGTCTCCTTCTTTTTACATAAACTTCCATACAATGAGAATTTATGACCCCCCTTGTGAGGTCGAGAACTGAGAAGAGACAACTATCAAATTTGTCAAAGCAAATCAATAGGCCGTCCCCTGGTGAATGGAGAGTTCCCACACAGCCACACAAAACGTCTCAAAATGGTTAATTGTAACTGACGCCCAGATGGGAGCAGAAGGCGACACTTTCCGCTCACTCACTCCAAAATCGATACACAGGGCGAGAGAGCAAGTCAACAACTTTTTTGCTAATTATTCAATTGAAGAACATTTAATTTATTTCAATATAATCGAATTGAAAGATCGGAACAGAAAACCGAACAGACGGCAAAATGAGGCTCCCACGAAAGTCAAACAATTTCATTAAATGTTTAATTGGTGGTGGCTACCAAAGTGCAATAGAGTTGCCCCAAGAAAGTCGCACCGCTCTACCCTTTCAATTTGTATAAGATCGGTCGCGGGTTGGCGCCTACTTGAAACGACTGCAAATTAAAATTTAATTAGCACAGCGGATATTTAATTACAAATTGTGAAGTTAATTGTGCGTTAATTCAATTTTCATGATATCTGGGAAAATAAAATGTAAGTTGCAAGTATGGAGTAGTTCTCATTTGAGATTTGTGACAGCCATCCTACAGTAAACTGAGGTATTTTTCATCATTTGAAAACTCAGACAAGTGTAAAGATAGCTTTGGTGGTAGATTACATTCAATTTATAAAAGAAAATGATTCAAAGTTTGTTTAAATGTTTAAAACTTCGAAACTTTCTTCTGGGGGCTTGTTCTGAATTGCTATGAAAAAGTTTTTCAGAACAGAAAAGCAGCAAATTTCTCATCAGGTGCTCATTAGGCTTTGTTCAATTAAATTTCAATTTAACCAGTGGTGCAGTAGGTGGTCATTTGTTTTTATTATTCACAATTGTTTTTGTCACAAATGTCCGACTTCAATCTCAGCATCAAATAGTCTGACTATATTTCATATCCATCGTGACATTGGCATCCAAGCTCAGATTACTAGATCGTAGCCTATGCCATAACATTTCTAGGGATGCCATAGGGTATAAAAGGCATATAGGTAATAGGACATAGGTAATATAACTCGCGTTCTTATGTACTTCTTAGTTCGAGTGGATTTTGTGGTTCCAACTTACTTCGAAGCGAACCTTCTCGTAGGAAGGGGAATTCCTCAACGCCCGTTGACTCTCTGAGCAATGGTTGAGCCCACCGCTGCTTTAAGTTATTGCACACAGCTGTGACAGGTGAGCAATTGACAATTAAAGCAGTGAGGTGTTTGTTTAATGGCTTAAATTTGATTAACACTTTTGGAATACAAACGGCTGATAAATCAGTGTGACCCAACCATCATTTTGGCTCCATATTCAAGTTTTTATACCCTTACAAAGGGTATTATAATTTTGCCCAGAAGTTTGCAACGCATAGAAATATTCATTTCCGACCCCATAAACTATATAGATTTTTGATCAGGGTGACGAGCTGAGTCGATTGAGCTTTGTCCGTCCGTCTGTCTGTCTGTTTCTATGCGAACTAGTCCCTCAGTTGTAAAGCTATCGAGCTGAGAGTTTTCTTTTTGCTGCACACTACGAATTTGTTGGATCCAACCGGATCGGTTGACTATATCTCATAGCTCCCATAGGAACAATCGGTCGGAAAACTAGTTTTAGTATGAAAAACTTTTTTCTTTTCAATGAAAACGTTTCCAAACTTTGTTATCTTAGATTTTCTATGTTTTTTTATAATTCTACCAAGTTTTATTAAAATCGGACAACTAAATGGTATAGCTGCCATACAAAAGATAGGTCTGAAAAGCAGTCGTAGTTAGAAAAACTTTTTTGTTTTTAATGGTAGCATCCTGCAATTTTGTACTTGGTTGTTTCACATGCTTTCACATAATTTTACAAACTTTTGGCCAAATCGGATGACTATATCATATAGCTCCCATACGAACGATCGATCGGAAAATGGGAAAAAGAGTTTTTATTTGAAAATATTTAAGCAAGCATTTGCAAGGGTATAAAAACTTCAACACAGACGAAGTTAGCTTAGCTTTCTTGTTTTCAGTTGTTTTCCAAAGTATATCATCTTTTTCGAATGATATGATGATATTATGATATGATCTGGGGCTCAATATTATAATTTCTCGTATCATATCGTAATATACGCTGGAGAATTATCTATGAATAACTATCAAAATGATGATTTTCAGCATATCAAATTAATATAACAAAATCTAATTGATATTTTATAATCTAATCTCTAATGAGAGCATAAGTTAAAGTCAGCCCTGCCCGACTTAGATATACCCGTTACTCAGGGGAATAAGTGTTTAATAACCTCACCTTATGTTAATTAACAGTGCATTAACATTAATTTGAATATTTTAACATTATGTAAGCAGACAGCGGAAGCAGCTCAGGGAAGTAGGCAACATTTTTTATAACCTTTATAGCTCTGCCATTTGTAAACCAATTTTAATGAAAATTGTAGACAATAGGCACAACAAATTCATCCAGTTAATATTGCATGTGCAGCCTTTCTAAATAAGTCAAGCATTCTAAACAGTGCGCAAGCATCATATTAGTCGATTGACAGCATTGCAATGTAGTTAAATATAAGAAAGAAACGTATTATGTTGCCGGGTCAGCAAGTTTAAATTACCAGGAATGCTTCTTAATACCAACATAGCCATTGCTTACGCTAGTTTACGTTGATTCTCCTAGTTCGAACCTCTTCTTGCAGCAAATCTTGATGTATTCTTGCTTAAAAATGACACGGCTTGGTGTTGAAATGTATATAAACGCAATTACAGTCCATTATTCATGGTAATTTCACCAACATCAGCTATGAAAAACACCACAAAATATAAACAAAACACAGCACACCCTATAACACAAGCCAACACCTATCTTGCCAACAAAACACTAGAACAGAATTTTCCCTAACTATTCAGATGCTTCTGAGATTTTTGTGTATTATCGGAACCAAATTTACTTTAATTTACTTTATAGGTATCTTTACAATGAAAAGAGAAACAGTTCAGCGATTGCAGCAAATGTTACACGAACACAATGAGCTCATCAAACTGCTTAAATTTAAAGAACTTGTTAACTTGGGAATGAAGTAAAATTTATCCGAAAAATTAATTTTTTTCATACTTAAAGCAAATTAATGGTATCTTAGGAATCAGAACAAAACATTGGTTTTTCGCAATTGTTATTCAACTAAGTTTACTTAGAAACAAAACTGTAAGCTTGGGAGTTTCGAGAATAACACATAAGGAAGTCTGAAAACTCGCAAGTTTTTAGTTGTATTCAAATTATGAAATTCAGCATCATATCGTGTCTGACAATCTGCATTGCTGGTCCTCCATTGGTTAATCATAGAGGTAGAAAACCAATTTGAAAACAATGAAAAGTTCCTAAATCTATTGATTTTTTGGGCAATCTATTAGTTTTTTAGGAAAAAAAGAGAAATGAGTGGGTTGTAAATGGTATATAAAGATTTTCTTAATCATCTGTTCTACTCTCAATATCCTTGGGAGTGATATCTTCATGTGATTTTCTATAGATAATCATATTGACAGCCAAGTAAGTATTAGTTTCCCCCCTCCCCTCATCATACCACATGCACCTCCTGTTACATCGCAAAACAATGCCCATAACTTTGTCAGTGTTTAATGATATGGCTAAAACTTAATGAATCATTTTAATGTGCATAAATTAATTGAAATACACGCACACACTAAACCAAACGCAATGACAATGAAAGTTGAAGTCAAATCGTAAATGTTTATTAATACGGTCACTGACAATTAAATATGTATGCACTTGATACAATGTATTACTAATGTAGTTACGATCAAGACAAATGTGTCAGCAATGACAACAGTTGCCCCAACCCCAACCCCCCTCAGCCGGTGGACAAGTGGCAATGGGGCGAAAAACCGTAACACGGCCACACAACATGATACACAAAAATTAATAACAGCAAACGATTTCATTGCTGTGAGGTGAAGTCATTAAATTTACAATAATGCGTACAACAGCAACAACTAAAAGCGTATTAAAGAAAACAAAATAACAACTGGCCCACAAGATATTGTACCCATAGATATGGGTAAATGAAAAAAGATGTCAGTGCCCAAATGATATCAATGAGAAGTTACACTTGCAGAAAAGGGGAATGGAAAAAAAGTCGGAAAGAATCGAGTTCTGGTTTCGGTATACCTTTAGAATACAAGGAAGTTCCCTGATGGTACATGGATAGGTCATATTTTGGGTTCGGACCGAAAACTAGAAGGTTAGTCAAACAGACCTGCGTTTGTCCGAATTCGAGTGTCTCATGCTGAGTTTGTTAAGAGTCTAGCCACAAAGTAAAACGCAATCTTATGCTCAGTTCATATATTAATCTCTAGATTAGGCCTGATAGAAATATCGATATTATATATATCGATAGACGATCGCAACCCTTGCCTGATAATTGCTGAAATAATAAGGATGTTTACGACCCTTATATGAGCTATGGAGTTGTTGAATTGAGGAAATTTGAAATATTTTACAAGTCCAAAACTAGAAGAATGACAATACAGTCCCCAGTTGAGCTACCATAATGTTGAGTTGAGGAACTTTACATATTTTATAAACATGTCAGTAGAATTGTTTTGTTTTATTTAACTTGGTTTTAGCTAGTAAAAATATCACTGGTTGCCCTGAATACCCTTAATATGTCGAGATTGTTAATGAGTTTTTTACATTCAAGCAATGTTAATGGAACTAGAAGAGACTCGGAAACACTGAAATAATGTAAGAGTGGAGAGAAAAGGGTGGAAAAGGTTTTATTAATAATCATGCATTGTTGTCGGAAACCAAATTGACCTTAAATAACTTAACCGCTGTCTCATGCTCAGTTCAAATATTAAACTCTAGATTTGGCCAGATAAAAATATTCATATTTATATCGATAGACCAACAGCTGATGGCAACAGTTGCATGATAATTGCTAAAACAATATGTTGATGTTTAAATGCATTTTTTTCGTCCACGCAATGAAAATGGAACTAAAGGAGACAGAGAAACGCTTAAGTAATACAATAAAGTAGAGGAAAGAGTGAAAAGGGTTTTGTATATCATGTCTCGCATTGTTAACATGAATCATGCATTGTTGTCAAAATCGAAATTGGCTTTAAATCAGCGATGTTCAAGTCTCTCTGACGCTCTCTGTCTGTCTGCGACACTCACTGAAGCATTAATTCGGCAAGCATTCGGCGTGAATTACCGAAAGTCTTCGGCCCCTGGGGGCTATGGGTGAACATCGCTGCTTTAAGTAACTGCATCTCTCCAAAGAAAATTTAACAGCGAAGCATTTGAGTGATGTTAACTGCATTCTGGCATGTCAATACTTTACTCAAAGTTATTGAGACATTTGGAAAACACGGTGGTTAGAGGAAGACGGACATTGTCTTAAAATAAGTGAGAGAGCGAACAGCTGATTAACATTGCGTGAGTGAGTGAAAAGTCATGTTACATCTTTGATCACTCTTCCCGCTCTCCACACAATATTTGTTTGACTCAGCAAAGGTCCACAAGCAAATGTTCCTTAGCCAAGGAACATATCTGATTATTTGAGCGTTCTCTGGTCGCCCTGAGGGAAAAACTGTCGTCCAAAAGCTCAAAGTACTAAGTCTCAGCGGCGATTACTTATGCTGATCATATAAGAACTAAGGCCTCAGCAGAACTTGATGCTTGAATGAGAGAGAATGCTTGCAAAATATCAAATTCCTCCCACATTTCTACCCCTAAACTTCACTCATTTCTCCAAGTGCACCTGGCACAGGTACAACCATCTAGTTTCCCGATAAGCCTTAAATAGATTTGCTTTTAATTAAATTACGTTGTACACAACTTTTGGTGAGGGATTTGTATGTGTCGAAATTAGAATTGTTAAAATTGGAAATTTGTTCATCATCAATTTTTGATCTCATCAACCTCAACCCAGCAAACTCAAACATAAATTCATTAATCACATTCCTCTGCATTGGGTTCGACTCGTTGTCGTCGCTGCGTTATCGGGCGAAATTATAAATGATAAACTCAAATGGAATTTTAGTTAATTTGTTGAGAGCTTTTGTTACGCATGTTAATTCTGCTGCAGGCAACAACAACAACAACAAAAAGAAGAAGTAAAACTACAACAAAAAACGTCATTTCCGATACGTGATCAGCGAATATTTATCGCCCATCTTCCGAGGCTTAGGGGGCCCCCATTAACAGAGGAGACTGTTTTGTTTTTGTTGCTCGTAATGAGGCCACCGATGGCAAAGATACAAGATCTAGTCAAGAGTTGAGTCGGAGGTGGAGCAGCTGGAGTAGGAGTAGGAGTAGGAGTAGATGGGCTGCCTCGATATGGTAAGCACTCAAAACTGAAACTGCTACACTTGCCCTGTCTATGCAGAGCAGAGTTCCACTGCCGTTGGTGGCTTCTGCTGCTGCTGCTGCTGCTGCTTTAGTGGCTGCAGCTCCTCATAGCCACTTTCAAGATTGCTATCTGGCAGAGTACGCGAAACGCGTGCACGAGCTGTCAAATGGCCAAAGCTTTCGGGGTCCATCGTGCACTCATTATGATTATGACGCTCCAAGAAGTTTGGGGTGTAAAAAGTGTGGCAAGGAATGCGGCTGTTAGTAGTATGGCCATTCATCTATTGATTCTCACATTTGACAACTAATTGGTCCACTCTCTCAACTTGGCCTACCCAATTAATACCCGTCAAGCGTTAAGGATTCTTTGCCGAAGTCCAAGTACAAGTATAAAAATGCTTTACAAGTACACAAAAGTGTCATTCCATCACTCACTTAAAGTATTCATCCATTAATTGCCCGAAAGCCATTGGAGAGCCAATTGGAGACGGGGGGGTTGGTGGAAGATGACGCCAGACGACGACGAGGACAACGATGTCGGTAGTCGGTAGACCTTTCAAGTCCAAGGCGGCAGCCATAATGCAAAGAGAGCTTCAGGGGCAATTACCATGAGTTGAGGTTTGCCGGTTTGTCCGAAGATGGAAGAGAAGAAGATTTAAATCAGTACGCAAGGCGAACTGCAAGCTGGTCACAGTGATGACAGTTTGGCCAGTTTTCAATCAAGTGTTTGGGAAACTAAATGAAAAGTATGCTGGACATAACCAAATCTTGAGACAAATGAAATTAATGTGCAATAAATCCACACAGAAAAACCATAAGATCCATATCAATTTCAACATTACTTTTTTCGTATTTTCGTATATAGACCATAAAGAGAAAGGGACGTATAGAAAATGCAAAGATGGAAAGAGACAAATAGTGCTAAATACATATCGAAACTTCAACGTAACGTAACGAAGCAGGCTTTGCGGCATCTGACCGATGGTTGAGATCAGACGCCATTCCATTTCGATTCCTAGTTAACAAGAGGTACAGCAAAATAAAGAATAAAACTTAAAATTTTGTTGTTTTCTGATTCTATAAAACTATTTATAAAACTTAGCCAAAAAAGCAAAGGAAAGTTCAAGTTGAAAACGTTGGTTTACCTGTCATTTCCTATATAATTTTTATTCATTGTATCAGAGACATTTTAGAATATCAATTTGATCTTAGAATATTGATTTCATTTGCCCGAAAATATCAGTTTGATATTTTCAAAGAGGTCATTTTTAAGTGTATAATATCTTATTTTTATTGAAATGAGAAAATATAATATTAAGCCCCATTTATATCCATTTTTTCTGAATGGATAATCTGGACAAAGCCAGAAAAGATTTGACCAAAGCAGTTACCAAAACAGTGACTAAAAGAGTGGGTGGAGTTGGTGACCCAAATAGTGACCAATACAGTGACCAAAACAGTGCCCAAACCGGTAACTAAAACAGTGACCACAACAGTGCCCAAACAGTGGATGAACCAAAGCAGTCAACAATACTGTGACTAAAAGAGTGACTAAAAGAGTGACTAAAAGAGTGACTAAAAGAGTGACTAAAAGAGTGACTAAAAGAGTGACTAAAAGAGTGACTAAAAGAGTGACTAAAATAGTGACTAAAATAGTGACTAAAAGAGTGACTAAAAGAGTGACTAAAAGAGTGACTAATAGAGTGGGTGGTGTTGGTGGATTAACGGTGACCCAAACAGTGACTAAAATAGTGACTAAAATAGTGACTAAAAGAGTGACTAAAAGAGTGACTAAAAGAGTGACTAATAGAGTGGGTGGTGTTGGTGGATTAACGGTGACCCAAACAGTGACTAAAACAGTGTCAAAAAGCAGTGACCTGAACATTGATCGAAACAGTGACCAATACAGTGACCAAAACTGTGTAAAAACCAGTGGCCAAAACAGTGAAAGTAATTAGTTACCTGAACATTGATCTAAACAGTGATCAAAACAGTGACTACAAGAGTGACTACAACAGTGACCACAACAGTGTCCAAACAGTAGATGAAACAGTGACCAATACGGTGACTAAAAGAGAGACTTAAAGAGTGGGTGGCGTTGGTGGATTAACGGTGACCCAAACAGTGACAAAAAACAGTGACAGAAAACAGTTACCTTAACATGGATCGAAACAGTAACGAAAACAATGACTACAACAGTGATCAAAACTGTGACTACTAGAGTGACCACAACAGTCACCAAGACAGCGTCTAAATGGGACAAATTCCGGTCAAACAGCATCGGAAATGAAAAAGTGACATTTTTGGATCAGGAGTATACACGAACAACTTTCACCACCTTTAAATATTGGAAGAATGAGAAGACTTTGCCACAAGTTCATTACTTAGTTTTGTAATATCTGCCCAAAAAAAATCGTAGAACTATTTCTGAGCATTTATTTGAAGGCTATGAAATAGTTTGATACGTTGAGTTCGTAGTAAGTCAAAAAATTAATGTTGAAAGCCCACAGAAAATGTCAACAATTGGTCAAAATGGGAATTTCAGTACTATTTTCATTAGGTTTAATAAAAACATTAACAAATATATAGCAGCATCTATTTTCAAGACTTTCTATGGTGCCCATAGGTAGGTAGGTAGGTAGTTCCGGCTGACCCCAGATGGGGTCACACATAGACCTTAGGGTCCTTATTGAGGCCGGGTGATTATTTGGGTACGTTTGTCTTAGAAGTCCAGGAGGATTCTTGTCGTTTTGGCAAATGCCAATAACTGTTTTGGGGGGTCTCTTGGCCGCTTCCTCCAAAGAAGAGAACCGTGGGGTGTGCAGAATTTGTAATCTTGTCGTGGGCAATTGCTAGGCAGCTGCAAATTAGGTGTTCTAGAGTTTCTGCGACTCCAGGTTCCATACATTTCCTGCATGTGTCCTCTGTTGTTATGCCTAGCTTTATCGCATGAGCGGCTGCTAGGCAGTGTCCCGTTAGTATGCCAATGAGCAGTCTACAGTCTCTTCTCTGGAGCTGTAGCAGATAGTGCGTAAGTTTTTTGTCTCTTGTCTTGCACATAATTTTAGAGATTCTGCATCCGCTGGTGTTTTCCCACCTTACCTCCGCTTCTTTCTCTGCTATCTCTTCCATCTTGCTATGAAGCGTCTGTATGGAGATAGGTATGTTTAGTGTTTCTTCTTGGCCGAGTACGACTCCGGCTTTTGCAAGACTGTCTGCCATCTCGTTTCCGTCGATGCCCCGGTGGCTGGGAATCCAGTAGATTTGCACCTTTCTGGAGATGCTGAGGGAATCTAGTGCTTCCCTGCTCGCCAGGACATTTCTGGAGTTGATGGAGTGTCCTTGCATTGCCTTGATTGCCGCTTGGCTGTCCACGTAGATATTTATTTGGTTGTATGGAGCGTGAATTTCCGCCAACTCCGCTGCTTTCCTTATTGCGAAGACTTCCGCCTGGAATATGGTGCAGTGGTTTGGCAGTTTGTATGAGAGCTTTATTTCTGGCTCTGCACAGTATATGGTATGGTGCCCATAGATAATGCATGATATGATATTCTCTCTTATGCTCTTACTTTTGCAATTCATATTGAAAATTAGATTTTAAATTGAGTTCATTCGGAAGTATAAAAACCACAGAAATGTAAATATTTTAATTTCAAATCATAAAATTCCGCTTAAAGAGCTCCACTCGAACCGGGTGTTCCAAGACACCCATTTTTTTGTATTTATATAATTTTGTATATTTTTTTTAAATATTATTATTTTTTTGTAGTATTTATTATTATTTTCTTGTGTGCCTCCAATTTTCGCACACGACAAAGGGACCTTGTTACTTCAAAGCTGGCGCCAATAGCTAGTGAAGGTGACCGGTTGTGTAGCCTTGATTTATAAAGTAAAATAAGTTTATCAGAAATAAAGAGAAATTCTAACCAGGCCTTATTACTTTTAGCCATTTCTCGTTCAACTGTTCATCACTGTTCCTTTGGCCTGGACCTGGTCCAAGTCTTTTGACAGACGCTAACGTTGACATGAGGACTCGACTGTCTGCTCTCTGGTGATATTCAAAGTAATTGCTTGAAAAATGCAATAAAAATGTACACAACAGCAAGAAAAAAGCAAAAAAAAAATAAAGGAACCGAACAGTGAGAAACGAAGTGGCAGAGGAAGGGTAAAGGAAACGTTGAAGAAGATGGTGGAATCTGGCTGGGAACGCCTGAGTATGTGAAAAAGTACAATTGTTATGGTGGCATAAAACTATATATAAGTGGCCACTGGACGAACGACGCGATCCCCTCCTCCGGCTCCTTGCTGTCCCCGGGACAGTTGAAGAGTTGACAGGCATCAGGCAACGGCGTGCAGTGATTGGATGCATATCAAAGTAGACAGCGGGAACAATGAAAGGCGGCGAGACCTGAAGAGCTGAGGGACTCCTTGAGTGCTGCCTTAAGGCTCCGGTGTGTTGGCAGTGCTTTAAGGTAACGCCTTTTGCGGCATACGCAAAAGTCTGCTGCCTGATTCGCTTGTGCTTGTGCTTAGGAATAGTGGGAGGAGGAGGAGGAGGACGCATATTGTGCCACCAATAGAAAGGGAGTGGGTGTACCTCCGAAACTAAAAATATCTCATTTGATCTGCAGTGTAATGCCCTTGTTTGGCATTGATTTCATTTTCTTACCAATCGATTACGAAATGTGTCAAACGCTTATCACCTCGTCCAGGTGCAACACTTGACCCTTGGACACCTCGAGGTGTGCGTTTAAGTGTAACCCAAAACCGTTGGCCCAGGGAATCGCAGACGTCTTGCACAACTGCCGCACCCGAACCGCCCCCCCAGTCAATGAACCGCCAACATACAGCGAAATTGCCGCCTGCTAAATGTTTGCAATTTTATGAACCAATGCGAAAAGTGAAAACTTCCCTCGAAGAGAAGGAAACACAATACACACAATTGAATGCCAAAGCAAGAAGTCAAGGACATTCAACAACAAATCCTGCACTGCACACCAGACAGATACGAGACGAGGGCGATGAAGCGATGACGCAGCCGAAGGTCAATGGAACGCCCAAAGTGCAGCGCGAAAATTCGCGCGTAAAAAAGGAAAATAATCAACTTTCGCCAGAAAGTGAAACAAAATAAATGTTGTTGGTGGGGCGGGCGGGCGGTTGGTCGAGGAGAGGTCAACAGTTGGTGGAACATTTTGATTTGAAGGAGTTATGGGCGGCTGGTATATTGAACTTTAGGTAAATGCAATTGCTGCTGCACTTTAATCCTCGTATTCTAAAAACTCGAATAAAGTGAAAAGTTTTAGGCGCTCTCAAGGATAGTTTAAGTTAAAATATAACCGGAAAAGCAAACTAGCTTTTACAGCTTTTGGCAAATTCCACATATTAGTTAGCCTACACAAACAGCAAATTGCAGGCATTTTGCAATAAAACAAAGCAAAGTATTAGCAACACTTAGAACTCTTCGGCGCAGCCCTTTATAAGTGTTCTGACCACTCGACTAGCCACATGGGTAAAGAAAAACAAATTACTAAGCGAAAACCCATCGAGAATTGGACGTGGAGACTCAATAACAGATGGTGGGGTATTTAAACTTGTTTCGTTAGTCCAAAGTTTAGGTGGAGAACTATCAATAGTCTGCTAGATCGATGCTCAGCTTTAGTTTTCCTATATCATCCATGACTTCGCATAGTTCGATTTTATGTTAAGACATACAAAAGAAAGAAAAGAAGAAAGGAAAAACATTTTCTGGAATTAAGAAAGCATTTCCTATAAGGTAGAACATTTTCCAACTAAGACTACATTTCGGACCTTAGTTTTCTATTGGAGCTATGCTATATAGATGTCCTATTTTGACCAAACTTAGTGGAATCATGTAAAAGTCTTACAAACGAACATGTTTGAAATTTGGAGACGATTCCATTGAACACAAAAAAGTTTTTCTCAATAGAACTTCTTTTTCGATCGATCATTCGAACTGCAGCTATATGCTATAGTCAACCGATTTTGATAAAACTTTGTAGAAATATGTGAAAACATTTTAAATAACTAAATGCCAATTTTAGGGACATTTCCATTGAAAACAAAAAAGTTTTTGTCACTAAGACTACTTTTTAGACTCTACTTTTCTATGACAGCCATATTATATAGATGTCTGATCTCGACCAAACTTAGTGGAATCATGAAAAGGCATTGCAAATTAAGAAATACAAAGTTTGGAGGCGTTTGTTTTGAAAACAAAAAAGTTTTTCTCACTAAAACTAGTTTTTCGACCGATCGATTGTATGACAGCTATATGCTATAGTCATCCGATTTTGATAAAACTTTGTAGAAATATGTGAAAACATTTTAAATAACTAAATGCCAATTTTAAGGACATTTAAATTGAAAACAAAAAAGTTTTTCTCACTAAGACTACTTCACAGACTCTACTTATCTATGTCAGCTATACTATATAGATGTCCGATTTCGACCAAACTTAGTAAAATGAGGGGAAAGTACAGCAAACTAAGAAATATAAGTTTTGGAGACGTTTGCATTGACAACAAAAAAGTTTTTCTCACTAGAACTAGTATTTCGACCGATGGTTCCTATGACAGCTGTATGCTATAGTCATCCAATCCGGCCGGTTCTGACAAATGTGCAGCGTATTTGCACTTAAAGATCGGTGAATTGAAGATAGCTCTTAAACTGACGGAGAAGATAGCATATAAACAGACGGACATGGCTAAATCAACTCAGCTTGACATGCTGATCAAGAATATATATATACTTTATGTGGTCAGAGATGCTTCGTTCTATGCGTCCCTCTACCCTCTACAAGGGTTTATAAATCATGTGTTTTTGGGTGATCCGATTTTATTTCTAGGAATATTTTTAAGATCGTCGGAAAACCTATATCGGGAGAAGTTTGTATTGTTTTATAAGTTTTTGGGTGCTATGATTTCATTTCGTTCAACATTTTTCTGATCGGTTGCCTTCTGGACAGGTTGCCTTCGTTTTATAAGTCTTTGGGTGCTCCTATTTCATTTTTGGACATAATTTTAAGATCGGTGTTCAATGGGATTACCTTATGGAAAGGGTAAGCTAAGATCTAACAAAAAAATTTCATATCTGGTGTCGTTTCATAAGTTTTTGGCTGCTCCGATTTCATTTCTGAACATCTTTTAAAGATCGGTGGGGTAGGGCATAGACTTATGAAGGGGTTAAGGTCTAAAAAACTGAAATGGAGTAACCCTTCATAGGTTTTCGGAAGCTTTGTTTTGGAATTTGGCAGAATTTTATGGAGCAAACCAAGAAACAGCTAGTGAAAATGCCCAGATTGCGTGAATCGTGCGAAAACTTATATAAGAGCTGAGTGCTGCAGCATCATCACCTAACAATAGACCATAAAATGGATCATAAAAGGGAATGCTTCGGCTTTACAGAAAGCTAGAACTAAGCGCACTTGCCTTCTTGAAAGTAAGTAAGCAAAGTTCAAGCACAAAAACAAACTCTCTAACGCAACTGGGAACCTACTTAGGTTCATATCTACCAACATCTTGAATGCATACTAAAATGCTCTTTTAAATTGCCGCTGGTCTCCTTACTATTTAGATAACTTTTACAATTTTAATTAACTCACCCGCCGCGCCAGGCACCGAGGCGAGCGTTCTAATCAAAAATTATTAGGTGCGTGTCCACAACCAAGTCCTGGTCGTCCCCACCAGCCATGAATGAATGAGTACGAACAACTGCAGCAACCGAAACCAATGCACACACACGCAAAGGCATCTGCCAGACGACGACGCTCCAGTGCATCATGACTCGTAAATAAAATTGTAGACCCGCAAGACCAAGCGGAAGCTTGATCAAGCCCCACACAGCAGCAGCCGGCGAATTGGGCAAGGTTAGGATCAGATCAGCAGCTTCTCCACACACAGTAAGCCACATTTTGTGGTGGCGGTCTTGGGGAGACTCTGCTTATCAGACCAGCCAGATCACATTTGCCTGGCCCCAGAGAGTAGGCAAGTGTTCCCAATTGAAGGAGAGTAGCTTTGGCAGAAAGGGGGGAAAACACAGAGGATCTTTGTGTGTGGGAGCCATTTACACGTGTGCTCGCTGTGCTCTGTGCGTGTTTCATAATATTTAAAAATCCCAGCAAAAAGGAAAAACTGCCCAAGTTAATTGCAAAAAAAAGAAAAAAAAAAGGAGAAATAATAAAAATTAGTAGATTTTTTCGCTTATTGCGTGCAGGATGAATGCAAGTGATAAGAAGAGCTGTGGCTGACTCAGAGAGGATGCTTAAAGGCTGGAAAGCATTACAGCTCTAGATATCACAGAACTAAATGGCAACACAGTTCTGATTTAAAAATGTCTCTGATCATTCCTCATTCATTATGTCAACTTAAATACATTTTCTTTAGGGAAACAATCCAATTAAACTATTGTAAGCCATTCTTTCATCTATGCATGGCCAATTTCGAGATTTTCCAATCCAAAGTCTCGCAAGCAGTAAACGTCCCTATTTAGCTGTGCGTCCACAAATGTGTGCAGTGGCACAGTGAGCTAACATGTCGCCGCCGTTGAGAGCAATTGCTCAAATCGACTCTAGTCAAGTTTATTTCTTTCTAAAACCAAGGCAGGTGGGGTGGTTGGTTTGTTGCTAAAGTTGTTGTACATACAAGCGATATATCAGGTTCTAAGGAAGAATATGGGCTATTGGAGCAGCAGTAGCACATCTCCAACGCTGCTAAATACAATTGCCTTGCAATGCGATCTATTGAGATTGCTCTGAATGATAGACATGCCTGAACCTATAACCTGAACCAAAACTCAAACATATTTCTTACCCAGTTTCAAAAAGTTTTTAAAAGAGTTCATTTCATCTCAAAGTCTTGGCTTTCTTAAAAAAAGATCTTAAAGTGGCAAGGCCCGTGTTAAGTAAACATTGTGCTCTTATTGAGTCCAATGTTCTAGGTTTTTCCCTTTGTGATAGTACTAAACAGCGATATACCATGAATGAGTCACGCTTAAGCAAGAAATCTCGAGCTCACAGCATGTTTTAAACAAATTTTCTGTGACTGACGAATCATAAAATAGCAAAAATATTCTAAAACCAACCCTATTTAGTAACTACGCAAAGAGATTGTTAACGGGCTCAAAATGTTTGCTTGTAACATAAGTTGAATCATGATTCAGTTTGTTTTTCAAGACCTTTGTTGCGCCACAAGCATTCGATGATGTGCATAACAGGCATGCTTGGACACTACATCCAGAAAAAGCTGAGTGAATAATTTCAGTCTGAACGTTTTTGCAAAATGAAATGATACGTTTTCATAATTTTCAAGAATTTTGCTCTTAAAATCGAGCTAAGTTCAAGGACTGAATGAAAATACTCTTGAATTTAATAAGCTCTCGATAAAAGAACGAACTTGCTTGAATTTGAGTACGATTAGCATTTCATTCAACAGTTTTTTCTTGATCCAAGAGCTTGAAAACTTCAATCAAGTACGAAACATTCTGAAATACTAAGTTCAAGGACTGAATGAAAATTCTGTTGAATCTAATGAGCTCTCGATAAAAGAACGAACATTCTTAAATTTGAGTTCGATTAGCATTTCATTCAACAGTTTTGTCTACTTGATTTGAGAATGTTTCGTACTTGATTCAAGTATTGAAGCTTTTGGATCAAGAATTTTCATTCTTATCCGAACTACTGACATTAAACATTCTTGAACTCAGTATGAAATTTTCAATTTTTCTTTTAGGGAGAAGTGGGATCAATAGCATTTGGCATACGTCAGAGCAGGTTAGAGGACAACTATGGAACAAAAACTTATTTTAATTCTGGAAAAACTTGATATCTCCCACAATTTAATAGACAGAAGTTTCGATTCTACTGCACTCGCTAAAATGAAGTTCCTAGAATTGTAGAAATCTGAACGGGCAAATTTCTTATTTTTTCTGGGTTTTATCTGCAAAGCAAATGGAATGGTAAGAGAAAAAAGTATGAGAGGAAAATTTAGGTTGCAATGGCTAAGAACGACAAGACGCTCTTTCACATAGGCCCGTATGATGCCATTTATTTCCTGTAAAACCCTTTTGAACTTCAGAGTGGTCTTTAGAACTGAATCATTGTGTGGACAGAATATAGTTAAGTAGAGCTGGTATCTCTATGTCGTATGTCTCCGATAGGTTGAGTAGTAGGGGTTGACCAAGAAACCTAAGTCTCCTCCTACTCGGAGCTTGGCATTAACACAAAAGGTGCTGTACCGTTTCCTTCTCTTCCTCAAATCTGCAACTTCTTCACTAAAAAACTAAAACGTATGACTTAATACCGACAGAAGCACTACAATTTAAAGATAGTCTTAAGTATTTTGAAGTTATGGAGGTAAAAAGTCGATTAATGGACTCTAGTAAATTGTAAAATATACAGACAATGGTAATAATATCTTAAAAACGAGAGCGTAAGTTAAAGTCGGCCCTGCCCGACTTCAAAATACCCATTACTCAAGGCAATTAGTGTTTGATAACCTCATGCGGCTCAGATAAGTATGCAACGTTTTTATAACTCTGCCATTTATTATCCGATCTTTATGAAAATTTGTAAGATTGTACATGCACATGTACTGCAAAATCTGAGCTCGATAGCTTACAAATTGTAGGAGATATTCAACAAATTTATTTATTGCGGGGGCGGGAGGAGGCGTGGCCAAAATTTGAAACAAACTTGATCTGCCTACAGACAGTACTAGCTTACATCTAACATTTTGGTTGCTCTAGCTCTTCTAGTCTATGAGATCTAGGTGTTCATACAGACGGACGGACGGACGGACGGAGATTTTCTTTGACATTTTCCACAGTCAATGTGAGGTATCAAATAACAAATTATGTGCCAAAGCTTAGCAGCAAGTTCTGGGCGTTTTTTTTTTGTTGTATTTTTTTAACAAATGGAAAGAAGAAGAATGCTTAGAGCCTAGCGGTTATCAATTTTCTATATTTGTATAAACTCTTTCTCTCTCTCTCCATCTCTCGAAACGGCAATCAATTCAAAACGATATCTCATCAAAGATTCAGATGACGATCATCAACAATGAAATTATAATGGGAAACTAAACAGACAAGGTAACTGGCATACTTCCATCCTGCGCCCCCTTCTTTACTGCCATCTTGCTCCGTGCAACCCACACTAACTCTTGTCTCTGACAAAAAGCAAACTCCACTTCCACTGCCAACCCAGCGAGTGGCTAATAGACATTTTGCCTATTTTAATAAGTGGCAAAAAGGCGTGAAATAGTGACTGCCTTCGTTTTGGGAAATGCCTTGTTTCTGCCTCTATCGCAGCTATCAATGGCATGGGGCCACCTTGGAGTGGAGTTGGTTGGAGTTGGCTTGCTCCCTGGTAAATATGATTTTTGCAGCTGTTTTTTTTTTGTTTTGTTTTTTTGTTGTCTTTTTCCCTTTTTTTTTTGCCTCAGCCAGCAGCAGCAGCAGCAGGCTATGACTTCAACTCCAATTTGAGCTGCAGGCTCCGGACCACAAGGTGAGAAATGAGATTTTAATCGGACGTGTCTGATTTCAAATGAGCTTTAATGGGGGAAGCCATTTAGCCCGGCAGCAGTTGGAACCAAAACTGAAACAACTGAACCTGAGGGAGGCCAAACACAGCGAACTTAGCCTCAGAGTAGTTGCAGGTTTTAGGCTTAGTTTAGTTTATTTTTATTGTGAATTTTTTGTTGTTATCGTGTGGCCGCTATAAGAAGAGCAGTTTGTGCTGTTTTCAAGTACAAGTTCTAGATGGAAAATTAACCAAATTCGAGGTGAAAATCTAAGAAACATAATTCAACTCTATTTGTATATATTTCTTGAGGCAGAGGCAGTATTTGAGTTGATATATGAAATTTTTGAAGATTGACACCAAAATGTGCGTATACTTAATATTTTTTGGAAACCTAAAAAACTCTCAACAGTACTGAACCTCTGCCAGCCTTTGCATCGCGATAAACACACAAAAACCCACACTCAACACCTTGTTTGTGAATGCGCACCAAGATTTTGACCAGGGAAGCCACCCATATTCCGCAATGAGTGTGTCCCCTTGGGCTATTTAAGCAAATGATCAGCAAACAGAGCAGCCGCCGACACGCAACTCGAAGCTTCAGCTCCAGCTCCAGCTCCAAAGTGTGAATTGTTTCGTGCCCAAGAGCCAAAAGTTTCAAGATAAGTAGCCAGGCTGAGGCCCAACAGCAGCTGCAGGTAGGAGAGGTATCTGCAGCTGGCTGACTGCCACCGCCACCGCCACTTCACTTTTTTGCATACGACAACGACGCGCGGTAGCTGGAGCCGGAGTCGGAGCTGGGGCTGGGGCTGGGGCTGGGGCTTGGCGTGCAAATTTTCAACGCGCATTCTTGACGTTTTTTCCCACATTAAATGCATTGTTGTTGGTTTCGGTTCGGGCTACTGGGCTTTGCCTGCCTGTGCCTCTGCGGCCTGGCCATGCAAAACAGCTTGTTAAGCACTTGCGCCTGCCCCACCAACATTGTTTCCAACATTTTAGTAGTGTGCTCGACTTTTGGCCTGGGCAGACCCTTGGGCTTATTAGGCAAATACAACCAAAAAATAAAAACAGGCAAGGTAAAGGTAGCAATTTCTGTGCTTAACCCGATCACGCATTATTATCATAATCAGAGGAGCAACTTGTGCAGTTTCAAGGTGGAGGCATCATTATCGCTATCAACTATCAGCAGGTAAGGCACACTTAACTGATCATCTGATGGAGAGATCTGGTTATATGGGACACCGTCCAAAGAGTGAATGAACTTTGGTGTTAACTTTTGAGTGGGTTTTATTTAAATTATTAAAGAAACAAACAGCGGGCTTAAAATTTTTCATTTCTATAAAGAAGCTGTACAATTGATTGCTTATGAATTGCCATGATGATGAGGTGGAAAACTAATCATCGATGCTGATCGGCTTGGTTGGCCTAGCTCTTGGATTTGCCTTGTGATAATTGGTGAAGTGAATTGGACTCGAATCTCAATCAGCTTATTCTTTCAAGGAGTTCAGGCTCTGTTTTGAATTTAAATTCGGCTTTTGTGAAAACTTAGCAGTGCTATAAGATAGATGATCATACACTCAGATCAATAGATCAATCATATCGTGCTTGATATCAAGCATTTTCGATGTCAAAAGTACGGTAGGATAGAAAATGCTTAGATTCAAGCAGAAAATACTGATTTAAAGCATACACACAGAAAAAAGTAGAACAAATAACTCAAGAGCGAACGCTCTTAAAAAAATATTTATTCGCTCTTGAAATCGAGCTAAGTTCTTTAGCAGTAGAGTATATTTAGGCCAGGACTGGCCAAATGGAGAGCGAAAAAACATATGCCTGTCTCTTTCTGACACACAGTAATGATAGACTTCGGCATGCATTCGGCATGATTTGCCCAGAGACTTCGGCCCCCAGGGGCTATGGCTGGCCAGGCCTGATTTACGCAAGGAGACTGAGGTAAAGAAACAGAGAGGAGATCGAGCACATTTAAGAGAACACAGCGTTGAGCTGGCTCTCTCAGTTTGGGAGAGGGGTGTGTGGGAAACCTATCGAGCGGAGAGCGCAGTCGATTTTTGCATTCATGTTACTCTGAAATTCCCAACCAGTTATGGCATTGCTGGCATGGAGCTAGGCATGATGCGACAAGAGAGGTGAGGTGGCAACAGTGTGAGTTCTCTGCAAAGTACCTTCACGTTCAGTGCTGCGCGTACTTTTAAAACGTAAGCTTTTGGCAAAAGTACGCATCACACTCATAGCGCCCCACCTTGTATTGTTGCATCATGGAGCGAGGGCTGTTCGACTGACAGTTGACAGGCAAAGACTGATGCTGCTTTGAGGTGTTGTGTATTCCTCGAGACGGCTTAAACTTGCTACATGGTTTAACAATTAATTTTCTATGAAATGGACTTAAACAATATTAAAGAAACAATTGATTTTAACTTGTTGTATGATAGGAATATGTGAAGCTTTTGATTTAAGAGTAAACAATCTTACTCTTGATTCTGATAAGCTCTTGATAACAAGAAGAATATTCTCGGTTTTTGACAATGCTGTAGGCTCTTGATTCAAGAATGAGCAATCTTGAATTTGAGTCGGTTTAGCACTTGATACAAGAACTATGATGCTTGACATGAGAATGATTTGTACTTAGATCAAGTATGTATTTAAGCTCTTGGATTAAGAAAACCTCAATCAAAAATTCATACTTTGATCAAGAATTTCACTCTTGGATCGAGAATTGTCACTTTTATCGAACTATTTATCTCGAAAATTTTTGTTCCAAGTATGAAATTCTCTATTTTTTCTCTGAGTTTAGATAAATAATCACACTCCCATTAGGAATATATCACGAGGTCTTGTCACATAAGCGGGTCTAACTTAAAGCTTATTTGGTACAGGAATTGAGAGAGACACATGAAAATTAAAAAAAAAGTAGGAAGCATGAGTTGGCTCTTCAGTCCTAGAAACTTTCATTAAAAAAGAGGTCCACATATTTAAGGTCTTAAGTCTAAAGACTAGCACCCCTTATTGGATATATGTAATATTCGCGGCTTACAGCACAACTATCTAGAAGAATCATTGTTGCCGTAAGAAACTTTTAGAAAATTATAAAGGAATTGCTATCAAGTGCGATTAAAAGAAGACTGAATGATTCATACTAGGGATGCCGGATATTTCAAAAATATCTATATCGATATTTTTGACGATATTGAAAAAGTATCATTTCGATATAAATATTATATTTTAGGGCAAAAAATATCGATAATATCGATATTTTCGATATTTTCACAAAATGAGTCTAAATGGCTAAGTGTTTTTACTATAAGCTGGTCTATTGAGGTAATTAAGATGTCATTTGACGCATTATAGGAACTACATTTTTACAAAATAGATTAATTGTATTTTTAAAAGTTTAACAAAAGATATGTATTTTATTTTATTTACAACTGAAGAAGTTTTGGAATCTTATTCATGATACATTCTGATGGGATTGAGGGAAGACGCTTAACTTAAAAAGTAAACATATTTTTATGTTTTAAAACATTTTTTTGCTCGCCAAAAAACCACAAGAAACAGTTGAATGCAGCAGTGTGACCGAACGCTGGAAGCAAAATATCGCCGAAAAAATCGCCATAAAATATTCGATATGCGAAATATCGCCTCATAAAAATATTCGATAATGATATATCGTTTTTTTGGACAAAAATATCGATATTCGATATTTCGATATTATTTCCGGCATCCCTAATTCATACATAAGCTCAAAATGTGATTTATTGAAATAAGTCGTGAAAAAGTCTCGCATATAACTTGCAAATGAGTCGCAACTGATCAAAAGAATGGGTTTAACCCTTTAAACCCCAAGTTAAAATGGGTGGACCTAAAAAATATTTCACTTCATATTTTTAGTGGTACGGCCACAAAGGTTAACTGATATGAATTTCAAAGATCCACGAATCCTAGATCGTCCTTACGAAAACAATTCCTAAAAACCTTTCTAAAATTGCTGAAATTCAGCTAATCAATTTTCTCTCGTAAAGTAGCATTTTATATATTTTTTTAACTGTTCCGAACTAGCACAATTTTGTTTTTTGCAAATCAAACCAACGGATTTCATAGAAATGATTAAAATGTAGATTAATGAGAAACTGCGCAACCAATTGAGTTTACCACATTCACAAAATTGGCGGGAAAATTGATCAGCTGTTGAGTTATCGACATAATTTAGGGTTACCAACACTTTTAATATAAAAAAGGAATGTTGCTGAACTGCATCAAATTCATGTTTGACAATTTTATAATCCACACTGGAAAATAATTGTATTAATTCGGTATGATGCAGATCTGCATCACCGCCATGTAAAGGGTTAAAACGCTTCAGGGTACATGAACGCTTCCCGATCAAGTAAGTATCATTTATAATCGCGCATTTATGATTATTTTAATCAGACCGAGGTCTGGAAATGACTCGAAGGTGATCAACAATTGGGGCATTGGGGCCAGAAGTAGGCTACTGAAAGACCATCCTGTCGATTTGGCATAACGTAGAACCGGTTAGGTTCGGCTGAACTGGATCAGGAACCTATCTTAACATATTAATGAACTTTCAAATCTGAACCCGAACCGAACCGAACTTTAACTGTTTGGAAAAAGTTGAGTGTTTTTAGTGAACCAACGGGCTTAAAATCTTTTCGGTTTAAAACGAGTTCAACAAAGTGGCGAAAGTCAGGCTTTGAACTTAAAAGGCTAACTTCTTCAATTTAGGTTAAGAGTACTAACTTATGGATTCTGTGGCTTTAGTACTATGACCAACAATTCAATCTCAATTTGACATTCAAAGATGTTGTGTCGATCTAAAATTTATTTGACAATTGAAACCCAAAAATTGTTATAACATAAAAGTCTGTGAAATGTGCGAGATGAAACAAGTAAGCTTTGTGTTTTCCTCCACCCCTATCATCAAAACCGTCTCGATTTACCTTCTGATGATTCTTATTTATTCATTGGCCACTCACTTAGATGTCCAATTGCCCATTTTCAAATATCAAATTTCTATAATTTTTCCCTTAAAAAAAACACATAACACAAAAAGCACATTACTCATACGCCCTGTGGCCCGACTCTTCAGCTTAACAAAATGAAATTTCTTCCTCATACTTCATGTAAAAGAAGATGATGCCAAAAAAAAAAACAGAGAAACTACAGAACACACTTGAAAATTCAATAAAAATTTCGAAGGAAAATTGAAAAGCGACCAATTGCCAGCCACCTTTCGCCTCGCTGCCCGCATCGTAAACAAATATAAGAAGTTGCCTTGGCCCGGGGTTTCATAAATATTTAAAAATTAATTTCACAATACACCGAGGGTGGCAAAGGGGCGGGCAAGGCTGGCAGCCTGCCTGCAAGCTATTTTTCAATTTCATACTTAATTTTATGGCATAAATGCCAAAGTTGGATATAGTATATATAAAACAAGAGCGAGAGAGACTTAGAGAGAGAGCAGGCGAAAGCCCTCATATTTTATGTGTTCTCAAGAGGTTGTTCAAGGTGCAAACAGTAGCAACTGTAATTACATAGACGGGAAGCCCAAAAACAGAAGGAAAAAAAAGAAAAGGAAACGCCTTTTATATTCTAAGTAAAACGAAAGGAACTTGCAACATTGCATACGAGTCGTAAGTATGTGCCAGCACGTATGTATGTGTGTGCGACCAGGGAAAATACCTTTCATATGTGTAGCACTTTGCTCCACAGTTATCGTATTTTATGTGCTCGCTGCCGGGTTCCTGGTCCTTGTCCACTATGTTACCAGGCACACATATGCGCCACTCTTTACCTACCCACCGCTCCGCCAACGTCTTGCAACATTTTCTGCCATTTTTGCAGTTTTTCATGTTCATGTGCATGTGCAGGATATGAAAATTTTTCTACTCCTCTATGCCTGTGTGTGTGTGCGACAGAGAGAGAGAGAGAGAGATAGAAAAGGACTATTTGCGTGTGTGCATCTGTGTGTGTGCGGCGCATTCAAGTTGGGAAATTGTGCACTTACATTATCATAATGGAAATGCTTTTGACTTGAGCATAGAGCAGAGTTGCCGATACTTTTGAAAGTTGAGTGAAAAAGTAAACAGTTTTTCTTTAATAAATATGGCAATATAACAAAACGTATATATCTGAGCAGACAAAGTGTTCGTATAAACAAACAGATCTCAGAGTTGGTAAGAGATAGTGGAAACATATACTACTTATACCCCTCAAAGTATTGTAGATACTGGATGTTTCTTACCTTCTAGATATTAGTATTTAGTAATCAGAACTGATGATTGATCCTCCAGAAGATTGGTTGTAAAGTTATGAGCAAAAGAATGTTCGCAACTGCAGCAAAATCAGACTGAGCTTACTCATTCGTTTGAGCAGAGTATATATAGTATAGTATATAGTCGGGTTTCATAATTAAAAGCTTTCAAGGAAATAAAATTCGCTTTGCTTTGCAAACAGACAGCACACATATGTAAAATCAAAGGTCCACAAGGCACACACCCCACACCTTCTACTTGTATTTCTATTATTTACATTAAATTCGCCTTCTAAGACTGGATTCACACGCTGAGACAAACTTCATAGAGTTCTTTCTCTTAGTAGGCGAATGAAACAGTTGAGATTCTAAACCTTTTCTTTATAAAAAGTAATAATTTTGACTTGACTACTACCGCTTACTTAGAAAACTTCATGAAGTTTGCTTCACCGTGTAAATCTGGCCTAAGAAAAGAACTATCGGAGTACGCAGCGTCTGGTTTCAACTGGCTGGCAGTCGATATTAACGTTTGAACTTGGAACCCAATTTAAAATTGGAAAAAAAAAACAAAATAAATATTTCCAGATCAAATCTTGAAAAGTTTCTCCACTTTAGCAGCCCTCACATCAAATTACAAGTTCTAAGCTTAAACCACTTCGGAGTTATGGCTCTGAACCACTTTTGAACCGTTGAAACTTTTGAAAGGGTTCGAAACCGGTTATGAGCTACTAATATATCCAACTGAATATTACCAACCTACAGATCTACACAGAAAAAAAAGATCACGATATTTAGTATGAATCGGGTATTTTTCAGTATCGAATCGGCCTTCATCTGAAGAACACCCAGTTGATATGATCGAAAATGTCACTCGTACATTTCGAACATATCAATGTGAAATGTTTCAGATCAACAATCTGATATTTGTTAATATAACTGTTATATTTTTAAATCATCTTAAATATCATAGATATATTATACTCTGTACACAGAGTATTATAAGTTTGTGCAAAAGTATGTAACAGGCAGAAGGAAGCATCTCCGACCCCATAAAGTATATATATTCTTGATCAGCATCAACAGCTGAGTCGATATAGCCATGTCCGTCTGCCGACCGTCCGCCCGTCTGTCTGTCTGTCTGTCTGTCTGTCCGTATGAACGCACAGATCTCAGAGATGGTAAGAGATAAAGGTTCGACATGTATGGGACATATGCTTCTTATGTCTGCAGGCAGATCAAGTTTATTTTAAATTTTGGCCACGCCCCCTCCCGCCCCCGCAATTTAGAAAAAACGTCTTATCTCCCACAGTTTTGAAGATAGATGGCTTGTTCCTTCTGGACATATTTAGTTATTAGGATAACTTATCGATCCGCCAAAGGAATGAAGAAGATCGGATGAACGGTTTTTTTTTGGTACAGAGTATGCTATAGTCGGGCTTGACCGACTTTCTTTCTTGTTTTTATAATATCAAAGGGGTATTAATGTATTACCAATGGTGTATTTAATAATATCAAAGCTTTATTTTTATAGTACCCTTAGGACACGGTTCAAATGTCAAATATGTTTTTGAATAATAATTAGTGACTAATGCATTTATATACACCAAAAAGAGCTGCCTACACAGTACTGTTTCATGAATCTCCCGATTCAACCTTCAGTAGGCTTTTCGCTAATGACTGTCACTGTTTGACTGTCTCTCCGGCGCTCACCGCTTTAAGCAGTTGGGAACTGCAATCAGCAATGAAAGCAAAAAAAGACAAATTGGAAAAGTATTCGATGTCTCGCTTGCTGCGGCAGAGCCATGTACATTGTCTTTGCCTATTTCGAGTTGGACTATAGCTGTCTCTCTTTGTTTTAAGAAACTCTGTTTGTCTCTTTCTGCCCTCAGATTTTCGATGTCTACTTTGATCTGAAATCAAGTCACTAGGGTATTTTTCATATTACTGAGAATTTCGCTTATTAATATAATATTTTTGTATCAATGTAATACTACAGCATCATATTGATATTAAATAGTAACTCTTGGATATTTAAAAATTGATATTTTTGAAATTATATTGGAAGATCAACTCGATATTTGATCTTATTTTTTTCTGTGTAGTTTCAAGTTCATGGCTTAAAGATCTTATCAGACATGGCTCTGAAGCACTTTTGAACCGTTTGTAGCCCCTTTTGAACCGGTAAGACATAATCCATGACTCTTTCCTTAGAATCATGCAGATCATCTTTTGCACCTGAGAAGATAGCTCAGATTCCTTATTTAATTTTAGTTATCTTAAGAACCAGACACAGACTTTGGATAAGGTTTTTCAGAAACGTTATTCAACTCAGCTTATGTATAAGCAAATTTGGTTTGACACACGATTGTATCTATTGAATCAGGCGTGCTGGTGGAAAACGGGATAATGCATGTGTGTTCATAAGAAACGTTTGCTATCTTCTCTGGAGCAAAAGTTGACCTTTATTTGTTAACCTGACCTCTTCATTCTTCACGTATTTAGTCCAGTTGCATCTTAGAAACAGTTTTAAAAGAGGTTTCTCTTAAAATGTGGGGAATAAAATGATGCTCCAAGACTTTACTCGATGGGTTTATAAACATTAAGCTAATATATAAGATTGATTATACAACTTGAAACTTGAAATAACAATACACAATCAGGGCTGCAAACCCGACAATTTTTTTGCATCTCCGGCTCGCGGGTTCGAACCAATATTTACCAATGGTTCAGGTTCAGAATTTTGAGGTTCAAGGTTTTTGGGCCAAGGTTTTGGTTGGAACCTTGGTTCAGCCCATGCTTTATACACGTTTATGTGGTAATCGACCCAAAACCGTCATAAACTGTTAGCGAATTGTCTCAATTTTGGGTCGGGATGGGATTTCACAATACTTTATATAAATAGAAACACTTTCACACAGCTCATGATCATTTACTACTGTGAGCAAAAAGTAAGGTGTCATTATCAGTAATATATTTACGCTTGTGTTTTCCAAAAGACCAAGAGTGCATTTTTCGATTTTTACAATGTCTGAGCAGAGAAGTGCCATCAAATTTTGTTTGCGGAATGAAATTTCGGCTGCGGAAACGTTGAGGATGTTGCGGAAGGCCTTTGGTGATTCTACCATGTCACAAAAAAATGTTTATAAGTGGTACAAAGACTTCAAAGAGGGTCGAGAACGTGTGGATGACTTGGAGCGCTCCGGACGACCATCGACGTCAACAGATGACCAACACGTCAATGAAGTAGAGGAATTAGTGCGCAAAAATCGTCGGTTGACTGTTAGAGACCTTAGTGATATGATCGGAATATCAGAAGGATCTGTGAAAACCATTTTGAAAGATCATTTGGGCCTACGAAAAGTCAAATCTCGTTTTGGTACCGAAAGTTTTCAATTTTTTGCAAAAAAGTCATCAAAAATTCGAGGCATATCGTTCCGCAACCACCGTATTCGTCTGATTTGGCTCCGTGTGGCTTCTGGCTATTCCCAAAACTCAAGAGACCACTTCGGGGAACGCGTTTCGAGTCGATTGAGGAGATAAAAGCAAAATCGAAGAAAGCGCTGATGGCTATACCGAAAAGGGACTATTTGGCATGTTTCGAGGATTGGAAAAAACGTTGGCATAAGTGTATTTTATCGGGAGGGGATTACTTTGAAGGGGATGAAATTGATTTAGAAGAATAAATAAAGATTTTTAATTTTTACAAACAAATTCACCTTACTTTTTGACAGTAGTATACCATAATTCCATCAGGATAACAGAAGAAGTCACTGGGAAATAGTTGAAATCTATAATTTTTGTTGAACCGAACCGAAATTTTAGGTTCGGAACGGGTTCAGGTTAAGCTTTAATACCTTAAGAGGTTCGGTTCAAGGTTCGGTTCACGGTAATCTGAAAGTCGGAATTCCGGGTTGGAACCGGTTCGGTTCAAAACCGGTCTGCAGCCCTGTACACAATATATAGAATGATTAAGGACCAATTTCCGATAAGAGATGTATCACATAAATGTAGAATTTACATTATTATTCTTAAGCGGAAGATGTAAAATCAACGAATTCATTTTGTGTTCTTTGTTAGTTAGCAAATTTTAACCTGAAGAAAGAGTTCTAAAGAGAGTATACTTAAGCATTACTTATTTTAAGTGTGACCAGCTGCACATTCAGTAAAAAGTTTGTCATTATTTAGCACATTTTTAGCACTCTATCTAGTATTTGCATAGTTTTAAACAAATAATGTAAGAAATGTAACGATTGGAATGATGAATGATTACCAGCTCGTACAACGACAATCGACTGTTTGGGTACATTGCAAATTGAGTCATTTCAAACCAAATTGGCATGCATTGACAACCCTAAGTGAAGCACCTCTTGTCTTGCAACTCTGTACGTAAATGCGAGTCAAAGCCAAGTGGGCCACAGGACGGTCTCGTCTTCTACAGTTTTGCCCATTTTGCAACAACATGCCCGTTGGCCCCAGGCAGCCATTGTATTCTGATTGTGCGCCTTGCGGGCCGAGAGTTGCTGCAAGGCTCCCTACTGCCTCGGCACATGTGTGTGTGTGTGTGCAGATGGAAAATATTATTTTTCATAAATTTTAAAATATACCATACCCAAGAAAGAGAAGGAAAAAGCTTAAGACCTGCCTGGTGTGTATCTGCCATTTCACTTGCTCGGCTTATGTACATATTTTGAAAGCATATAATGGCACACACACACACACACACACACAGCAGGCAAAATAGAGGAAAATGTATGCAACATTTTACAATGCAAAAGCCATTTACTTGGGACGTAACTTTGGGTAAGTAGAGAAGAAAAAAATCAAAGGAAAAGGAGGAGAGAACCTGAAAGGAGCTTATACATATATATGTGAGTGTGTGGGTGGGTGGTGGTGTGTGTGCTCGGCAGTCAACATATGAAAAATGAAAAGTCACAACTACGGCAAAAGTTGAAAGCTGCTACTGCCACTCCCGCCACCTCCTCCACCGCCGCCCCCCACCTTATATGGCTTTCCCTGCTGGCTGGCCATTGTATTCACCCACTCACCCATACAGCGTCGAGGTTCCAACTTTTATGTCGCCTTAAATAAAACGAGACAGGAAATGTTTGCCATATGTATGAAAAATATATAACAAACAACAACAACAACAACAGAAGAAAAATGAAAAAGGAAAAGTGCAAAAATTCTAAAAACTTCTTAAGGGAAGGGGGAAACTGGAGGCCATGTGGCCCTTCAATATGAAAAATGGTAACTCGGGTTTATGGGGCGTATGCGGAATGTGAAAGCTCTGCATATAGTCAAATGCCAGGAGGAGGCTATTCTGTGTTTTTTTTTTAAACCATACGCTGTCGCACTCTAACTTTGACGATAAGTATATGCAGCTCCCGCTCTTTTACTTTGTTCGAGTGTTTTTTATTATCTTGTAAAAATCTGTTTGGTCGTAAACCAAAAAAAAAAAAAAGAAGCTTAGAGGGTTGCTTTCCCTGCCATACACAGGCAGAGGGAGAGAGAGAGAGAGCAACGGCCAACGAAAATTTTAATGAAATGAAATTGGTGTGGAAATGGGAACACTGGTTAGAGTGCGATTTGGGCAAGTGATAAGAAAAGGCTATGAATGGATAATTGATTGTTGGGGTGTATGTACAGGTCGCTGCTTAAAGGCTTTAAGCCATTTTAAGCCACCGGGCGACTAGTCCAACAGCCTTTCAGACTTGTTAACCTTTCTTTCTGGCTTTTACGCAAGCGACATTTTTGACTAAGACTTAAAGTTAGTTCCAAAGTACAAATATTCCAAAGTTTTGGTTCGACCTGAATCGTTAAAACATTTTACCCTCTGTCTTAAAGGAATTTGAGCTTAACAGATTAACATGCGCAGCTTCATAATTGGTTAGCTGAAAGCCTCTAATTTTTCAAGATATTTAAGTTGTCAGTTTATTCACTCGATCTTTTCCAAGGGCTTCCATAAATGCCAGATTTTGTATGCCAGTCATCTGTCAGTCTGTTCAGACTAAGTAAAGTACCTATGGCAGCAGATATATTCGTTCGATTTTGACAAAATTTGGTAAAATTGTGCTGCAGCATATAATTTTAAAAACTGGCATGTTTAAAGACTCTAAAAATTGAAAACAAATGACAGCTATATGCTATGGTCAACCGATTTTGACAAAAGTTGGCAGATTGTGTAAAAGTAGATAAAATAGATAAAAGTCATAAATGAAGAAGTTTTTCTCACTAAGACTACTTTTCGAACCCTACTTTTCTAAGACAGCTATACTATATAGATATCCGATTTCGACCAAACTTAGTGGAATTATGTGAAAGCATAGCAAACTAAGAAATACAAACTTTGGAAGCGTTTCCTTTGAAAACAAAAAAGTTTTTCTCACTAAAACTAGTTTCTCGACCGATCATTCATATGGCAGCTATAACCTATAGTCATCCGATTTTGACAAAACTTTGAATAATTGTGTGAAAGCTTAGAAAATAAATATATGCCAATTTTAAAGAGGTTTACATTGAAAATAAAAAAGTTTTCCATACTAATACTTTTTTTTAGACCTTTGCTTCTATGGTAGCTATGCGATATAGTTGTACGACTTCGACCAATCCTAGTAGAATCATAAAATATCATAATAAACTTATAAATACGGAGTTTGGAATCTTTTGCTTAAAAAACAAAACAGTTTTCCCTACTAAGACTTTTTTTGTCTGACTTAACTTTTCTACTATATAGCTTACCGACTTAGACAAAATATAGAGAAATTATGTTAAAGCATAACAAACTTAGAAATACTGAGTTTGGAATCTTTTGCATTAAAATCAAAACAGTGTTCCCTACTAAGACTATTTTCAAAACCTATCTATTCTATGGCAGCTATACTATATAGTTGTCCGATTTTAACCAAACTTTGTGAAATTATGTAAAAGCATAGCCAACTAATAAATACTTTAGTTTGGAGGCGTGTTCACTCAAATAATAAAGTTTTTCTTACTAAAACTACTTTTTCGACGGATTGTTTCTATGACAGCTATGTGATATAGTCATCCGTTTGGACAGATTCCGACAAATGTGCAGCGTTTTTGTGCCCCAAGACTTGGTGCAAAGTTTGGTAACCATAGCTTAACAAATGACGGAGGAGTTATCATAAAATCAACACAGGTCATCATGCTGACTAAGAATATATATACTGTTTGTGTACGGAGATGCTAACTTCTTTGCGTTACAAACAACTGCACAAGTTTAAAATATCCTCTGCAAGGGTCTATTAAAGATAATTCAGCCAAGCACCTTGATCATTATTAAAGCATGGCCAAGTTACAGCCATTTGTGTTATATATAATCTCTGATAGGCGACTGCTTAGTTCTTTGTTTTAATTGAACATCAAATCTATATATCTGTATATCTATATATGTACATATAATCTCTGAAAGGCGACCGCTTAGTTCTTTGTTTTAAAAGGAACATCAAAGCTTAGCTTAATATGTCATCATTTATACCAAAAAAAAAAGCTTGACAATGAAAATTAAGAACACTGAGGAAAGTATTTTCTAACTAATAAAACGGATTAGTCAAAATTAAGTGTTTGGCTGTATACAAACGTTGCTTACTTACACTACCATAACTCAAAATAATCCGCTTTGATGTAAAGTTATCAATGGTTTTTACTTATCGAAAATAGTTCTTCTGGTTTTAAGTTAATTTAGAGAAGATTTGTATATTTGAAACACTCACTAAAACAAATCAATAATATGATGTTTTAACAAAAAACCGAAGTATCTTAGCCTAATATGTTGTGCAGCACGGCAGAGATATGTCGCTTTTGCTGGAAAGATACCGTAAAATGATAAACAGACATATTCTCATTTTACTTGAAGACAATAAAAGATAGCGATATGAAAATTTTACACATTATTAAACACAAAATAAGTCCCATTTTATCCTATTCAAAAAATCGCTTACGACCTAAAAACTACACAAAGCGTAAAGAAATCAGGTCGTACTTGGAAATATTCGAAGTATATTTTACTATTAAGGCCCAATTTCTCAAAAGTTCCAGTTGCCGATCAAATTTGCTTCTCGAGATGACCACAACCACAACATGCAAAGCATTCAGCTGTTTGTCCATCGATAAAAATATCGATAATTCCATCGTCACTGAACTGGCGGTTAAATGCTGAAATCAGCTTGAGCTGCGTCTAAGTTTATTCCTCCGGTTACGCCAAACACAGTATAAAACACTAAAAATCGGCTAACCTGAGGGTCAAGTTGACTAACCGGACATTGGGAAATCGAGCCTAAGTAAAATTCCGTTTCGTAGCTTTTTTGTATAAAAAAATTACCAATATAATAAGGTTAAGCATTTGCTATAGTAAATCTTTTAAAAAGATTAAGCGTCAAGGGTTGTAAACACAGAGGCTATTCAAAGTTTTTCTAGATTTTTTGTTATACTTTCCTGCCCTTTTAAGGACTCAATTGCACAAAACCAATCAGATAACATGATGAAATCCAAACCAAAGCGGAATTCAAGGTTCGGGCTGAGCATTTATTTCTAAAGCGGTTCGGTTCATGGTTAGTTTCACATTAAAACAAAAGTTGGAGTTCCGGGTGCGAAACGGTTCGGTTAAAACCCGGCTTGCAGACCCGTTTACAACAGAACTCATTATTTAAACTTCATCATGGAACTGCCCGAATTAACGATTAACCATTTACCTCTTAAGAGATCCCATTTCTTTGTCTAATTTCTTTGCTTCAATATATCAGCCTCATGGTTTTGCAAACACATCGATTAGTGGATTTAAGTTACCAAAACAACATCTTAAATGCTCAAGACGCTTAACACAGAAACAAAATATCATAGAGATACTAACAACAACAACAACAACAACAACAACAACGAAACCCCAAAACACAAGCAGACACCCAAAAACCAAAGCCAACATAAAGAGAAGAGGCCAAGTGACAGACCAAAAATAAGGAAAACTAAACAAAAACGGCAACAACTACAATAAAAACAGCAACAACAACTACAATAAGCATCCTTGCTTGAAGAATCTTTGCGCTAATCAATGAAATTAAAGTCTCCACCAAAATGGCAAAAGGAACTTTAAGAGATTCGGCGGGGGAGATGAGGCGAAAGTCGCTGGCGAACTTTAATGAACGGAAATTAGCAGTCAAAAGGTAAAGATGCTGTGTCGAGGCGAATTCATGAGGCGGCGAATTTGTTGGGAGAGTGGCCGAGGCCGAGAGCGGGAGCGAGAGAGAGAGGTCGAGCATGCGCCACATAAAGAGAGTGTCAAGCGGTAAAGCTTCCAAGCGATTGGTTGAATGGGCCCCCAAAATGTGAGTGTATGAGTGAGAGGCAGATTTCCCCTCAATTCGTTGCTTTGTGCTCTGTTGAAGCATAAACAAACCATTTTGAATAAAATCAACAGACTTTGTTGCAGTTGCTGTTGTTGCTGTTGTTGTTGTTGTTGTGGAACTCAAGTCCTCTGGTTTTGGCCTGGTCCAGTTGCAAGTTGCAGTTTTCAGTTGCAACTCAAGTTCGCCGTTTGCTCGATTGTTGTCCTCGCGATTGGTTTTTGTTTTCCTTGGTTCTTTGTTGTTGCTCTGAGTGCGTGACAACAACAACAACAACAGCAACAACATCGCCTCCCGTCGCCTACTGTAATTATTTTAATTTATGCGTTTATCGCTTTTTGCTCTTTGCCGACGACGTTTTGTGGTGGCTGCTGCTGCTTCTTCTTCTTCTTCTCCTTGTTGGCTTTTGTTGTTGTTTTTCGTATCTTTTTTTTCGCATTGACATTCACATTTTTGACAGCCCAGCGAATAATTCTTTCGGTTCTGCTTGGCCATGGCAATTTGTGTGTTCAGTTCTTTAGTTTTTTTTTTTGTTTGTCTTTTGTTGGTTTTTGTTGTTGGTGCTTCGGGGCGTATACGTAATATTTTGAATGGCTGACTTTTTAAAAGATTTGCCGTCGGCGAAAATTAAGAAATTTAATCAAAGTTCATGTTGTTTTACAGTAGAAAAATACTAAAATGAAATTGAATTGAAATTAGTTGCCTAATTTGTGGATATTTCTGTGATTCATAAAAGCAATCTGATGCCAAAATTCAGAAAGCAGAAGTTCTAAAACGAAGCCACTTCTAAACCACTAAAAACTGATGACAATGAATATTGAATTGTGGTATCAATTGATCATTATCCATAAATCGAACAGAATGAAGCAACAATTTGCCTATATATAAAGTCAAGCATTATGGTTTTTTCTTAGATTTTTTAAACTCCATCTTCAACTCTAGCTACCAGCTTAAATATCGCAAAAGTTTTGCCACTTAACACCGGTTTATGGACAAAATTCAGTCTTCAAGTCTTAAAAACTTTTACAAAAGTTAGAACATTTAAATGACTAACTTTTCACTGCATTTAGATTTGGGCAAAAGCTTTCTATTAGGTCATTTATGTCTTTTAAACTATAAAAGTCTTAAACCTAAGAAAATAGGACAACTTCAGTAAACCTTTAGAAGCTTAGAAGCCACAATATGGTGGTTTTAGTGGTGGCCTAAGCAAAAAACTACTTATTTTTCGATTTTTTTTGTCATGATTTTCAATTGTTTTTTTTTTCAATTTAAATTAATTGTTAAAAAAATTATTGTACCCAACCGAAAAATGAGTTTTAGCCGGCTTACCTCGGTTCACTTTCGTAAACATATGTGATTCAAATCAAAAACAGTTCGATTTGAAAAACGGGAGACCCCGGTCTGGAAACCAACCACCGAGTATACTTAAGAGTTTATTGAATTCACCCAAGTAGCTTCAAGTTGTAAGAATTACAAATGAAAGCAAACTTCTGCACCACAGAAGATAGCAAACTTTTCTCTTTATAAAGTTTTTTGACCTCATTCTGGTTTCGGAACTTACAGACCAAAAACTACCGAAAATTTTGCTTTTTTATTTTATTTTTACACACCAATTATATTGAATTTAAGAAAGATCTGATTAAAAAAACTTTCTAGTCCCTGAACCCTTTACAAAATGGGTAAAAAGTGATCTTAAAGTTGTGTAAATGTATGTAACAGCGCGAAAGAAACATTTTCGGCCATAAAAAGTATATATATATATATAATCTTGATCAGATATAGTCAAGTCCATTTGCCTTTCCATCCGTGCGTCTGTCTGTTTAAACACCTAGATCTCATAGACTAGGTTTGAAAAGGTTTCTTAAGGTGTCTACCGGATCTTAAACTGTACACATACCTTGTTCAACATACGTTTATCCAAATAAAAGGGGCACTCTTAAAGTTTTCACTTTTTCCAACCCCTAAAATAAGAACCTTTTCAAACTAAACTTCCGTATCGGCCACAATCTCATAACATGAGAATACAAATTTCTGAAATCTTTGGAGGAGTTCATAATGAAATGATGGCATTAATAATTAAGGTCCATTTGACTATAATCAAAAGCTGTTGGGTAGGCAATATATCTTTAGGTAAACCTATTGAATCTATAACCAAGATGATGCTTTGTTTATGTTATAATGTTTGGGTGAGAAATACCTCAGTTTACTGTGAGCTGGCTCTCAAAAAACTCATAAGAGAATTTCTTCTCGTGCAGCTTTTCATATATTATATTTTGATGCTTCTCAGATTGAATATTACACTTGTCTGATATCTCATTTGAGAAACTTTTATGAGATATCAGACAAGAGAAAATACAGCTTTTGGCCGAGCTGTTGCGATGAAATTCAGATATGATAAGCCAAGGTTTGAGCCAAATACAAAGGTTTGATGAGTAAAAGAATTGGTATTCGAACCGAACCTTTTACTTTACTGAGGGTTCAAGCCTACGGAGCGAACCATCTGTAGAATTTAAGTGGGTTAAAGTCAGAATATATAAAAATTGAATGGGCTTGACTTCCATCAATAATGTCATTCAATCCATCAAGATTGGATGATTCTGCATTTCTCTACTTCAGCGCCTTTTTGTCTAAGTCCTAGGTTAGATACTGGTTAGATACATATATTGTTACATGGAAAAAAGAGATAAAAAAGAACCATTTAGAATGGATATTTGTTTATATCCATTTTTATACCCTTGCAAAGGGTATTATAATTTTGCCCAGAAGTTAGAAACGCATAGAAATATTAGTTTCCGACCCCATAAATTATATATATTCTTGATCATGGTGACGAGCTGAGTCGACTGAGCTTTGTCCGTCCGTCTGTCTGTCTGTTTCTACGCGACGTAGTCTCAGTTTTAAAGCTATCGAGATCTGAAATTTTGCACAGAGTCTTCTTTTTGCTGCACAATACTAATATGTCGGAACCGACCAGATCGAATGACTATATCTCATAGCTCCTATAGAAACAATCGGTCGGAAAACTAGTTTTAGTATGAAAAACTTTTTTCTTTTCAATGGAAACGTGTCCAAGCTTTGTATTCACAGGATTTCTCTGCTTTTTTTATAATTCTACCAAGTTTTATTAAAATCGGACAACTATATGGTATAGCTGCCATACAAAAGATAGGTCTGAAAAACAGTCTTAGTTAGAAAAACTTTTTTGTTTTTAATAATAGCATCCTGCAAATTTGATGGTTTTACACATAATTTTACAAATTTTTGGCAAAATCGGATGACTATATCATATAGCTCCCATACGAACGATCGGTCGGAAAATGGGAAAAAGAGTATTTTTTGAAACAATTTAAGCGAGCAATTGCAAGGGTATAAAGTATAAAGGCACAGACGAAGTTAGCTTAGCTTTCTCGTTTGATATTGAAATATTAAATTTCCATATCTTTAGGATGATTTTCAGCCTCGTTGGATAAAAATGTAAGATCCATTTGACATTAAAAACTTGGCATCCTTTAAAGAAGATAAAAAGGCAGACAAAAACTTTTCAAATAAATAATCTGTTTGTTTAGTTGTAGAAATGCTAATGAGTGACAAAAAGGTTAGATAGAACTTACTTCACATTCAATATGCATAATTCTAAAAAAAAAAAATGGCACCTGCATTCAAATATTATCCACTTCGCTTCAGCCTCCCCTCGACAGCCGATGTGATGCCGTTGAAAAACTACACAAATCAACTTATAGGGGCTGTCGGGTCCACCCTCAATTTAGTCAGACCAGAACAGTAGCCCCTCAATACGTACATAATTCCAAATCCGATATGAACCACCCACCCATCCACCCACCCACACACACACACACACAGACACACAGACAGTCCACCCAACCACCCACACAATACACGCTTTTGATTTTAAAAACTCGTGCAAAGAAACGTGCAAAAATGGAAAAAAAATACAAAAAAAAGGAGAAAGACGGAAAACGAAGTCCCTCCTTCTTGGCCCCCCACTACCACACGGCCACCTGCTCACTCACACACACACACAGACTCTCTCTCTCTCCACCGTTTTCTTACTGTTTTTTTCTGCTCGCTTGACATTTTGTGGACGTCGTCGGCTGAAGTCGTCGCGAACTTGGTACTTTTTTCTTCTGCTGTGTTTTAGTTTTTTTTTCTTTTCTTTTTTTTTGCTCATATCTTCTTGCGCGTTTTTTAAGTCAGTCGTTTGTCGGAAGTCAATCAAAAAGCGTGTCTCGCCCTTTTTAGATCCTTAACCCGCAGCCAGAAGGGCGTGAATAAAGCCAAAACTCGATTGCAATTACACAAAAACAACAACAGCAACAACAAACAATTAAATTAAAACCGATTCCAGTAAACAAGAGTGGAGTGTCGTGTGCCGCTTTGGCCGAGAGTGGCGTTTGTAAACCCTAACAAGGAGGTGCGCCAAGATCCACCCCGTGTACAAGTATGTGTGTGTGTGTGTACGCGTGTCGTTGTGTGCCTGTCACAGAAGTTTACTGAGTAACGCCCACATGGGCGCTAGATCACTTGGCTGATCCAGGGCAATTTTTGGTTTTTGTTAAACGGATAATTAGGTGTTTAATGGGCGATCATGTTTGGGACACACAACAAGTGATTGGAAATGAGTTAAGCTATCAGATGTCACCGTTTGTATTTAACACTTAAGTTAAGAACTTGAAGTCTATTGGAAATACAGGTTAAATGTGCTACTTTTGCTACGAGGCTCGAGAGATAAAAAGTGTTAACAGAACATGTAAACAGACAAAAACAAATGATCCAAAAAAGGTCCATTTGAACTGAATAAGTGTTTGATATCTTTTTAATCATCCAACGAAACTGAAAGTCATCAAATGATGATAATTTTTCATATCCTTTGAATGATATATTTGAATGATTAAAAGGATAGTTAAGACATATCCAGTTCAAATGGAAACAAGAAATCATTCAATGGATATTTTTTAATGCACAGACAAAAAAATTATATGATCTGATACACAATATTATATTTTTTCATATCATTAAAAAGCCGATATGATAAAGATGAATATGACATGTTCTTTCTTTAATTTGATGAATTTTCTGATCAATAGTATATTAAAGAAATATAATAATGATATTAATTTATAGAAAATGTAATATTCAATATCAGAATGATATTATTTAGCTTCGATTTGATATTTTTTAGCATCAAACTGATATGAAAAAAAAGATATGTCAAAATCTCAAATTAATCAGCCCAGATGGAATTGATATTGACATTTTTTTTCTCTGTGTGCCCTTTCTTTGCTCTGTGCACGTAAAGATGTTCGCTTTTGTTTGATTCGTCTTTTTCTGTACTGCTTACTCTCCTGCAAAGTGTCCGAAAATGTTAAATAGGACCACTAGAAAAAAACGACAATAATTTGTAACATCTAAGTGCTGACAATAAGTACCACATACGAAAGCCTAACTAGAATATCACAGAGCTCGAGCTCAACTGCACAGAAAAAAGAAGGATTCATTTGGATGGATATTTCTGAATAACCTTTTTTTGACTTTAAAATATCCATTTTTTTATACATTTTGGATGATTTTTAGCTCCGTTGGATGTAAATTTAAGATCCTTTTGACATCAAATAGATATTTTGATATCCAAAAATGTAATGAAAAACGTCATATCTTACACAATTTTATAGATAGAAGGTTTGAGCCTTTTGGACATATTTAGTTATCAGCATTATTTATCAATTCGCTGAAGGAATGGTAAAGATCGGCTGAGAGATAGTAGAGTTATAGGGAAATCCAACATTAATAATGGGCAGCACTTAACACACCTCAACAATGAAAACTTTGGAAGGTACAGAGTATGTTTAACCACCGATTTTCTATCCATTCCAAATGCATCTACAGAGGTTTATATATAAGTAAAGATTGGCTAATATTAACTCGATTTGATTGTTTCTCGATAAAAGTATGATGAAAAAGTGTATTTTAAAGCTGAGTATTCAACCGAAAAGAAAATTAGATTCAGTCAAGGCATATTTATATGTAAAACGCGTTTTTAACGGTCTAGGAAACGGAACAGTAACCTATTTCCGTTTGCCAGAATATAATCGTTACCAACATGTAGCTATGGTCCGAGTTATATAGCCGACTGATGCCAAAAATCGTTTCAGTTGCTTGCCTGTTTTTTTTGGTAAAGGTAGGACCTTTGGTTTTTGCAGTAGTTTTAAACTCGGGAAACAGTTTTTAATTACTTCCCTGATGTTAATTAACAGAGCATTAACATTAATGTTAACATAATAATTTTGGGCTAAGCAGGCAGCGAAAGTCGGAAGGAGGAGCCGAAAAGTATGCAATGGTTTTATAAACCCCAACTATATGACTGAGGATAATATTCTTAGAACTTCACCATCTTTTATACAGTAGGACAAAATCAAACTTTTGGAAAAACCCGGGTTGACACTTAAATTCTGAAAGAAGGATCTTCTGTAAGCGAACTATGGCCACACAAAAAACGACCACAATTTCAACTTAATTGTTAATGGTTCAAGAAAAAAAATCTACAAAATTCAGCAAACATGAATTCGGTCATTGGGTCACCCTAATTCCCTAACGAATAAGAATAAAGTCATACAATTTTGCTATTCAATCTAGAGAAAGGCCTCTTAAATATCCTTTTCGATATCCAACGGATCCAATGATATGATAAATGATTATGCTTTGGAGAATATTAAAAATATGTACCCCAAACCATTACATAGATCTTGGAAGTAGTAGTTGTAGCCGTCAGGACCCACTAACTTAAACTTCTTTTTATCCGAGAAGACAGTATGACTGTGCTCTAGTATGGATTTCAGCGTCACTTCCTTTCGATACAGATTGAGAGGTGGTTTCTATACCAGCTACTAGTAGAGTAAAATGGTTGAACTAAAGATGGAATCTCCGCCTTTTCGAAAAACGGTTCGGTTTAGAACTAACTTGTATCCACCTGATTGATATATTAAATATGGATTTTGTGAAGTAGGAATTCGGATATTCTCGATATGGTAAAAACTCTGTCCGGTTCGGGCATTCCAAATACCAGTACCGATTCTGCCGGGTTTGATAGCCTTGTTTGTTACTGATCCACAATTCCACTTAAATTGGTAGTTTGGTATAATAATCCCTTACCCCTTATCAAAATCACTTTCCTGCAAATCACGGCGTCCAATTTAGCACTCTTTTCTTCCTTATCAACAGACTATGAAAATTTATGAAAACTATGAAACGAAATTTAACAGAGACGCGTTTTTTATGCACAAACATTATGGAGGGCAACAAATTGTGTTTAATTTTAAAAATAGCCAACAAAATGTTGATGAAAGTTTTGGCAAATGGCAACCCGATAGCGAGACACTGCCACAGTTTAACATAAACAAGGCAATAACCAATAAAACGAAATAACCAATTTGATTGAGAATTATTATTACAAAATAGAGAGAGAAATGAGCCAAAGTGACGGAGTGAACGAGTGTGAGTGCATTTTGGTCGGTACCCTTTGAAGTCGGTTATAACGACTCTCGGCAATTGGTTGCTGACATGCAAAGAACATAATTTCCTTGCAGATTGATAACAATCTGGAGAGTATCGAGACTCTTGGACTTGGCAATTTGTGGTCGATTGATTTGTTTACAAGTGCCATTAATGTCTGTTGACGTGCACGCCGATGTCTCCGGCTCCCCCTCCACCTCGCGTATGTAAATGTTGCTGCACTTTTGCCTTATCTTATCGTCGAATCTTGGCGGGAGTTTGTCATTTGATCGTCGGTTTGTAGTTCAATTTTCATATTTCCTTTGATATACCATCGCCCATCCTAGGTTGAGTTCAATTTCTTATCGCATTGACTTCAATTTGTTTTCAATTTACAACAATATCGTTTTTAGCGGCGCATTTTGTAAATATGATTTGTCACCCTGCCTTTTTCGTTTTGTTTGCATAATACAACACAGTTGTGGTTGTTGCTCTTGTTTTATTTGTTGTTTTATGATGTGTACTACACCTGACAATTTGCTGTTAATTTTATGGTTGATGTAGAGTGGTAAAGTGCTTTATGGGTTAAGGTGCGGCTTGGAAAGGTGGTCAGCTTTGAGAGCTGAGGTTTTATACCAGCCAAACCAATAAGCCAGTTAATGATATAGCCGTATGACCAAACATGTTCGAAAAATGTTCTTTAAGTCTTCGTAAAGCCTAGCACTGACTCGTTATATCCTACGAAAAGGATTCTTCTAAATGAACCCTATTTTTCTTAGATCCGTCTACAGTTTTGTCATTTCATAAACTTAGTTGGAGTTGGAACTACTTTACCAATTTTCGTCCTTCAGCCATATTCGTATTAGAACTAGGAAATAATAAGAGTAACAGATCATATTTTGTTATCAGGATTATTTAACTATCTTCCTAAGAATCGTCAAATGTACGAGGAACAATAGCCGTGTTATGAGCAGAAGAAAGTGCAAAATACATACTGAGCATACACTTTCATAGGTACTAAGACTATTAAGTTCGGCCTTAACCGACTGTCTTACCTCTTAACCATTTGACCGTGACTGAAGAATCATCAAATCACGTAAAGTCAACCAAGAGAGGCTAAGGTCAGATAGAAATGGAATTAAGTTGAGGCTTATCCAAGGTATTCAAAGCGCTTAATACATCAGAAACCTGACGCACCAGTTTCGGGATTCGAAACATAATTTACCAACGGTTAAAATTTTATAATAATAATGAAACGTTGGACTATAGTATACCCCGCATGTGAAACATGGCACAAAAGGTCCAAAGATAGAGGCACTTTTTAGTAAAATAATCCTATTCAATAAACTAAAAAAGTATAGTCTTAAAGGGTTTCTATACTTCTGATCAATCAAAAAAAGCTTTAAGGCCTTAATTACCGAGAATTCAGCCGATGGTACTTATAAGACGCAACGCAATGTCTTTAAGATACTTACATTGAAAAGATCTCAGCATTTTAAAAATGTTCAATTCATGGGATTATCTATTAATGCCATCGAAGGCTCTTATAATGTGAATAATCACCTTATTATATGAAAAACTTAAGTATGCGCAAAAGTAGAATCAAGAATCTACACTACTACACTAAGCTAGGCTTGCGTTTCTTCGACCTTTTTAGCATTTTAAACTCAAAACGAAATGGGAAGCACATCTATTAAATATTTCTGTTTATTTTAACCTTTTATATACTTCGATCTCTACCAACCGGAGACTAAATAATAATCTAAGCTCATATCAAATCGATGCATATTAAGCCATTATTTAGTCCTTTTGAACTGTACCCAGGGGGAATAAACATTGGACTCAATATGAGAGCACATTTGTTGTCAAAAACTAATCATGTAGGGATTATCTCACTTCAAGAACTTATTTTTGAGAACGCAATATCTTGATGTGAGTTGATATGTTCCGATTTTAAAAACATTTACCTGCGACGCGGTGGTTGAAATGAGCTGAATTATGCTCATTTCAAGGACATTCAGAACATTTATTCTCAAATATTTGAGAGAACATTCGGTTCTTACTTTCTGAACATAATTTTACCCTCTACCTCTCTACCTATCCTATTTACCCATCTACCTTTGTCATTTATTAAATCTTCATCATATTCAAATATTATAACCTGCCGTCGATTGCTAGCCTGATAGGGCGTTTGTGGACCTCAACATGGCCTGCCGCTCTACCTGCTTGTTGCGCCGCGATGGAGATTGTTACGCAGTCTCAGTAGCATTATGGCTTGCAATGTGCATAGCAATTTACTGGCGTCGATTGCTCGCCTACTCTTGCGCTTTTGCAGATATCAACCTGGCCTGTCGCTCAACTTGTTCCGAAGTCTTGCAATGTGCTTAGCCAGCTGCTGGTGTCGATTGATCGCCTGTTTTTCAGTTTCTGCAGATATTAATCTGGCCTGCCGCTCAACTTGTTCGGAGTCTTGTAATGTGCTTAGCAATTTGCTGACGTCGATTGATCGCCTGCAAATATCAACCTGGCCTGCCGCTCAACTTGTTTCGAAGTCTTGTTCCGAAGTCTTGCAATGTGCTTAGCAAACTGCTGTTGTCGATTGATCGCCTGCTCTTGCGTCTCTGCAGACTGCAACCTAGCCTGCCGCTCTACTTGTTTTGGACTCTCAGAAGCACGCTGGGGTGCATGCATGTGTTCAGCTTATTGCTGGCGTCGATTGCTCGCCTGCTCTGTCCTTTCGGTAGCTCTTCGATGCGCTTGATGGCTCTTCTGTTGCATTCTCTTGAGCTTTATCTCAATTTAAATTGAGTATTTCTAAACCAAATTCAGCTAAAGTTGCAGTTCAAAAGTAATACGTTACGGGTTGATCTCTTGTTGAAATAACTAAATTGCCAAATTGCGCATAGAGTTCTTCTATGGTTAAAATAGTTTTGAAATGCTAAGTAAAGATGCAATTCCCAACATAATGAACCAATAAAGCCATACGTAAAGTTGATAGAGTTAAATCCAAATCTCTTGAAGTGACACCTAATTCCGTTTTTTTCACCTTGAAAATTACATCATAATATTGTCTGAAGGTTAAAGCTTTTCCGACATAGAAGTTTGAACAGTTTTCTAGGGAATAATTGTAAAATTTTCTAATCAGCCAGCCATTTCCTTTGCTTATAATCCCTCTGCTCCCCAACATAAACAAGTTAAATAAACCAGGCGATTACATTTGATATCACTCAACAAATTCCGCTACAAACATCCGCCATAAAATGTACGAATTCAAACCAATTCATTGTATTCCATGCGTGAGTTTAGGCCCCTGGGTCCAACTTAGTCACGAGAGTCACGTGAACTGGAAAATCAATTACAAGCGTTATCATTGAATAGAAATCGCCCCACGGCGAGTGATGATAAACCTGGCTCCTACATATAATTTTAATAGCAGCATTTTAAAAAGCACTTAACAGCAAATTAAGCTTTCAGCAAAGAAGACATTTTTAATTATCAACAGATTTTTTCTTTCTTGCAGACAGCCAGCCAGCCTGCAATGGTCCCTGGGTCAATATCATAATCTGAGACGGCAGCAGCAGCGGCAGCAACAAGTCGTTCCAGGCAGCAAGGAGCAGCAGTTGGTGTCATAAATCAAAGCGTCGCAATTTGCTGCTGACGAACTGCTGTGAGAGAGCCACTGCAGCAACAACAATGCCATTACTGTTGGCCAACAACAATTCCCATCATCAGCAACACTTGAGCTGCGAACAGGCCGCAATGTTGCTGACGTCCACAGCAACAGCAACAGCAACGGCAGCAGCAGCAGCATCACATACAACAACAACAACAACCACAGGCACATCAGGTGTTAATGTTCAAATTACCAGCAAAGGCGTTTCAGTTGCTTCTACCTCTTCAGCGTCTTCCACAAGTCTAGTCAATGATCAACTGGCTATGGCAACTCTAGCATCATCATCTGCTAATTATGCCGCTAACTTGAGTCATTTGAATGGCTTTAACCCTAAAGACATCAGCCCACCAGTTCCACCCACCAGAAGCGGGCACAGCAACAACCATCTGATGGTGGAGCAGCAACCAAACTATGAGGCAATGTTACGCATGCCGCAGATACAAGTTAAACAGGAATTTATGGAGTGCATGGAGAGTGAAGTGAATCCACATATTGCAGGTTAGTTATTAGAATTTATTGATCAAGCAGAGACATCAGACAAGTAACCTTCTCCCCAAGTATCCTGCCCCCTGTCTACAACTTTCAACTGTACTTAAAGTCCCGTTAAGTGAAAAACGAGGTATTTACAATGTGTTAACAAGAACATGGCCATTTTTCATGGCCCTAACCCCTTGACAACAACAAGAAAACCTCGTGCCAAACGCATGCTTATGAGACTTTCAATTTTTTATGCGTTTAAACAGATTTCATTTTTTATTGCCGACGCCCGCCCCTCGTTGAGCAGAAGGCAAAAGGTCACCGATGTCGTCGTCGTCATCTTGATAGACCAAAAAGATGCGACACAAGGGACCCGGGCAACGGGCTAATATAGCCCAAAACGAAAAAAAAAAGGGAAAGTTTGCACAATCAACGCCTTGCCACGAGTGCCAACATTTATGAAGATTGAAAGGGTTGTCAAACACTTCATCCATCTTAAGGATGGCACTGAGCAGCAAGCAAAAAAGGGGTGCCCCATCCCTGTTGCTCCAGGGGTGGTGGTTGGTAGGGAAACATCTTGTTTTCTTTCGATTATTGAAATTGCCACTTGCCCATTTTGGATGATATTACTCGAGGGACCCCTGTCTGTCTGCCTGACCTCAATTGTGTTTCTAAAAAAAACCCTACGACGACGATTAAAGTTCAAGCACTCATTCATCTTCATATGTAAATCCATTTCCTCTGGCTTTGATCTCGGAAATGCTTTCATGACATGCAAAACACACAACAACAACAAAAAAAACCTCTTTAAGTGCCGCAATTATCAAAAATTTAATGTAAAACAAAGGGAAAAAGAGAGGTAGAGAAGAAAACCAAACACGCGACCGGAAATTAAAGCCATTTTAGTCAAATGAAACTTAACGTATTTTTCGGTTATTATTATCTGAACCATTTGTAATTTTAATATAGATCGTCGTTAGCATCTAGCCAGTGCCTCATAACTCATCACAAAAGCTCAACATTTTACAAAGAGTTGACTGGGAATAAATGGCAGTTAACTTTTCATTGTGGCAAAGTCTGCTTGGGCAAGGCGAACCAAGAGCTCAAGCTCACCAAGTGGTAGCAACTTGTTGTGTTCAGTTACAGGTTCAGTTCAGTTATGTATAAATCGTAAGGGATAAAGGGTATACTAAAGTCGTGCAAGTGCTTCATTGATTATATATATGCTTGATCAGAAACCACCGCTTTGTTTGACTTCATGAAGGGAAGACGGCTAAATCCTGAACTATATTCCTGTCTAAGATTTGTATTTGAATATCGAGAAGCAAAGACTTAAGCATGGATCAAATATTGGGTGGTTAGAAGTTTGTCTAGCTTGCAACTGAACTTAAACAGTAAGTCATGAGGCTACACAAAGGCAAACTGGTATTTAACTGGTTGCAAATGGCTGCTGCAGGGCATAATTGTCTTATGCTTGTGCCAAAAGGACGACTTCAATACATTGATTTGGATACGAAGGGTAACCAGCTGCCAGTCTTTAGAGAATGATATATATTTCTGGAAGTAAACTATTAATTAAGCCATAAAGTGCACCAGTAGTTGCAGTGCTGCGCGTCAGCAGACTAAATGGTCTAGTCAATTCGTAAGTCAATGACAGCTCATTCTTGTTTCTACACCCATGAAAAAATTCGCCCTGAAATCTAGAAAATCCCCCTGTAAAATCCGTCCTAAGGCGATTCACCCTTAAATTAAGAAAACCGTTTCTCATTTATGAAAAATTTTTCTGAAGCTTTCCTTAGGACGGATTTCATAGGAGAATTTCTAGTTTTCAGGGCGAATGTTTTATAAGTGTATGTAAAGTGATAAAGTATAAAAGTAATGTAGGACAAGTAGGGACTTGTTCTTGAAACTAGGACTTTAAATTGAATTAACTACGCGTCTTCAAAGATGGTCTGAAAACCATTAGCCCCCAAAAGAAGAGAGTACAATGAAAAGGTTAAGCTGAGTTCGTCTGTGCCGAAATTTTCATACACTTCCAATTGCTGCTTTTTATAACCTTGCAGAGGGTATTATAAATTTGGCGGGATGTTTGTAGGGAATAGAAGGAACCATCTCCAACCTCATATAGTATATACATACTTGATCTGTAGGACGAGCTGAGTTATCTTATCATTATCTTATCTTATCATTATCTTCGTTATCTTCACCGAACTTTGCAAATACGCTGCACATTTATCGGAACATATAGCTGTCATAGGAACGATCGGTCGAAAAACTAGTTTTAGTGAGAAAAACTTTTTAGTTTTCAATGGAAACGCCTCCAAACTTTGTATTTTATAGTTTATAGCTATGCTTTCCCATGTTTCCACTAAGTTTGGTCTACATCGGACATCTATAGGGCATAGCTGTCATAGAACAGTAGAGTCAGAAAAGTAGTCTTAGTGAGAAAAACTTGTTTGTTTTCAGTGGAAATGTCCTTCAAATTAGTTAGAAATACTTGCCGCAGGGGTGTACAAAATTCGGGCGAGTCGAACTTAAATTTTCTCTATTTTAATCAATTTATTTGACCAAATTTATAGCAGAATGAGCTTGAAGACATATGTTTTAAGTACTGAACGAGTTGGGGAACGCTTACATTGAAATCAGAAAAGTTTTTTTCACTTAGACCCATTTTACGATCGATCGTTTTCATGTAAGTTCTAAGATTAAAATCTAAGATTTGATCCAGTAGGTTACAAAAAACTAGCAGCGAGCTGTAAAAAGACAACTCTGTCCAAAATATCAACTATATAGCTTTAAAGCTGAGCGACTTGTTTGCGGTTCCTAGAGTGGTTCGAGAACAAATCGTAATGTTCCCATTTCGTGTTTTTTTTGGGTTTTTGAGTACTATCTCTTAGGCATACTAAATACCCCATTATAACATCAAATATTTCCAATTTAATAAACGTCCACCATGCGCTCTTAAATATTTTTAAGAAGTTTGAATTTCTGACTGTAAGTTTTGGATTAGCACCTTTATTGCCCTTAGAAAGCTAGAGCCTTAAACCATTAACAGATAAGTCAGATAATTGTTAAAAAGCCATTAGAATCCAAACCTAGGCTTTATTTGAAAAACTGCGAATGAGATGCTGCTAAAACTTTGGGGTTTAATAATACCATTTTTTGTGACACGTCCAAATGATAAAAAATGTTCAAATTCCACTGACAGAACAATGGTAAATGAGTTTTAATCTTAAGTTAAGTAGAATAAATATGTAAAATTTTATAGAAAAGTTCGCTCACAAAAGCTGATGAAAGCTAAACTAATCCCTGGTAAAATTCAAGGTGGAATCATGAAATTGGAAAATATAAGCAAGAAGTCTAAGGGCCATTTTGTCATCTACAACATAGAGCTAACTGTCACATAAAACCACAAATAACAGAGCAAAATTTAAGCTTATCTGACATATAGCAGCTGTTTAGAAGATGATAAATCGGCCCTAAGTACTCAACACTTAATATAAAGACTAAAACTGTTCAGATTTTGTTAAAAAAACAAGGCATTGCAACCCATTGCTGTGGCAAGTGTAGTGGCTCCTCTCTACGACAGACAAGTCCCGGAAATGAAAAGAAAAACAGACAAATTTGAATGCATCCTCTGCTAAGCCTCTCTATCCTTTTGATGATTTGTTTGAGTACAAAGAAAACGGCGTTAAACCAACAACAACAACAACAGCAGCAGCATTTTCATTCAGAGCTAAGTAAAATTTATCTCGCCAATCGAATCTTTCACCTGTGTGTGTTTGTGTGTGTTTGTATCTGTATCTGGCGTATCTCTCAATGCAGCGCCGCATGAATGAAAATAATTATGATAATTGCAATGCTGGAAATGGTTATAGGGATAGAGAGGCATAGGGCAACACACACACACACACACACACTCAGAAAAAGAGGGGCCCAAACTAATTGCGGGCTCGCTCAAGAACCGCAAAAGCAATTTAAAGATGAAGAAATAAAATCTATAAAATCCCATTGTTGCGCTTAATTATTGTCGAAATTCAAATCGAAACGGCAGCCGGTACCAATCCATTCCCTACCTGTTCCCCCCCATCTACCTGTACGCGTACCGACTGCATCATTTATCTTCGAAACGGTGCGCGAAATTTGAATGCATCCTCATACCATTTGGACGTCAATCACAGAGATCTCTCTATGAAATGCATCAGCGCTGGGTTATTCCCGGTTTGCATTTTTTTTGAATATAAAAAATGAGTTTGGTTGTGTGGAAATTAGATCCTATTTGGCGCAGCGTGTGATTAGCGCGTCCCTTTGATGATGATGTGGTAGAGCTAGTTTTTTTTTCTCTCTCATTCTTTCTTTATGATTTATATTCAATCAGTGTTCTACGGAATGGATTGGGTTGGGGATAGAGTAGTAGCAGGTTGTCTGCCACCTGAGTGGCGTAGATGCAATTAAATTCAAATCAAACATTTATTTAAATTTTATGCATCGGTTGGTGGTTGATTGAATCGGGCAGGTACAGAAAAATATTGTCGATTTATTAATTGTTTTTAGATGGTCAGCACTGGAGAAGTTTTGTTTTGGATGGGTACGGTTCTTTCTAAATTAAGTATCTACTAGAACTGCAGTTTTACTGAACTCACCCGGGAATGATTTGATCAAAGTGCCAGGGCCAGGGTATACTCGTACAGCTGGCAAACTATACATAGTGCTCCCATCTACCAATATCAGTAAATTCTTTGTTGTTGATTGATAGTTTTACTCTTTTACGTCCAGCACTAAAAAAACAATTAGAAATAAAGTTGTTAGTTTCAATTAACTTCAATTAACATAAAAAAATACCGGGGTGAGATCTATAAGTTCTTGGCTATACACAGCCCAAGGGCCAAGCTGAGCTTCTCTCACTCTCTAGGCTTATGTGCTTCTTTTTATCGGACAAACGGAGGAGACCTGCAAATTTAACGCCCAATCCGAATGTTTGAGTAGCTTTTTAAAGCTGACGCCTGTAGACAGCGAAGGTGACCGTGTGTCCCAGATGCTTAAGAGAACCACTTTTGCATTACATGTCCTGCGTTGAGATAGAACCCTAGACCTCTTGCACAGTGGGCACACACACTACCCGCTACACTACAATCGGCCAAATATTGAATTATATACATTTTAGAACTTGGAGAAACTTGTATATAAAATCAATAAGCATGGATGTTACTTAAGCTACCACTAAGACTTAAAGTAATTCCCATAAGTTAAAGGGCAGCTATTGGATAGATCGATAATAGGCGAAAATTAAAATTAAATGTTGTTTAGAACCAAAAAGACGATGCCCTTGCAAAGTTTCAACCAGAGTATAGTTAAATATGTACAAACTTCATAGTCTCTTGTCATGGGTTTAGTAAAGGTTCGAAGATTTGGGAGGTGCAGAGTATATTATAGTCCAGCTTGAGCGACTTTCTTCTTTGCTTTTGCATGACTTCAACTATGAGTGATTCAAGATATCGAACAAGTGCATTTGGCTTCAACTACCTGCCAAAAAAAGGCAAAGCCAAACAATTCTTTAAAAGGCACACATCAATAATAGCAATAATATCTATCAAAAAACATAAAAATATATGTAAAATGCTAAGTGAAGGTCAAACCCAGATTGTATAAAAGGCAAACTAAAATCAAAGAATCTTTTAAAGCAGTGGTGGGCAGCAATTTTGAGTTTGAAGGAAAAAACTACCTAAATTAGCGAGGTTTAAGTCGAGAAGCCAGACACACTCTGCATATATTTGTTTTAGTTGTCTTCTCGATTGCGCTGTAAATGATATGCCATGAATTTGTGGCTTTAACTCAATGCCAACCAGGGCAATTGCACTTGTCGATCTGTCTGCTTGTGTGCGGCGGAGCCAGTTGCTGTAAAATGACTCCCGGAGCAGTGGCAGGAATCGCTATAGAGGTTAATCACTATACTTCGCTGGTCACTTGCATTGACATGTATTCAAATTGGTATATCTTCTCTTAAAAAAATCGCAGAATTGCTGGGAATAGTTTATTTTGAAATTAAGAAATAATACCTTAAGATATATCAAAGTAAGCCAAGCTAAATGTAAAGGATCCCCAGTAAACGTACATAAATATGGTCAAACTATGCATTTTATTCATTCAATATCCTTGACCTTGTTGCGTAGTGCAATTTACATACAACAAACCAAATTCTCGTTGCATTTAAAGCAGAGATGGGCATGAACACATATCGTCACACTTTTCACACACATACAAGCATGCATACAAGCATGCATACAAGCATGCATACAAGCAATGCTTATTTGTGATTTGTGCAGTCGGCCGTGGCAGAGGCCCCATGCACGTGTGCATAGAAACGTCGCGACGCGCCCATCTCTGATTTAAAGCTATTTCAGGCAGAACAGCAAACCGGTTCGGAGTTTGGTTCGACAGAAGACGGATACTCCAGGATTCTTGGGAAGTCTTAAAGTTTTGTTTAAAATTATCATTGCAAAGCATTTAAGATGCCAGTAAGATTACGAGAAGATGAACTATAGATTAACTTAAACTAAGCTCGAAAATTACAGAATCAAAACCTATCAAAACCTAGGTTCAAAGAACTTTTGAAACCTCTTCGTGAACAGTTTGAAGGGTTTGAGGGTGTGAACCTATTGCAATTTTTAAGACGTTTACAGCCCTGACCCCAAGTTCTGTTCACCAGTAGACTTTGCTTGTGTCTCTTAAATAAATAATGTGTTCATTTTCTCGTTTTAGGAATTTCGAAAAGTGCTTGTCCCTGTATAATGTTTGGGGGACTCATTTAAAGTAATTAAACTCAACAGTTTTTTAGTAGTTTCCTCTTAATATTCTTCCTTTTCATTGGCTCAAATTCAAAGTGAATTATATGTCATTGTTCCATTGTTTTACACCGCTGATCTTTGACTTAAAACAAACGACTTGGTCAATATTTCATGCACTTCTCCAAACGCCTCCTTTGGAAACAATGCCCTGATGCCTACACCTTTAGTACAGCTGATTTTTGTAAGAATAGAAATACTAATTGATTTTAAGCAGAACCTGACAACCTGGGTCATCATCTATGTATAGCACTTTTCTCAATTGTGGGCGGTTCTAAGCAATATTTGTCTTTTGACTCCGCTGAACGCTGTGGACAACGACGACACCTTTCTCATTACGAATTAATGGCATTTTCATACAAAAACCAACAAAAGACAAAAGGCTAAAAGGAAAGTCAGTTCACAAGACTACTGACAGATCAGGACAACGGACAACGGTAACGCAGAAAGGTGAAGAAACACGGGCAAGAAAAACAGTTCCTACTATCATTAGTCGTCACTCGAGTACAACAAACAAAAAAAAAAGTGCAACTCAAAAGTCAGTCTGCCCTCCTGCATACGAAATGATCCTGCAAGGTACGTGTCCGTTTTTATCTTAGGCCTAACGGATTTTCATGCATTTGTTATGGATTTTCGGCGCCAGGTCGCTTAAGGGGCAGGTAACCAAAAGATCATGCTGATCTGCCTCACCCAGCAGGACTTCTGACTCCTGGCCGATAATCTGCTCTGGTGAGGGGGGGTCATAAAATGCCTCAACGCAATGCGCATAGATCATTAATTAAACAAATTGTAGGTGGTCTTTCCATAGGCAAATCAAATTGCAAAAATCAGTTGCTGTTGTTTGGGAAATTCGAGACATCTTTCAACCATTATTTTTTTTTATCTCATAATTGCATTTGTGTTGCACAAATTGCCGCACAATGGTCCAAGTCAAATTAGCCCTCACAACGCTGCATCCATTTGTAATCTTCCCTAGACTCTTCGATCCCATTAATTCCATTTATGTAAACCAGAGGAGTGGTGAGGCAGGGCTGCAGAGGGGGAGGAGGAGGGGGAGGCTAGTGGCTTTTAATATAGAAAGGCGTAGACCGCATAATAAGAAATCAACTTGCTTGGCCAACTGACTCTTTCAACCAAGTGGGAGCTGTTACTCAGGCTTGGGTGTATGGAAAATATGGCTGTGTGGCCTTTAGGGTTGTCAGGTGTTGCGGAAAATGAAATTTTCTGAATAGCGATTGGTGTAATCTTAGTTAATCGTATGAAAATCGACTGGCATTACACACAGAAAAAAGTACAACGTATAACTTGGAATCAAATCAATTCGTTCTCAAATTTTCAAGAATTTTAATCTTGAAATCGAGCTACACTTCTGGTCACCTTCGCAAGCTATTGGCGAAAGTTTTGAAGTAACCAGCCTTGAAAAAGCATCTCAAATTCTCGATTCTGGCGTTAAAGTCAAACAAAATCAAGAAGGTAATGTTGCCTAGCTCGATTCGGATATCAGGATAGGAGAGGAAAAGGAGAAGAGGAGAACTGTTACCGTTCCCGAGATTGAGCTTTATGGTAGTAGTGCGATTCCTGAGAATGATTTGCTTTCATTATAATTATAATTTTGCCCAGAAGCTTGCAACGCATAGAAATATTCATTTCCGACCCCATTAACTATATATATATTCTTCATCAGGGTGACGAGCTGAGTCGATTGAGCCTTGTCTACGCAAACTAGTCTCTCAGTTTTGAAGCTATCGAGCTGAAATTTAGCACAGAGACTTCTTTTTGCTGCACGCTACTAATATATCAAAACCGACCGGATCGGATGACTATATCTCATAGCTCCCATAGGAACAATCGGTCGAAAAACTAGCTTTAGTATGAAAAATTTTTTCTTTTCAATGGATTCGTTTCCAAACTTTGTGTTTATAGGTTTTCTATGCCTTTTTATAATTCTGCCAAGTTTGATGAAAATCGGACAACCATATGGTATAGCTGCCATACAAAAGATACGTCTGAAATACAGTCTTAGTTAGAAAAACTTTTTTGTTTCTAATGGTAGCATCCAGCAATTTTGTATTTGTTGGTTTCAAATGCTTTCACACCATTCTAGAAATTTTGGTACAAATCGGATGACTATATCATATAGCTCCCATACGAACAATCGGTCGGAAAATGGTTTGTAGTGGAAAAAGGATTATTTTTGAAAATATTTAAGCGAACATTTGCAAGGGTAAAGAAACTTAGGCACAGACGAAGTAAGCTTAGCTTTCTCGTTTTGATTTTAAATTGATCTAAAGAGCTCTAAGTCAAGCACAAGCTGCCACATATCGACCACTTATGACTCCATCCACTTCAGAACGCTGTTCGCTTTTTAAAATTTCATTAAAAAATTTAATAAATTAAACATGCTGTGCTATTTTCTTCGAAAAGAACGGTCACACTTAAACGAAATGCATCTCCTTACATTTCTGCTATGCCACTTACAGCACCCTGACAACCCTATTCATCTTCGAGTATTGTACAAACAACTTGCCAAAACCATGTTACCATAATTACATGCAGAAAGCCAAGTTGGTGGCTTGCTTCCGCCGCTTAGCCACTGGCCTCATCTTCAGAGCCGCTGAACCCCCTACACCGCCCCCACCCCCTCCACCTGCTCACTGTGTACTCCTTAAACCAACCATCACACAGAAATTGAACAAAAAGGGGCGTCTTCCCAAAAGGTAGGGCAGTGTAAGCCATTCAGACGGCGGGCAGTCAGTCAGGTAGGAACTACCAAAAACAGTTGCAGTCAGTGCAGAAGGCAAAGGAGATCAGAGAATCCATCGGTGCACATGCTGCAAAAGTAAACCGGGTGTTCATGGTGAATTATGAAAATCGTTGCAAAATTAAGTTAAAAAGTTTTTGCAACAGCAGCCACTGAAGCTGGGGGTATGGGGGAGATGGAAGCGTGAGCACGACAAAATGCTGAATCCTAGTAGGCCTGGCAGTTGACCTGCCAATGTTTAGTGTCTGAGTAGATCATTCGTTGGCTGGCTCTGGTGGAGTAAACATCCCCTCAACCAGCCTTCAATTCATATTTATTTTATTTTCTTATTATTTTTAGATTCCTTGCAAAGACTATAAGCCTAATGGCCCTGCAACTACTCTTGTGGCTCGCTCACCTTTCTCGTTTTCAGTTAGACCCTGCACTCCATAAGGGACCGTTTTCGGGATTTTTATACCGTTTTCCTTTCGAAGCGTGCTTATTGCCCACGAGCAACTGTTTTTTTTCTTTCTTAATTTTTATATTTCTACCTTTACCTTAATATTCTCGGTGAATTTTTTAATTGTCTGATTTGTTGGTAATCCAAACGAATTGCACTATAACTATTCTCGGTGTTCACTATATTCCGATTTTTATTCGCTTCTCCTTTCGAAGCGAGCTCATTGATTGCCCACGAGCAACTGTTCTTTCTTAATTTTCATTCTTCTACCCTAACCTTAGATGACTACAGCGAGTTAGAGTTCAGACCTATTCTGATGGATCCTAACGTTTCCATTTTTTCAGGCTGGTCCTCTTGTTTCGTGCTTAATATTGGCAAGACATTTTTGATATGCCTTTACATAATTGCACCAGGTTTTGACAAATTAGTTTGACTATAGCATATATATAGCTGCCGTAGATACGATCGGTCGAAAAACTAGTTCTAGTGAAAAGAACTTCTTGTTTTTGAAGTAAACCTCTTCAAAATGGGCATATAAGTATTATACTAGCTTTCACACAATTCTTCAAAGTTTTGTCAACATCGGATGACAATAGGTTATAGCTGTCTTGGGAATGATGGGTCAAAAAACTAGTTTTAGTGAGAAAAACTGTTTTGTTTTCAAATAAAACGTCACCAAACTTGGTATTTCTTAGTTTGCTATGCTTTCCCATAATTCCACCAAGTTTGGTCGAGATTGAACATCTTTATAGTATAGCCGCCATAGAAAAGTAAGGTTAGAAAAATAGTCTTAGTGAGAAAAACTTTTTTGTTTTCAATGTAAAACTTTCAAAAATTGGCATATATTTGTTTTATGACCTTTCACACAATTCTACAAAGTTTTGTCAAAATCGGATGACCATAGCATATAGGTGCCATTTGAATGATCGGTAGAAAAACTAGTTTTAGTTTGAAAAACTTTTTTGTTTTGAATGGAAACGCCTCCAAAACTTCATATTTATTAGTTTCCCATGCTTTTACATAATTTTACAAAGTTTGTTCAAAATCGGACAAATATATAGTATAGCTGCCATAGAATAGATAGGTTTTGAAAATAGTCTTGAAAAGGGAAAACTGTTTTGTTTTGTATGTAAAAGGTTCCAAGCTCAGTATTTATTAGTTGGACACGCTTTTCCTTGATTCCATTAGGTTTGGTCGAAATCTGACTGCTACTATATAACTGAATAGAAGGACAGGCCTGTAAAATAGTCTTGGTAAGAAAAACTTTCTTGTTTCTTTTCATTTGAACGATTCCAAACTTGGTATATATAAGTTTTACTATGCTTGCCCATGATTTTTCTAAGTTTGATCGAAGTCGGACACCTAAATAGGATAGTTGCCATGTCTGAAAAATAGTCTTATTAAGAAAAACTTTCTTGTTTTTTATGCAAACGATTTCAAACTTAGTCTATATTAGTTTGCTATGCTTTTCCGGGGTTTTACTAAGTTTGGTCGAAATCGCACATCTATATAGTATAGCTGCCATAGAAGAATAGGTCTGAAAAACAGTCTTGGTAGGGAAAACTTTCTTGTTTTCAATGTAAACGATACCAAACTGAGTATATATAAGTTTGCTATGCCTTTTTATGATTCCATTAAGTTTGGTCGAAATCGGTCTTGTATATAGTATAGCTCCCATAGAAAAGTTGGGTCAAAAAAATAGTCTTAGTAGGAAAAACTTTGTTTTTTATGCTAACGATTCCAGACTTTGTATTTATCAGTTTCCTACGATTCCACTAAGTTTGGTTTGCAATCGCACAACTATATATGTAGGTCCATATTAGGTCTGGAAAACCAGTCTTAGTAAGAAAAAACTTGTTTGTTTGCTCACGCTGTCATCTCCAATATCTGAGCAAACGTTAAGGCTTTGGCTTTATTAAATGGAGATGATCAATTTAAATATTTTGCTGCTGTTGTTGTTGTTGTTGCTGCTGCTGGTGCGTGAGTGTGGAACACAGCACGCCTGGACCTGTTGCATTCTCTCATCTTGATGCAACCTTCTCATCCTCCTTCGATTTGTATAAAAAATGTGCTTCATTTTATTTGGCCGCGTCCGGCGTCCGCCTTCGATTCGGCCAAAACAAAAAACGCCCCGCCAAAAAAAAAAACAAGAATGCAGCAAACAAATCGCATATGGATCCTTCTTCTTTTTCCACTGCTTAACCGAAAGGGGTTCTGGCTTCTGGTTGAGTTATTTTTCGCCAACGATTATCTAAATTGCATACGAAATTATTTTAATTAAAAATCTAATTTTCTTTCGGCCGCTGCACTCCACTCCTCCCACTTACTTGCCCCCGATCCCCCGATACCCATGCAGCCGGAGGTGGTTATTTAACATATTGGTAAGGAGTCTTGGGAATTTTTCTCATTGAACCTTTAATTTGACGCGATTAAAATGATATTAGTCTTTATATGGTCACATATGGTCCCAGGGGTTGCCTTCGTCTTTGGGGCCCTTCTGGAAGGTGTGAAGATGTGACGGCGTCAGCTGTGTGTGTGTGTACACTTACGTGACCATTTATTGATTAATGATGCATCAGTTTTGATGGTACTTGCTGTAATTAACGCCTTTCCGGTGTGTGTGTGTTATTTTTGAGCAGTTGAAGGAAGGGGAGCAACAGCGGGTTGACAAAGTCAAAGGGTTAAGGATTTCGTAGACATTCGAGTACAGCAGTTGTGCTCAAAAATATTAGAGGCTCAGTGTTTCAAATTGGCTTCTAGATTCAGTATTAAAAGGATTTGTACCCTTGCAGCACGTTTTTCTAACTAAGACTACTTTTCGGACCTAACTTTTCTATGGAAGCTTTACTATATATATGTCCGATTTCGACCAAACTTAGTGGAAGCATGCTTAAGCCTAACAAACTAATTTGTAAAAAATTTGAAGTCGATTCCATTTAAAACAAAAAAGTTTTTCTCAATAGAACTTCTTTTTCAACCGATCATTCGTACTGCAGCTATATGCTATAGTCATCCGATTTGGACAAAACTTTGTAGAATTATGTAAAAGCATATTAAATAAATAGATGTCAATTTTAAAGACATTTCCATTGGATACAAAAAAGTTTTTCTCACTAAGACTACTTTTCAGACTCTACTTTTGTATGGGAGCTATACTATAAAGCTGTCCGATTTCGATCAAACTAAGTAGAAACATGGAAAAGCACAGCAAACTAAGAAATGGAAAGTTTGAAGGCATTTCCATTGACAACAAAAAAGTTTTTCTCACTAAAACTAGTTTTTCGACCGACTGTTCCCATGACAGCTATATGCTATGGTCATTCGATTTTGACAAAACTTTGTAAAGTTGCGTGAAACGACATAAAATAAATAAATGCAACAATTGAAGACGCTACCATTAAGACGAAAAAAGTTTTCCCTACTAAGACTACTTTATAGTTGTACGATTTTGACAAAACTTAATGGAATCATAGGAAAGCATAGCAAACTAAGAAATACAATGTTTGGAGGCGTTTCAAATGAAAAGAAAAAAGTTTTACCAACTAAAACTGGTTTTTTGACCTATCATTCCTAAGACAACTATAACATATAGTCATCAGATTTTGACAAAACTTTGAAGAATTGTGTGAAAGCTTGTATAATACTTATATGCCTATTTTGAAGAGTTTTAAATCGAAAACAAAAAAGTTTTTCTTAATAAGACGGTTTTTCTAACCTTACTTTTCTATGACAGCTATACTATATAGATGTCTGATTTCAACCAAACTTGGCAGAATCATGGAAAAGCATAGAAAACTAAGAAATGTTAAGTTGGATGGCCTTTCCATTAAAAACTAAAAAGTTTTTCCCACTAAAACTTGTTTTTCGACCGATCGTTCCTATGACAGCTATATGCTAAAACCAACCGATCCGGACAGCTTCGACAAATTTGCATCGTATTTGTACTAAAAGACTTCGTGTGAAGTTTGGTGAAGTTAGCTTTCTAGCTGACGGAGAACTGGCAAGGGTATACAAAATTACCTTGAAGTGCCTTTGCTTGTGTGCTCTGAGAAGAATCCTTTAAAACTTATTTGTACAGGTAATCGTAAGCTTCAGGTTTGAGTGTGTTATAACTTTATTTCTTCACTTCATATATCTTCCCTTCCCATTCAATTCAAACAAATCTTTCTCAACTTTTTTCAATCATTTATTGTACATTTTCACCATACCACACACTTTTTCAACGGATTCATTTCCGTACCCAATTTACATTTAAAAGCCTCACTAAACTCGGGCATATTACTCAGAGTTCCCACCACTCGAAACTCATCGTAGGCATGCACATCAGTCTTTAGTTTCCTCAACTTGGAGCCACTGTCCTTACCATTGCACCAGGTTTGGGCAAATTTCAGGAAAAACAATTGCTTATTATTCAAGTCCACATTACGCAGAGGTTTCTCCAGCCAGCGCTTATCACCCGTATGTTTCTTATACGCATAGTAGGCCATGCGAGTGCCAACATTATCGGCTATATTATCGCCCGAAGTGAGAGTGCCATTCGTCTGCACGCCCAGGACAATAAATTTATTATACTGCGACTCTAGACAGCGATAGCGTTCCTTGAAGTTCCTCAAGGAGGCAGCTGACCACCAATTCACACGCTTCCCATCATAATTAAATTGATAGCAATACGAATCAAAGCCATGTGCCATCTCATGGCCAATGATATTGCCCACACCAGCATATTTGAGAACGGCAGGAAAATCCAGATGATAGAAGGGCCATTGGGTCATGCCAATGGTGATGAAGGCCAAATTCAGAAAATCCGCATAGTAGGCATTCACGGTGCGTGTGGGCATTAAGAGGGGAATCAAAGCCTTGTCCACCGATTTAAGACGAATTTTTGCACGATTATTTTCCAGTGCAGAAAGATTTTCAAACCAATCGCTGGTCATATTCAGATCCTGATAGACCTGATCTATCATCTCACGATGTTGCAAATCATCCGTATAGCCCACCAGTATATCCATGGAAGCCAATTTAGTACGGGCCTCCGAGCGCGTCTCTTCATCCAGCCAGGTATAGTGCTCTAGCAGATCATAGAAAGTATCCCTGATATCCTTGGCTATGCTTAATATATCTGCACGTCTTTCTTTATCAAATACCTGACCTATAAACCAAGGCATCAAGGCAAAATTGTAATAGGTTTCCGCTAGAGAACGACACTCGGAAGTTACACCGCCGACTTTAGCCTGGGTTTTCCACAGGGCATAGAACTTGAGTAGGACTCTTACTTTGAGATAGTCAAAAAGTGTGTCATTTTTGGTATTCTCCAGGAAATAAACCAAATCATTGACATTCTCCAATTGATTTAGGATAGGCCAATGACTTTCCTGGGTTTTATTAAAGGCCAACTCGAAATAGCGTGTCCAGTTGAGTCGATCCTCACGATGTTTGTTGAGGAATTCCGATAAGTTTAAGTGCTCCGTTTCATTGCGCGTCTTCACCAATTGTGTTAAGTTCTTCTCGAAAAGTGTAAGATTACCAAAAAGTTCTAAAAACTGTTTTTTCTGCTCACTCTTGTCATCCAAACCAAAATCACGTGTCATATTCTTGAGTTGCTCATCGTTGACATTGATTAGGTTCTTGCCGGGCGGTGACAATAATATATCAAATTTTCTCGAGGCCGTATTATAATGCACTTTTAGTGGTAGCAAAGGATAAACCTCATAGGCGGACATAAAATTGGTGTGTATCCAATCCAGGGAGTCATTTTTACTCAAATTCTTATAGCTCTCCTCTTGTATTTGCATCATATATCGATAACCCTGGGACATATTCTGCTTCATTTGTATACAACTGGCAAAAAACTTTTTGGCCTTGAATTCCGCTGATTTGCTGCCTTCCTCCTCGAGTTCGGTTTTACTGACATTGGCCAAGAACTCCAATACCTGTTCGTCTATATTCTGTTGTATGGCAAACAGAAAACTGTTATTTCGCGCCAGCTCGGGTATCAACTCTGCCTTTTTCCAACCGCCACAGCTGTACTCATAGAAATTCTCACAAGGATCGATGCTACGATTCATGCTGGCCAGCATTAACTTTCCATATTGGTCCAGTAGCTCTTCGGAGTGATTGCCATGCTGTTGCGGCAGCTTGAAGAAGTCTTCACTGGCCGATACGGTGACCACCATTAAAGTGGTCCATAGAACTTTGATCATGTTGTAAACTTCCGCGCCCGTCAACTACCGCAAATGTTCTAAACTTTTTTGGCAATGCGCGCTGGCAATTTATATATTTTTTTTCGTAAGTGATTTGTGTGGTGGGAGGGGGACTCTACGCTTCAGATGACGCGTGTCTGCTTTAGGTAGCTAAGCTAATCGCTATGGTAGAGATGAGCACGTGTTGACCGCAAGAGTCACGACACTATCATGGAATGAAATTTTGTAAGTTTTGAATTTTAGTTCGATATTGTCACTGACCCTGAAACCCTAACTGGCTTGTAAAATCCTGATAGAACTATTGAATCTAATTGAGTCCTTAGAGAAAATATCGTTTCTATGAATGTTTTGTTGTTTCTTATATTAGAATGCCTTTTTCTGACGCCATAGTCTTAGGGCCGCTTTGTAATCTACTACATAGAGCTATGTGTTTCATAAACTTACAAATAGCAGAGCTAAATCTCAGTTTATCTGACACATTTCATCTTTTAAGAAGATAAGAAATCGGTCCATAATCATATATGATAGTCAAAATACATTTCTCATAATTCAATTATTTCCTACTTAACTTTCCTATGCTAAAAACCAAACTTTTCAACTTTAACTTTAAACGATAAGCCATGAAAAACTCAATATTTTGTAAGAGTGACCATATTTTTTAACTATATTCTAGTACCAAAGATGAAATAGTGTCTCTTGCAAAATCATGATAAATAATGAAACAAATAATTGAAAATTACAAGTTTTTTATTCGATGAATGACTTCATTGCTACGTTTCAACATATTGAAAAGTATATATATTCTTGATCAGCTCGACGAGCTGAGACGATAGTCCTTCCGTCCGTCCGTCCGTCTGTTTCTATGCTATCTCCTACCTCAGTTTAAGAGCTAACTTTACCAAACTTTACACGAAGTCTTTTAGTACATCTACGCTGCACATTTGGTAGAACCTGCAGGATTGCATGACTATAGCATATAGCTGTCATAGGAATGATCGGCCGAAAAACTAGTTTTACTAAGAAAAACTTTATTGTTTTCAATGGAAGCGCCTCCAAACTTTGTATTTCTCAATTTGCTATGCTTTCCCTTGATTTTACCAAGTTTGGTTGAAATTGGACATCTATATAATATAGCTGTCATAGAAAAGTAGAGTCTGAAAAGTGGTTTTAGTAAGAACAAATTTTATGTTTTCCACGGAAATGTTCTTAAAATTGTCATTTATATTTTTGATGTGCTTTTATACTATTCTACAAAGTTTCGTCAAAATTGGATGATTATAGCATATAGCTGTCATACAATCGATCGGTCGAAAAACTAGTTTTAGTAAGAAAAACTTTTTTGTTTTCAATGAAAGCGCCTCCAAACTTTGTATTTCTTAGTTTGCTATGCTTTCCCCTTATTTTAACAAATTTGGTCGAGATCGGTCATGTATATATTGTAGCTGTCATGGAAAAGTAGAGTCTGAAAAGTAGTCTTGTTGAGAAAAACTTTTTTGCTTTCAATGGAAATGCCTTTAAAAGTGTCATTTATCTATTTAATATGCTTTCACACAATTCAACCAAATTTGGTCAAAATCGAATGACTATAGCATATGGCTGCAGTACGAATGATCGGTCGAAATAGAAGTTCTATTGCGAAAAACTTTTTTATTTTTAAAGGAATCGACTTCAAATTTTTTACATATTAGTTTGTTAGGCTTTTGCCTGATTTCTCTAAGTTTGGTCGAAATCGGACAGCTATATTGGATAGCTGCCATAGAAAAGTTAGGTCCGAAAAGTAGGTCTCAGTTAGAAAAACGTGCTGCAAGCATATCTTTCCTTTATATTTTTATGTGTAGGTAAATTTATTCATACACTGTCGGTTCACTAATCGAAAAGTCACGGATGCAGGTGCATTCAATTTGGATGCAACTTGTTTGCTAGCACTAGCCCCTATGATTCTTGTAAGGCGTGATAGCTGCACTCTATACAAGAATGCAGAAATGTCAAAAGGCGCTGTAGTGAGAACCATACATAAAACAGCGATCTTATATTGATTTGGCTTAATAAAGTCTAGCTGAGAGTCTGATTTGTGCTTAGTGTAACCCTAATTATGTTCTAGAGAAGTAACAATAAGTGAACCAGTGAAGTGTAAAAATATTTAAGCTGGAACTGGAACTGAGAACCGCCACATCATATATTTACCTTTAGAAAATATCTTCAGAGTACAAGAGGTAGTTCTGTTCTTTCTCATACTTGGTATTGCAATCAATCAAAATAAATTAATTATACTCTGTACCGTAGGTACATAGAGTATTATAAGTTTGTGCAAAAGTATGTAACATCCAGAAGGAAGCATCTCCGACCCCATAAAGTATATATATTCTTGATCAGCATCAACAGCCGAGTCGATATAGCCATGTCCGTCTGTCCGTCTGTCCGTCTGTCTGTCTGTCTGTCTGTCCGTATGAACGCACAGATCTCAGAGATGGTAAAAGATAGAGGTTTTACGTGTATGGGACATATGCTTCTTATGTCTGCAGGCAGATCAAGTTTATTTTCAATTTTGGCCACGCCCCCTCCCGCCCCCGCAATTTAGAAAAAACGTCATATCTCCCACAGTTTTGAAGATAGATGGCTTGTTCCTTCTGGACATATTTAGTTATTAGAATAACTTTTCGATCCGCCAAAGGAATGAACAAGATCGGATGAACGGTTTTCGAGTTATGATCAAAAGACAAAATTTCTTGGTACAGAGTATGTTATAGTCGGGCTTGACCGACTTTCTTTCTTGTTTTTATGTATGCTTAGTAATTCTTACTAAAAACCAGCTAATACCAAGAAACAATATATAAATGAAATACTTTCTCAGATGTCTTAGAATATTGACTTAGAATATTTCGTTAACCACTCACGACTTCAGTTCATCTCTAGCATACCGCAACAGCTAATTCTTTTCTCTCATCATCAGCTCACCACAGAAATCACATTAGGTGAGTTGGAAAAATTTATTGCTATACCTAATCTGATTCTGTACCAATCGCCAAAGCAAGATCTTCGCATTCTCCAATTAGGCAAAACACACACACAAAAAAGGCCAACCGCACTCTTCCATACCGAAGAAGAAACGTTGTAAGCTCAACTGCTCAGTGCTTATCAGTGTTCACTTATCGGGCAGAAATAATAAAACTACAAAAAGTTTATAACCTATTTTATCGCTTATTATGGATCAACGGTGGTTTGGAAGTGATTTTAATTTTCAGTCGGTTGAATGTCACATGTTAATGACCCCCAAAAAAACCAAAATAATCGCAGCAATTATAATGCAAACATTACTAAATGGTTTCCAAAGCTGATCTAAGATATTTGGTAATAGAAAAGTTTTGATGGTCTGACGTTTGGGCCAAAGCAGACTCGTTTTACCCACACGTCTTCTTCGGTGTGTGGTCCTCTGCCCATTAAATACAAACAATTTCCAGAGAAGCCTAAACTATAATAAAAACTCATATTGAGATAAACTCGACTACAAAACTGGCGTAAATGAAATTGCGTAATTGAAAGAGTTCCTTTTGCATTGGGCTGTCACTTTTTTTTGTTGGCTGCTGCTTCCTTTTCCCTTGCCCCCTTTTCACTTTTTCTAATGTGTTTGCCAGCCGGTGCATGCAACAAAGGGGCACAAAGGATAAAGGATATTTGCCGCAATAGGAATCAAATATAGAGAGAGACAGAGCGGAGTAGAAGGACCAGGTAGACGTCGTGTTAATCGCCATGTTGCAGGTAAAATAATCGCTCAAAGTAACAATGCCAAAAAGAAGTAAAAGGGAATAAAACTGATTTAACCGCCAAAAAACGCCAAAAAGCAGGAAGGTTTTCTTTTTGGAGAGTTGAAACAGCTTGCTTTTAAGACGGCCAAAGGATGCGTCTGCTGCTGCTGTAACAAATCGAGCCTGAAAAAGGATTAAATGAGGAGTTTTTTAACAATTGCAGTTCTGTGGCTTGTGGTAAGCTGAGCAGCAGCTGCTCCTCCTGCTCCTGTTTCTGTTACCGGCAACTGTGCAAGCAAAAAACTACTTTCGCGCACAATTGATTGAGACTTTCACCTTGACTGACACGCTCCATTCAGACCAATTGACAGACCTTCAAATCAGGAAACATTTCCCTGTAATTAAAAGTCATACGAAAAACACTTTCCCTCCCCCCAATCTGAGGTCTCATTTCAATTTCATAATCCTTGGCACACTTCCCAAACAGCTGTTTTGCCAATTTCCTGTGTGACACAACAACCCTAGCCAACCCTTTTGATTTTGATTTTGGTTTTTGCATCTTTAAGATGATGTCGCGTGCCCAACACACGCCCAGTTCCAGTTCCAGTTGAAGGGTTAAATGTTAACTAATATTTTCACAGACTTTGCTTTCGGCATTTTGGCTTTGTTCTGCCATTAATCAAATTAATGCTCCTCCATCCCCACCGACTCTGGGTTAGAAGTTAAACCACAATTACTCGCACAGCCTAGCTGCAGCTTCGTGAACTACTCTCATTATTCAAACAGTTTGAAATTTTAGTTGTTTGGCTTGGTACTTTTTTGTGGCGCTCTAATGAACATTTTGTGGTTACCTTGGACTTGGACTGGTCGGTCAGTCAGTTGGGTATGCATCATTAGGTGGAAGTTTCATTCATGAAATCATTTTTCGGTTCATAAGTTGATAATAAAAATTGAGTGATCATGCGGCAGTACAGTAGCAGTGACTTCTGGAAAGGGGAGAAGAAGAGAAGAATAAATAACAAAGAAAAAAATCAGGTTATCAATGGCTTTATTGTTTTTTTTCGAAAGACCCTACATAAAGATCATTGCACTTTTACAAGCAGTGGGTAAGATTGTTTGAAGTTTGGCATTCTTTTTCCAAATACTAATTCTGTAGAGACAAACACTTACTTTTTAAAGCAAATATTTTGTACTTTTTGGTTAATATTATACAATTATACTTGTATATGCACAGTCCTAAAGGGCCAAGAAGAGCTTCTTGCAATCTCCTGGCTTGTGTGCTTCGAATTTTTGCACAAAAGCAAAGGAATCCGATTCAAAAAATTCAAATTTGAGAAGCTTTTTCATGACTAGTTAATTCAAAGCTGTCGCCAATAGCTTGTGAAGGTGACCGGTTGTGTAAGTTTTTAAATAAAAAGCAATCCCAACTTGGGACTAAAACCACGACTCCTTTTACAACAGGCACACACTACCTGCTGCACCACACCCCGCCACATAGCTAGTGTACCATTAGGCGAGTATAAAACCAAAAAGAACTGGAACATTAAACTCCTATAGTAACATTTTCATAAGAACTTCCCATTATCTGCAACTATTTCATTTGTATATATACTCTTTCCGGCGACTTTACTTATTTTAACTACACAGAGAAAAAAAGGATATGGTTTCCCGTATACATGTTGACTGAATATGTCTTAAATATCTTGAAATTATCTTACAAAGCTGAAAATCATTCAAAGGATATGAAAATTGATCATCCTTTGGATGATTTTCAGCTCCGTTGGATGATTAAAAGGATGTTACAGTCAGGTTAAGTTTAAAATTTTCTGTATTCTATTGATAAGTTCCTTTCTCAAAATTCTTAAAAAAAACACTGGCTACAATGATGAGAAGCTATGTTAGAAAACTGGTAACTTCTTTCCATATTTGAACTGTTTTTAAACTGGCTCAGAACCGTTGTTGAATACGAATAATATGTAAGTAATCTACACTGCAAATAATCAGTTTATAATTCAATTCACCGAACAGAGCCTTAGACTTTCCAATGAATTTAAACCTCTGGACCAAATACCTTTTCAGAGGTTGGCAACCTTGAATTGTTATATTTAAGTATTAGAGGCTTTTAAATTCGTCAAGTTATATCTTTTATAGCTACATCAGCTAAAGTCGGCCGTGCCCTTCTTTGATTTTCAAGTGTTTCTTAAGTTTTTCTCAAATGATACTTATTAGAACGTGAACCGTTGTGTTATCGCATTAACATTATGTTATCAGAAAGCGTACTAACATTATGTTAACTGATTGCGCATGCTGACCCCAAATGTAACATTAACACTATGATAGCTGAAAGCTTATGCTAAGGCTTTCCTTTTAGGTAAAAAGTAAGGAACGATTTTTAATTAACGTGACCCGATATATGGATTAAGCTGATCGAGGTGACATATATAAAGAGTCAAAGGATATGTGTTATATAGTATGTATATATAAAACGGCTCAAAAGCTGTTAAAATCAGTTCTAAAGTGGTTCGTAGCCATGTCTCAGAAGATTACATTTGGTAGGTAGGTTTGATATTCCACAGGAGCAGAACCACCTACGAACCGGTTCAAAAATGGAACCAGCTAAAATTGGTTCGGAGCTTAGTACACAGAAAAAAAAATATCCAAAATAGTATCCATTTGGGAGGGATATGTCTTAAATATCCTTTTAATCATCCAACGGAGCTGAAAAATCACCCAAGGATCATAATTTTTCATATCCTTTGGATGATTTTTAGCTCTTTTGGCTGATTAAAAGGATATTTCAGACATATCCCTCCCAAATGGATACCGGAAATCATCCATTTTTTTCCTCTGTGTAGCTAAGACAATAAAAAATCGAGACTAAGAAAACCCTTTTTAAATAATTTATACCTGAAACTCATATTCTTTAGTTTTTTTTTGTTGTGATCTGCATCTCAAATTTAAAAAAAAAAAGTCGTTACCCGCAGATTTTAAGGCCTACCTCTGACCACCGAACCTCTTTCCCTGTTTTTATTTCTCGGAAAAATGATAAAAATTTGATTTTAGTCGAAAACTTAGAGATATTTTGGTTGATTCTTCAAATAAAATATAAAATAAACCATAACTTGAAAGTGACACTAAGCCGCCTACGACTGCTTTCTAAGGCAACGCACTTACCATCTGCACCACTGACCTTTTTGCATGCTGGGAGCTTAAAATATGTTTGCACTGTTTAGTGTGATAAAAGTGCTGCATCTTTAGACGTTTTAAGGAGATTTTAGAGCTTCCTTAAGCATCAAGTTCTTGGGTGAAATAATTTCTTGTCTTTGATAACAATTGACAAATCTAGAGCACTGAATTTGTCGAAATTCCTTTGTTTCATGATATAAAACAGCAAAGTTTATAGCAATTGTTTAAACAAAATTCTGTATTGGCTGAAATAATTTAAGGACTACTCTAAAACGCAAAGCGTTATAAGAATCTTGACTCAAAAGACAAGATTTATGGGAGCTCTAGCAAAGTTCTAATGTTAGCTTTTCAAACAATTGACAACAAATGTTAAATCGAAAGTAAAATATATATATATTTTTTCTTACAAATGGTTGCTGCATACCTACATGCTTTCTCTTTCCCTTTCATCAAACTGCATTTGTCTGAAGCTCACTAATAGAGTTATCCAAAAAGTGCCGACAACTCCTCCCACCTTTCAAGGGCGTATCCCTTTACTGTTTATGGCCAATAACGCCCACAATTCCATGAACAAATGTTCAGATTTTTGTCCTCCCCCTAATAATAACTATAAAATACAAATTATATACAGATTTCATAATCAATCAAAGTCATAAATGAAAATACAGCAGAGACAAGTCCGATCGGAACCAAACTGATTAAACATTTAAAAAAAAAAACAGAATGGCGTTTTACCCCCCGTAAAGGATGCATTTGGCAGGGGTGAGAGGGGGTTGCATATATGTATGGAATGTAAGGTGAAAGGCGTAACAAACTGCAATAATGATGAGTAATTGATAGTGACATAAAAATGCGAGAATTCTTTCCCCTAGCTGAAAGGGGGTAGCAAGCAAGCCATTCGGCAAGTGTTGATAATGATATGGCGCGAACCCTTTTTTTTTTGGGGTATAAAAACACTAAATTCTCTCTTCATTTTCGCCAGTCTATAGAAATGCAATTGTTTAACCCCTTATTTTTTTTTTGCAAACGATTTTCTGATTTATAGCCTTGGGTCCAACAACAAGCTGTCGTCCAAAATCGTTGCTAAGTCCTTGGTATTTGAGGCCAGCTGAAGGCTTGGTATATCATAATTATAATAGCAACAACAACAACAACAACAATATCAGCAAGGATATGTCACAACCAACTTCCGTGCAACAGCTGACGCCGTTTCTCCGCGGGGGAGGCGGCGGAGCAGGCGGGGTTAGAAATGGAGCTGGCAACCAGACATGTCTGCCATACTTTGGCCCAGCAACAACATCTGTCAATGCCAAGACAGAGAAATCCCTGCCAGACTTTCTAATACCATTGCATGAAATTATGTTCCAACATCATTATCAACAAAGGACATTAATTAATGCTAAAACAGAGACGTTACCCGGCAGCAGCAGCAGCAGCAACGGCTCCAGCTTCCAGTCATTAACCCCACCAGCCAAACCACCACCACCGCCGCCCCCAGACCAACTATTTGTCCAGCATTTTCACGAACGGGATCGTCTCATACGCGAACATCAACTGAAGCAACAACGCATACGAGACGAGGAGGATGAGCAGGAACAGGAGCAACAGCAACAGCAACACAAGCAGCAGCAGCAACAGCAGAAACTGGAGCCACCTCATAACAATCATTGGCATGGTGTCATCTATGATGGTCATGGTCAGGCTAGGAAGTTGTTCGATATAGTGCCGCCAGTTAACCATCCACCGCCACCCACTATAGTGTTGGCAGGACCTACCCAACCTGAAACCAAGGACCTCAACATTTACGAGCCTCGGCAACAACAGCACCAACAACAGCAATCAAATGGTCGACATTGTAACCGTCTCGATGGCAGCAACAGCAGCCCCCAGAACAAAGGTAAGTTTTATGGGAATGCCTTTCGGCTTCAACTAATTGGCACTTGTGGGGGGGATATTAGGAACAAAACGGTGGACATATTGAAATATGAGCATATTTTATATCACAACAAATATTCTCATTTTATATTTTCTTGGTTAAAAGAGCGTTTCCTTAAGAAAGTTGCCTTGGATGAATATAAAACGCATCAAACAATCTTCTCAAAATAAGAACCGGACGTTCTCCCGGATATTTGAGAATAGGTGCTCCACATGTTCTTGAATTGAGCACAATTCAACTCAACTGGGCCACAGCACAAAGAAATATAAGTAACCGTGTGCAATGGCTCAGTGAGCTAACTCGTTGCCGTCTTTGGAAAGACAGACGTATATGGCTATATCTAATCGGCTTTTAATGGTGATGAAAAATATTTATAATTCTTAACACTCTGTGAACCTTTGGTACCTAGTTCAGTAATATTCAAAAAATATTTGAAGAAATTCTAAAGTTGTTGAAAACATGTCTTCCTTTAACATCTTATCAATAAATCGATATTAAGGTTATGCGAAATATTATGCGAAAAAATCGATATTGTGAAGCTTGAAATATAATTTAATCGATTTTTACCAAGTATTTGCTTTACTCAGAGCTGTAATAAAAGCATTGCTTCCCTTATTTAATTACTTTTTACAATAATCTTGATTAATCAGAAAACTAAGAAACCAATCCTGATAACGATTTATTTAGTAATCGTAATTGAAACTTGGAATTACGATTATTCAATGATTATTTCAAGTTTTACAATTACTTGAATAATTATACTTGTAATATTAAGTAATTGTGAGTGAAAAATTTGATTATTCAAGTAATTGTAGGTAAGAACTATAGTTTTTCACCTATTAAGTTTGAAAAACAACAAATTTAATTGATAAATGATGTGGTTTGTAGTCTTTTGTTACACAAATACAACCCGAAAGAGCTTTGGGACAAAATAGGAAAAATAATTTTAGTTTACACCTAGTAATCCATGAATAATTCTATATTTCAAGCACAAATACTCCATAATCTCCCTTTACAAGTACAATTATTCAAGGAATTGTAAAAGTAATTACATTTTGTAATTATCCCTGAATAATCACTAATTATCGTAATTCCAAGTTATAATTATTAATACTTAAAAGTCGTAATCTGAAATAGTTTTAAATAAGCTGAAACGAGAAAGCTAAGCTGACTTCGTCTGCACCGAAGGTTTTATACCCTTGCAAGTGCTCGCTTAAATATTTTCAAAAAATACTCTTTTTTCCGATCGTTCGTATGGGAGCTATATGATATAGTCATCCGATTTGGCCAAAAATTCGTAAAATTATGTGAAAGCATGTGAAACAAACAAGTACAAAATTTCAGGATGCTACCATTAAAAACAAAAAAGTTTTTGTAACTAAGACTGTTTTTCGGTCCTATCGTTTGTATGGCAGCTATACCATATAGTTGTCCGATTTTGACAAAACTTGGTGGAATTATAAAAAAACATAGAAAACCTATGAATACAAGTTTGGAGACGTTTCCATTGAAAAGAAAAAAGTTTTTCTTACTAAAACTAGTTTTCCGACCGATTGTTCCTTGAGATATAGTCATCCGATCCGGTCGGCTTCGACATATTAGTAGCTCAATCGACTCAGCTTGTCACCCTGATCAAGAATATATATAGTTTATGGGGTCGGCAATGAATATTTCTATGCGTTGCAAACTTCTGGGCAAAATTATAATACCCTTTGCAAGGGTATAAAAGTGTAATCGTAATTTTAATGGTAATTATAGTTTACAGCTCTGGCTCTCTCTCTCTTTCTCAAAATCTACATTCTTGGAACTGCCAATGCATCACAAAAAGTTGTGACTGTTCCATAGTGTATTCACTAGGAATCTCCCCAAATATATCCATATTTATAGTAAATGATTGCAAATGTCCTTGCTTAGTAGCTATATGCTATAGTCATTCGTTCCGTCTGCACTTAATTTCATTTAGATTTTGCTCTGCTTTTTGTTAGGAACGGGCCTTAAAAAGTCTGCTAAACTTTCCTGTAATATCAGAGGTAGGTTTACATATTTTCACACTTATTTTGAGATCACCTCGCTTTAAATTGAATTGAAGAAATTAAGCTTCAGTTTACAGGAAAATCAATCTACTTAAGAAGTAAAGCTAGTTTCGGTTAACCTTCTCGCTTTACCCAAGCTTGACCAACAACAATCCCAACCGGCACTAGCCCGTATACAAATGCCAATCCATTCATTCTGCCCACAGTCCATTCTCACCGCATAAAGAACTAAGTAACCCCCCCACACATCAAACACACAAACTCCATTTAAAATCACTGAAATATTAATAAATTTTACAAAAGTGCGAACAAAATATGCGTGAAAATTCTCAAGTACTTTCCCCAAGATGCGTAACCTTTACAACTTTATTTAATGGAATTTAAAACCACTTTGTGTGCTGGGTGGGTGGGTAAAAAAAAAAAGGTTGCCTGCGGCGTAATACACAACAAGAAGAAGCGAACCACAATTGCATGAGGTAACCTTTGACAGAGGACGAAAACGCACCCTCGCAAAAAACCAAAACCAAAGGAAAGCTCAAACTTGAACTGGTGTCACTACCAACTGTGAGCAGCTTATGGCCAATTGAGCCATTGAGGAGTACTGGTGGTGCGACGCAGGGTGGATTTTTGAAGTAAATCCAATAAAAACGCTTTACAAGCTGTAAAGCAAAGATCATAAGGCGATTTAAGAACTTTGTTTTACAAAAAAAAAGAAATGGCCTACCAAGGGTTACATTTGCATAGGGTTAAAAATGGCGCCGCCTGCTTACAAATGTGAGAAAATTTCTAGAGTTTCGAATGGAATGGTGAGAAAATTTGGCAAAAATTCCGTTTAGAATCGAAAAAACCGCAAAATGTTCCCCCCTCCCAAAATTGATTTCTGTTTTGTCTTTTGTTGCTGGCAATTTTTTGCACCCAAAAAAAGATTCTCCAAATTTCTTACCTAATTTTCAATTATTTTTCAAGCAATTTTTTACCTTAAAAAATTACGCATTATTCACGTACATTCACCCTAAGCTACCTACTTACCCAACCAAGGGGTTGCAACCCCTACACACAAGTGTGTGTGTGTGCGTCCGTGTGTGTGTGTTTGTCCCAGAGCTAAGCTGTGGAAGATCTTTGGTAATCCCTGACAGTGATCCTCAATTTTTTACCCTTGAGTGTGTTTTTTTTCTTTTTCCTTTCAGTTTTCTTTTATTTTACCCAAAAAATTGAGCACAATTTTCTTTGAAGAAATGTAGGGAAAATGCATCTATTTCAGCGGAGGGTTTTTTTTTTTGGCGAAGGGTTGCAATGAAGTTGACAGCGATTTTTTGTGGCAGATTTGCCCAAAAAAAAAGGAGGAAAAAAAGAAGAAAAGCAAGCAAGTCGAAATCAATAAACATTAATAAATAACTCAAAAGAAAAGAAAAAGAAGCGGCGCTAAAAATGCGGAAGTAAAGGGACATCTTTGGCTTTTGTTCCTGTTTGCCAATGATTTCCGTTGCGATTCGCTGGGGTTTTTTTAGGGTATTTGCTAGGCAGACGGTGATTTTTGGCGCCTTTATTTTTGGGCTGGAGAAAACATGAGAAAGGGTTTGATATTTTTACTTTTTTTTCTGCAAAATGATCTTGTAAATATATAGAGCTATAATCTTAGGTTCACTTATGAAAAAGTTTTTGGTCTCAACCATCCAAACTTTAAGTGGAAGTAGAATTGGAAAAAGTGAAATAGTTTTGATAGGCCCAAAATTAACTACTGAATAATTGATTCAAAGACGGCGGACCCTAAAGACCTAACGATTGAAAACTTATTGAAAATGAGACAGAAGTGGGTAAAACTCACGAAAAACTTATCTTCTATGGAAATATAGTTAATTCCTAGAAGAAATATAGCTAAGTATATTAACATAAAGGAAGATTTTGAATTAGAAATCTTACTTTTTATACCCTTGAAGAAGAAAAGAATATGAAAATTGTCCAGACGTTTGTAAAGCATAGAAGGAAGCAACTACGACCACATAAAGAATATATATTCTTGATCAGCATGACGAGTTGAGTCGATATAGCCATGTCCGTCTGTTTCGATGCGATTTAGAAAGCTATCGCGACCAAACTTTGCACGAAGTCTTGTTAAAGTTGATAATTAAAAAAATAAAATGATTTCCTCAACTTTAAATAACTTTTTTAGAGAAAAAAGAGTTGTTGTTGATCTGCTAGATGATTTTGGTTTCCATATGGAATCGACATTTTTGTATATTCCCTTTTGGATATTAAAATATCCATTTAATGTTATATTTATTTTAGATCTTTATCCCAAGTAGCTAAAAGTCATCAAAATTATATGAGAAATTGATATTTTAATAATAACAAAACGAATACCAAAAAATATTTATACCAAATGCATCTAAATGGATCTTTATTTTCTGTCTAACAAGCTTAAAATTGCTTTCAACTATTCCAATTCCATAAACTTAAGCCAAGTTTTTACTCAGCTGCAGCGCTACTATCTAGTATAAGTGCCGGAAGTAAAATCGACATATCGAAGTTTCAATATTATGGTTTAACGAGAGCATAAGTTAAAGTGGGCCCTGCCCGACTTCGAAATACCCGTTACTCAGGGCAATTAGTGTGTAATAACCACATGCGGCTCAGATAAGTATGCAGCGTTTTTGTGACTCTGCCATTTATTATCCGATCTTTATGAAAATTTATGAGATTGTAGATATTGGCCACATACACTACACTGCAAAATATGACCTCGAAATCTTAAAGAATGTAGGAGATATTCAATTGTTTGCTGGGGCAATAAAATTTAAATTTTGTGGCTCTAGATCTAGGTTTTCAGACAGACGGACATGGCTATATCGACTCGACAATCGATGCTGATCCAGAATATATATACTATACACAGAAAAAAAAATCTGAAATCAATCCGAAATGTTATTGAAAACAGGGTAATCCCGTAGCAGGCTTAAAATGATCTTGTTTTATGGGATTAAAAAAATAAATTGTGAATAATAATGAATAATACATTGTCAATCTTTTTTGGGATCGTATCAAGACCATCCGGGATTAACCTGTTTTCAATCCCGTTTCGGATTGATTTCTTTTTTCAGTGTATGGGCTCGGAGATTCCTTCTTCCTTCCTTCTGCCTGTTACATACATTTGCACGATTTTAGCATACCCTTTTTATTCTTCGAGTAACGGGTATAAAAAATTTAATTTAACCTCTAAAAAACGTAAGACCAAACCTGTTATTGTCTAATGCTTTGTATTTGTGTGTCCTTGTGGCTGCCTGAAGCACACGGCATAAACAAAATCAACTCTGCAGACAGCGCGCATGCGTATTGTTGTTGCCTTAAATATAGCAAAAGGCAACGGAGAGAAGGAGAAGAGAGACACATACAAAGTTGTTGTTGCAATTTCGTTCAGCATTAGTCCCATGCGCTACGAAACTACGACACATGCATCTAAGAGCATCGTATAGAGCGCGGGCAACTCTGTTCTAAATTATAAGAACTTTGGATCTAAGCCCGAAACTGATACCGAAACTGATTACTTGAAAATAAGTTCTGTTCTGTTTTTTAAGACCTATGAAATGTTCACAAATTATTGACAGGAAGAGACAATGCTGAATCATATCCAAAATCAAACTCAAACTCTGCTTATTACGACTTTGAAAAAGAAATTAGGTATAGTATAACTTAAGTTGTGAAATTGCAAAGCAAACATTTATTTATCTACATGGATTCATTTTTAGGACCAGGCACTTCTCTAACCTGCGGTAGAGATATATTATATGAGGTATATACATATGAGATGCATATGAATTCATGTTGTTCTGCTTGATTCTTTTCAAAAGTTGGTCTAAATGTTTACCGAAAAATGTATCAACGGTTCGGTATAAAATTCCATTTCAATTAGGTTATTCTGCATATAGTTTTTCATTTTAAACCATTATCATGCTTGAATTTTTTCGAGGTTATATCATAGACATAGAACAACAGGCAGCACACATATGTTAAATCGAAGGTCCACATGACAAATTTCTTTTCAAATATAACTGACATTCAATAGTATGGCCGTTACTCATCTGATTGTTTTATATCTTCAGCTGCTACAAGTTATACCAAAGTCTCCCCCACAAAATAATGGTTGTCTATCTGTGTGTATGCATGTCTGTATGTATGTAAAAACCTCCAACCTTCTTCAGTCTCGTCTTATTTGCTTAACGCAAATTGGTATGTCATTTTAATGCGTTGCAACAACAGCAACAGCTTCAGAAAAGTTCACCCACAACTGCCACCGCAACCACCTAACAATGTCCTTGTCTCTTGTCCCGTTTTTGTCTGTTTTCGTCATGCAAAGTGTGTGTGCGGCTGCTGTGCCTGGGTCAGTTCCTGGTTGTGGTCCCTTTTTGCCATTTTTCGATGCTGCCAAGCGTTTATTTTCTTGATTAATTTCAATGCCCCGAAAAAAAAAGTTTTGCTGTTGCGCTCTCCCCCCTCTGCATAGAGTATTTACATTTATAGTCAGCCATGTGTGTGTGTGTGTGTGTGTGTGTGTGTGTGCGTTACCGAGTCCCATGTCCTGTCTGCTTTTGGCAAATAATCAAATTGCCTAGACACCGCACAAACTCCCCCAAAGTGAAGAGAACTGTTTATCTTTTGTCTCCCAGTGACAAGTTTAATCAGACAGGCCAGGACTCAGAAGCAGGAACTGAAGTCAAAAAGGATAACTATTGAAATTAGTTGGCAACTTGTTTCCTTGCAAGGAATGGATAGACAATTGATATTGATTTTTTTCCCCTGGTTGCTTAAATCATTTTAGCACTTTAATAGAACAAAAATTGGGGCGATTTGAGAAGGTAATTTATGAGGGTTAAACTATAAAAATATCCTTTAGAAAAAACTCTAAGTACATACATTCTCAATCTACCCGGTCCGGCAAAAACATTAATTTTGCAATTTTAATTAAAACATTCTGAGGAAATGACTAGCAGGCACAACAGTTGTTATCTTGCTCCCACTTTCTTCCATTTTTTCACATCCTTCTTATGAGAGAAACTAATAACAAAGAACAGAGAGACAAAATGCAGCAGCGCAGCCATTCTCATAATCATAAAATGTATGCGCTGTCACCAGGGCTGCCTAAGCCAAAATCACAAACCCCATTTGGCCACCCAACCCAACCCTCTAAAAAAAACTGAAAACAAAAAAAAACAAAAAACGGAAGAAAAAGGAAAAGTCTCATTGAAAGTTTAGGAGCAGTTGTGGTTGGCGAGAGGTGAGGGCTGGGTGTGGGAGGGAGGGGGATAGCCGGGCAACGGCACTTGTTGTAATTACTCCCTAACTCTCAGTTCAATGGCTGCACTGATGTTTATATGAACGAGCTTTTGTGTTTATATAATCACACCAAAAATGTTCAAATCTTATGTGAGAAGTTTAGTAAAATGCAGACACAGTCAAGGACAGTGGCATGAAAACCTCACCAAGTAAATGATAAATTTCAACAAATTATATTATAATTATAAAAAGTTTTCCCAAATTTTATTAAATCAACGAGTTTCTGAGCTCTTTGACAACTGCTTCTAAAGTCGGCAGCGGCCGAGCATTGAAATCGTAGCATAAAACAGACAGAAGGAAGCATCTCTGATAGCAAAAGGCAGAAGAACGATCAGCATCAGCAGCTGTTCATCTCTCTGTTCGTACTTTTGTTTAAACAGCTAGATCTCAGAGACTAGAAGATCAAGAACTGACTAAGTTCTAGATCGATCGGTATGGAATTTATGCCTCTGTGTAAATATCTAGTATTTTTTTCGCTACAGTACTTAAATTGAGAAGAAAACATATTACAATCGCTAATGTAATGCAAATACAACAGCCCAAGGCCCTTGTTTCTGTATCTTTTCAATTGAACATTACATCTAATCGTGTGTACACTTTTCCAAATAATAATAATAATACTAAAAAACATTTAAATACGATTAATGTTCTTGAATCGATAACTTTTTGCACTTAAAGTAAGCCTTAGAGAGGAAGTAAGTAAGTAGAACGTAATTATCGTTCAGGTCTGTTTCCAGTACCCCATAATTTTAATTTCATCACAATACTTTACTTAAATAGAAACACTTTCTAACAGCTCATGAACATCAAAGCAAGATAAAAACCAACATATTGAATATGAACTTACAATGCAATCTCCAAACAATTTTATGCAAGTCATTTGTTGAAATTCCCAATTGGTTTTGTCACTTTTCTTATGCAGTGATTGTAGACCTATAGTAATATCAGCTTGGTCTTTGGTTAATTCATGGCCCTAAGATCTTTCCAACCTGCTTTGAGTTGGTGTCTCTGACATTTCTAAAATGGATTGGGAACAACTCTAGAATTTTATGGGCTTAAGCCAAGAACATTTTGTAATTTTTTGATCAAATCTTTTTATGCTTCAAAATTCTAGACTTCGACAAAGAATATTTACTTGACAGTTCAAAACGAAAGTCCCGGGAGTTCTAAAAATCTATTTCGGCCCAAATTGTAAGGGAAGGGTCGAAAGTAATATGTAAAACACATGAGTCTAACCTAGTTAGAAATGTACTTAACCCATACCAAACCAATCTTGTATAAAATATTTCAATATTGAAGAAATCTTACTTGAATCAAGTATTTTCGTGCTTACAGTACTACTGAAACCGCTTGTAATTAATTTAAGTACAGAGCTCTTGATTTCTTTGCTGAGTGCCAAAGAAATGGTAAGCATCAATGGAATTAAGGCCGATTTGATACCTAAAATACACATATTAGACTAAAAATCGTGGAGATTTTGGCATCCATATGAACAGGATAATAGTTCTTATCCTTAATGGGATATAAAAATTTCAATTATGTGTTAAATTGATCTTAGAATTTCAGCCAACTTCGCTGAAAGGATATGAAAAAGCATATGATAATACCAAAAATGGAATATGCAAATGAATCTTAATGGATCTGTTCTGTGTATTCTGTGTAGCTAAAGTACTAGTGATTCTAGAATCTAGATCACATTTGTAAAAACTTTTTATACAAAGTATTAATAAAAAGAACACAAAGTACAAAAACCATTTTGAACTTTACTTTGCTTTTAAAAGTCAGGGATAACAATTTTAAATCGAAATTGAAATGATTTGAAATTGTTAAATATTATCCACTGGGGCATATCAGAGTCACACTGGATTCCATCAGTTCTAATCACATTATCTACCACATCAGCTCCATTGTAGTTGCACATGCACATTCTGAATACCCTATGTATATACAAACACCTTCTCCGTGCACCCACCACACACTTAATTATGATTTACTTGCGATGCAAAAAAGGAACTTTTTACGGCAACTGCGCAGCAATAAACTGCATAATGTATAAGCACATAGGCCACACCCATTTCACTCAAAAATTGAGAAACTCATTTCCTTCCCTATGCTAATGCCTGGACAGAAATTGCAGGGGAAAGCGCAACAACAATACAAATGCATATGGGAAAAGTTTTTCTGATCAGAATGCACAGGGCGACAGCCAATACGTTCCACAGGGTAGTTGCCTGCATGTGTGTGTGTGTGTGTGAGTGAGAGTTGGTCAACGAGTGAGTGAGTGAGTGTGATTGTGAGCCCCTCGAGAGGCAACAAAGAATATAAGGAAATGGGAAAAACTAACTGCCGTTTGCCGTTGCAAATCATAAAGCATATCCACAATACAGAACGTAGAGAGAGTGAGTGAGTGAGTTAGAGTGAGAGAGAGATAGAGAGGTTGAGAGAGAGGGAAAGAGAACGAGACACACTCTTGCATATAACGGTTTGGACTGCAATCGTTTTTACTTTGAGCTGTCAGTTGCATTCGGCTAACGAAGCAAGCAGGTCGGGTCTATAACTCCTTGTTTGTGTATGTAAAGAAGTTCGGGATTCGACGTCTGTCTCTCTGTGTGTGTGTGCGTGACTATTTGACTGCAATTTGAATTTTGTGCATAAAATTTGTAATAATTTGTTGGTCAATTAAAATGATGGTGCTACAGCAACAACAACAAGAGCGTCTTTGGGATGCCAACAGCAATACAACAACAACAACAAACACATCAACACAAACTCAACAGTCGACAACAGCAACAACAGCTGAAAATGCAGCAACACAACATGCATGTAAGTTTTTTTAGGGTTGCCAAAACGCTGGAAATGAGGAATAAAGCTTCAGCAGAGTTGTCAAGTGATTTCGTAAAAGTCGAAGACAGCTGATGTTAATAACGGGACAAGTTTGTAAGCCGTTTTGGTTTACTATTCAGGACAAGAAAATCTAAATCCTTTTTTGTCTCTAATAATTCGAGATTTGCATGATGAAAAAATAGATTTAGTTTGAAGTTTATCCCTAATTAGTTAAAGTTTTAAGTCCATAGAAGCTTACCTAATTCATTAAGTCTGTTCCCTTATATGGAGTTCGAAATAGATCTGATACAAAGCTCTTTATCCTTGAGCAGAGTGTAAATTCACTTTTAACAAGAAACGTCGCCGATCCCATAAAGATGCCAATATCATTTATTGATTTCGATCAAATTTTGGGGAATCGGAAGGCAAAATTCTTCCCTCTTTTGCGCAAAACAACATTTATGTTCTTATTTCCATTTATCGGCATTCAACTGGCTCTGTTTTTTTATAAGGAAGTCGAAACAGATTTGATATATAGTTTTTTATACTTGAGTAGAGGGTACTTTTCATTTTCAATAAGAAACGTCTATAGAACCGATTTCATTTTTCGATTTCGAACAAATTATGCGGAATTGGAATGGGAAATTCTTCTCTTTTTTCGCAAAACTGATTGTGTGATTCTACTTTTATCTACTAATTGACATTTATCGGCATTAAACTAAGTCTGCTTTTTCCTGAGGAACTCGAAACATATCTGATATTTAGGTTCTTTAAACTTGAATAGGGGGTACCATTCATTTTTAACAAAAAAAAAATGCTATGAAGTCGATTTCATTTTTCGATTGGAATGAAAAATTCTTCCCTTATGTATTTATGTATATCTTATGTATATCTTTTTATTTCCATTTATCTGCATTTAACTTTCCTGATGTCTGAAAACTTTATTCCGAATTCTTTTATCCTTCCTTGATGTATAACAGATCTCTTGACAGGCCTAAAAGTGTATTTATTCTGTGGATTGCAATTTCTAAGAATGCTGTCTCCTTCCTCAGTTTTAATAGCTAGTTTATATAGCCAAAAACCCGCCAAATCCGAACTTAACATCCTAGGTCTATATGAAATAGCTCCTAAGGTATTTTACTTCACCAATTGACTTGAAATCAGAGATGGTAATTAGGAAAACCATACTGTCTAAGCTCAGTCGTATATCAGATATATGGATTCCACAAAATATCGATCAATGAGTTACTCCCTAAAGACTTTTCAACATTTATTTATTCAAAATACCCATTTAAAAGATAGAAGATGCTTAAACTAGACATGCTTGCAAAAGTTGCTTGGAATTACAACTATAAAGTTGATATATTAAGGGCCGATATCTCATCTTCTACATAGAGATTCTATCTGGCAAATAAACTCACAAATAATAGTGTAAAATCTTAGTTTATCTGAAACTTAGCAAATATGTAAGAGATGAGAAGACGGCCCTAAATCTCTGCCTTCAGTTTTGAAACAGGGAGATAGATGATTGGGAATTGAATATCGAGAACAAGATTTAGCTTTAAATCTGTCTTACCGAAGAAATTCTAAATATCATAGAACCAACTCTTTAACCTTGTTGATCTTATACAAGTTTCAGTTAGGCGAATCACTCAAAAATATATATAAATACCGGATGCCAATACTTCAGACAATGATAGCCTTTCCATTCAGATTAAAATTTGATTGAATCTAAGAATAGATCAGCATCAATATTCATCCTAAGCATAAAGATTAAGTATATTATACTCCGGCTGGACCGACTTTCTTACTTGTTTCAAAATTGTACCTGTTACCCACATTTCTCCAGCAATAAATTTCCCTTAAAAAAACCAAAACAATTCACCTACCCAGCGGTTGCTTACCTCGTACTTTGCCTTCGAACAAAAAGGCCGCAGATGATGATTACACACCCACACATTAAAGACAGAGCCAAAGAATAGAATAGAGGAGTAAAATAACCAAAAGATGCATACAATTTCCCTATCAGATACTACAATTTCAAGGCATTTTGCAATAGTTTTAATGTCCTGCTGATGTTGTCCTTTTGGCCAGCTGACTGCTTTGAATTCTGGCTGTCCCACTGAGAGAGCGTGTGATGATCGTATTCAGTTTTGTGTGTGTTTACATTTGCATCCTGGCAGTGTCCTTTTTACTTTTTACCTGTTTCGTTGGCATCTCAGGTATTTTTTTCGTTTTCTTAAAAAAAAACACAAATTATGAAGAAAAAAATGAATGTTTGAGGCGTGCAATTTTTCTTTAATAATATACAAAACTGGCCACAAAAGACAAATTATGTGTAATTACCATTAAGCCGTAGGTTTTTGGCATTTTGGGTATTGACACCTTCAGACATTCCATTGACACCCACTCTCCCTTCTCAACTTGGCCCCAACTCAACGCAAAAACCCATTACCAACCACAAAGACTGTCCAACAGGGTAATCTGTATATTTATATTGCTGCTGGACGAAACACTGGACACATTATGCACAAGGATTCCCTCTACAATATATTGTCGTAAAAATATGTTCCGTTTTTTGCTCCTTCTCAGTGGCCAGTGTCCTGCCAAGGATACTACTTTGCTTACGCCCCCGGGGGAGCTATAAATTTAATATCTACTTTGCAAAACAAAAAACCAAATGGCACAAAAAAAACTGTCATTGAGGATAAGCCAACCAAACAAAAAAAAAAGGAGGAAAATAAAATGTGGAAAGGGGGACTCTGTATGGATTTTGTTTTCTGGACTTTAGGAATTTGTTTAGCAAGTGGAATGGATGGCTTAAGGTGTGAATTTGTGGGGCAGCCAAAAAGGGGGCAGAAATTATGACAATTCGATTATTTCGATTTTAAGGCTGGTAAAGGAAAGTAAAAGAATGAATAAAATTAGTTAAGAATATTCTTTGGAATAATGAAATGGCCCTTAAAATTCTGAAAATTATCTAACATCCCCTTAAACTGAAACTTTTATGTTTGACATGACCAATTTTATGCTATGATAATTACTAAATTGACCGAGAGATTTGTCTTTTTTATAAAAAAAAGGTAATTTTCGCCCTTTAAAGTATGCAAGCTTTTTTTCATTAATCTCATGATAATTGTATGCAGCAGCAAACTTTCTTTGGCTCATAACTTGACTATTGTTCATGCAAACTTAGCCAGTTCTTTGGCGAATCGATAAATAATCTGGATTACTAAATATGTCTTAAAGTTAAGAACTTTTTATACCCGTTACTCGTAGAGTAAAAAGGGTATACTAAAGTCGTGCAAATGTATGTAACAGGCAGAAGGAAGCATCTCCGATATCATAAAGTATATATATTCTTCATCAGCATCAACAGCCGAGTCGATATAGCCATGTCCGTCTGTCCGTCCGTCCGTCCGTCCGTCTGTATGAACACCTAGATCTCAGAGACTAGAAGAGCTAGAGCAACCAAATTTTATACGTAAGCTAGTATTGTCTGTAGGCAGATCAAGTTTGTTTCAAATTTTGGCCACGCCCTCTCCCGCCCCCGCAATAAAAATTATTGAATAACTCCCACAATTTTTAAGATATCGAGCTCAGTAGTCTATGTGGCCAATATCTACAATCTCACAAATTTTCAAAAGGTTTGGATAATAAATGGCCGAGTTAAAAAAATGTTGCATACTTATCCGAGCTGAGCTGAGTAACGGGTATTTCGAAGTCGGGCAGGGCCGACTTTAACTTACGCTCTCGTTTTCTATAAAACTGTAGGAGCAATGACATTATTTGAAAGCAGCTCTAAGAAGTACTAAACTATTACTACAAAAAGTATTTCTGTGTAGTGTATTCCTACTAATTTGAACGACATTTCCACTGAAAAGAAACAAGCTTTTCTCACTAAGACTACTTTTCGGACCCTACTTTTCTATGACAGCTATACTATATAGATGTCCGATTTCGACCAAACTTAGTGGAATTATGGAAAAGCATAGCAAACTATGATATACAAAGTTTGGAGGCGTTTCCATTGAAAACAAAAAAGTTTTTCTTACAAAAACTAGTTTTTCAACCGATCGTTCCTATGCCAGCTATATGCTATAGTCAACCGATTTAGACAAGACTTTGAAGAATTGTGTGAAAGCTTATAAAATAAATATATGCCAATTTTTGAGAGGTTTACATTGAAAACAAAAAAGTTTTTCTTGCTATGACTTTTTTTTAAGCTTACTTTTCTATGGCAGCTATACTATATAGATGTCCGATTTCGACCAAATTTGGCAGAATCATAAAGAAGCATAGAAAACTGGTAAATACGGAGTTTGCAGAAGTTTGCATTGAAAACAAAAAAGTTTTTTTTACTAAAACTAGTTTTTCGACCGATCGTTCCTATAACAGCTTTATGTTATAGTCAACCGATCCGGCCGGTTCCGACAAATGTGCAGCGTACTTGTACCAGAAGACTTCTTGCCAAGTTTGGTCGCGATAGTTTCAAAACTGACGGAGAAGATAGCATAGAAACAGACGGACAAGGCTAAATCAACTCAGCTCGTCATGCTGATCAAGAATATATATACTTTTTGTGGTCGGAAATGCTTCCTTCTATGCGTTACAAACATCTGGACGATTTTAATATACCCTCTGCAAGGATATAAAAAGCACCGGAGACAACTAGTCCGGTGCGGTTTGAATTTGACTTTATAAATCGTAAGGTTATTGCCAAAATTTTGTTTTTTAAAGGTGTAGCATACTTACAAAGACTCTGTTTGAAGTATACAAAGATTCTTATTGTATTTGATTAGTTTTTGAAATAATTTAGTTTTGTTATTTGTCTAAATCACGAGCCGAGAGCTGTGGCACACGAGCCGAGAGCCGGTTGAAGGCTCACGGCTCACGAGCTCAATTCTCAGCTCTCAGTTCAGAACCGAGAGCTGTGGCTACACGAGCCGAGAGCCGGTGGCTGGCTCATAGCTCTCGAACTAGGGCTCTCAACTCAAAGCCAAGAGCTTTGAGTACTATGAGCTGAGAGCAAAGAGCAAAGTGCAAAAGTGCGGAAGTGGCCCAATTGACCGAAAATCCTTGACGTGGTAGGCAGTCAAAGTCATAACTAACGTAAAGGGGAACATATGTATTAGCTGTGGCTTAGATTTTGGATATTCAAATTTAACTTTTTGTTTTTTTTGCACAAAAAGCTCATACAACTTAGGGCAGTGAAAACGTGCTTACACTTTGCACTCACCTTCCACCTTTGGTTACACCACCCTCACATGTTTTTATTTGCATTAAGCAATGGGCCCTAAAAAAAAGTTTATAACGTCCAGCACTCCAGACAACGACAACAGCAGACAACAATTTTTGCATGCAAGTATAAAAAGTAAATACTAATGGACATTTTACGAGCCAACGAGGCCAAGACAAGAGTCGAGTCCATCTATCTACTCCCCCGCCTCCCCAAACCGCCCCAGAATAAGATGTGTCAGAGACACTCGTTGACCAGACATTTTACAGTTGCCGCAAAACGTGTCATTTGCATTTTCAAGACTTTTCATCTACTCAAGGGAAAAATTATTAAACATTTTTTTTTTCATTTTTTTTGCAGTTATGCGACACATGTCCAATTCACCAACGCCGCCATCACCGCTACGATCTCTATCAGGTAATCACAAACGTTTCATACATACAGACATACAAGCAAACATATGTTCGGTTGCTAATCCTTTGGCAGCATTCTGTTGGCATGTCCTTGGGCTCGTGGTTAGAACGTGGGCTACTTTGTTGGCGGCACAAAATTGATTACTCACACGAGCTACATTGGCTACACATTTATTGATGGAACGAAGGAAATTTTTATAGTTTTGTGCAACAGCAGACCAACCCCAACAACAACCAAAATAAGGATGTGGATGTGGATGAGGATGTGGATGAGTGGTGCGTGTCAGTTTGGGCTAGGCCTTAGGTAGAGAGAGGAATATAGGTGCACGTGACTAAAGTGTGACTGCATCGGCAGGCGAAATGCAATAAGAACATTTTTGATGAATGAAATCCACAAATGGCTTAAGAATATTTAAGGATTAAAGGGTGGACTGAAGTAGGAATGAAATAATATTGAAAAAGTATAGAGTTGATGGAGAATGATGGTTAGAACATTATTGGCACATTTGAGGTGGAAATTGGCTGATTGATTCGACAGTATTGTGAGCTAAGGGGAAGGAAATTTAGCTGAATTAAGGAAAGCGACTAAAATGTGACTGAAATCAAAAATTTTCCAGCACTAAAAACTTAAAATTGAATAAATATTTACTGAAAAATGTCGAAAAATGAAAGAAAAACTTAGAAATCTGCCCATTTCATCATAATCATATAATAAACCTAAGTTGTGGTCTGTGAGCATGAAAATCTGTGATAAAATGGTCGAATGTCAGCATCTTAAAGTCACCTGAAACGCCTACCACCGCATTTTGTACTGCAAACACCGCATTACCATTCCATTTTCAGATCATATACTTCGTATTTTACCATAATTTGATAACTTATCGTATATTCAATAGAATGGGTGCAGTTTAGTGTAAACCAAACCACCTTCCATTGCATTTCGCTTTGCAAACACCACTTCTTAGCATCGTATGCAACAATACCTCATTTTAAACTTCTAAGTAACGCATTAGAACAGCATTTTCAAATAGTTAACACGCTCTTTAGCATCGCTTTTTAATATTCTAAGCACTAACCTAATTTATACATTGTATACACTGAATTTGCAACTCTTTTCAATATTTTAAACATTTGCGTATATACTGCTTTGCACCTATTTTCAATATTTTAAACACGTCTTGACCACTACATTTGTATACTAGTTCAAACAAACTTTAATATTCTAAACAATGCATAATTGAAACATTTATATACTTATAAACACCGCTGTAGTTCTGTACACTCACTTTTCCATAGTAAAAGCACCGCTTTAACACCACGCACACTACTTTCCAATATGGTACACACTGCATTTGTGCCTCATTTCAATATTTTAAGCACTGCTTGACTACTACACTGCTTGCCAACACTTTAAAATACTGTAAACACTGCAGTACCTTAATAGTTTCATACTTTAAGGACTACTAATATAACAAATCAGGGCTAAAACTTTCAATAAAGGCTAGCCTTTTTGTTTCAAAACTCAAAAGACATCTTTAGATTCATAAGGAATGCTTGCCGAAGTAATGCAATTATCAGTGAGTGTCAGAGAGCGACTGGTAGACTCTCTTCTTGGGTAACCCTGATTTAAGGGTTAAAAAGCTTTCCACTTGAGCAGATTAACCAATTGTGTTTGGTTTGTTTTCCAATAAGTAAGGCCAGGAACCTTGGATATCTTAAGGATTTTTATCAGAAATCTTAACTTTAAGGTCTAAGAGTACTCAAATCCTGTACTAAAATATCTACGAACAAAAGATACCCTTTACACACTCCCTTTCACCCACACATACTTCAGCTTCACCCCCTAAAATCAGTTAACTAACCCCCCCCCCCATAGCTACAGCAAAGATCATCCTCTTCTTACATATTTGGCTTGCGTGCACTTTTGACCCCCTGACGACCCCTAAAACTGACCCTCTTCCATACAAACAAATACAATAAAAACAACAACAGCAATTTGTCAAAATGTAAATTTCCCTTTTTGCGCATTTAAATGATTGCCAACAATTATATAACAACGACCCTTCCTCGACCCTAACAGAGTGCAACTAATCTATGCAAAAACATGTCTCAAAAACCACCCCTGACGAATTTTTGTAGAAATTTAAATATGAGCCAAATTAACAGGGTGGCCCAAAACATGTTCGATGGGCATGGGCATGGGCATTTGACAATTAAACTTGCATTTTTATTGGTTTACACAAATTAGGGTGCACGCGCGAGAGCTACAACCCCAAAATACACCCATTATCATATCATTATGCATATTCAAATGTGTCACAACATTAGGGAGACCCTTAAAAAACAGAAGGAACAGAAGGGTTGCCTTTTGCCTGTTGATTCTCCCCTAAGCGCCTTTGAGTGACTTATTTACCATATCATTTGAATAGCGTTGAGGTGTGAAAATTGAAGGGTTGCCGTTGTGGGTTTTTTTTTTACCAACTTGTTGACTCTACCGGTTATTCAAATTGCAGTCAGCAGAAGAAGGAGGCAGAGGATTAGGTTGCGTGAAGCTAATTGTAGTTGTGGTGTGGTGTTCGAAAAAGGGGTAATTTGAGAGTTGAAATTGGGAAGGTATATTTGGTGGCTGTTGATTGATATTATATACAAGGGGTTTTGATTGGGTGCTTGGAGGCGTTTCGAGGGCGTTTTGTTGAGTCCAAAACCACAACGGAACTGATGAAAAGGCTTGAAGTGCTGCATAAAAAGGCATGAAATGTGATTGATTAAAGAGTTAAACTTTAGTTGAGCAACATAGTTTCTTTGTTCAAGTTAGAAGTATAATTTACAAAAATTTCCATAAAATTCTTGAAATTTCTTAGGTATCAGCTCAGCACAGGACTTTCAAGTAGCTACACTCAAGAAAAACAACAACAACTTTCAGAGTCTCAGATCAATCGGCACTTAATTCATTCCATTATGTACTTAAAATTACAAGCATGTTTGGTTCTTTGAAGTACTTAAGATAAGTACGAAACATTCTTGAATCATAATGGACTGTTTATATTAATCAAACAAGAACAATCGATCTTACATCCAGTTCATCTCTCAACCTTACAATAAGCCGACAAATTACAAAAAAGATCTTCCCAAAAATTTAAGATTTTTTCGAAAAGTATGCAACGGAAAATGCAAAGTAATTTTAAGCAAATCTGATCCTAAAATTCCCAACTGCTACTAACACTTTTCTTAGGGAGTGCTGGTAGATTTTGGACCTATTGTAATAACATCTTGGTATTTGTTTATCTAATAAGCCATAGATACTTACAGCTTTTCTGGCTTCAATACAAAGTTCTGATTTCAAAAACTATTTGGAAATAGGTTTAGATTTTAAAGACTGAAAACAAGAGTCTTTGCTTACTTGACTCTTTTTGGTTTTAAGCATGAATAGGGGTTGACCTAAGAGTTGGTTGGACCTTAGTCGGGTAACGTTACAAACTAAAAGGATGACCAAAAAACTAGTAAAACAGTTGGAAAAATACTTGACATAAACCAAAATAGTTTTAAATTAAGCTGATTTTGGAATAAAAAAAAACGTTTTTGATATAAGAATTTTGTAGTGAATCAAGTATAAGGTTTATACTTACCCTATATGGGTGCTTGGACACCGCAACATATAAGGAAATGAGTCTGCGAACAAACTGGCCAGCATAGGTATCACCATCCAGCTCCTTTCAGAGAAGAGCACGATATGTATGCCTATTGCAACTTTTAAGCTCCACACAAAAGCTGAAACACGTCGTCTCGCTGCGGATAGGTGGAAAATCCTTACATCCTGTGCGGTAGCGAGGCTTACGTGGCCAACACTAAACCTAAAGCGTACCACCACGCTTTTACGCCACAGAAGGGAACACACTGTCTTATCGGCAGACACGCTGCACGTCTAGGAGTCACTCACTATGATTTCTGCAGAAGTTGCAGGTACGAAGAAGAGGAGGAAACAGTACAACACCTCCTCTGCCATTGCCCCGCCCTGAGTAGAAGGAGACTAAGGACACTAGGTCTACCTCTCCTACTTAACCTATCGGAGACATCCGAGATAGAGATCCCAGCTCTACTAAAGTTCATTCCCCCCTCATTACCAAAAAAGGGCTAACAGGGAAAAAACAAGGCATCGCAATGGGCCCAAAGAGGCCTAAGTCCGAGGGCGACTTGTCGCTCTCAGCCATCGCAACCTAACCTAACCTAATCATGTATAAGGAACTATTTTGTATGATTATAGAGTTTTCCTAATAAGAGCAAAGTTTTACTTCCCATACTAAAATATGTTTAAATTTTTGGCATCCCCCTAAAAATTAATTTTATGTATGATTTTCACTTTCATATGCAGATTTTTGTGATATCTTTGGTTTGCCTTTCACATCTTCACATGTACACTTTCTCTTCCCGTATCTTTGCCATGAATCACCCAAAAACCAAAAACTACGCACTTTACTTGAAAATGCAACCCCTAAAATTGCATTTGGGTATATAAAAGGAGTGCCAAATTTACCAAATCGAAACAACAGGGCAACACTTCATTTGTCAGTGGAAAACATATTCACACATTGCCATTGTAATAGGACGACCAGGACATCTGCTCCTGCATCGCATATATACACACACACACTGAGAGAGAAGTAGAGACAAAACGCAGCACCTGGGTTTGGGTCTGGGTTTGGGTTTGGACTGGCACTGCAGGCGCATTCAGTTACAATGAACTTTGGCAACTTGCTCCTGCAGCTTCTTGACTTTATGCTGTTGTTACCTTTTTTGAATCAACAATGCAAGCAGAAGCAGCAGCAGCAGCAGCTTTGAACCCTTTTTTTCTCATTCATTCTTTATCCAATCACAAGTTCCAAATTTCACTTTCAAATCCTCAACTCGTGCATTCCAAATCATCGTTACGGCAATTGTAACGAATTGTTTAAAATTTTTATAGTTGGGGGTTGGTGGTAGAAGTGCGTTGGTTCTTTAAAGCGAAGGAAGGGTGCAAAATGTTGGGTTGGTCTTACCCTTGAATACAATTTTTAGCTGGTTTTTTTTTTTTTGCTAATTATATTAGTTTTATGTGGCAATCGGCTGGCTGGCTGGCTGCACACATGTAAGTCATAAAAACAGCTGCCCACATGGTAAATTTAAAAATGAGCCACTGCACCCGCATCTGAAGGGAAGCAGCGGCCACTTTAATCCTTGCGACCAGGTCTAATGTGAAGGCAAAAAAAAAACAGGAATAAAAGCCGCTTAAAACTATCATTTAATTAAATCGGTTTAAAGCGTTTAACTTTGTTGCCGTTGAGGTAAACTTTTGCTTTTTGTTTCAAGAGACATTTGCGAGTCGATGCGAAGGCAAAGAGATTGAGGGTGGTCCTAGTGGAAAGTGGATTCTATAAAACTTAAGTCTGTTATGTGACTTGTTTGGCCTGAAAGTTAGAGTACCTTCTGGGAAAAAGTTTTGGTAAAGTAAATCGTCAAAATCTCAACAGGTGTCAACTAATTCATTTAAATTACAGTTCAACACGTGGTGCAGTAGGCGGTCATTTCATTTAATAGCTCAGCATATGTTCTTTCTGCTATGTAAAAGCAATGCACTACACTAGCCGTTTGTATAGAATCAGTTGGGATAATTTGTTTTGAAGTTAAGAAATCGGTTCGGTTCGGTTCAACAAAACTGATAGACACAAAAATTTTACCTACTGTCTAAAATGGGCAGAAAAGTGGAAAAATATCTGACAAAACGTTTAGATTTCCATTTGAAATCCCCACCTAAATATTTCTTGTTATATCTAGCTTGTTAAATAATTCTCAAAAGCAAGCATCTAACATTATTTTGGTAATATTTCTCTACGTAAGCTACGAAATGGAATTCCACTTAACTTTAAATTATATATTGAATATTTCCATGTGTTCTACTTACCAATTCCGAAACAAAAACCCTCGATTCCCGTACAATTTGGGAAGTTTTAAGGTCGAATGCTGTTTTTAAAACACATAGAACACATCAATTATGAATGTTCTATAAACCAAGAACCAAGGTTCGAACAAAAACCTTCTCCCAAAAACCTCGAACCTTAAATTTCCGAACCTTAACCATTTGTTAATTTGGGTTCGAACCAGTGTAACGGAGATTTTTATATTGGAAACTTGTTTACCAATTGAAAGCACTTAGGAGGCTATTTGCATTGTCAGTTGGATGCATCAACTAACAATGTGCAAGTTCAAATCCCCAATCAGACTCCTTTAAGAGTCAAAATTGAAAATTTACAACATTGTGGAACATTTTCAGGTGTTTGCTACTACCTCCACTTGTTCCAAAATGATCGAACTTCAATCTCAACATTTCTTTAAAACTTATTTGATTTCCTCAACTTGCCCTCAAATTTCCCTTCATATTGAGCTCATATTTCTTCTGTCGGAAGTTCTTATCCTTGTTGTCCGCAAATCAATTATAATAATAATTTTTCTATTAAACAAAAATTATGAAATCTGAGCTGCTGCGCATATTTTTTAAAAACCAAAAATCAAAACAATAGATAGAAAAAAAAAGCTTCTGCCTCAACTGCTGCTTCTTTTGCTTGAATGTTGGGCTATTTTCAATTATTATGCATGATTGGTTTTCCAACATACCTCATAGACATGTGCTCGAGCGAGCTACGTGGACAGGGGAGGGGGACTGGTGGTGGTGATGGTCTAAGAACCAAACATGGCCACAAAAGCGAACCCTTCCGCTTGAGCGTCTATCGTAAGTTAACCACAGGACACAGGACATTGCTGAGGACAGAATAGTAAAGGACGGGCATTCAATTGGAAGATTGAATAAAATTTGACTTAAAAAGGCATAAAATGGGAGGCCATCAAAGGGGACGACTATTCAGATACCCTATTATTGAACTTAAAATGTGTTCAGAAGTATTGTACTAATTAGATTAGATTGTCACAACACTTCGAAAAACAGGTTCAGAGCACCCAAGTACTGTGAAACTAGGCTCTTAAACTTATATCTTAAACATTTTTCTAACTTAAGAATAGAAGCCAAAGGATTTATTTAGGCTTATTATAGTCAAAGCGATGTGACGTTAGCCAATCCATATGTGGATATTTTCAAACACTTTAAGAACTTTGCATACTTTTCGACATTAACTTAAGGAATACATAAGCAAGCAGTGCCTGTTAAAGTCCCCATATGCTAATCCAATGGAAAGGAACATGCAAGACGACTTGTGACAGCAAAAAGTCGGCTTTTTCAAACACCTTAAGCACTTTCCATACTTTTCGGCATTAACTAAAGGAATACATAAGCAAGCAGTGCTTTCTACAACAACTAACGTAAGTTGAAGTCCCCATATGCTAATCCAATGGATTGTCGATATAAAAGGAACATGCAAAACGACTTGTGACAGCAAAAAGTCGGCTTTTTCAAACATCTTAAGCACTTTGCATACTTTTCGGCATTAACTAAAGGAATACATAAGCATGCAGTGCTTTCTACAACAACTAACGTTAGTTGAAGTCCCCATATGCTGATGCAATGGATTGTTGATATAAAAGGAACATGCAAAACGACTAGTGACAGCAAAAAGTCTGCTTTTTCAAACACTTTCAGAACTTTGCATACTTTTCGGCATTAACTAAAGGAAAACTTAAGCAAGCAGTGCTTTCTACAACAACTAACGTTCGTTGAAGTCCCCATATGCTAATGCAATGGACTGTCGATATAAAAGGAACATGCAAAACGACTTGTGACAGCAAAAAGTCTGCTTTTTCAAACACTTTCAGAACCTTGCATACTTTTCGGCATTAACTAAAGGAAAACTTAAGCAAGCAGTGCTTTCTTCAACAACTAACGTTCGTTGAAGTCCCCATATGCTAATGCAATGGATGGTCGATATAAAAGGAACATGCAAAACGACTTTTGACAGCAAAAAGTTTGCTTTTTCAAACTCTTTAAGAACTTTGCATACTTTTCGGCATTAACTAAAGGAATACATAAGCAAGCAGTGCTTGTTGAAGTCCCCATATGCTAATGCAATGGATTGTCGATATAAAAGGAACATGCAAAACGACTTGTGACAGCAAAAGGTCGGCTTTTTCAAACACCTTAAGCACTTTGCATTATTTTCGACTTTAACTTAAGGAATACATAAGCAAGCAGTGCTTTCTGCAACAACTAACGTTCGTTGAAGTCCCCATATGCTAATGCAATGGATTGTCGATATAAAAGGAACATGCAAAACGACTTGTGACAACAAAAAGTCTGAATTTTCTAATATAATTGTTGATTATTGAATGAAATTAACCTAAGCAAAAGCTGTGTGCACATGGTTTTCGCTTAAAAGTAGACGCCTAACCTTTTGTAAGGCTTACTTGTCTACTTTTCGCTACACCTCAACAGAAATAAGAGAAACTTACAAAAGCTACCACAACCACACGTACATTTTGTATGCTTCCTTTGAATAGCGAGAACTGAAACTTAGGTTTCAAACTAAAATAACCAGAAATCTTTGTATTGCAGGAAAGATAATAAATGTTTCCTGTCCTTCAGCACATACTTAACATACCCCTTGATACTCTTCAAAAACGTTTTTTCCTAGAAAATATTGAAAAACTTTGCCGGCTTTTGGTTAAAATCAAATTATGCGAGGCGCGTGTGTGTTGACCACTTTTATGGGCGGCTGGAAAGGGGGAAGCTACTTGAACTTCATTGAGTTGGAAAATTGAAAAGCAAAATCTTTATATATACATTTTTTTTTATTAATAGTTCAACTATTCATCATCTTCTTCTTCTACGACTTCGTTTTCGTTGCAGATTGTGGCAAAAGTTTTGAGGAAGAGGACCTGGAGCTGGGGGAAGGTGAAATGCCGCAGAATTTAAGTAGCAAGCGAAATGCCAGTGAATTGGATGCAGAAATGGAAAATGAGGTACTAAATCTAGCGCCGCCTCTGAAGAAGTCTCACAAGGAAGAGTTGAAGGAGCAGGAGGAGCACCAGCACCTGCAGCACCAGCAGCAGCAACAGCAAACGCAGCCAACGTGCAATTTGCCCCTGCCGGGCATAAACTTTGCCCCGGAGGAAATGCATCAGGCTCTGCAGCTCCAATTGCATAGCTATATCGAAATGGTGCGTCAGATGGCTCCCGATACGTTTCCCAATCCACAGTTGGCCACACAGTTCCTGCTGCAAAACTCGCTGCAGGCCCTGGCCCAGTTTCAGGCTCTGCAGCAGATCAAACAGCAGCCAATGAGTTACTCCACTCCGTTGAGTTCATCGCCACGCAGAAGTCCTTCCTTGAGTCCCGTGCCCAGGCATACGAAAAGCTTAGAGCAGAGAACTCCACCAAATAGTTTGGGTCTTAGCAGTGCCATTATGACGCCCAATACACCGAGCATGCAAAATCAGAGTACACCCAAACCCACCAGCTTGACGGTGGCCTCAGCTATGGCCAAGCTGGAGCAGTCGCCGGAGGAGACCACCGATCTGGAGGAACTGGAACAGTTTGCCAAAACTTTTAAACAGCGACGCATCAAGCTGGGCTTCACCCAGGGCGACGTGGGCCTGGCCATGGGTAAACTCTATGGCAATGACTTCTCTCAGACCACCATCTCACGCTTCGAGGCTTTGAACTTGAGTTTCAAGAACATGTGCAAGCTGAAACCTCTGCTTCAAAAATGGCTCGAGGATGCGGACAGCAGTGTGGCCAAGTCGGCTGGCGGTGTCTTCAATATCAATACCATGACCAGTACCCTCAGCTCCACGCCCGAAAGTATACTGGGACGTCGGCGCAAGAAACGCACCTCCATCGAGACCACCGTGAGAACTACCTTGGAAAAGGCTTTCATGATGAACTGTAAACCCACCTCCGAGGAGATAAATCAGCTATCCGAACGTCTGCACATGGATAAGGAGGTGGTACGCGTCTGGTTCTGCAATCGTCGACAGAAGGAGAAACGTATTAATCCCTCCCTAGATCTGGACAGTCCGACTGGCACGCCTCTGAGTAGTCATGCCTTTGGTTATCCCCCGCAGGCGTTGAATATGTCGCATGTTCATTTGGAAGCCGGTTCGGGTTCACTGTGTGGTAGTTCCATCAGTTCCGGCGAGTGAATAGACGTTAAGTAGTTAAAATCCCTGTATATAAAACCCATCCATATCAAGTACCCTGCCCAAACCCTCCCCCCTCCGCCAGCCATACATACACTTACATATATATATAGAAATCTAGGCGTATCAGAACACATCCCTTACGAATTTATGAGTACATATTACAAATACAACAAAAATAGCCACACTTAGAGAGTTCCTAGTTCTAGCTGTTGTGTGTATTATTTTAATTTTTACTTAAACTTTCATTCATGCCAATCAAATCCGCATCTATAAGTGTATGTCTTAGATTGTAGAAACATATATATATATATATATATATGATATATGAATGTGTATGTACCATGTATACAAGATATTGTTGTACGATGTCCAATTGTAAATTGATCTTAACACTTAGATCTAATAAAAAAAAACTAAAAAATTTCAATAAAAACTATTTCCAAAAATTATTTAAAAAACAATCAAATAGTTTCAATTTGAATGGAAAGTGGAAATGGAAGGATTTCAGATACTACAATCTGCATTAAAAGGGCCAAGCTGTCTTGAAAGTTATTCAACAAAGATTATAGGGGCTGTTTGTGTAACGGCCACACCTTATAACTCTAGCCGCGGCTACTTTTAGTGTGACCAGGTAGCATTTTTTTTACTTTAATTGAAATGTTGGACATTTATTAGCACAATCTTACTCAGTACTTGTTAAAGCCGAGCTTATATGGTCTTACCAAAATCATCTCAATGTTAATAGATATTAAATTTGTATTTTAATTTGGTCACACTTAAAGTTATATATGTCCGATTTCGACCAAACTTAGTGAATTCATGGAAAAGCCTAGTAAGCTAATAAATACGAGATATAGTTTTTTGACCCAACGGTTCTCTATCAACTATATGTTATAGTCTTCCGATTACTTAAAGACTTTGTGCAAAAAACATAAAAAAAGAAACAAATACTCTCTGCAAATTACAATTTTTAGTATAAAAGTATCTTTGAAAATCGGAATATGTACTATTTAAAGCTAAATGATTGATATTCGCTATATTAATGCTATTATAATTGTACAAGCATGTACTCAGTGGGGTTTTCAAAAGTTTTCTTTAGACTTTTGTTCCTTTAGCAAGTAAATATATGTTCAATGTTCAAAATTTTATCGAAACTACGATTCAGTCTAAGCATTACCTGTTACCCTGTTCATACACAACAAAATTATCATGATAAATGCTCTTTAAAGTATGCTATGCTTAATAATTACTTATTCAGGAAAGTAATTCTCTTATACCTTCAATTAGTCCGTCAACCTTAGTGAATGAAAGTGTGTAGTTTAAGTATGTCGCAGGCATAACTGACTCCCAGTTACTTATTTAAATTGAGAATTATTTAATGAAATGAAAATGGCCTACTTTTAGGGGCATTCATCATCATTCAAAAAGAATTTGAGTATAAGCTGGGTATGTAGCAACTTTAAGTCCAATATCAACAGTTTCGGGCTTTCTGACCAATGTGCAAATATTAAGATTTTGTAGAATTTCTTTACAGAAGTTTAACATTTATAATTCTAAGCCCAAGTTTTAATTAAACTAAGGGCTTGGTTCATACAACTATATTACAACTAAACGAATGCTTATGCTTCCTTTCGAAGTCGTCTAATGATATGATATGACAATGGGCAATATTTTACAAGTTACTGTTACGAATTTGAAACGATAGAGCTAAACAACCGAACCGAAGTAGTTTTCAGGGGTTCAGAAAATCCATTGGAACTACAATCCTTTTCAACAAAAGGAATGATGTATAATTCAGTAAATTTTACAGCATTCGGTAAGGTAAAATATAATTATGGCTGAAGAATATCACCAAAAAACAAGAAACCTAAGCTAACTTCGTCTGTGCCGAAGTTTTTATACCCTTGCAAGTGCTCGCTTAAAAATTTTCAAAAATAAACTTTTTCCGACCGATCGATCGTATGGAAGCTTTATGATATAGTCATCCGATTTGACCAAAAATTTGTAAAATTATGTGAAAGCACGTGAAACAAACAAATACGAAATTGCAGGATGCTACCATTAAAAACAAAAAAGTTCTTCTAACTAAGACTGTTTTTCAGACACATCTTTTGTATGGCAGCTATACCATATAGTTGTCCGATTTTAATTAAACTTGGTAGAATTATAAAAGAAGATAGAAAACCTACGATTACAAAGTTTGGAAATGTTTCCATTGAAAAGAAAAAAGTTGTTCATACTAAAACTAGTTTTCCGACCGATTGTTCCTATGGGAGCTATGAGATATAGTCAATCGATCCGGTTGGTTCCAACATATTCGTAGCGTGCGTGCAAAAAGAAGACTCTGTGCAAAATTTCAGCTCGATAGCTTTAAAACTGAGAGACTAGTTCGCGTAGAAACAGACAGACAGACGGACGGACTGACGGACAAAGTTCAATCACCCTGATCAAGAATATATATGGTTTATGGGGTTGGAAATGAATATTTCTATGCGTTGCAAACTTCTGTGCAAAATTATAATACCCTTTGCAAGGGTACAAATATACGATCTTGCATATATTGCATAGGAAACATATTCTTTAAGGATATATACACATTTTGATCAAAAGTATCGATATTTTGATATAACAATACTAAATGCAGTATCCCTATTGTTTTCCAAGTCTTTATACCAGCTTGATATCTGTTAGAAAAGTGGCTCAGATCCAAAATTATATTAGCTATTCACTTGATTCTAGGCTAGAAATATTGGGTTAGAAATGTTACTGCCGTTGGAAAGATTTTGAACTGGAACAGAGCCATATCTAAGATATTATTTTGAGCCATGAACTAGAAATTTAATTATTTGATTGAATATTTAAGCTCTCATAGAAATATATACCCACAATTCAAAGGATTCGAATACCGCCCACCGGTTTATGATAATATCTCAAACCAAACTTAGCACAAATAAGAATAGAGTGGCCAGATCTATGTAATATGGAACTACAATAATAAAATAATGAAAATATGTTTTCTCCTCTTTTACACACATATGCAACATAGACACAGGTCGTTTGGCTATAAAGAAGTACTTGATTCCTTTTGAAATCAAACTTAAAGTTAAAGTGTTTAACTACTTTAAATTCAACCCAAAAACTTGCCTCCTGTTCATAGAATATCAGCCATTATTTACCTAATTGATGAGCTCTCATCGATTAAAATATGTTCATCGGAGGACGCATTTAAACGATTGCCCACCATCAACCCACAAGCAACCGAATCGAGCGGCATATGACATAACTATGTGTGAATTGATGGCATGAACCCTTTTGTCCCCTGCCCGACCTAAACGAATCGCAGTGCCGCAGCTCTAAGTTGGTTTTGGTTTGGAATGGGGGGATGGGGGTTGGAACATAAAAAGGATTTACACGCTTGCCTCAATATACAAATAAGGGTTCTCGGGGCACTGGGATGCCATATTGACTGTCGCCTGGCATGGGCCAAAAGATGAAGTGATTTCTTATCCAACAAATCCACTCCGGTCATAGAAAAAAAAAGGGGTTGGCGCGCGGTGGCAGGGGAAAAGGAAGTTTATTAAAAAATGGTTGTGTTGTAGTGTTTGCCTTTGTCGCGTGGCTGGCAAACGGGCCAAAACGGAAATCAGTTAACTAAATATGTTTGCCAATATTTGTTTAGGTAGCTTCTAATGAGATTCAAGTGGATTTTTTTCGGGGGGGTTGGTTCAAATGAGGCCAAATGGCAGGCAATAAGTACAAACGGGTGTAGCTAATTGAATTATAAGATAAATAAATACAAAAATACTTGGAACAAAGCTCACACAAGTAAAGAAAACGGAAACTTAATTTTCCTTAAACCTGCCAGCCGAAGCGTTGATTAATGATTCGTCTGCCACAAGACATTTTATTATTATGAAAACGCATTCGAAAATTTCATTAAATTGTTATAAATGAAGCCAAGAGCGAGAAGAAAACGAGCAGAAACATTTCTCAAATGGAATTCAATTTGCAAATGCAGAACTTGAATGGTTCAGCAGTGGCTTATCAGCTGCCAGCTCAAGTTTGGGTTTCTGATTGACCAGCCCAGCAGCAGCAGTGACCCCGGGGGGATGGGAGGACATTTTGAATATGTGGGCCCGGCAATTGAATTTGGGTTGAAAAGCAAAATTGCTCAAAGCCATTTCGTCTGCCTTTGAACAAGGACCAACAAGGACGTCTGTCGTGGACTGATAACATTCAAAGAGAGTTTGCAAAATGCGAGAGGGATGTATTAGTGCCAGGCTCAGGCTAAACTGCTTTTGATCTATATACTTGAATGACCTGCAAATTAAATAGGAAGCAAGTTTTAATGGGTATGGGGGGGCGGCTGAGATTTGAGATTTCAATTTGAAAAGATTAAAAATTTACTTGGTTGAACTTTTATGCCCCGGAGATGTAGAGAAGGTACATTGAAAAGCAGCAAACGTTTACTTTTCACTGGCATCGCTAAAGGTGGATAAAATATGGTCAACAGAATTTTTTCAATGCTGTCTGCTCAACAAAAAGACAGGTACAAATTAAACAAACTCGTTTTTTCTCTCAACAGAAGCTGGTTTTTGTGTTTTTGGGGCTTTCTGTTTCTAAGTTCTTCACAAAAAAAAACCCTCGAAGCTGTTTTTCGATAACAGCTTGAAGGGAAAACTTCTCTTAAGTTATTGATCATCGTAAATAGGCGATAGTCGCTTACCTAAGTAAGCGATCATTGGGTAGCTAGACCAATGTACAGCTTCCTATTTCTCCTAGATCGCCGCTCACGTTAGCCAGCAGTTTTGTGTATGCCTTATTCTGTTACCGGGGGTTATCAACTTGGAAGAAGAAGCTTTACCTCACTTCATCAGACCCCATAATCGCCAATGAGTTACTGACTCTCAAAGAAAAAGTATTTTTTCTGACTGCCTATAAGGTAGATACTATCCAACCTCATTGATTAGATCGAATGACCAACATAATTGCTTATGAACTTTCAAACTAATGTAGATATTTTCAAACCTAACCTAAATTGCTTTCCTTTTGACTTCTCAAAGTCGAAAATCCTTTTCGACATTCATATATACTAATTTAGTGCCTTTTCCTTAGTGTTCCAGAAATCTCTATAGAGATTTTGGAGTAAGACTAGATTTACACGATGAAGCAAACTTCATGAAGTTGTCTTAGTAGGCGAAATATTCAAGGCAGAGTAAATACGTTTTATAAAGGAAAGGTTAAGAATCTGACCTGATGATGATAAGAGAACTCCATGATGTTTGCTTTACCGTGTAAATTCAGTCTTAGATGCTTAAAAAAACAGCAATCCAACAGCCTCTGTGCATTTTTCGGACTTAGTTAGGGAATTGTATGAGGAAAATTTCAAATATCCCCCAAGTTTTTGGCTCTCGTTTTATCTTGGCTTAGGGCAATAAATTACCTAAATTTTGGGAATAATTTTTCTGTTCTGTTTCCAAAATGTGAGGTTAAATAAATACTTGTATTCTTAAAGTTCTCCTAATCTGGGATTTGTAGGCATAGACCATATGCGTGACAGTGCGTTAATCAATGTAAAGAACCCAACTCAGCTGGCAGAAAAGCCAGTGGTGTAGACGGTATTCGGAATAGGTACAAACTCAGCAATTATCTCACATTTGATTTGGTTTTAGGTTCGTTTCAAAGGGGTTTCGTGGGAATTAAGGGTCCTTACCAGATCGGTTTGCAGTGGTGTTATAAATATCAATTAGTTTTGCATTATGTACAATTTCTAGTACAAATAATTCTAGTTAATTTGTCAAACGAAATTTGATTTAAAAAAAATGATTTCTAAAGATCGTTTTCTATTCATAGAGCTATCTGTTACATAAACCTACAAGTAACAGTGCAAAATCGAAGTTTATCTGACACTTAGTAGCTATTAAGAAGATGAGAAATCGGTTCTTATTCTCTAAACCTCAGCTTAAAGCTAACATAGTTCATAGGCTTACCAGTGTCTTAAAGTTCTCCAAACAAAACCTTTATGACACACCTTCCCCCTTCACTTCTTCATTATTATCAACTTAACCTTATCTAATGACAGCCCCAACCCAACCCGAACCCACTCCACCACTTCCACTTTAGTTTCAAAGGGTTCACAGCTCCTTTGGCTGCAATTTGGTGTGTTTTCTCTTTGCCTTTCCTTTTGTTGTGCGTGTAAATAAAAATCACTTGATGTGATTTTTATGATGTGGCGTTAAATGATTAAACCACTTGAAATGGTTTCAAATTGTCAAAGCTTTTCTTCTCCCTTAGATCTTGACTATCGCTGCTGCTGCTGCTGCTGTCCGAGGCGGAAGTTTTCGGCGCGTGTAAGTTAATTAAATGTGTAAACATGTCCAACACAAAAAAAAAGGGATCAAAATCCAACTTTTTCGTTTAGATGGTGTTGATTTCAGTTCACGCCTTTTCAGGGTGGTTTGTAGGCCTTGATTTTTTTTTTAAAGAAGAGAGTAAAGACGAGGCTGTTTAGCTAATTGGCTGAAAAGTTTTCCATGAGGGTGGAAAAAAGTTGCTATGCAAATATTTCAGCCGCCATTAAAATGTTAAATTTCCATTTTTGGTAGGTCGGTGGTGGGAAAATCTTTTCGTTTGCTATAGCTTTTTGTGTCTTATATGTTTTGTTTGCCTTCAATCTTGTCTTGGGGCATTTGTCGTCATTTGTTTCTTCTTGTTCAAATATTGAATTTGCGCTTTTTCTGAATTTTTCAATTCGTTCTGATTCCTTTGTTTCGCCTGTTTGCTTCATTTTTGTATGCGATTTTCTCTCGCTTTTTTTTTTCGTCTTCATATTTTCATTGTAATTCAATTGTATTTTTCCTTTGCTCCGCGTTGTTGTTTTTAGCCAAATGTTTGCACAAGTCTTATGTTCGCCGGCAACAACAACAACAACAGCAACTAAAGGGTGTATCCACCCAGTCGCATCTTGGTTGTCGCCGTTCTTTTGGTCTCATAAAATTGGAATTCAAAGCATCAAATTGGTAGTCAGTCACGCAGAAATTTAACATATGCTTGCCATATAATTTGAGAACACTTTTCTTTTGGCAAAACAGCACAGACACATTTACTCAAGTATGAAAGACAATTTGTGAAACTAATTTAGTAAATCATTTCTAAATAGATAAAACTGCATTGTTTTAAGGTAAACTATAATTTAAGTATGATTTCTTAAGTAGATAGAACATTTCTGAAATAAAGGTGAATGTGGGAGGTTGATTTGCTCAAGGATATGTCGACTTCTTGGGCCTGACATAGGTAAATCACTCAAACATGAATGCATTTTGGCCATTCTACAACATGTGAAGTACATTTCCACTGAAAACAAACAAGATTTCATCACTAAGACTACTTTACTGACTCTACTTTTCCATGACAGCTATACTATATATATGTCCGATGTCGACCAAACTTAGTGGAATCTTGGGAAAGCATTGCAAACTAAGAAATACAAAATTTGGAGGCGTTTCCATTGAAAACAAATAAGTTTTTCTTACTAAAACTAGTTTCTCGACCGATCGTTCCTATGACAGCTATAACCTATAGTTATCCGATTTTGACAAAACTTTGAAGAATTGTGTGAAAGCTTATAAAATAAATATATGCCAATTTTAAAGCGGCCTACATTGAAAACAAAAGAGTTTTTCCCACTAAAAATATTTTTCTAACCTTACTTTTCTATGACAGCTATACTATATAGATGTCCGATTTCGACCAAACTTGGTGGAATCATGGAGAAGCATAGAAAACTAGTAAATACGAAGTTTGGTGACGTTTGCATTGAAAACAAAAAAGTTTTCCTCACTAGAGCTAGTTTTTCGAACGATCGTTCCTATGGCAGCCTTATGTTATAGTCATACGATCCAGCCAGGGTACCGACAAATAAGCAGCGTATTTGTACCAGAAGACTTCGTGCAAAGTTTGGCCGGGATAGCTTTTAAACTGACGGAGAAGATAGCATAGGAACAGACGGACAAAAGGACAAGGCTAAATCAGAGCGATCCCTGAAGAGAATTAAGTTCTTGACATCATTTCTAACTTACTGCAACTTCAAAAGATCGGAAATATGAGCTTCCGAGCACATTTAAGGGTAAGACGAGACGATAAGAGTTAATTTAGACTTTGAGTTTAAAACAAATTACATTTCTATGCAGATTTAAGAACAAACCGGTACGTAAGTACGAATTCGCCCACTGTTCAGACTGTCTTCTTTTCAAAAGTTCAGGAAAAATATAATGTCAAATCAGGGCAGCTAATCGACATATTCCTCACTGTGAACCGAACCTTAAGCTAAACCCAAAGTGAAACAAGAAAGAAAGTCGGTCAAGCCCGACTATAACATACTCTCTACCAACAAAATTATACGCTCAGCATTTATTTTGATGCTGCAGTAGCAGCTGAAAGCAGCGCTGCTACTGCGCTGCAGCATCGAACAGTCTTTTGATCAAAACTCGACAACCGTTCATCCGATCTTCACCATTCCTTTGGAGAATCGATAAGTTATCTTGATTACTAAGTAAGTCCAGAAGGAACGACCCATCTTTCTTTAAAACTGTGGGAGATATGACGTTTTTTCCAATTTGCGGGGGCGGGAGGGGGCGTGGCCAAAATTGAAAATGAACTTGATCTGCCTGCAGACATAAGAAGCATATGTCCCATACATGTCAAACCTCTATCTCTTATCATCTCTGAGATCTGTGCGTTTATACGGACAGACAGATAAACAGACAGACGGACATGGCTATATCGACACGGCTGCTGATGCTGATCAAGAATATATATACTTTATGGGGTCGGAGATGCTTCCTTCTGGCTGTTACATACTTTTGCACAAACTGTACCTACAGTAAAGAGTATAACAAGAAGCTAAGCGACACTTTGGTAATATTATATTATTATTGAAGATGCTTCCAATACGATCTGAAAAGTCATCTTATTAGTTATAGCTAAAGCTATATAATTCGAATCTTCTAAGTCACAGGTACACCTGCCCAACAGCACATTTTATTTGACTCAACAAAAACCACAAGAAAACGAACAAGGAAATCGATTAATGCCGATTTGCTGTCAATTTCGCAGAAGGCATAGCAGAGAAGAGAAGACTCGAAGTTCGACGCTCGGCAATCGCTAAGGCAAAACAACATCAGCCGTAAGCCGAACCAAAGGTCTAACCAAAACCCTCTCACAAAAGCTTCGAACCGAACCTCAAGTTTTCGTACATAAACCACTCGGAGTCTCGTACCGGAGTCTCGTAAACAATTTTAAGGCTTGACGCCCTGTTCCACACAGATTTAAGCAAAATTCGAGAAGTTATGCCTAAGTACAGGCTTAAAGGGCAAAGATTCGGCGGACTTGAGGGCGATCCTAGAATAGAATTCTGTCTCTGGCATTGTTTTCCAACTTTGCTTGTCAGCAAAGTAAATTACCGCAGCTGATTTATGAATAAATCGAGAATTAAGATCTTAGCTTCGTGACAAGCCATAAGGAATAACCAATTAAAAATTAAGAATATAAACCAAAAGAAAAAACCAATGAAAATTGGTAAAATAAACTTACTTACTAACTTTCCAAAAATACAATTATGTTGACTTGATGTAACCATTCCATTTCCATTTGTGGTTGATGTTGAGCATACCCATCTAATTCCACATTTTTGATCTTTCTGCTTAAGTTGGTTAATACGAAGCAATATATTTTATTTGTTGTTGTTGTTGTTGTGTTTTTAAATACATTATTAAACTGGTAAGGCGTAAGATAATGTGAATTTTATTCTGTTTCAAATGTGAGGAGGATTAGATGAATGAAAAATATGCTTGAGGGGTATTGATCATTAATAATTTGCGCATTCGAAGGTACGGGGCCTCACATTTAGCTGAAGGTATTGACCTGTAAACGCAGAGAGAAAGAGAGTCATAAGTAAATTCCATTAGTTAAACCAAATCTGCAATACTCACAATATCATCAATCTTCAAGATCGAGCGAACCGTCTCCGTGGCCAAAGTGATGGACGAAATACTGACCAGCAGCGGTTGAACCACATTCTCGGCAAATATATCCGTAATGGCACCCTTACGCACATTAATGCCAGCCGACTTCTCGCCCTGAGCATGACGATTCCTTAGCTCCGTCACCGTAGCAATGGGGTTCAGGCCAGCATTTTCGGCCAATGTGGAAGGAATGACCTCCAGAGCATCGGCAAAGGCACGGAAACAATAGGCATCCACACCCTCGACTGTCTGAGCCATAGCAGCCAACTGTAGAGCCATCTCAATTTCGGGTGCTCCACCGCCCACAATCTGAGCTTGCTTCTTCACCAGACAACGCACCACACAGAGAGCATCGTGCAGCGAGCGTGCAGCCTCCTCAAGCACAAGTTTGTTCGAGCCACGGCATATGATTGAGACAGTGCGTCCCATATTCTGAATGCCAGTGATTTTGACAAACTTATTGGTGCCACTGGAAATCTCCTCCACCAGGTCGGCACTGGACAAATTCTCAGTGGTGAAATGATCCAGCGAGGCAATGGGACGACAGTGCAAAGTTTTGCAAACAAACTCGATGTCCTCACGCTCCACATCCTTGACGACCAGACACTTGATCTTGTCCAGGAAATGCTGAGCCAGATCCGAAACGGCATCGCTGGAGAAAAGTAGGAAACGTTTGATAAAATTTTAACAAGAAAAACATTTAGAAAGCTTACCGCAAAATGGACTTCTGCACCAGCAACACATTACAACCAGATTTCTTGATCTGTTTGACAATGTTGAGTATGTAGGAACGTTCCTCCTTCAGCACACGATCCATGGCCGCATAGTCCGACACAATCACATTGTGATCCATCTAAAAGTTAACACATAAATTAGCTAAATTTTCCATTTATCATCTTCCCTCTCTCAACTTACATCAGTTTTGGGAGCCGAAATGCAAAACTGAATGAGACCAATCTTGGCCTTCTCAATACGCTTGGGAGCATTAGAGCCAGCCGAACGACTGGTGAAGACTAGACCATCCACCAGTTCTGTGTCCTCCACGGTGCCACCCAAACTAGAGATGACCTTAATGTTCTTGAGATCCACAGCGGTTTCCTTGCCCGGTTCGGTAACCTTGAGCACAGCATCCACAGCAATGGGAGCCAGCAGACTGCTCTGTTGTGACACCACCTTGGAATTGAGTGAGGTGGAGGCACTCTTGATCAATGTCTCACGATCACTCAGCTCAATGGGTGTAGACATTTCGGTAAGAATCTCCACAGCCTTGTTGGAGCAACGCTGGAATGAATCCGAAATGGCAGTGGGATGAAGACCCTTCTGCAACAGCTTCTCACAGGCCTCCAGCAGTGCACCGGCAATCACTACCACAGAGGTGGTGCCATCACCAGCTTCCACATCCTGGGCACGGGACAGCTCAACCAACATCTTGGCGGCAGGATGCAAGACATTCATCTGCTTCAAAATGGTGGCACCATCATTGGTAATTGAGACCTCACCATTGGCAGCTTGGATCATTTTGTCCATGCCGCGGGGGCCCAAACTGGTGCGAATGGCATTAGAGACAGCTGAAAAAGAGGAAAAGGCAATATGTGCGATTAGATTCTAGTTTTGGCTACAAAACGGCTAAATGCTCTCCACCGGCCATCACATGAGTAATAGCCCAGAAACTTCGAGACAAGCCGGCTTCCAACTGCGTTTGTTTCTGCAAGTTTTTTGTGTAAATGCACTTTAAATCCTTCCCAGACACACTTGGAAGTCTATTTGCATATATAAATAACACTTTTACCTTAATATTAGCCACCATTTGTATTTACTTTACAAAATTTTTATTAACATCTGTCTTACCTTTGGCCGCCTGTATGTTGGACATACGAACATCGGCGGGTTTGGATTTATCTTTGAAGGCCTGTGCCGTCGGTTTGAAGCCAACTGATTTAGCCTTGGGCGCCATTGTGGTGTTAATTAAACAATTATTGACAATTTACAATTGTTGGAAAGAATTATTGAGGCGATTCACTCAGATTAAAAATTGTCCAATAAAATTGTGTTTTTGCTGGCTACCCCGTGATGCAGTGTGACCTTGTTTACTTATTTTTTGGCGTACAGCTGGCTTACGTTGTTTTAAACGTTACGTGGGAATTAGAGATGTGTAAATTGTTAGGTAGGAAGCTAGAGAAATATCGTAGAATGTTTAAATAAACCAAAATAATTACTTGTCTTCAGACAAAGTTAAATTATATAAAAATAAATGAATTAAATTTTTGGTTATTTAGGCAAAACAAATTAATTGTAAAATAGTGCTTTATTATTTAAAGAATTATTACACTGATTATTAGGTATACTGTACTGTTGGTGGAACTTCATCGGGACCAATTTCAGTTTTCTGTAAGGCTCCACTATTGGGTACTTTATCCGAGTTAATCTGAGCTGTAACCTCTGTAAATAATTTATCCCATTCCCAGACATCGTCGGCCTCGTCCAGACCCTCCTGTGGCTGTAGACAGCGTGTCAGTATAGTCAAGTCCACATCTTCTATGGCCGAGAAGGCATTTTGAGAGAGTAAATCCGAGCTGAGCTCTTTAAGAGTCACCGAACGATTTACACTGATTCTAAAAAGGGATAAAGCAGGGTTCAACTAACAAAACTAGTTACCAAAACTTACGAAGGCGGTTCGACTATTTCATTGAGCATAATCTCATCCTTGACATCTTCCAGGTCAGGTACAACGGGTATATCATCCGTTGGTATAGTGCTAGTGGCTGATTTAGTTTGTTGAAAGCGTTCGCTAAAAATTTGTTTAGGAAATTTGGGGTCCAAGTTTACTTATGTTTGTAAGTATGCCACCGACTTACTCATCAAAGGAATTCTTTTTGGATCTGCCGAAGGGGAAAATACCAGGTTATAAAACTTGTATGTATGTATATTGAGCCACTCACTTCAATCCCTTGAGTCCCGCATCGGCCCAACCACCCGATATGCGTCTCATGGGCGGCCTCTTCGAATCAAATTCATTATTGAAAGTAGATGGTGTTGAGGTTGGACTGCTGGTGGTGTCATGAGCCTGTATATCTAGGGTGATATCTATGGAAATATCCTTCTCCTTGGCTGCCATTAAGCCAGTTGAGGCAGCACTTGTAGCCGCCTGGGAAGTACTTGACGTCTCCTCCTTCAGTACATCGCGACTTTTTGAGCGGCGACCCTTGCGTGCCGTCGTCTGGGCATAATTAGGTTAAGTAAGAGAGCTTTATTAAATTAAAAATTTGGATAATTTACCTTTCTTATGGTCATTTTTAATTCTTCAGCCCAATCCATGTTTGGCATTTAGTTTGTTTACGTTTTCTCTTTTCTCGTTGTCTTGGCAACAGGTTATAAGGCTTAACCCTGCCAGAGGCTCAGGGGGTGAAAGTGTATTGTTTCTAACTCTCCGCTTAAGTGGCACTATCAAAACTGCTGCCCACTTTTAATTACTACGTTTAAAGCAATCCCTTAAAGTTATTTTTAGTTTTAAGCTGTGCATCCGCCCATAATATAATTTAATAAAGTAAATGTATCGCTATGGGGTTCATTTATTTTACGTTACGCGTCGACAGTTTCGACTATTGATAAGCGATACCATTCGATTTCAGTAAAACGTAACAACATGACGTAGTCTCTGTCAGTTGGTCACAGCTAAAACAAAATATTTTAAATATTAGACAATATAAATCAAAATGCTGACGGACATTGATGATGATTTTTTCTTTGAGGAGGATAAGATGTAAGTTGATATTATATATATATTATTTATTTCTTCGCTTTGGGTTCCCCTCATATGGTTTGAAATTATTCGCTCAAGCTGTTTGGTTATAAATCAATAATCACCAAACATATTGTTAGACACAGACCAGGTGGCAGTCCATTGTTGATTCAATTAGATGAGGATTCTATGGTAAGTGCTCAGCGGGAAAACGATATGAGAGATTCGAAGGAGGAAGTCGAATCCAACTCCTTGTCTTCGACTTGCACGGCCGACTATGAAGCTGCCACAGTTGTGCTGGGCTGGGAAAGATTTGCCGGCGAGCTTAATAGGCAGAAAAATGAGTTAGATCGTTTGTAAGTGGTAACAAGGTTGAACTGCATTTTATGTTAAAATCGTAAAGAAAAAAATAAAAACTGTAGCAGGTCCAAAAAGCTAGCACAAAAGAGACCGTAAGCAACACTTAGAAGTAACGGTATTTTGTTTTGTTTACGTATGTACACTCAGAGAAAAACCAATCTACAAAGCTTTGAATTGGTTTTGGTTTTCATTGAGTATGCCAAAGTTTTGTTCAAATAATTTATTTATTCGTTTTTTTAATAATTTGGGTTTTTACTATTTTCATTTTCCATTTTTAATGTGTAGTTGCTACTCAAATTATTTTAACCATTTAGAGCTAGGACTTAAGCATAGACTTCCTTTTATCGGGAAATCGTGCCTTAGTGTCGATTTATTTCTTTAAAGAGTTTTTTTCTTTGGTATCCTATCGGAACTGACATCGATAGCATCATGATGCCTTAGCTTTCCCTGTTTTAACAGTTTCTCGGGTTGATTTAGTTAACTCCCATTTAATAGTCCTTATGGCCTTGCTAGAACTGGTTAAACGGCTATTTAGAAAACTGCACCCATGGATGTGAGTACGTGTAGCACGCTTCCATCCACATTTGTAAAAAAAATACATACCAATCATATTTATTAAACAATAAAAATAATAATCCACTAAATATAACTCTTCACACTTAATTAGGGGCATGACGGTGACCACCAATGCCGTTATTATTACCAAGGATCAGAGTAATTTAATTGGCATCAGCATTGGAGGTGGAGCTCCAATGTGCCCTTGTCTCTATATAGTGCAGGTGAGTTAAAGTTCCTACTTTGGAGTGGAAAGTGATTCGAAAATAGGTTTAAGCGAATGCAAAAGTGCCTATTAAGCCATTTACATTTCAAAATGATGGTTTTATCTTTGCTTTTCCCGAAATATAAATAGTATCCTACTTAATGAACATTATACTATTGAAGTCGATCAATAAGTTACATATTAAAAGCGTCCTACTCAACAACCCCAAATGTTTTTATGATCTAAGAAGTTTAGAAATAAGATTGGTTCCCGATATGATCGAACCTTCTGCAGAACTTAAGAGTTTTGCTACCATGATCACAATAAAGCAGCGGTGGACATGCCCGGTATAAAACGTCATATCTCCCACACATGGTAAAGATACGACCAACGATAGTCGATCTATAGGCACACAGCATTAAGGGCTATAGCAGCGTAAGGGTTTTGCTTCATTTTGTGTGTCTTTGATGTGTGCAGAGCTCATTGAAAATATGTTTTTGATATTTGCTAGCACTGTTTTATGGTAGTGAGTCTGAATTTATACAAACTATTGGCACTTTTAGGTCCAATGATGTCGCTGGCCCAAAAACCGCACCGAACAGTGCATTTTTCAGATTGTATTGACACCTCTGGAACTGCCTCTGACTGCTCTTTCGACCAATTTCGGCCAATTCTGTTAGTGAAAGAGTCAAAAATGCACTTTTTGTAATTCGAATGTATGAAAAAACACAAAACTCAAAGCAATGACTTTCTCCGCTTGCTAATTTTTACTTATAATTCCTTGTTGGTTATTTTAGATGATTTGCATGCTTTCTTTCACTTTCATGGCCAAATGGCCAACCTTACTGAGCATTTTTAACGCTGCCACATGTAACGAATCACGAGAGATGTGTCAAAATATCATCAACCTTTATAATAATTAATATTTTTTTAAACATTTTTTATTACACCCTAAATTGGTACACTGAAAGTAACCCGAAATGCGGGCCAAGAAAGTAGAACTTAAAATTAACTCTGCTATAATTTAGAGGATCTGTCGTAAATCTATTTCTTAGCCATTTTCTACATTTTCTAGAAAATTTTAGATACAAGATTTAGAATTAAAGAACAATATTTCCTTCAAAATTCATAATTTTTTTGACCTTTTGCAAGCTGATTAAATTGAATGCCTTTCTAAACCTTTGCGTAGGTACGTTTCCAAGGATTGGGAGTGGCCTTAAACTCAGTCAGTTTGCGTAATCTCAGAAATTCCTCGCGGTGCTTGTGCTGCCAATCCTGAACGTGTCGTTGCCATCGTTTCTGCATCAATTTCTCCACATTTTGATTGAACTTTTGGCGACTCTTGGCCCGCTCCGAGGTCTGTAATGTAAATGGTTGTGTCTGCACAATGGTGGATTCAATATGTGGCACAAATGGTGGACGGTACAGATAGGCCAACGATTGTTCCTGATTGATTTTCGGAATAAACTTTCCATCCAATTGCTGGCGTTTTGCTCTCACTTCCAATCGCTGCCTCTTTTTGGCCTCCATGGAGGTGATCAGTGTGTTCGGTGTTTGGGGTATGGTAATCAGATGCGACAAGTTCGATTGGCGTTGACGCTGCTTTATTGCCAAAAGTTTGTGGGATCGCGAAAAGTCTGGCACCGGATGTCTATAGAATGGTTGTATCTGCAGACGGTTTTGCCGGTTGAATTGTTTTTTCAATTTTTTTTTGTGCTCTTCATAGATCTTTTGGAACTTGTAGACACTGGGCACCAATGGTGCGGACTTGGGACGTTTATTCTTTAACTTTTGCTGCTTATTCTGGTGGCGATTGTTGTCCAGACCAGCTTGTTTGCGGAATAAGCCGTGAGTGGAATTATGTTCCTGTAAGATCGTCTTCAGTCTAGAGCCCAACTGATCACAGCGAGTTAGGGTGTTAGGCTTGTTGACCCCCATTCTGAGTGGTACACTATTAAAGTCCACATCCAGCCATTTGAACCAGCCGCTGGAGATGGTCATGATATTGGATTATGGTACTATTTCTTTTTTTTTGGGTAAATATTAAAAAATTTTAAAATCGAAACTTTGGGTTCAGAGAATTTTTAACATGTCTGAAATTTAAATCAAAACGTTGTAGTCAAACTCTGTATCGAGTTTGTATATCCTTACAACAGGTTTTTCTAACTCAGACTACTTTTGGGACCTTACTTTTCTATGGAAGCTATACTATATACATGTCCGATTTCAACCAAACATAGTGGAAAATCATGCAAAAGCCTAACAAACGTACATGTAAGAATTTTGAAGTCGATTCCATTTAAAAAAAAAATTTTTTCTCAATAGAACTTCTTTTTCGGCCGACCATTCGTACTGCAGCTATAGGCTACAGTCATCCGATTTTGACAAAACTTTGTAGAATTGTGTGAAAGCATATTAAATAAATACATGCCAATTTTAAGGACATTTCCGTTCAAAACAAAAAAGTTTTTCTTACTAAAACTGCTTTTCAGACTCTACTTTTCTATGACAGCTATCCTATATAGATGTCCGATTTCAACTTAACTTAGTGGAATCATGGCAAAGCATAGCAAACTTAGAAATACAAAGTTTGGTGGCGTTTGCATTGAAAACAAAAAAGTTTTTCTCACTAAAACTAGTTTTCCGACCGTTCATTCATATGACAGTTATATGATTTAGTCATCCAAACCGGCCGATTTGGACAAATGATCAGCGTATTTGTACTAAAAGACTTTGTGTAAAGTTTGGTGAAGATAGCTTTCAAACTGAAAGCATTAATCGCTTTTGGAATATCAGTGTTTGAAAATCAGTGTGACCCTACCATTAAGACAGCTATTTATTTTTCTTAGGACTTTTAGAACCCACATGACATAACTAATTTCTAGTTATGTGATATAAATTCTTATTTGTTCTGGATATCGGCCTAAACATCATATCTCCAAGAGTTTTATAGGTAGAAGGAGTGTACTTTCTAGATTGTATTTCGTAATAGTGATTATTTATCTATACGCCAAAGGAAAGGTAAAGATGCGTCCAACGATAGTCCAGTTATAATTACTTAGCTTTAACGGTTTTGCTTCATTTTTTCTGTCTTTGATGTGTGCAGAGCTTATTGAAAATACGTTTTTGATATTTGAGAGCTTTGATTTATGTTAGTGCGTCTAAAATGATACTTTTTTAGTTCCAACCAGAATTCTAGATACTTTCCAAAACACATCTAGAAGCTCATTTTTAAAGAGTTTTTTTTTTTTATAGTTAAAACAAAAACCAGAAAATGTTTAATATTGAATGCTATACTTATTTGTAGCGTTGCATCAATGTCTAAGCTTTTTTTAAAGGTTTCTATAGGTAAGCTTCACTTTAGGCATATATTTTCCAGAATTTTGGCCAGTATCTATCATCAATGGCAGTTCTAAGCCCCTCTAAAAGTAGTTTCACATGATCATGATCAAACTCGCCTCTCAATTGGTCCATGGTTTCTAGTGCTGCTTGACTTTTAATTTCAATTTTTGATGATGTTGTTCTAAACCAAATCTTTCTACTCATTTCCAGGTTTTCGATGGCACACCCGCCGCCCGTGAAGGCTCTCTGCAATCGGGCGATGAGCTGCTAGCCGTAAATTCGGTCAGTGTCAAGGGCAAAACCAAAGTTGAAGTGGCCAAAATGATACAAACAGCCACCGATGAGGTGACCGTGCATTATAATAAACTGCATGCGGATCCGGAACAAGGCAAAACCCTCGACATCATACTGAAAAAGCTAAAACATCGCATAGTCGACAATTTATCCAGCAATACGGCCGATACTTTGGGACTATCCAGAGCCATTCTATGCAATGATTCGTTGGTCAAACGTTTGGAAGAGCTGGAGGGTACAGAACTGATGTACAAGGGTCTGGTAGAGCATGCACGTCGTATGCTTAAGGCCTACTATGATCTCTTGCAGACCTACAAATCTTTCGGTGATTGTTTTACCCAGATTTCTGCACACGAACCGCAACAGAGAGCCTCGGAGGCATTTCGCACCTTTGGTGAATTCCATCGTACACTCGAAAAAGATGGTCTAGGTATTATTAAGCAGATCAAGCCGGTTCTAAGCGATCTGGGTACCTATCTGAACAAGGCCATACCGGATACTAAACTGACAGTGCGACGTTATGCAGACGCCAAATTCACTTACCTCTCGTATTGTTTGAAGGTCAAGGAAATGGACGATGAAGAGCACTACAGCTCCACGGCCATACAGGAGCCACTGTACCGTGTGGAAACGGGTAACTATGAGTATCGTTTGATATTGCGCTGTCGCCAGGATGCGAGAAGTAAATTTGCCAAATTGAGGACCGATGTATTGGAGAAAATGGAGTTGCTGGAGTGCAAGCATGCCATGGACCTGAATACACAGTTGAGAAGTCTGCTGGAGAGTCTGGCACAGTTGCATAGAAGTCTGGTGGAAAGATTGGACTCTTTACCTCCGCTGTTTCCCATTGAGGTGGACTTTAAGGAAACCGATTTTCAATACAAGTCCAGCACACTGAAACCACAGGAGCTGGATGAAGATGAATTGCAAGGTAATGCAAGTACCAAGATGGTTTATGGTTTAGAGGCAGTGGAACAACCAGCGCCCATTATCAATGTGGAGATCAAGGAAATTGCGGAAACTGTTTCGGCTACTGAACCAGATACAAATGAATCTTTGCTAAGAGAACTGGGCTTAGATGATGTGGATCTGTTGTCCAATCCACAAACTATAAGCAATCAGAAGGTTTCAATATCAGCACAAAATAATGGCTATGATTTTGATCTGTTTCTAAATCAGGCCACGGCGGGTACCACAAGTCTGGAAAGGGATCTAATGTCATCGAATGCTGAAGAAATGGATTTGCTATTGCAATAGAAACGATGTGAAAAATAAATAAATCTAAATATAAATCTTCTACATATTTATTTGCACTTGATTCGATTTCTTAACACATAGCTTACTTACAATCATCACAACCATATAAATTCCAGCCAATCCCAGAAAATAGCTACCATATACAACATACTGATCTCGCGGTGGTAAACCAAAACCCGTATCCGGTTCCACTACAATAACAGTCATTATAGTCTGTAATACCAGAGCCACCAACATATTTATGCCAAAAACTAGCCCAAAACTATCTTCTACCAGATTTTCAGCCACAATGGCACCGGCCACGGTGATGATGAAGAAAAATAGTGCGCAAAATATAACATAATTGACATAGGCCACCCAAACAATTTGCGTATAGGCCGAGAATATAAGCAGGGCACCCAGCAAGGCGGCACATATAGAATTGGCCAGCATATAGGACTGGCGTCGTTTGTTGGAATTCAGCAGACCCGCTGCAATGGCACCAATGGCACCCAGTAATGTGGCCAATGCCTCGACACCGCCATTATAGTTGCTCTGATGTTCTGGTGCCACTTCCTTCCATAAAAATTGTATGTAAGAGATTACCTGAAAGAAAATTAGAGATGGATATTAATACAGACGGTGCGCAGAGCCGCTTAGGCACTAATACAAATGAAGTAAATAGTTCTGTAGCAACAACAACCTCAAGAAATAGCAAGAGAAACTGTGTGTATGTACTCTCGTGGTTGTTTAAGGCACACGAATACATTCGTCGCCAACAACAAAGTTTACTCTGGAGTTGAGTTGTGTCCGTTTCGTGTTCTTCGTCGTGGATATCCTTTATATAAACGAGCTTTAATCAAGAACTCTGAAGTCTTCAAATCTTCTAAATCTTTATTCTTCTTCTAAATCTTCGTTATATAGATATGTTTTGAGTGCAGAGAATCAAAATGTGTATCAAATGTCAGAGAGAGAGAGAGAGAGAGTCAGAGTGCCTATCTTCTTGGAGAAGCGTGCTCTGCAGACAACGCATAGGTTTTTGTTGTTGCGATCAATTTTGGCCAAAAACATAGCAGAGAAAGAGAAGAATGAACTAAGTGCTATGCGCTGCAATGTCTTAAAATGCATAAAACGACAACGAATGCGCACCTGGCGCATAGGCTGCGGGCAACCCTGATACAATCGACTCAGAAACCATCAAATAAGCAGCAATTTTTTTTGCGAGAATAATCGATATAACTTCGATTTGATACCTCAAAAAAATTGAAGCAGACCTCCAATCCAACCTCCAACCCGACATCGAGCTACTCACTGTTAAGTACATCAAATTAATGTTTTATATGGCAGATTACTCCAAAGAACTGATTGTAATCAGCAAAGACGCGAGCAACGGTTCATACATAGCGTTGTATTTAGATAGAAGAGTGCTTCAATGATAAGGGAACAACATTGCGAGTCGGTTTAATAAAAACTACTAAGATTAATTTGGCTAAATAGCACCGAGAACTCGATTTTGACATTCATCAATCTGCAAAAGTTCGAATGGGTTACCCTTTATCATAAATTGCACTGGGCGATAAAGTACTGTAAATATTAAAGTTTTGGTGTGGATTCTAGATGTCTTTTGTGGGATTTTAAGGCTTAAGGAAGCATCTCCGATATCATAAGATATATATATATTATATATAATATAGCCTAGTCCGTCTGTAAACTGTACATTCCAATTGGATCTTTTTAGTCTCAGAGATTTAAGGAGCTAGAGCTACCAACTTAAATCCAGACTAGTATTTCTGCCGTTCTGGCAATAAAAAACGAGAAACCTAAGCTTACTTCGTCTGTGCCGAAGTTTTTATACCCTTGCAAGTGCTCGCTTTAATATTTTCAAAATTTCCAACCGATTGTTCGTATGGGAGCTATATGATATAGTCATGCGATTTGGACAAAAATTTGTAGAATTGGGTGAAAGCATTTGAAACATACAAATACAAAATTTCAGAATGCCACCATTAAAAACAAAAAAAGTTTTTCTAAATAAATCTGTTTTTCAGACCTATCTTTTGTATGGCAGCTATACCATATAGTTGTCCGATTTTCATAAAACTTGGCAGAATTATAAAAAAGCATAGAAAACCTATGAATACAAAGTTTGGAGAAGTTTCCATGGAAAAGAAAAAAGTTTTTCATACTTAAACTAGTTTTGCGACCGATTGTTTCTATGGGAGCTATGAGATATAGTCATCCAATCCGGTCGGTTTTGATATATTAGTAGCGTGCAGCAAAAAGAAGATTCTGTGCAAAATTTTGACTCAGCTCGTCACCCTGATCAAGAATATATATAGTTTATGGGGTCGGAAATGAATATTTTGCAAGCTTCTGGGCCAAATTATAATACCCTTTGCAAGGGTATAAAGAGATGAATATCTGCACAAATATTCCACAAATTTTAATAAGCATCGGATAGTAAATGACAGAGATATAAAGGTTATAAAAAAACGTTGCATACTTTTCAGAGGTGAAATAAAAAACATTGGCAGCTTCCAGCAGAAGAACGTGCTTTCTCTGATCAATTACACATATTTTGCTAAACTTTAAACCATATATTATGATAGAGGAGCCTTGGTTCGAGGAAATAGTATGCTACTTTCAAGTGTAATACAAGAGATAATGCTACCACCAGTAGCATTTGTATATTGATACGGTGTTTCTTCGAAACCGATATGTTTATCTTGGTTCAAATTGTGCATTACTTGCATTTGAATATGAAAACTTAAAGGACCAAAAGTCACTCTCCTAGATTTTTGGTCTACTAAACACTATTGGAGTGGAGTTATGAAGTTCTGAGGAAAGGCTTTACCGATTTGGTTGAACTAAATATATTACAAATATAACCAAATCTCACCTGTATTTGCCCACAAGTAGCCAGAGCCCACCAGACGCTCCATTGCAGCACTATAGGATTCGTATAAGAAGACACCAGATGATACCACAGTAGACTAGCAGCATTTCGCAATGAGAATTTCGGCGGCGTCTCCTCTTCAATGGGCGCTCCACCACCACCACCACCACTCGGTCCTTCTTCCTTTGCATAAAAATACAAACTTCTGGGTACACTGGGCAATATGAGGGACACCGGCAGCGATATGATTTGTGTGGCCAGCGATATAAAGTGCAGATCACGAAAGTTCATACTGTCGGTAGAAACCAAAATCTGAGCCAGCAAACCACCCAGAAATTTGCCACTTAAAATGGCCGCTCTCGTATGTCCGGTGACAATTTGATAACGTTCCTTGTCCACCTTGGCATAGATGTAGGTATAATAGGCCACCTCAGCGGCCGTAAAGGTGCCATAAAACACCTGGGCAATTTGCAGCCACAGTAGAGTTCGTGTCCACAGCAGAAGGGCAAACAGTATGATACCCGCAATGGCAGAGAGCACTATAACCGGCTTGTAACGCACCAAATCTGTGATGAGAAACACTATAACCAATTGGGCCAGCACCGAATAGGTGCCAAAGGGATACACCTCCTGGTACACCTGCTCTGAGGTAAGATTACGCCAATCGCCAGCCAAATATTCGGAAACGAATGGCTCTGACGGTCGCATCTCGCGGAAGAAACCGAAAGTGCACAACAGCAGTGAGATTTTGAGCCAGTTCATCATTCTGCAGCAGTGCGTGAGTCGTAGAAGTGTCGTAACCGCGACGAATGTCAACCGGCAACTGAATGCGAGAAGTCTAGGCAAATGTTCTCAACAGTCTAAATTATACAGTGGGTAGCATAATTATGCAGACGCTTTTAATCTATGTTAATACAAAACTCAAGTTTTTTGAGAGATGAACAAAAAAAAAACATCGAGAAAAAATGTTCCCTCAAAATATAATGAATTTAGATCAAGAAATTGTATACCGAACATCTGCGTTCCATTTTTTTTTTCATGTAAAAATGTGAGGAACTATGTTTTCTAACATTTCGGAGCGATTTTAAGTGGTTTTCTTCAGGTGAACCTTCTGAGAACCATTATACAATTTCTGTTTGAAAGAAATTTTCGATTTATGGATTGATTTATACATTAAAAAGTACACATTCCCTATCTTTGATATGCCATCTCTCCTAAACTCCATCAGTTTTAAAGCATTAGATTTTGATGAAGGTAGAAAACATTAATGACATCCTTTAGTATCTTCTGTAAGGAATAATTGTAAATGAGCACAAGGTAAAAGCTCTTATGATATGCTTATGATATTATGGAAGACTAACCCTGAAGGAAAAGTGTCTCTCATAACCCGTCTGAGTCGGAACTGGCCAAAACTTACAAGTAATTGTGAATATGTAAGTATAATGCGAAAACACTAACTATTAACTCTTTGTAGCAGCAATTAGATCAGGGGTGTCCACTAGCTATACGCATCGACCGCAGATGTTGTTGGTTTTTTTACATGGCCATTCCAATGCGTATGTGTCTCTCTTCTGTCTTTCTCTACCATGCCTCTTGCAGAATTGAACATAACTACAGATTCTAATGCGTTCGTATATGTATATGTTCCTTCTACAGCATAGAGTAGAAAAAACCGGGAGATTTTACAAACCAACATGTGAACGTCCCTTCTATCGTACAAAAACGAATAGAAGATTGCAAGTTCTTGCAACTAGTTCTTAGTGGAAAAAGTTGTAGACGAAATGTGCTTCTGGCCATGATACAATTATAGAAGGTAGGCGCACTTCCTCTCTCATGTATGCTTACAAAAGTACTAAAGAGAGCGAGAGCGAGAGAAAATTCGACAGCGCAGGTGCTTCGCTCACAACTGTTGTTCACAGACTGACGATTAAGCATACATCAAAGAGGGCTAGAGAGGAAGTGCGCCTACCTAGTTAAATATATCTTGCTTCTGGCATTCAATCAATCCCGACTGGGTTGTTGTGCGTCGAATGATTTAGTTTGCCTTAGACAGCCACGAGCACACTCTCTTTCTCTCTCAGGCAGATGCTTATATGTGCACAAAAGAACGCGAAAGCGAGAGCTTGAATGAGAAGTTGGACCTTATACTTGCTTGTTTTTCTCCGTGTATTGGAAAAATGTTAATAACTACTGTACCTTTAACTGACTTTGTAACATTTAAATTGTGTTGTTTAATGAAAACAACAAGTAGTTATTAAATAACGGTGTAAAAACGAATTGACCTAGATAGGTATGTTCCTAAAACCTAAATTCCAGCACAACAAAATAAAACTGCTTTCATTATTTAACACAGGTGCGTTTATAATTGACTGCCACTGTTGGCATGCCAGTTGGTGGTTTGCCCTCCCCCTCTCACATTCGTTTGCTGTGAAAGCTGTCAACACGAGCCAAAGCATTTTGCCAAACCAAGCAAAATAAACGGTTGATCGGTTTCGCTCTCTCTCTCTCTCTCTCAGTCTCTCTGCCTCTCTCACTCTCCACACATAACAAAATCATTTTTCGAAATTGTGCACGATTTTGTTATTATTATTTCGGTCTCAATTGATTCAATTGAGTATCAAGTGAATTGACAGTTATGCGCCAAGTTAGCTGTTATCGTTGTAACCCTTTTAACGGTGCTTGCAGATGAATTGTGAACTCAAGTGTTGATCTTTGATTTGTGTATTTAATCTGGTGGACTGATAAAGGCGAGAGATTAATCTATAACCCTAAATAAAATCATATCTACAATTATTAATATAAATTACTTAGCAACCCTCAATTAAAGTGTTAAAAATGTTTATAAAATTTCCTCACCTCTTAGCCCACGCCTACTTCCTCTTCTGATACTCCTCGTAAAGTTGCAGCAATTCCGGACTAGTTCTGGGCTGTACCAGTTTCAGGGCATACTCAAAGTGCGTCCACTCCACCTGTTCGGCCTCGAAGCTCTGCTCCAAGGCTTTTAAGGCCGCCTCATGACAGACTGCCTGTATCTCTGCACCCGAATAGCCCTCAGTCCGTTCCACTAGCTGATCCAGTTCTATGTCCTTAGACAGTGGCATTTTCTTCAATTTGATGTTTAAGATCTCTCGTCTGGCCTCCTTTTGGGGAAGACCCACATAAATAATGCGATCGATACGTCCGGGTCGTAGCAAGGCCTTGTCTATCAGATCAGGACGATTGGTGGCTGCCACAATTGTTACATTCTGCAAGGACTCCACGCCATCAAGTTCGGTCAACAGCTGGGTAAGCACTCGCTCTTTAACCGACGAACCTGAACCTGAATCCTCCGCTCGCTCCCCTCCAATGGCATCAATCTCATCGAAGAACACTATGGAGGGCGCCACCTGACGCGCCTTGCGGAACACCTCACGCACCGCTCGCTCCGACTCGCCCACCCACATGGAGAATAGCTCGGGTCCCTTGATGGAGAGAAAGTTCAGACGACTTTCGGTGGCCAAAGCTTTGGCTATCATGGTCTTTGAGCAACCAGGTGGTCCAAACATGAGTACACCTCGTGGTGGCTTAATGCCCAGACGTTGAAACTTCTCGGCATGCAGCAGTGGCCATTCGATGGCCTGCTGCAAGGAAAGACGCAGCTGCGACTGACCACCTATGTCCGACCACTGCACATTGGGACACTCGATGAGAACTTCTCGCATAGCCGAGGGTTTGATGCGTGTCAGAGCCGCCTGGAGATGCTGCAGCTGCACTGCTGCTGTTGGTTGGGCCTGCAGTAAGGCGGCATACACCACTTGGGCCAGATCTGCACCCACATAACCATGACTTATGGCGGCTATCTGTTGAATCTCCTCCAAAGTCAGCTGATGCTTGAGAGGTCTTAGCAGACACTGTAGAATGGCTTCCCTGGCCTGGGGACTGGGTGCACTGATCTCTAGCTCGTTATCCAGACGTCCGGCTCGACGTATACTGGGATGTAAAGCCTCAATTTGGGAAGTGGTGGCCAGTAGATAGGTTCTTTGGGCTCGCTGATTGTGGGCACTGCTAAGTTGATCCAATTGGGCGAGCAGCGCCAGTGACACACGCTTAATCAGATCACTGGTCTCCTGTTTGGGACACAAATTGTGCACATCCTCCAGCAGCAACAGCGTGGGCAGTGGATAATGGTTATAGGCACGCTCAAAGATGCCCGCCAGCTTTTGTTCGGTTTCGCCCAGAAATTTGCTAAAAATTTCTGAACTTTCGATGCGTATTACCAGCAGCTTGCCTTGGCTAAGTTCCTTTGCATGGCTAGACATGGCTTCCAGCATCAGGGACTTGCCACAGCCGGAGGCTCCATAGATCAGCAGGCCGCGGGATACTTTGAGGGAAGTCAACGGCAGCGATTTAAAGCCCAGGGCATAGTCCAAACTCTCTTCCACCAGCTGAAGTTGCTGATCCAGTCCGCCTATTTGAACTTTGTTTGTGGCCAAAGGCTGCTTAAGATCTTCATCCTTTTCATCTTGCTGAGGCATTAGCTCCAATCTGGTGGCATTGGTCACTTGTATAAAACTTTGAGGTTTTTCCTCCAGACTAAGACCCGCCAAAGCCTCCTCCACAGTGCCCTGCCAGCTGTCCAAGCTAAAAGTCAGCTGTTTGTTGAAGAAATTCATTTGGATTTGACTTCCCGGGCTAAGAATTTGATTGGTTAACTGCCTTTTGAGCAAAGCAGACACTTCACGTCGTAGCTGTTGGGTCTCTACTTTGGTCTGGCACTTCACACTTATACAGGCAGCAGCTGTAAGACACTTGGTATCCAAGGCACTGATCCTCAAGAGTTTGCCACGCCTGCAGTTGCCTTGCAATTTGAAATCTGTAAGAGATTTGCTAGAGCCATAATATATAAGCCAAACTTTAGCCCTGCCTTACCTTTTTCCGCTATAAACACGGTGGTCAGGAACTGTTCCGCAATGGGCCAAGCAATTCTCACTAGCGGCTCCTGATTTTCCGTCTCTATCACCACATATTGACCAATATGAAGCTGAGCCAACTTGATGGCTCCTTCTGATATGAAAACCAACATATTGGCATATTTGGAAGGCAAATCCTTTAAGGAATCCACTTCGAAGTTCTTCTGCTGCAGACTCCTGGTGTAAAGAGTTCCATTTCGCACATATTCGACCTCAGCCGCTGTCTCAGCGGCTGCTGCATCGCTGGTTATGGGACAGACGCCATCATGGGAATCACGTGCCTTTGATGTGATATGGACCTTACAGGTCTCACAATGGTACCAACTCGACTGGCTTTTCTTGCTGCTGCTTGATTTTGGCGGCATTGCGCACGTTTTTTGGCGTTATGTCTTGTGTTTTTGTTTACCTCTCTCTCTCAACTAGAGATGGGCCATTGCGAAGCTGTGATTGAGTCACTGTTTATGTATCGCACAGTGACTAGACATGATTTTTCAACATGAATTTGGCAAATTTAGTTAAAAACCTGGAGAAAGGTTTGGGGTCTACAGATTATATTAGTTCAATAGATTTTGTACATTTTTATCAACGTTTTTACTTTAAAAATTCCAAAAATTAAGCAATTGTAATATTGACATACAATATATGTTATCTGAGGACTTACGCAGCAGCCCAAAGGCTGATTTCTCAATGTATTAACTTGTAAAAGGAAATAAAGGGACCTACTGCTTAACGCCGAATCCGAACAAATATGAGACATTCAAAATATATTTACCTAAACGACTGCATGTAGTTTTCTCTAAATATCAGATTACTTTCAAATTCTTCACACTAAAAGTTACACATTAAATTACATAAATACTTTTTAAGCTATTAATAATAAGATAAAATATTCTCTAAGCTTTGGCAGACATTTTAAGTCTTAAAAATTGAGAAACAATTACCAAACAAATTAAAGCCGATATTTAATCATATTTTTAACTTCCAAACAAGGCATTTTCGACCACTGTGCCTGCTGCGTGACTTCAAGCAGTAACAGTTTTCGATTGCTTACCCATCTCTAATGATCAATCGATAGTTTTGGCCAGCTCTATATATTTCGTGACTCATTTAGGAAGGTAGTGGATGTGGAAGTGCTAGTGCCCTCCCCGAGATCAAAACAATGAACAGCGAAGCCTCACTACTGCAGACGGGAGGGAGTATGAGTGGGTCAGCTTCAGTGCCAGCGGCTCCGCCCAGTTTGCCTACGACCATCCCTTTACCTACCGTGTCGGATCCTTACACCAACACAGATTTCTACATAGGAGTGGGCCTGGCTATATCATCCTGCTTCTTCATAGGCTCCAGCTTCATTATCAAGAAGAAGGCTTTGATGCGTCTAAGCCGACATGGAGAGGTGCGAGCAGCGGCCGGTGGATTTGGTTACTTAAGGGAATGGATTTGGTGGGCAGGTCTACTGACAAGTGCGTACATTGAAATGGGAGAGATAAAGACTTTCTTTGTTATTTGATAATCTTTTTTTTGCAGTGGGTCTGGGTGAGGCGGCCAACTTTGCGGCCTATGCTTTTGCACCCGCCTCACTGGTGACGCCGCTGGGTGCCTTGAGTGTGATTATCTCTTCGGTGATGGCCTCCAAATTCCTCAACGAGAAACTAAATTTGCTGGGCAAACTGGGCTGCTTTCTGTGCATCGTGGGCTCCACTGTTATAGTCATACATTCGCCCAAGGAGAAGGAGATAGAGGATTTACAATTGCTCTTCAATATGCTCCAGGAGCCAGCGTTCATACTGTATGTGATCTGTATCTTTGGCTCCAGTGCTTTTGTGGCCTGTTTTGTGGCTCCCCGACATGGACACACCAATGTGGTGGTCTATATATTCCTTTGCTCGGGCATTGGATCCTTGACTGTGATGTCCTGCAAGGCTTTGGGTCTGGCAATCCGACAAACTCTGGCCAACGGTGGCAATGTGTTTCTGACTTGGATGCCCTGGTTTCTGATAGTGATAACGGTCACCTTTATAGCCATTCAAATGAATTACCTAAACAAGGCCTTGGACATTTTCAATACGGGAATTGTTACACCCGTGTACTATGTCATGTTCACCACACTGGTCATCACAGCCTCGGCCATACTGTTCAAGGAGTTCACCCACATGCGTTTCGATGATATACTGGGAGATGTATGCGGATTTCTAACTGTCATCACGGCTGTGTTTATGTTAAACGCATTCAAGGATTTGGATATAACGCTAAATGATGTTCGTGGCTTGATGCGACCCAAAATGCAAAGGGTGGCCCAGTTCGATGAGGAAGTTTTGGTCACGGGCGCTGATAAGGATCGACGTTATTCGTATGGATCGAGTGATGTATTTCGAAAGGCCTGACATAAGCAAAGGTATCAGGTTTAGTTGCAACATCCGCTTTGGTAAAGGCAAAGGGACATAATACCCGCACCATCCCACCCATCTTTCTCATCAAAATTGTTCCTTCATACTTGTTAACCATAAACATTCATTAATTTAGGATCGAAATTAAGTAAAAAGTGATGTATTAAAGAAAAACCGACGTACGAACTTATTGTAAATTGTATGTTTCGTTGTCATTTCCAACCGGTTTCTTTTGGGTAACTCATTGAATAATATATCAGCTTTGAGATAAAAACAAAAGCGACAACGGCAATTACTCATCCACCTTTAGGTGCTTGGCATTTTCCTTATCTAGAGCCAAATAGAGCTCAAGTGATATGGTAAACAGAGTTATAAGTAAACGAGTGTTTACACACTCAGATGACGGTGTCCATAAATAGAAAAACGAGAATAGAAATCGGTTTCGTCTGCTAAGTATAAATGTGCATTTCTTTTCTAGGGATCTATTATGGAGGAACCATTTTCCGATACCTTGAAGCCCTTAAACATAAACTCTCTTATTAGTTGCTCTTCGATGGTACTAGACTTAGCCACAGCTTACACCTAGTGTTCTCGAATCTTAAGATTCATAAAAATATCTTAAGAGTCACATTGTGGGACTTACTCAAATCGGTCCAGAACTGTAGTAAATTTGTTGGTCTTCCAAAAGAGCAAACCCATTTTTCACGCGGAAAACCGCTTTCATTTGCAGAAGTAACCGAAAAAAATGTTCCACATTTTGTGCAAATCTTATTTTTATGGCTTTGAACTTACCCAATCGGCAATGTTGGCCTAGGGCTTGGTTTATTCTTCTTTTCCTGACCACTTTTACTTGCATGAGGGGCTCCAGGACAAGCCTTTCTGTTAATGGGAAGTAATTAATACGCAATGCGCAAAAAGCCTTATGACAATACTACAAAGGCATACAGGATTTAACTAGATCTATCGATTTAATATCGATATTAGTATATTTTTAAAGCTGATTTCCACTAGGAGTGCGTTAAGCGTTAATAGACAACATTCAACTTTATTTGTATGGAAAAAAAGCTGGTTGTTAGCTATTAACGCATAACGCACTCATAGTGTAAATAGTTGGACAACATTTAGATACAAACAGTTCCACGTGTTTAGTGTAATAATCAGACCACTTTCAGTGCTTTCGAACATAAAGTATTGGTTTCTACACCCTTTGGAGTTTGCTATTTGAAATAACTAAGAAGTTTTTCGGCAAATCGCCACTTTTTATACCCTTTTTTCCATCCCGGCCGTCCGTCTGTCTGTATGAACGCGTCGATTTTAGAGACTATAAGAGATGGAGCCACAAATTTTAGCATGAAATGGAAAATTCCCCCGTTCCCCTTTTATAACCGTTAGATCCTAAACCCAAAAGTCCTTCAGATCCACAGTTTTTAAGTTAGAGCCTCGTGGTTTAATATCCATCAAGCAAGGCCCAATATCTATCTATTCTGAAAAGTACAATCAGATCGGACAAAAACACCCGAGTTATAAGCGAAACAATTGTGCTTGTAGATATGCCGCGTAGTTAGTTAGAACTAAAACCGCTAAGCGGACAAAATAATGTTGCCTACTTTCAGGATGGGCCTTTAAGAGCTGATACAAAACCAGTTACATTCATATTCAAAACAAATTAGCAGTGTATTTTGTAGTCGGGGCAATCGACTGCAGCGCCCTTACTTGTTTAAAGATAGATGGTTCGAACCTTGTAGACATATTTAGTAATCAGTATTATGAGCGATATCTATTATTTGTAGCAAACAGTATTCGGATAATGTTAGTCTTCTTTTTAAGTATTTGATAGGAATTATTTAAACCTGCCGCCAAACAAAACATGGCATAGTTTAATAGCATCGTTACACTAGGAGTGCGTTATGCGTTAATAGCCAACATTCAGCTTTTTTTGTATAGGAAAAAAGCTAATTGTTAGCTATTAACGCATAACGCACTCCTAGTGTAATACCCTTGTTAAAGTCGAATCGAAATGCTGTAAATGGGGAACTGAACTTAAAGTAAACACATTTCGTATACGTATGGAAACAATGTTGTATGTGTCTGGCCACTTATGAGAAGATCGTCCACCACTAGTGGACACACTAATATGTAGGCAGACATGAAAAATAATACTAAATAGTCGATGTGTACTTAGAAATACGCGTATAACTTCGGCAGACGGTAACCGAATTCATAGATCTAACATCTGTTCTACGGAGAATTAAATGCGCTATTATAATAAAACTTAAAAAAATATCGCTTAGAATAAAATAGTAAAACCAGTAAAGGCCAAAGTGGAAATTTTCAACAAAAAAAAATTTGAATATGACAGATATGTAAACCGCAGGCCTCGAGTGATTGTAATATTTTAGGTTTCTCTCGTCGCTATCGGAATCGCCAGGGTTATCAGTCGGTCTATGCGTGAGCAATTAAAATAAGTAAAAAAATCAATAAAGCGGTTTTTAGGCCATAACTTCAGATTTTTGGGGTGTTAGAAACTATGAGGAAATGCTTTACTCGAACTGCTCTTCAGCGTAGGGTAGGTCATTTCAAAAGTATATTTTCTCTGTAAATTATGTTGAACCGAATAGAAAGTTTCTTACCTTCGGTTTGATTTAACATTTAAGAAAAAGTCCGAGTTCCGAGTTCAAAAAGTTTAGCAGCAGTACATCGATTGTACAATCTAAATAGTTCTAATTGAAGAACTTATTTTACTAAAAACCAGCTAAATAATGTTTAGTAATTAAGATCTGTTATGATCTGTTCTGCTAATCCTTGGGTAAGACTCTCTTTAGCCTTCTCCTTTGTCGTACTCCTTGGATTCCGCGTCTTCTTAACAAGTTTTTAGCCAATTTGTTGGGGTGGTGTGACAACTAGTCAAGGTATATTGCAGCCTACTTATTGATGATATCTCCATAGATAGGAACTCCAAGGTCCTTGTCAATATCTCTAGAACCATTCAGCTCCCGTGAATAGGGAGTATAGCGTAGGGCCCAACACGCTACCCTGCGGCCTGCTGCCAGCCCAGCCCAGCCCCAGCAGTTCTTGTTTGGGATGTCGCTACGTCCTGTGCTACTTTAAAAGATCTGTCCATCAAGAAGCTCTTGAAGAACAAGTTGCCATACAGATTGGGTTGTCTCCCGAGATAGGCGAGTCCAAAAGTTGCAGATTACAATCACAAGTATCGCCTTGTTTTAGTCTCATGAATTTTCTGTAAAACTAATAGAAATATGCAATTTTATTGGTATAACATTTAAATTTTTAAAATAATTTCTCAAGTCCTTTGTGGGCTCAACTGGAAGTGCTCTTGACGAATTCCTTCAAAGACTGTGTAATGCTGCAATTATATAACATATATAAATAAACCACAATTTAGACCCTCTTTCCATAGAAAACATACTTGGCCTTCAGCTCTGCCTTAGGCGCCCAGCTGTTTATACAGAATGGGCACATAATCATCAAATTCCGCCTGATACAGATTACCGGCAATGGGATTGCCCAGGTCATATTTCTCAGCAAATTTGGCAATCTTGAAGCCTCCGCGATTATCGCCGCTGGTGTTGGGCAATCGTTTCTCATCGAACTTGAGTTCGCACTTCTGTTCATAGATTAGGAAGACATAACGATGCAGACCCGTATCTTGCGGTGGTCCCGAGCCTATATAGGCGGACAAGACCTCGCCCTTGGCCACATCACCGCCGGGAATGTTGCCCACCAACCAATGATGCCATTCCCGGAATTTGGGATCCTTCCTGGAGGGCGCATCCGGATCGGTCATGCAGAGCGTATAAAACTTCGAGCCATCGGCCTCCCATTTGACGCAAGGTTCGTTCTTTACTTGGGTGGGGGTCAAAACCATGCCGGCTTTTACCTCAATACCACCGTCGTAGGTAACACAGGCCGTGGCCTTGGGAGCCACCGCAATCACATCGGGTACCACACAATGCTCCTCCATATTTCCACTAATCGAATAATTGCGTAGATGCGTAAATGCAGTGGACTTTGACTTTCCTGTGTTCGCTTTCGTTGCCGAAATGAAACTAAAATGTTTAATGGCTGCCGGCTGTGTCGAAATGACATTCACAGCGGCTGCGCTGGCCTTAAATAGATCCGTCCGGCAACGGGTCAGGGAATGGCGCAGTATATGCTGTCCCAGCCTCAAACGTGTTAGATACATTTTCGAGTTGTTGCAATGGGCTAATTTTAAATTATTTTGTTAATTTAGAAAAAATGGCCAATTTGCCATTCACCCGAAATCTTATTTTTTGGTTGTCGATAGATTTATGCTCAGAGTTGCACTGAACGAATTTTGAAGCGCTTGAATTTGAACTTGAGACTGACAATTTGACAGGCAACACAAGGAAAATCAAATAGAATTTTAGAACTATAAAATAAATAGTTAATGGCTTAAAACAAAACAACAACAAGGCTTTGCCAATTTTAAAGAGTAAGTTTAATTAATTATTAATTAAAAAATGGCTTTGTGCGTTTGCTTACGTCGAATACTACGTTGTGTCAATTGGAGATGAGTGCCGTTTACGTGCGACTTACACTACGGCGACTGTAACGGTGCTGTCAAGAAAATATATTTGTTTCGGCTATACATTTTTTTTCGCACTCATTTTAAATTCGCTTCAAGAATTTGTCACTTGGTATTTAATACAAATATTTTTTACAGCTTTAGTTTGTATTTTTATATGTATTTTACAATTTATTTCAAGACGAAAGACTGAGAGATGAGAATAGTTGTTTTTGTTTTTTATTTTTGTTATAACTTTGTTGACTGCGAAAAAGCTAAGCGCTTTAAGCTTCTAAAGTTTTGGAAAAAAAAACCAAGTATTTTGTATTAGTCGGATTTCGGTTAAGGTTTCTAAGATTCCGAAACGGATTGCTTGTCATATATTTTTGAGGGCCAATAAAAAGCTGCTTTTTGCCAGAAAACTTTGCTATTGCTCAGTTATAGATTACAAATCCGCCCTAAATCGTTGTGGTGCTTGTAACTGCTACTTTAATCATAATTACCCGTTACAGCAGAATACTCGTTACCCTTACACGCTACGTAACAATGTACCATATCTAATTGTAGTCTTGACGTGTGCGCTGCGTGTCACTTTCCTTCCAATTTTTTTTTATTGAAATTGGTAATCGTCAACAGGCTCCGGCTGTTGAAGAAGACAGAGATTAGAAATCAATACAGATCGTCATGGCGGAGCAGGTAATAGGGAGTGTCAAGGAGGCAATCAGAGGCATCCTGGAGAATGTGAGTGCTAAAAATGAATCGTCGCCCACAAACGAAAACAAGAAGACACCCTCGACGCCCGAGGGGATGGCGGTGGCATATGGCAGTCTGGTGATAATGGCCATGCTGCCCATTATCTTTGGATCCATTAGATCGGTGAAGCTGCACAAGCTCAAGAAGGTGGGTCTTTGCTCATACCTTTGCCCAGCTTTGGTTTTAATGTGCAATTTCTTGTTCCTAAGTCGACGGGCGAGAAAGCGGATACCATGACCAAGAAGGATGCCATGTACTTCCCCTTGATAGCGTCGTGTGCACTGTTTGGCCTCTACATGTTCTTCAAGATCTTCCAAAAGGTGCACATTAATTACCTGTTGACGGGTTACTTCTTTGTGCTGGGAGTGATTGCTTTATCTCATCTGCTGAGTCCAGTGATTAACTCACTAATGCCAGCCGCTGTGCCCAAGGTGCCCTTTCACATACTCTTCACCAAGGGCGAGGGCAAACACAAGGAGGATATCATCAATTATAAATTCTCCACCCATGATATTGTCTGCCTGATCATTTCATCGGCCATTGGTGTGTGGTATCTGATGAAGAAGCACTGGATAGCCAATAATCTGTTTGGTCTGGCCTTTGCCATCAACGGCGTGGAAATGCTGCATTTGAATAACTTTATTACGGGTGTGATCCTGCTGTCCGGATTGTTTTTCTATGACATCTTCTGGGTGTTTGGCACCAATGTGATGGTTACGGTGGCCAAAAGCTTCGAGGCACCCATTAAGCTAGTCTTTCCCCAGGATCTCATTGAGCATGGGCTGAATGCCTCGAACTTTGCCATGCTGGGTCTGGGTGATATTGTTATTCCTGGCATATTTATAGCCCTGCTGCTGCGCTTTGATGACAGCAAGAAGCGTAAGACACGGATCTACTTCTACAGCACACTGGCCGCCTATTTCCTGGGTCTGCTGGCCACCATTTTTGTGATGCATGTGTTTAAGCATGCGCAACCGGCGTTGCTCTACCTGGTGCCCGCCTGCATGGGCGCTCCTCTGCTGGTGGCCCTAATACGTGGCGAACTGAAAGTGCTTTTCGCGTGAGTTGAGACTACTTGAGAGCATATTTGAAGAACTTTAGCTAACATTCATATATTCACCATTTAGCTACGAAGACCATCCCGAAGACAAACCTGAGAAGAAGGAGAAGAACAAGGACAAGGAGGAACACTCCAGCACTAGCACCAGCTCCAGCAGCAAAAAGAAAGAATCCAAGAAGGCCAAGTAAGCCGTCTTTCACACACACTTCACATTCGTTCCATCTTCAACAACAAAGTCTTCACACGAAAATCAATCCCTCTACTCCACCTGCTATAAAAGACGATCGGACTTCCTCTTCTCTACTACAAATTGTGTTTAGTTAATGTTCCTTTCTATTCAATCCAAAAAAAAAGGCACAACCAACCACCTAATTGAGTTCGGAATAGGTTTAACAAATTGATTAAGTACATTTTCTACGTAAAATTGTTAATTTCGTCCAAGTTTCTACTTTTTTATATTGAAATCAAATTATGCACATAGAAATCTGAATTAATTTATAGATCTGTAACCAACTGGAAATCAAACTATCCCGTGTTTAAGTTTAAGCAACAACAATTGAGAAAAAAAATATATATATTCCAATTTTTTTCTGAAACAAATTCAGCACTTTCAACGCTGAAAAGCAAATGGACAGGTCGGTTCCTCAAGCGAAACTGGTTTTGGTAACTACTAGATTGACTTGATGGATTATATTTAAAAATTCAAATATTTAAGCCTTATCAATTTTATTTTTCATAAAACAACTTAACAATATTCGGTTTCTCCTTCGACAGGCTGCTTTAAGGAAACCTTCTATGTCACAGCAGCTTTCGAAGAAAGCTTTCCGTGTTCTGAATATTAAAAATCAAGCATATTAATTTTTTTTATAATAATTCAAAAGAAATTTGCATGGCGCCAAAATATTATCAGTGTTCAATACACTATCGATTTTGGTTTACCAACACTACCACTTCTCAACACCTATCGTATATCGATACACGATTTTTATTTGCTGTCAACCCTGTGCCAAGCGTTCCCGACAGCAGATTGCGCTAGAATTTGCAGAAAAAAAAGGGAAAAAATTACAATAAAGTGCGAAATTGTTGGCAAATTTAGTTTCAGTCCAACAGCAAGGTAAACACCTGCCCAATTGATGGACCAATCAAGCCAAAGTGAACGTGCCTTCCTCAGATAATACAATTTTCGACCACTTCTTTTTTCTCTTTTTTTTTGTTCTCGCAGACGCGTTAGCAGCGTGTACAGCAGAAGATAGATAAAAGAGACTTGGCAAAAAAAAAATAAGAAAAGCTACAACAACAAGATGTCTGGCATTGCTATAACACGTTTGGGCGAGGAACGCAAGGCCTGGCGTAAGGATCATCCATTTGGATTTGTGGCTCGACCTGCCAAGAATCCCGATGGCACACTCAACCTCATGATCTGGGAGTGTGCGATTCCCGGCAAGAAGTCCACACCATGGGAGGGTGGCCTGTACAAGCTGCGCATGATCTTCAAGGACGACTATCCAACATCGCCGCCCAAATGCAAATTCGAACCGCCACTCTTCCATCCCAATGTGTATCCATCGGGCACCGTGTGCCTGTCGCTGCTCGATGAGGAGAAGGATTGGCGTCCGGCCATCACCATTAAACAGATTCTGTTGGGCATACAGGATTTGCTGAACGAGCCGAACATCAAGGATCCAGCTCAGGCTGAGGCCTATACCATTTATTGTCAGAATCGTTTAGAGTATGAAAAGCGTGTGCGTGCCCAGGCCCGAGCCATGGCGGCCGCTGAGTAGACCGCTCGCTCTCTCACACATAAACACCACCACCCCCCTTAACTCCACACTTACATATGTAGGCTTTCAAGTGATCACCCACACACACATAAACAAACAAAAAAACATTTAGGAACGAGGCATTTTCGAGAGTGCTTCTACTTTACTAACATTTCTTAATTTTTCCCCTTAAGTCGATTTAATGAAAAATACAAAATAAAAATTAACATAAAGAAAACAAAAATAAATGATGGGAAAAAACAGATCCGATGTGCACCAGCTACAATTTTAAATACTGAAAATCCACATAAGCATTTTAATTTACCGTTTACATGTGTGTAGTTTGGCAGAATTTTGAATAAATTTGTATGTTTAATTATATTAACCCACAACTTGACTCACCCTCTCAAATGGTTTGACAACGTGGCAAACTCAGGCGAAGCAGGAGAAGTGTCAAATGTGGGGAAAGGTTTAGGAAATGCAGATTAAGTTTTGGAATTGTATCGCTTATTTTTAGGAACTTGAACGAAATGCTTGCACTCTGCTTTGTTCTGTTGCTTGGAATTTTAAATGGAAAATATGTATTAGACTGGAAGCTTGGAAAATCATTCAAAAAGCATTCTTCAAAGCGAAAATTACTTTTTTTTTTAAATAATTTATTTAGATAAAATTATACGAATTATAAAGTCGGTAAAGCTGATTGTGACTTTAATTTATCAGCTCAGGCGCCAAAGTTCTAGCTCCAACGAATCAGCCGATTGTTTAACAGCGCCCTCTACAGATTTTCTTTCACTCACGCACGCGAGTGATTAGAAATATAAGAGGAGACAGAAGTCGAACTATCGGTCGCCGGTTAGTTTACGTCTGACTCAGGGATGAGAATGAAAATATCCAAGAAAAATATCCCTAAATTAATTAAATTAACACAAGCACGATATATAGTATTTCTTATACTCTTACCCAGGCTTTGATCTTAAAACTATTAAACAAAAATATTTCTGCTTGCCTTTTAAATAAATCATGACACTAGGCAATGACTCTTAGTTTTTCTAGCTTCTCTGTCTATTTCTCTTTGCCAGTATTCGCCCAGAATTTGGTTTAAATTTAAATTCATCAGCCGCTCACTCCCTGAACCTCGGAACTAGTAAAGTATCGTGAACCAGCTCGACTCAGTTAACCGATAGTGCGCAGCCCTGGCGCAAATACTTTTTATCGGCGCCTGGCCTATCGATATGACAGTATAAAAAGAAACTAAAAATGCGGAGGATCGTGCACATAACAAAGTTGCGAATTAATATAAATCCGTGATCTGCTGGCCAAAAAAACAGCGCCGGAAGCTGGGCAACAGAATTAACCCAATGGCACTGCTGCCACAACATCTACAAAAAACAGCAACTTTTTTTATTCGTCGTTTGCTTTATCGCCGCGCGCTGTTGTTGTAAACTGCGGTGTCGAGACGCGTAACGGTAAACGCATTGCGAAATAACATGGCGGGCTGCGAGATTCTTATAGTGAAAAGTTCGTTTAAGTCGTTTCTGTTCTTTTTTTTAATGTGCAATTGCTTTGAAGTGATTTTGTGAGTTTATTTAAGTGTTATTTATGCAATATGCAGAAGCCGGGAAGCTGTTGCGCACGCAAACCAATTTACATGTGTATTTTTGTTGTTGTTGTTGTTGTAGGAGCGCCCCAAAATGTGAGACTGCCGAGGACTAACCAGGTCAGTGAAGTTATTATAATTATATGTACATATGCAGATCGGTTGATAATCTCGCCTAATGTGCCCCTGTCCTCCTTGACGAGCTGTGGCGGTGTATTGTGCCCTGCCTGATGAATTGTCCTTGAACTCAAATACACGTTGTGTTTCAAGGCTGCGCCCGATTGGCGAGTTGTCCTAGTTGTCCGAGGACCAGATCAGCTACTTATTGCTGCTTGTGCCTATGTACTCTTTGATGAGCTGCGCCTGTGCCCTGCCTGACGTAGTGCGGCGACAGTACAGATGTCTTGGGCCTCAGACTGACGTGGTGTCTTGACAAAATCTGCTATTTATTGTAGCTTTTCAGTAATTTTTTAAGTGCTTTGTAAGTGCAAGTGTTTTATTTAGGGCCCAAAAAGCACTGCCCAGCGGAATAACTGGCCCCGCACACCTCCTCCTTAAACATAAGACCCCGTTCCGAATTCTGTGTCGGATCAGGCCCCAAGAACTTCTTATTGCTATAACAAAAATCTTAAAATATGTACGACAAGCATTTTAAGCAAACGACTTTAACTTACCAAGTCATCTTTAACCTCACTCCCTTGTTAAATATTTTGTTCGCACAAAGCGAATCACCAAAACTTAGTCTACGTGAAATTCTACGAAAATGTCACCCAGAAGGCATGGGTTTAAAGCAGAGATGGGCATGAACACATATCGTCACACTTTTCACACGCATACAAGCATGCATACAAGCAATGCTTATAGCGTACGTGTGATTTGTGCAGTCGGCCGCGGCAGAGGCCCCATGCACGTGTGCATAGGAACGTAGCGACGCGCCCATCTCTGGTCTAAAGTAATTAAGTATCCTGGGCAAATGGACTTGAAATGTTAATATCATACTATATATATACATTAGTGTAACTCTTTCAAATGGACTGCTTTCTGCCCATACAATAGTAAAAAAAGGGTGCCAACCAAAGTTCAGCATTCCATTCCATTTTGACACTTGTTTAGTCACATTTGTTTATCTGTTTTTGATATTATCGTACAGTGTTACTCCTTAGCCTTAAAGTTAATAGCTCCATACAATTCTGCGATTTTTTCAAGCGAAGATATACCATTTGGAAAACAAGTGTTCAAAATTATTAAATTGTCTACTGCCCAAAAATATGCTACGTCACTTTGGTTGTCTAGTCAATTGTATTGAATTCTCAACTTCCATTGCATATCTAATTATCGGTGGTACATAATAATGGTAATTTTGCGTACTTGTATTCAAAATGGTATATCTTTGTTCAAAAAAATCTCAGAATTATTTGTGATGGTTAATTTTAAAGCAGAGAAATAGTAGATTATATCAATTTGAGCCAAAACAAATGAGTGATCCCCACAAAACAAGCATAAAATGGGTTAAAATTAGAATTTATGCTCAAATTACCAAACAATCTATACCAGAATCACCACCATTTCTTCAATATACTGAACCTTGTTGCCTAATGCAATTATTTATAACTAAATTAGGGAAAGGGCGCTTACCTTTTTCTTTAGTACAGCCTTGGATAAGAATCCCGATTGCCTTTTTACCCCAGAAATTGCTCCTTTAATACACTCCGCATGCGTCTTGAGCTGAAAGTAGGGTCATCACCCTCTAAGAGATTCCAAAACCAAACTGGATGATTTCAGCTCCGTTGGATGAAATTTTGAGATCCATTTAGCATTAGATGGAATTTTAAAATCCAAAAAGGGCTGTAGGGACATGTCCAAAAATCAGGAAAATGATAAATTCTCTAATTTCTTGAATAAATTAATAATGTTTTATTGTCGCACACACTTAATAGCTATATATGTATGTATAGTATAGTATGTATAAGATAATCAGTTAAATTACACAGTTTAATTGTATATTGTGTTCGCCAAGTATGAAATATGAACAAAAGTTAGCGTAACATTTACAGTATAATATTGGATCTATAGGATTAGTTCAGCGACGATCGTTTGGGATCTTCATCTCTGTACATTGAAAACTTGTAGTTTCTTGCACTCGCCGTGTAGTCTCTGTTTGATGTGGTTTTCTCTAAGTGGTAAGCTTTGGCATGCATTATATGTCATGTGATTCCTACATTGCTATTGGGGGGGAAGGGGGTATGGGGTAGATATATGTAAATATTTATGTATATGTGTGTATATAGGTGTATCTGTCCTGGAGATTCTCCGGGAATACTGTGCCGATACAGGGATTCGATTTAGGTTTTTTTTCATATATTTTAGAAGCACTTGTAGTACCATTCCAGCTGCTTACGCTGCGCCTCCCACATAAGCTGGCTCTCTCAAATGGCCGCCTCCTGTAGATTCTCCTTATTCTTCTGCAGCATTATTAGCTCGTTGGGTGATTGCAGACCCTGAACTCCCAATCCACCGGCAGCAGCGGCCACATGATTGGGACTGGGACTTTCATTGGCTTCGGGTCTTTGAATTTTGCTCTTGCAGTAGAATTGCTTATGGGCCAGAAAGGTTTTCACATAGTTGAAGGATATGTCGCAGGTGGAGCAGTATTTTTTCATGGCTTCCGCAGCAGCGGCGGCCAATACGGGTGAACCAACAGGCGGTGGGGGCAAAGCCAGTGAAGTGGGTGATACATCTATGTCCAGGGGTTCTGCCTTGATGTGCGGTGTTGCTATGGGTGAGTTGTTGTTGTCGTGCACCTGACTCAGCATGGGGGGATGCTCTTGCGGTTCCGATTTGATGTGGAAGCTAAGGGATGTGATAAGAAAATGGACAAGATGTGAGTTTCAAGGGGATTACTTTGTTAAGATTTGAAAGAGTTTAGAAAAATCATGAATTTTTGACCTACCTGGCAGCCGCTTCGCCGTTTACCACCTCAGGTATGGTAGGTGCAATTGTCTCTTGCTGCTCTCGCGTTTCCGGTGAAATGGAGGGTGAGTTGATGGTCACATGGGGATGCAATAGCTTCATGTGGCGCAGCTTAAATTGGAAGATGGCCAATTAGTTAACATATTCTTGGTCTACGCGCTATGACTACCTACCACATTGCCCTTGTAGGTGGAGGCATAGTTGCAGTAATCGCAATTGAAGAGCTGTGGTGGCAGCTGCTGTTCTAATTGCTCCTGCACGGGTGCTGCAGCCGGTGGTAGCTCTACTCCCTCCTCCTCGAAAATGCAGGTCATGTAGTGCTCTTCATTGACATCGCTGGTCTTCTTGTCGAAATGGGTGCGTATGTGGGTGCGCATGCCACGCAAGGTGTTGCCCTTGTATTGGCAGATGCTGCAACGGAAGGCTTTCACCGTGCCGTGCATCTCCATGTGTTTGCGAGCCAAAGCCGCAGTGGGACTGACCACACCGCAGACGGGACACTTGTTGACGCTGCCGCTGCTGCTGCTGCTGCTGGGGCTGGGGCTGTGAGTGGGTAGAGTGGTGGCCGAGTTGCTGCTGCTGGGATTGGTGGGAGTGATAATTGCTGTTGGTGTGTTGTGGCAGGCTAAGCTGGGATCATGCAGAGTCTTGCATTTTGTACACTTTTCCTTCTCGTGATTGGGTGCGTTGGGCGTGGGTGTGGCTCCTCCTTTGGGACAGTAGTAGTTCTGATGGGCACGCAAATTATCCAGCGAGGTGTACTTGATGCCACAGGCGGCGCAGATAAGTTGCTGATAGGCCACTGGTGTGGTCTCAGACCCTGACGAGTTATTACCTGCTCCTGCTGCCGGTGGCGTGCTGGAGGAGGCTTTAGCCGGGTCACCGTCCACTACAGCTCCCTCCTGGTTACGGGCGGAACAATAGTGCTGCTTGTGGGCCAAATAATTCTCATATTTGCAAAAGACTATGTTGCATTCCTTGCACTTGGACACACCCTGCTTCACATACACCTGTGGCTGGGACGCAGGACTGGGATTAGCGGCGGCTGGTGAAGCCACTGTAGGCGTGGGTACTGCAGCCTGGGCAAAACCCAGTTTTCCGGCCAGCTCGGCGGCCAATTTGAGTGCCAGCTCTGGATTGGTCTTGGCCAGCAGTGATTCGGACAAGGCAAAATCCGCCGGCAACATGGAACGCAAAGGCGGTAAATTCTCTAGCAGATGTGGCACAGCCACATTGAGAGCCGGTGGCGACATGGACGCGTTACTACCAGCTCCCGAGCTGCGCGGACTGATGGCACGTCGCTTGGGCGAGGGACTCATCGAGGGGCTGCTGGGTAGCGAGGGAGCGCAAACAATCTGTTCGGGTGTCACACTGCCGCCGCTCTCCAAGTTCTCTTTGCCGGGTCCCATTAGAGCATCCTCCACATCCAGCAGAGCGGCGGCAGACCGTACCAGACGTTGACGCTGAAGCAAAGCCGAGATGGGAGAACGTCGCAGCGACAAATCCAAAGGCGCCGATTCACTGTGGCAAATATAGGGGGTTAGGGGTGGACTTCAAGGGAGGAACATTTTGCTTAAATACTCACCGACTACCACTAGCTTCCTTGCGCTTGGGTTCGGGCGGACTATTTTTCAGCTCAGCCTGACAATCCACAGACTTGTTAACCCCTGCGACTGTTTCCAGGGCGGGTATGGTCATCGGATTGGCGGTGGGTATATTGGGTAGCATATTCAGGGCGGTGGCCAAGGGTTTGAGTGAGCCATTGTCGAGGGTGAAGCAGGTGGACTCTGGATTTACTATACCCGATGTAGAGGTGGTGCTATTAAAGAAAGAAAGAGTTAAGTTCCCTGGCGACCCTGCTTTCAATGATTACTTACAGTGGTCCTGGTATAAGGCTGGCCGCTCGTATCAGAGAGCAGGGCACTATTATTATGGGATTGGTGGGCAGTGCCAGAAAGGGTTGAGGTGGCGGAGCCTGTAAAGAAACCGCCGCTGCAGCAGCCGCAGCTGCAGCGGCAGCCACCATGGCCGGCGTGGGTGTCTTATTGCGTGCGGTCTGAGGACTATGCGCTGTACCAGCTGTACCCCCCCCTCCCGGGGCCGTTCCACCGCCCGCTTCCGGCTTGGGCGTCAATTGACCATCCGAGCGTCTTGAGCTGCAATAGTGTTGCTTATGGGCTCGATAGGTCTTGATGTTATTAAAACGGATATCACAGTCGCTGCAATAGCGATCGATTTGCTGCTGGTAAGGATTAAGCCAGAGATTAGAGTCAAAAATCTTTGAGGATTTGTCGGATTACACACAACTCACTTGACTAGAACTCTCCTCGAGCGAACTGCCCACCACCGTTGAGGGGACACCACCATTGGGGGTCAGGCTTAGGCTGGGTGCCGGCGAGGTTTGATGCATACGCATATGACGATTGAGAGAGACCTTCTTGTCCGCACTGTAGGAGCATTGAGTGCAGGCATATTGCTTCCCCAGGCGCGCCACCTTGGTGGGTGGTTCGCCACCACCAGTGCCACTATTTCCGGCAGGTGTAGATGCTGAGGCAGCTGCTCCACCGCCGGACTTATCTCCTCCGGCTGTGTCTTCCTCTGTGTCCTTAATGCGATGCGAACAGTAGTAGGCTTGATGTGCCTCCAAAGTTGAGGGTGAACTAAAGGCTATGCCACAGGGTAGACACATGAATCTGGTGGGTTTAATGAGGGGCTCTACCAGCTCGGCGGCAGGCGACGGCTGTTCGAGCTTGTTGGCCAATGTTGGTGGTGGACCCAGCAGTCGTGATTCGTGCAGATTCAGCTCTTTGGCATCTGGTTTGAGGGCCGGATCAGAGGCTAGCAGGGCATTTAGACGCAATTTGGGTAAGGTGGGTGGAGTGGGTGTTGGCGAGGGTGTGGGTGTGGGTGAGGGTGTGCGAGAAGGAGGTGTTGCCGGTTGTTCTAGCTTGGGCACCAGCTCTGGTGTTGAACTAGGAGGCAGTGGGCTGTTGGAATTGCTGGTCTCTGGCTCTTTGAGAGCCAACTTCTCCTTCTCTAGGGATGTATCCATTTCCTCCTGTTCTTGATCGGAATTGGTGTCATCGGGCTGATCGGAAATATTGTTGTTATTATTGTTATGGGTCTGGCTCTCAGTTTGATCGTCAAGCGGGTGCTCATCTAGCTGTTGCTGCTTCTCCTCGCCTAAATCTTTGGAATCTGCAAGATGTAGAAAAACAGAGAAGGCGTAAGATTTTTAGATATATTTGAGTACTGATCTCATGGTTGAGGTTTATGGGATGTATTGAAAAAAGTACTGAAATCAGTCATGAACTCAGGAAGAGAAGACGTAAGATTTTTAGATATATTTGAGTACTGATCTCATGGTTGAGGTTTATGGGATGTATTGAAAAAAGTACTGAAATCAGTCATGAACTCAGGTATTCTTATTGGAGACAAAATATTGCTTTTGTTTTGAGTTTTTTGAACAGGTTATTACCCTCTTTTTGCCTTAAGTTTTGCCCCATATTGAACATTTCATTTAGAGAGAAGTTGTCCTCTTTTTCTCAGCTGTATCAGCTGTATGATGAGCGAAACTCTTCTCTTCTATCCATTGCAAGTTTTGGTTAAATTTCTTTATTCCCATCGGAAAAGCTCACGTCTGGCCATAAACTTAAAGCCAAAGATCGATGTGTCAACTTTAAGCTTGGGCAATTATTATCAAACAAATTGTCAATAATAGTAAGCGAGATCCCCCTTCCTGAGCAAGAGCTGTGAAAACAATGCGACAACAGACCATGCTTGCTGTCCAACCATTTGCTTTATCAGCAATTCTCCATCTCAACTGTGGCCGAGGATTACGTGGAAATGTTTTGTTTTTCTGTGGTGGTGGTGAAAAAGTGCACATGGTGGTCAACTGATGATTAGGCCAAGACCTAACTGACATCTGATTTGTTTTTTTTTTCTGCTCGCAAAATATTATAACGACCCCGTAAGGCGATGCTGGCCAAGATTAGGGGGGAGACCAAAGGGGAGCTGCAGCACACATGGCATGGGGCAGATGAAGTGGATGATAAGCCCGGGGTCTGCGCTTCGCCAGAAATCGACTTGTGTTCAGGATGGACTGTATGTGCGGGCTTCTCAACCCCCCCCTCTCACTCTATTTGGTTAAGCGTTGACCTGTCAATTGGTGGCTATTGAAATGTCAGCCTAACCATCTACTTGGGCTGCTGCTGCTGCTTCTTCTTCTTCTTGTTGCTTGGGTTGTGTAGCTGTCAAGTTGTGCCAAGTTCGTCGCCTGAGTCTTTTGATTGCCTTGACGGTCGCGCCCACTCTGGCCGCCCTAATTGCTGCCGTCGATTTTCACGAATTCACACAATTCTGCACGTGAGCAATCTTCTTTACCATCCACCATCACCACCACCGCCACCGCCGCCGCCACCACCTCCGCCTGCTTCTCCTGGAGCATTCCAGCGCATTCTGCTTATTTGTAAGATATTTATTGCCTTCGATTGTTAAGCGATAAGCAGCACACGTAAAGTGTTTTGTTCGCAGCGCAAAAAGACGTTGGACTTGCTGCTGAGGCTAAAGCGGAGAGAGCCAGCAGAGATGGCCAAGCGCCGATAGAGCTGAAACCGGGAGACGCTGCTAACAATGGATCTGGCCAAGCGGCCCAAAAACAACAAAAAACAACAACAGAAACAGCTGAAGTGGGCCCCTAGCGACAGCTGCCGCCGCGACCGGTGCTGCTGTTGCAACTGCTGAGGATTAGTTTATGCCCGGTGCCTGCTGGTGGTGCAGGAAATTGCTGCACTGATTCATTGGGAGGGAGGGTTCCGCATTTCAGAAACTTCAAAACTCCACATTGACTTCAGTCGAAGAAAGGGGGATGCAAAACGCACGCCAAAATAAGCAAAAACATGAAGAGAAATTAATTGTAGTATATTTGTAGCTTTCTTTATATATCTTTTATATATTTTCGGATTTTGCTTAGCCATTTCGTAACGTTACGCCGCCTGCTCACACACCTTCTCAGTCCAGTCGAGGCGTGGAGCGCTCCACTCTCCACACACACACACGTACACACTCACACACACTCTCCCAACGCCAACAATTGTTTATCAATTTGTTAAATCAGGCCAAGCTGGGCCCGTTGCCGTCTCCACCAGCCATTGCAGTCGCGATCGATCCTCGCCGATAAGCAACCCAACAACAAACACACAGCGGCAAGGGGCACTGTGCGGGGGGAAGAGAAGCTTCCACTTTATCAGCCGGTAGATTATTGTTGCTGGTTTCTCACTTTGGCCGGTCGGCCTCAGTGGTGGTGCTGGTGGTGGGCGTTGTAGGCAGCCATAAACAATCGAACAATTTGGCTCTGGCCAGGATCGACCCTTTGTTCATTTGTCGCTGGTGCCTCAACTCTGGGACCGCCGTCACTGCTAATCGTTCGAGGTCAGTTAACCCGAATCTGCGGCAGCGTGGCGAAGGCTATGCTCATTTTTGGCTGGATTGCCACAAAGATTTCGATCGCTGGTGTGGCATACCAGACACAAGCAAGCGTGATCCTTCTTCTGTTGGGTTCCTAGACGACGCCAGTTAGTCTGGCTGTGCAGCTAGAGTTCGTCGTTTTGTCCGCTGGCTATGTGAAGGCGTATGCGTAATGAGAGGCGTATGCCATGAGAACACAAATTAAAAGTTGTCTAGGTCAGAGATGACAGTAGAATGTTGGATTTTCAGAGGCATTGAACAAAATTTTCCAATGAAATCCATAGAAATTTTAAATCATATTCGTAGACCTTTGAAAATAATTTATAATCCAATAGAATGGGAATGATGCTGGTTTTTTTTGGTAACAAAATTGCATCTTTTTCCAGATTTTCCAAGATTTTTAGTCACTTTAATTGAAACTACTTCGGAAAACTTACTTTTACCAATTGTACATCCATTTTTGGTTAAGTTTCCCGAATTTAGTATTCCCGTACTCCAAATTTTTCTTTGTGTAGCTTTGGAGAAAAATTGGTAGCTAATCGTTTGGAAACGAATCTTAGTTCCTACAATCTTATATTTAAAATTTATTTATTATTAACCATTTTCCACCCAGGGTGGTGAATTTGTCGTAGGATTGGTAAATGTACACTCATTGCTTTCTCACAGATCTTTGAAAAAACCCAAAAGTTTCATACAACACATTTCGCTACAAAATTTTACAAAATCGAACAACAGCTGCTTCCTATGTCTTATGTTTTTGACTCTTTATAGATCTCAAAATATATCCATGTGAAAATACAAGAAAATCTATAAAATCTGTAGAGTCATTTTCATCATCATTGTCATTGGGGTAATGCTTAAGCTTTTAGGCTGACGCTTATAAGAAAAATAGCTTAAAGCTTTCGTGCTCTCAATCAATCATAAGCACTCTCGTCGGTCTTTGTTTGTTAAATCTGGCAAATTTCGATAATAAACACTAAAAATAGAGGAAAATTAAGATCGGCTCGGCCGAAGTTTGTATAACTAAGAATAATTTTAGATCCTTACTTTTCTATGGGATGCTATACAGATGACCGATCTCCACCAATCTTAGTGGAATCTTGCAAAAGCCGAACAAACGAACAAGTTATAAATTCGGAGTTAATTCCATTAAAAACAAAAAGTTTTGCTCAATAGTATTTCTTCTTAGACTTTCTCATTCGTACTTGCTATAGTCATCTGATTTGATAAAACTTTGTAGAATTGTGTGATACAAATGCTAATTTTAAGAACATTTCCATTTAAAACAAAAAAGTTGTTCGACCGATCGTTCCTATGACAGCTATAAGCAATAGTCATCCGATAAATCTGTACTAAAAGACTTTGTGCAAAGTTATTTGAAGATAGCTTTCAAACTAAAGGGGTAAGCAGAATAGAAACAGACGTCCAACCGTCGAGAACGGACGAGAACGTACTTATTTCTGGGATTTCAGAACCTATTGGTTTAAAAGGGTTCGGGTTTCCCTGTTGGTGCTTATCACATTGTTCAATTCAAGTTGATTATAAATAATAATGATGTTGACCGCTTTAACTCCTTAGTTAAGAAATTTCGTATGCCTTTGAAAACAATTGCGGAAAAGCAGTAAACAAATATATCCAAGTCACTAAACAAACACATTTTACATTATTACAACAAAAAGAACTCCATTAGAAATTCACAAGACTGGTCAAATATAATTAAACAAATTTTACGAACTCTGCTGCTGAAATTGAAAAACGTGAGCAAGAGCGAGAGCAGAGCAGCTGCAACCTATCCTGGACCAATACTGATAACGAAAATCTTCATTTTCGCGCGAAAATTTTGCCACTTTGCCTGTTTTGGTACAGAAACCTGGGACCCGAGTAGACTTGGAGGTAATCAACGCCATCAGCTGCAGCGGCAAGAAGAAGCCTGCTTTGGGGTCTTCTCTCTGGTCTGACTCTGTTGGCAAGTCTCCGGGTCGCTCTTATCAATTGTTATTAATCAAAAAAACAAAAAAGGAAGGAACCACAAATGCAAAGAGCGCAAAATGCGCAAATTCGAGAAACTGATTTCTTTTCATTTCACTTCACACTTTGGTGGTGGAGGAGGAAGATCCGTGCAAATAATCAACATTCTCATATCTTAGGCTCGCGAGCTATTCGTGATTTACCCGTTTTTTTTTCCTTTCCTGCTGCTTCTTTTTCAGCACCTCTTTAGCTCTATGGGAACGAGCAAATTCTTTGATCAAGGGATAAGCAATTTGGTTTCGCTTGTTGCCCGGCTTCAGTTTTTTGTTTTGTTTTCCTGAATCATCTTCGAATTTCGAACTCAACTAATTTAGTTCACTTGGGTAGCAAACTTGGAGTCAGTCGTAGATGTCACCAACCCTATATGTACTCTATCTGCCATCTATAGAAGCCCAAAACATACAACCGAGTCTGGAGACTGGAGGCCAATTCCTTGAAATCGCTTCAAGTCAAACTCTTTTTGATGTCTTAATTAAAAAACGTGCAAATGATGCAGAGGGAGGGGAGGAAGAGCGGCAGGAGAGCGGGTGGATGGTCTGGGCCTGTGCACAGAGTTCAATGTTGAGCAATTGATGCAACTGTTGAGATGTGTTGCTGCTGTTGTTTGCTGGCTGTTGCTGCTGTTGCATGGCAAACAGATAAGCTGCAGCCGAGGGTAGAAAATTGTCGCAGTACTTGAAAATTTCGTGTGAGCACGCTCAGCGTCGATTGTTGCCATGGACAACTCTGGTGATCGCTTGATCAGCAGAAGCAACAGCAGAAGCAGCCGCAGCCGCAGCAACTGCCACAGTCGCTGCGGCAACTGCTGGTCGTTGCATGCTGTACGTCGTTTGGTTTTCTGTGATCAATTGCAATCTTCAATTTCAGTTGCTGCCGTTGCTCCCACAATCTCATGTGTTTGTTGTCGGGCCAAGGAGTTGTTGCCGTGCCAGCAACTGTTGCACAAATTTAAATTGACCCAAGTGCAAGTTTGAATGTTGCTAATCTGTAATCGTGTGAGGGGACTTGGTGTTGCTGGCCGCGAGCAGCATGTTGCTGCCAGGCTCATAATTTGCGTTTATTAAACAAGTCCCTGGGGGGAATTTGCATAAATGTTGCTTTCGTCGATTAACATCGCCTGGCCTGCTGACATCTACCCAACTAACAGCAGCAGCAACAGCAGCATGACACCGCAGCAACATTGCCAATTGTTGTTAACAAATCATGCTTCTTTCATTCAGATCAATCAATTTAATGACAACTGCCAGCCAAAAGTTCACAATTCAATTCAGTTCCCCTTTCGCCACCATATCCCTGCGACCCTTTTCTTTCTCTTTGACACGACAGCAACATGTTTTCTATGAAGTTAACTGTTACACTAAATTCGTGAGGGCGGGACCACGCCCACTCCCCCCCAAACAGAGAGTCAAAATCGTGTCTGGAATTGTGTTAACTTCATTGCTTTTGTGCAAAGCTTTTTTCTGTTGCTGTTGATGACTTTTGATGTGTTTATCGACCAAGACACGACAACAACAGCTGAACGGAGTGTGGAAAGGGGGAAGTGAATTTCTTGCTGCAGTAAATTAAAGAGGCGCGAAAATTGCCTGCAAGCTACTCCGGTAACACAAAAAACACACACATAAAGGACCTCACAATAAGGCAGTTGGCGTCGTCCAAGTTGCTAACAAGATGCGCGTAGTCAGCGACAACCAGCAAGAACAAAGCCAGAAAGCCGCCCAAGTCCAGTCCAAGTTACTTCCCCCCCACATTCAACTCTTAACATGTTTCGCAACAAAAAAGGCCACGCAATCTGGGCAGGACTGCGAAGTTGAACTGACTAACAAAGCGGCACGCCAGACACATCATTACCTACCAATTAGGCCCCGAAAAGTGTGTGTGTGTGTGTGTGTGGAATGAAGTGGAGTCCAGCACAGAGCACACAGAAAGAGGTAGGAGGATGAGCTGCTCTTTTGGTGGCACAATAAAACGTTTACAACCTGGGGAATGGCAAAATCTGGGTGGGGTGGAGGCTCTCTGACTGACAAGCAGCAAATACGCCATAAATGCAAAATGCCGCTGGCGTAGTCAGGGCTGCAGTAAGAAGGGGGTTACATATTATACTTTTTTGAGAGGCTGAAAAATGTCTGAGAAAAGTTTCACTATACTAATAAGATCAGAGAAAAATCGAGACTTTCATACTTGATTCAAGAATGTTCAATGAAAATTTTTCATCCAAAAGTGAATTTCTCGATCCAAGCAAGTCTTGATCTAAGAGCGATTTCGACTAAGGTGGAAATGAAAATTCTTGATCCAAGAGCGCTTTTCTGGATCCAACTATGGATTTTCGTTCGTGTATTTTTTGATCCAAAAGCGATTTAAGGTATGGAAAGAATGCAAAATCTTGATTTAAAAGCAAATTTCCTAAGCATGCATTTTTGTTCCCGTATTTCTTTTATCCAAGAGCTTTTGTACTTGATCCAAGTACGAAATATTCTCAACTTAAGAAGAATAATTCTTGTATCTATAGCTTCACAGACTTAAAACCAAGGCCGACTATTCTTGAACTAAGAGATTTTTGATCCAAGAATTACTTTACTTGATCGAAGTGAAGAATTTTTTAATTAATCGATCGAAAGACTTAAAATCAAGAAAAACAATTCTTGAATTAGGAATTTTTACGTATCAAAGTGTTTCATTCAGGTGAATAATTGAATAAATTTTGAAAACATAATTTGAAAAGTAGCTCTTGATTTTCAAATAAAATGCTGCGCTTCATAACTTTCCCTCTCACCCCTCTACTTCGTTCTACCTTATTCTTTGATGATTATTCCTAAAAGGTACATTCCTACCCCCTCATAAACGTACCCCACTGCCTACACCACTGTCAGACGCCACACAAAAAGAACTAAAGGAAGGCGCAGAAAGGAAACTTGCTAACTTGGCGGCTACCTGCTACCTTGGTTGTTGTCATGTTCTGGGCTGTTGGCGATGATGAAGTGCAAAGTGCTTGCTAACAGCTTGTAATGAGTTCAGCGTAAAACTGGCAGAAGGGGTGGAACAGGAGCAGCAGCAGCAGCAGCAAACACTAGACTTCAAAGCACACACACACACAGAGCTGACTCAACAAATCCTTCAGTTCCCATTCGATTTCAATTTATTCTACACGATTTGTTGATGGAATTTGCACTGGATTTGTAGCCAGAATTGACGAGGGTCATTCGTGCGTGAGTTAAGCACTCGAGGGGCGATTTAAGTAAAATGCAAACAGAAATGAAAGACAAAATGTGTAAAATTTGACAAACATTGGTCCGGCTCAACTACCCCCAAAATAAGCTGGAGCTTCGAGCAGATCAAGATAAATTTTGAATAAGTAAGGGGGCTTAATTAATCGAAATTCTATGATACCTTAAACTCCAAAATTGAAGCAACCGCTGCTACCCTTTCGCAAAAATAAAAATGATGAAAAGTCATATAAAAAAAAATTACCACATAAATCACACACACTCACACCGTGCACACATTTACGAGGCGCACACCCACGCACAGAGTTTCTGGTTGTATTAAAATAATATCGTCGTCTGGTCGACAAAGATAAGAAAATTTATCCAAAGGATTGCGTGTGGTGTTATGGCCAACAACCCCTTGTCACCCACCCTACAATAGATTACTTCTTTGTCTGCGCAACCGCAAGGACAACATGGACCTCTAAAAGCAAAAGAGGCAAACATTTTATGACCAAAAGCTCTTGCTGGCTCCCCCCCGCAAGTCGAACTCATCATCATCATCGTCATCATCATAGTCAGAACTTGGGCAGCGATCTGTGGCCGGTGATAAGGTCAGAATAAATTTCATAAATGCCGCGCCCGAAAAAGGATTACGAGTTTTGCTCCAGCTCCTGTTCCTACACTCTCCCTCTCTGTCAATATTTGGCCATATCCGTAGGAAGACCTCGTCTTAAAAATTTTATTTGCACACCCAACCCCGAAAAATGGGACATGAAAATAAAAATTATACCAAGGAGAATTTAAATAAGCCGATGACTTATCTACAATTTTATTTATACTTAAGGCTAATCTTTGGGTCGGTTACTTGAAGCACTTTTGATATTGTTCTGTTCTATTTTGAGTCGATTTCTACTAGTATCGGCACCGGCTACGGTTATCTGTTTTGATTTCCGTCCGTTAATGAATCGGATTTATTGTAAATGAAGAGATGATTCGTTTGATATTTACTTGTATACAAGGAACTGCTGGTACTTCCTGAAATAACTCATATTGTGCGGGGTATGGGAATAGAAATTATGGTAATTTTCTTCCTACCGCTTGAGGCCGGGTGTGGTGCAGCGGGTAGTGTGTGTGCCTGCGGTGAATTTGAGGTCGAGAGTTCGATCCCGCCATTGGGACATTAAATAAACAAGTTTTTAGTCGCTTGAAACTTACTCAAACGGTCATCTTCACAAGCTATTGGCGCCAACTTTGAAGTAACTAGCTGTAGGTCCCTTTCTCTTGTGCGGAAATTAGTAAATCAGATTTATCTGCTGAATGTGGCCATTATTAATATGAGCTAAATTCCTAGAGCTACAGCTAAAAAATCTAGAAGCTAGAAAAATTTCAAAAATAATTTTTTTGTAAATATTCAAAAACTGATTTTCAATTCGAAAATATTCCAAATATTTTATTTTCTATATTGATTTTTAAGTTCAAAGTGGTTATTTGGACTTCACTCACATCACTCTTATGACAAAGGGGCGTATGCGTAATATATATACAACTGCCTTTCGAGCGAGGGAAGGAGAACATATTGTTGATTGGACATGCCCGATAAGGCCAGCGCCGTGTAATGAATTTTCCGATTGATGTTGTTATTGTTGTTGTTGCTGGTTGTGCACTTCTCTGCCCCTTGGCCCGCAGCAATTGCTGCATTTTTCTCAAATCTTGTTAAATGATTAATTACATGCCGAAAAGCTATCTAACTATTTGACTCGCTGTCGTTGTGTGTGTGTGTGTGTGTTTTGTGGATTGTCATTAAAGCCCACAGCTATCAGCTAAAAACAAAAAAAAAAAAAACAAGCTAAAGCAAAGCATAATAAAAAATTATGCCATAGATAAAATGCCATTAGAGAGAGAGCCAAACCTCACATGTGTGGTTGGTCAGGGGGAGGGGAAAGGGGGGTCACTTAGCGCCATTAGAAGCCAACCAACGGCAGCCAAGCAAACAAGAGGAGTAACCAACCAACCAAAAACGCCAGGGCAGGATTGGGGCCCAGGGACAGGCAGCAACTGCAAGTATGCAATTCTGCAAGATAAGCCGAAGCATTCATGAATTTCATAGATAAAAACCAAACACACACACGCAGATACACAAACCGAGCCAGGCACACACACACACGCAGAGGGAGATGCGCTTACAGTACATTGCACAGGAGCCCCAACAACAACAACAACAAATGAAGAGCAGCAGCAGCGCTAAAAGTGAGCATCGTCATCATCATCATCACCATCATCAGCAGCAACTGAAGCTGAAGCCAAAGCAGCAACCACAAACAAATGGCTGCCTGCCTGACTGGGCGGTCTGAATAAGAGCTCCTGCCTGCCCAACCCCCTACACCCTAACAATAACAACAACATCAACTAACAGCAAGTAGAAGGCAATCTAGCAGAGATGACCTGAAGAAATACCCTGCTTAATATTTTTCACAATTTTATTTTACACTGAAAATGAATGAGAGTTTAATGGCGGCAAAGAAATTTTCGATTGAATATAGAATTTAAAAAGGTTTCGGCTTAAATCAGAGAATCATACGGAATAAGGTAAAAAGGCTCACAGAATGGTTCGGTTTAGTGTTTCAGTCTTTACACTTTTTCTCGAATTTTATTTCAACTTTAAACATTTGACATTAAGCACAAGGCAGCAAAATTAAACTTTTTCAGTATGTTGAAGGGTTGTTGGTGATTCTAGATGGTTTCCAGAATGGGAAATAGATACTTCTGTTTAATTTTATCGTACAGTATAACACCTCAGCTATAAACTAAACTGTCGCCAAAAATTCTGGCATTTTTTTAGACCTAGATATACAATTTTGAATACATGTGTTAAATTGTCTAAAGCACAAAAATATGCCAGGAAATAGTAACTATAGTTTCTTAAGGGCAGTAGAAAGCCTTTGCCTTATCGAACACATGGTTTAAAAATGGTATATCTTCGCTTAAAAAGTCTTAGCATTGTATGATAAAGTTCATAAACCATTTCCGAAAAAACGAAAACCTTCTCGAAACCTCCTGTTTGCCTATTGCAATTAATTTTTATTATTATTATGAAAATATCTAATTGAATATGTCGGGTATGTGCACTTGCTAGTCCGACTGGGAATTTACAAATAAACTTGTCTTTGGCTAGGCTGTATGTCAACAAACTCCTCGACAAGTTTAACCGAACCGTTTACTGCTTGTTTTCAGAGTTTCCAAAAAAAAACATTGGTTTGGTATTGGGTTCGTTACGGTACAGCACAGTTCAGAACTTGGTGCATTCCCTGGTTCAATTACATACTTATTTCTAATTTTTGTATGTGAAAATGTTTGCTTCACTTAAAGGAAAATCATAGACATTTGTATGTTTTTTCTATATTTAAGGCTGCTTTTATTAATCGTTAAAAAAATAAGTTTGATCAACATATGCGACAAAACGTTCCATTTCTCAGTGCGGTTTAAATTAAAGTGTATTCTAATAGAAAAACCGCACACAAAATGTGGCCAAAAGGAGATTCACCGATAGCAAGAACCGACCGAAAGGCCCAGCGTCCAGAATCGTTTGGAATGAAGGAATGTGACTCTGCGCTTTGCCACAGTTTTTGTTCGGTGTTGGTTGGTTCGTTGGTTCGTCGGTCGCCATGGAGTGTCAACACCTAGATAAAGATTAGCGCAGACAAACGCCCACTTTTTTAGGCGAGCTGTTACGCCCACTTGGCCCTGTCCACTCAACTATGGTGGGAGGGGGGTTGAGTCTGTGTGTGTGCTGCAAATCTTTCACTGACGCAGCATAAAAAGTCCACGTGGAAGGGCTCTGAGCACCCCCTCCAGTTTGGGGAGGGGATTATTAATGATGAATGCTTGAGATGGCAGCGAAATGGCGTGGAATGTCGAGGAGCAAGTTCGGGAAGGTTGACATTGGGTGATGATTATGAAGAAGTGATATGAAATTGATGCCAGTTAAGTCAAAAAATACGCACCCCCACACCCCAGCTTGGACTCGTTTGTCATTTCCTGGCACAGACCATCGAACGACAAGGGTTCTCGTGTCAACCAAATCAACAACCACCCTCTCGGGTGTGTAAAAGGGTTTTAGGTCCTTAGTTGAGGTGTCAGAAATCATCAAAAACCGCACACAGACAATCGCTAAAGTCCGCAGCCTAAGCTACTTCTGGGATTGCACTGATAAAAAAATTGTATTAAATTAGAACGAGTTGGTTTTTTTTTGTCGGATTAAATTTTTATTGGTAAAATATATCAGCAGGGAACAGAAGAGGAGCAGGGGAAGGATGGGTGTCGGACGCATCATGAAATTTATTATTGGCATTAACGGGTTATGACTGTGCACGCTGCTGTTAAACTGATAGCACTTCTCCTCCACCCAACCGACTGTCCGTTTAGTTGGGCTTAATTCTACATTGAAGACAACAAATTGTGGTAGTTTTTATATCAAAAAGATTTAGTAGATTTTTGAAGATATCTGAACTTTCCAATTTCGTAATATTAGCCCAAACTGTTTAAGATTTTATTTTAAGAGAAATCTGACGAGAAATTTTCAAGTAACCTACAGTTTTCTTAAAAAGTCTTCGTCAGAAGTATCCAAGTTTCAAAACTCATCCCGGGGATACATTTGCTGACCTATGAGTAACAAAAACAGTCAAGTTCCTTTACTTTTAACACACTTACCTCTGCTGTCGACGGTCATCTCTTCTGTGGTATCGGAACAATCACCTGCAAAAGGCGGAAAAACGAAAGTTAACTAAATGCATTCAAGATGGGCATATCAAGACAGCGATATTCTTATTTAATTCCCCATAATAATTGCTTCAAGTGAAACATTGTTATGTTTGTTTCTGCCCCATCCCACCTATTCGTTTGTTAGCCATATCGACTTTATATCTGTTTTCTTTCCATTTTTTTTTTTCAACGCCAGTAGTCCAAGCCTCCACTCGCTGTGTTTTTTCTCTTCTCAGTTTTGATTATATTTTGCTGATTATTCACTTCAAGGAATTATAATAACAATAATAACAACAATCCGCAGAATTCCTTCGTTTTTATATTTCTCCTTCGTTCGCCACAGATTGTAGATATCAAAACACACACACACACACACATGTGAGTAGAGGAATGAATGTGAAGCCACACAGCGCAGATAGTCGACTGATAAGCAACCGAAAGCTGGCTGAAATGGACATGCCGGACTCCGGACTTGTACAGCAACTTGAGAGCGCCTGAGGCAACCCTTGCCGACTGGCAACGTGTGTGTCGAGCTTGGGGGCCAGAGTCCATTTACATTGGTTAGCTATTGGCGGGATTATTTCACCCACCTTACAGGTTGGTTAACTGACGGCTTGTGGATTCCCTGATTATTTAATTGTTAAGTATTTTTCCCCAGTTCTTTTAACTAATTTTAGTGATAAGTTAGACTGAGTCGTAGAGCTGCTCAGTTCACTAAGAAGTTGGTAAACGTTGTCCCTTTGCTTGTCAATTTTCTTTTTAGGTTTTGAACCGAACCGGTTTGAACCCGGAATTCTGACTATTATTTTACTGTGAACCAAAACTCCTTAGAAAAAAAAACTTTACCCGAATCTGTCCGAACCTAGCATATTGGTTCGGTTCAACAAAATTGTTAGACAACATAAATTTAACCTTCTGCCTTTATCTGTTATATGGTTGGTTAAGTGCGACTGACTCCTAAAATAGACAGGAAAGTGGAATACAAAATCTTGAACCAATAAAAGCCTTTGTTTTTAAACTCCTCGACACTAAAGCTTTTTAAATAATTCTCATAAGCAAGTGTCTAACATTACAATTGTAATATTTTTATACTCTGTACCGCAGGTACACAGAGTAATATAAGTTTGTGCAAAAGTATGTAACAGGCAGAAGGGAGCATCTCCGACCCCATAAAGTATATATATTCTTGATCAGCATCAACAGCCGAGTCGATATAGCCATGTCCGTCTGTCCGTCTGTCCGTCCGTCCGTCCGTCCGTCTGTCCGTCTGTCAGTCCGTATGAATGCACAGATCTCAGAGATGGTAAGAGATAGAGGTTTGACATGTATGGGACATATGCTTCTTATGTCTGCAGGCAGATCAAGTTTATTTTCAATTTTGGCCACGACCCCTCCCGCCCCCGCAATTTATAAAAAACGTCATATCTCCCACAGTTTTGAAGATAGATGGCTTGTTCCTTCTGGACATATTTAGTTATTAGGATAACTTATCGATCCGCCAAAGGAATGAATCGGATGAACGGTTTTCGAGTTATGATCAAAAGACAAATTTTCTTGGTACAGAGTATGTTATAGTCGGGCTTGACCGACTTTCTTTCTTGTTCTTCTTCTTAACAGTAAATTATTTATTAAACATTCCCAAAAGCCAAGCGAATATGAATGTGATTTTTTGTGTTAAATAAGATTTTTAAAACACATTTAGCTCAAAAATGATTTTTAATGTATGGACTGAACCAAGGTTCGATCCAAAACCTTTTCCCAAGAACCTCGAACCTTACATTTCGAACCTGTGACCCGAAGATCCAAATATTTTTGCGGATTTTTAGTCAAAGTGCCTTTCGAGCTGTTAAATATATATGTTGCTTTTGATATTTACGAATAGTGCTGAAGAGTAAACAAGACTGCATAATAAGAGTCCTTATTCACACTGAGCATTCACTTTCGTTGATACAGAGTATATTACAGTTTTTGTTAACTGACTTTCATACTTGTTTTAAGAAGATTCTGTTAAAAAAGCAATTAATAAAATCCGACTATAACATTCTCTGTATCTCACAAAGTTTATATTTATCACACAAAGTGTTAAGATGCGTCAAGTGATGCGTATCCCAGTTCCACCAGATGATGCCCAGCATATATGTGTATTTTCCCCATAACTCGACTATCGTTCATCCGATCTTTACCATTTCTTTAGCGTTTAGATAAATAATACTGATAACTAAATAAGTCCACAATGTACGAACCTTCTATCTATAAAATTGTGGGAGATATAACGTTTGTCCGAAATTGCGGATAATCTTGATCTGTTTGCAAGTATATGAAGAACCATCTACAGCTCAGACAATAGAAGCGCTAGTTCAACCAAATTATAGATGTAGCCTGGTATTGCCTGTATGCCGATCAAAAAAATGTTAAGATATAGAGCTCATATTTTGCATTGTAATATACAATATCTATAATTATCATAAAGATCGGCCGAGTTACAAAAGGTTAAGCAATGTTGCATACTTTTTAGAGCAGCATTCGCTATCTGTTAACATAATGTGGATATATTTTCATTTATGTAGATGATCTGTTAATTAACATTAGGAAGGAATTAATATTAAAGGGTATATCGTAATGGTCGTATCCTCAACTCAGCAACTCCTCAGCTCAACTGGGGGTCGTGAGTACCCTAAATATACTGTCATGGAAATGCACTGAATCTTTTTCCAAGCAGAAGGGGGTTCGGTTCGGGCTTAGGCTTTAAATTTGTAAGCTTCGGCTTAATCCGAACTGGTCTTTTTGGATTTCGGCTTTGGACCGATTTGTAGCTTTAGTTAAAAGTACAAAATAGGCGGCAATTGTCACTATTAGTCATTTTAAAGTATAATTTTAAGTCATTGACTAAGCTTATTTTTTGTATAGGAAACTAATCGATTATCCATTTAAGGGGGGGATTAAGTCGCAGTGCACTATATAATAGTATGTTAGCTGTCTGCGCTGTTAACTTAACATTGTGTTAATGCTCTGTCAACGGATTTACATGATATGAAGTATAACAAATATTTCTTTCCATTAGGGTAAGAGTTCTTGTAGCTATATGAACATTGTTATGAATGACCGTTAAATTGTAATTTTTGAATTTAGTAAGGGCAAGCGTATTCCAGCTTCAATGGGTACGACTTGGTTGCCCTGCTTACCTTTAATACTGCTACTTAGCATGTTAATCCAATTGCTAACTAACGGTTACAGCTAATCCAGATTAGGTTATATTGATATGTAGGGGCAGATGCAAGCACTTGTTTTGTTTTTGGGCTTTACGTGTTATTGCACATTTTATTATCACTAAAAAGGTTAAATCTCTTGTTTAGTTTCACTTTTTGGCACCTCGATTGCACTTAACAATATTATTCGAATTTGGCTGTAACGAACGTGGTTGTAAACACACTCTCTCTCTCTCTCTTTCTCTCTGGTTGTGTTACCACGCACTCCGCACGCTCCGCTGGTATTGTGGGTTGCTGCTCGTTTCGCGTTCTACAGCAAACTGAAACTTTGGCCCGGCGGTGAGTAATGAAATTTTCGTGCGCTGTATCTTTGTGTGTGTGTGTCTGAGAGATACAAAGATACCGAGTTAGCCGAATGACGACGATGACGACGCAGCAGCAGCAGCAGCGGCAGCGCACAGCTGATGTTTGTTGATGTGCGCTGTTGTGGGGACGACGACTGGCAGCAGGCAAAGTTGTTTATCTTTCATTTGCCAGTGTCTGCCAGTTCGTCTATCTGCTGCCCTATCTGCCTCTGCCTGCCTGGTCTGTGAGTCGCTTTTTTTTGGATTCGTATCTGCATCCGAAACACTCGCACACTCGCTTGCTCGCGCTCGCCGGCTCGGTTGGCTGCCAACTGAAATAAGATATCTGGCCAGAGCTCCGCTCCGCTCTGCTCTGCTCTGCTCTGGTCGACTTCCTTCGTCGTCGTCGTCGTCGTCGGTTTGAAATTATTCGAAACAAAAACTGATAAAGCACTGATAAGAAGCGCAGCGCGGCGCGCAGTTAGATAACATCGACGAACCAACGAATGAGTTGGGTAGTGAAGGCGAGGCGAGGCGAGGCCAAACCAACCAACCAGCAGCAAAAACGGATACACAAACAAAGACCAGCCGGTGGTGTGTGTGTGTGTGCGAGAGATGCTTTTGAGCGATATCGCGTCTACGGCTAATGGAATTCTGATTATTGCTTAGTGATAAGCGTTTTGTGTTTAATTGTATCTGTGTGTGTATCTGTATCTGCCAGAGTGCACACTGTAGGGGAGAACTGTTTCAAGTACAGTTCCCCCAACCTCCACACCATCACCTGCCTGGGCCACACCAAAGACCCATCATTCTCTGGCTCCAGTTTATCAACGAGCGTTGATCTATTTTAATGTTACTTCTGCTCCACTGTTTACTCCACTTCCTCCACAGATGCTAATCGGCATTTTGGTGTATTTTGCAGATGCAAAACGATTTCGTCCCTCTCTCGCTCTCGCTCTCTGATTAATCAGCTGTTTAGCTGCGTCGCTGCCTCTGCATGTTGCGCATGCGTTGTAATCTTTACCCCTTTTCCCCTCCCCCTTTGGCCATTTCTGCTGCCGCCTGTTGGGTGGGTTGCTGGCTGCCTTTAACGACGATTATCTCGTTTGCCATTGTTGACTTTTAATTAGATTCATTAAACGTGCCGCTTGCCGCCGCCGTTGTCGTTGTTGCCGTCACCACGCACTGCACCATCCCCGTCCGTCCTGCTGACACCCCTTTTAGACCATGCAGGGATATGGATATACCCTTTGTTTAGTGTTTTTAGAACTGGGCAATCAAGGTGGCCTTGCCGGAGGAGGGGTTAATCACTTTGGAACTGGCATCATCATGAATTTATATTGGATTATTGTAATTCTTGGAAAGGTTTTTGGTTCAAATTTATATTTTGATTATTTTTTGAAGTAAATTAATATGCCAACATAAGATTTATAATAGAAGCCTGTATATTGTTTATATCATTATTTTGAACGAACGTTCTTAATAAGTTAATTTGTTCAAGCTAAACCAGTTTGTTCAAGAACAATATCAAGATAAATGTCCTTAAAAGTATGCTAGCTTTATTTCCTTAATCCTTTAACTATTATCCATTTACCCTGGCACTATCTGACGGTTGAATATATTGAATATATAAATGAGTATTAAGCCAAATATAGAGTATATTTTACTGAGCTATTCGTTTCTGCACTGCTAAGATAAGCGATGAGAACTCCTAAGCCTCTCGCCTGCTGAAAAAAAAGAACTAACACCAGCAGATGCTGTTTTTACGAAACCTGTGTACTTTGTTGTTGTAGTTATCTATGTTTTGCATGAGATTGCAATTAAGTCGACTCAAAAATGCCCATATATACGCACACTACTTAATGCTTAGACTAATTACTATTATTAGGAATTACAATTACAATTACTATTATTATAACAAGAAAGAAAGTCGGTCAAGCGCGACTATAACATACTCTGTACCAACGAAATTATACGCTCAACATAAATTTTGATGCTGCAGTAGCAGCTGAAAGCAGCGCTGCAATTGCGCTGCAGCAGCGAACAGTCTTTTGATCAAAACTTGACAACTGTTCTTCCGATCTTCAACATTCCATTGGCAGATCGATAAGTTATCCCGATTACTAAATATGTCCAGAAAAAACGATCGATCTATCTTTAAAACTGTGGGAGATATGACGGTTTTTTTAAACTGCGGGGGCGGGAGGGGGCGTGGCCCGAATTGAAAATAAACTTGATGTGCCTGCAGACATAAGAAGCATATGTCCCATACATGTCAAACCTATATCTCTTACCATCTCTGAGATCTGTGCGTTCATACGGACAGACAGACGGACATGGCTATATCGACTCGGCTGTTGATGCTGATCAAGAATATATATACTTTGTGGGGTCGGAGATGTTTCCTTCTGGCTGTTACATACTTTTGCACAAAATTAATATACTTTACCGCAAAAACCGTACTTAATCCATGAAGATTTTTACTTGAATTAAAAATGTTGGTTCCTTTTTTTATCGTATAGATAGTCGATTTTGAACTTGAGAAGGCATTCGTTATTCTTTAAGGGGAGTTTATTTCTAAAAGGATGAAATTTTCTCATCCACTTTTCAGTTCTTCCCTTTGCTAAAAGTGTATCCAAACTTCAGTATAACTATTCATAGTTTTCATTTTTCCTGGTTGTTGTTGCTGTGGTTTTTTAGAATTTAATTTTCACATTTTGTGGGTGTTCTTTTTTACGGTTTTTTAAATTTATGCAAAGATAAACACTCCACGCGTGAATATCTGCAAAAAGGTTTTTAGTTTTAATGTTGGCTGCGGTTTGGCTGATGAACTGTCTGAGACCCGTCGTGCATTGGGCGTGCTGCTCTCACTCCAACATGCTCGAGCCTTCCCAGCAATTGTTTTGCAATTATGTATGTTTGTATGTACGTATGTATGTCATTGTTATTACGTGCTCTGTTATTGGCATAAATATGAACAAATATGGCTGATCAACGTCTGTTGATAAAACAGGCAAAGCCACGAAAAAACAAAACCAAAAAAATAACTACAGAAATTGTTGTTGCAATTGCAAATGACGCAGCACTTGGAGGCACACCCGAGCTCTGAGCGCGCTCAGAGCTCTCCAACAAACTCTCAGAACTCAGCAGCAGATGCAACCAACTGATAAGATCCTCACGCTGATAAGCTCGCAGGCGAGCTCACAGTTTCGAGGGGGAGGGTTATTTCTACAACTTCTGCGTAGTCTTTCCACATTGCGTTATTTCATTTCGTTTGCTTTTTGGAAGATGCATCGTTAAGATAACTTCAGGCAAAGCATAAAGAAACAACAACAACAACAACAAAACATTTATCATGAAATAAATCTACTCAAGTTTTTTTTTTTTTGGTTTTGTTTCTTTTATGCTTGGAACTTGGAATTGTTTGTAACTCGAAACTCGCACATTGAAGTCAAGCTTCAGACTTCAGGCTTATATAATCACTAGACAACCTTGGGGTTGGCTGCGGCAGCTGCCTGCCTATCTCACCCAGCAGGTGCCGACAGGGTCTGCACCCATATCCAAAAAGCAGCACTGAATATTTATGAAATGTCGTCGAGACACTGTCGATGACTTCATTGTAGCGAAATTAAATCAATTAACATAAGCAAAGGTGCCACAAGGTGGCAGTAGATTACCCCCCCTCCCTGAGCTTATCGCTGCCACATTGCCCCAACTTCTGGTGCTTCTTCCTTGTCTGCGTCTTTTTCTTAATCTAGCAATCAATCAAAATTGATTTAAATTTTAGGCCTCGTATCCATGGGGTTGGAAAGTTGTTGTCAGAAATGTCGATTAAAAACTCTGAAGCTTTTTTGGAAGGAGAAGTTATCAACCGAGTAGCAGACACATAATCGAAGATGAATTTTAAAAAGCCAGAAATACGCCCAAAGTGAGACCACAGAGCTATTGCGATGGGCTCAAGAGATCTGGCTTTAAATCAATTTCAATAACACAAAAAGAGACCGCTATTTGTAGATATATTTTGGGAGGCTGCCGAAAAATATCGATTTTTATACTAAGGTACCAAAAAACATAAGAAATCAAAAAAAATCGATGCTTGGAAAGGGGCTCGAACTTACGACAACGCCGTTTTTAGGCAACAAAAATATCCTAAGTTCAGGATGTCAGAAAAATCAAAAGCAAGCTTTTATAGAATTGCTTTTTTCACCGTTTTGTTTCTTTAAACTGAACTAACTCATTGATATATGCATTTTCCATTGGAATTTACACTAAAAGTAACAATCGATACTTTTTCAGTATTCGAAAATGTCAATTGAAAAAACGACAACATAAAGGCCTACAAGATTATCATGTAATCATATGTCGGACAGTGTAAAGGCAGCCTTAGTTAATATGCTCTTCAAATCAGTTAATAAAAACAATGTTAAATGCGAATAAACCTACAATTAATATATGACATTGAGAAACATTTTCTTATTAGGATTAAAAAACTGCTTAGGTGGATCATCCTGGATATAAGATACAATATCTTCTGCTGGTTAATAAACATCACTTCTTGGCGATAAGAAAGATCTTCTGGGGGGCAATAAAAAGTATTTTGAAATATAAACAAGTAATAAAGTCGGTCTATGAATGAAAGTGTATGCACAGTACGAATATTGATGCCACAGTTGCATTTTTAAGCAGCTCTGCCAATGCGCTGCTGCAGCGTATATTGATTTGCTCATAGTTCGACTTCAGATCATCGGATCTTTACCATTCCTTTGGCAAATCGATAAGTAAACCTGATTACTAAATATATTCTGAAAAAACGAACCTAATATTTTAGAAACTGTGGAAGATATGACGTTTTTTCCAAATTGCTGGAGGGCGTGGCAAAAATTGTAAATAAAGGTTAAGCGCCTGCAAGTTTAAGAAGCATATGACCCACACATGTCAAACCTATATAACATCTCTGAGATCTGTTGGTTTATACGGACGGACATATATTGATTCTGCTGTTAATGCTGATTACGAAAATAATATATATCAAATTTATTTTGTAGCTGCCATAGGAAAAATCTATATCAAGTTATCTTTGCTCTTTTGTTAATACAAATTATTGAATATTAATAGGTTTTTTTGATTGCTAAGTAAACGAGAGCGTAAGTTAAAGTCGGCCCTGCCCGACTTCGAAATACCCGTTACTCAGATCAGCTCGGATAAGTATGCAACATTTTTTTAACTCAGCCATTTATTATCCGATCCTTTTGAAAATTTGTAAGATTGTAGATACATAGACTACACTGCAAAATCTGAGCTCGATATCTTAAAAATTGTGGGAGTTATTCAATATTTTTTATTGCGGGGGCGGGAGGGGGCGTGGCCAAAATTTGAAACAAACTTGATCTGCCTACAGACAATACTAGCTTACGTATAAAATTTGGTTGCTCTAGCTCTTCTAGTCTCTGAGATCTAGGTGTTCATACAGACGGACGGACGGACGGACAGACAGACAGACAGACGGACATGGCTATATCGACTCGGCTGTTGATGCTGATGAAGAATATATATACTTTATGATATCGGAGATGCTTCCTTCTGCCTGTTACATACATTTGCACGACTTTAGTATACCCTTTTTACTCTACGAGTAACGGGTATAAAAATATACTTCGTTTTCTGACTGTTAAATCTGTCTTTGTGCACAACTTGACCGAGTTTTGGGGCCACATTATAGCAACCACGTATCATGACTTCAGTCGCTCTTACAAAGACGATACAGAGATCGAGAATGTTCAGCATTGTTTAGTTGCCCCAGATTTCTTACAAGGCGCCAAGCTTAATCTCGTCAAGCTTGGCATACTATTCTTTGTACAAGCTGACGCTGTTTAGACAATTTAAAGTACTTAACTGTTTCAGAGCTACTCTCCAAGAGTATGATTCATCTACCGTCACATTCCTGCATTTTTCGCTTTTATTGACCTCCTTTTCGGTGTTCTACTGTGTGTGTTTTAAGGTTGCTAAGTGGTCATAAAATATGCTTAATGCATCAGGAAGCCGTCTCTATGCGGGTGCCACTAGCGCACCCCTTGCCCGGGTGTACGCTTACCCCTGCCCCATATTGTAGTCATCGTAAAAACCTTATCTACCGGCCTCGACTTAAACTTCTCAACTTGCCCAGGCCCAGAGCTCAGTCATCCGTTGGTAAGTGCGAGATTAAAATATTGGATAAAGCGGCAGCAGCAGCAGCAGAAATGCACAGAGCGATAACAACACCGAAATGGAATGGAAATGGAAGCGTTCCTTATGGGAACGCCAGCGTCAGCGTTGTCGCCGCTTTCGAAAATATTTCTGCCGCGTTATCGACATCGCCCTGTTTTGAATATTGCGTCCGTCGCCCGTCGCCGTGCCGCGTCTTTTGGGTAAGTGAGTGATAAACACGAGTTATCGCATCAATTAGTTCGGCGTCAAGTTGACGTCGTTAAAGGCAGCGAAAACAAAGCCTCCACTCCGAGGCGCGCACATTTGAAACCCACAGCGACGAATGAGAAGGCGAAAGTCAAAATGCCATAAAAACCTGACTCCGACTTCGTCTCCGACTCCGCAGACGTCGCCCGTCTCCCGTCTGTCCGTCAGCGAACAAAGTGTCAATGATCCTATAACCGATATTGAGACGATGTCATCGTCGTTGGCTGACGCCATACGCAAATTGAGCTCAAAAGTGGCTTGTAAAACAGTAAACGTTTTTGGGCTCAGTCGCCGCGCTTGTCGCTTGCCGCTTGCCGCTTCCGACGTCGCTGTCGCCAGCCATCAAATGAGCAAACGTCGGGCCACGTAGGAGGGCCACAGGTAGAGATGCAGATACAGCACACACACATGCCAAAGCCACAGCTAATTGCCAGCAAAATGGGAAAGAAGGACCTGCCCACAGTTTCAGTTTCGAAATCAGAATCAGAATCCTGTCTGACTGACGAGCTGCGCTCTTGTTCTTTTGCGCTCTGTCAGTGCGTCAAGATCTCGAGTGGATAACGACAATGCTGCTGACGTCGCCCGCTATCGCAGCCGGAAGTGCCATCATAAAAGGAAGGTGCAATAAAAATATTTTACACGCCTCTTTCTGGTGCCTCAGACAACGATGAGTGCTTGATCAGACGACTACGATGTCAATTGACAACCAGAGAGAAAGAGAAAGAGACAATACTTAGTACCATGTTTTTGCACTTGCTTGAATATTATATTGGAGAGAAATCGAATACCCTTTCCCTAACAGATTCAAGTAAAGTATCTTAAATAGGCATAAGTATTTCTACCACCATATTTTGGAATTTTATAGAATTTTTTAAGAACCTGTCAAATCTAAGATATTTATATTTATATCAAAGATATTTCCCGATTTTGATATCTTAGAAATCTAACTCATTATCAAAGCATTGATAATTCCGTTCTTCCTTTAAGAGTAATTTTATCAGAGTGGTAGTATTCAAATAAGTTTTGTATTTTCAAGATTTACGTGGACGTTAAGCTACAAATTTTGATTGGGTTATTAGTGTTCCCTAATCTAATGTAGTGTGCTAATTTATGTTCAAAGGACTCTTCTTTTTTTTATACCCTTGCAAAGGGTATTATAATTTTGCCCAGAAGTTTGCAACGCATTGAAATATTCATTTCCGACCCCATAAACTATATATATTCTTGATCAGGGTGACGAGCTGAGTCGATTGAGCTTTGTCCGTCCATCTGTCCGTCTGTTTCTACGCGAACTAGTCTCTCAGTTTTAAAGCTATCGAGCTGAAATTTTGCACAGAGTCTTCTTTTTGCTGCACACTACTAATATGTCGGAGCCGACCGGATCGGATGACTATATCTCATAGCTCCCATTGGAACAATCGGTCGGAAAACTAGTTTTAGTATGAAAAACTTTTTTCTTTTCAATCGAAACGTCTCAAAACCTCTGTAATCGTAGGTTTTCTATGTTATTTTTTATAGTTCTACCAAGTTTAATTAAAATCGGACAACTATATGGTATAGCTGCCATACAAAAGATAGGTCTTTAAAACAGTCTTAGTAAGAAAAACTTTTTTGTTTTTAATGGTAGCATCCTGCAATTTTGTATTTGTTTGTTTCTCATGCTTTTACATAATTCTACAAGTTTTTGTCCAAATCGGATGACTATATCATATAGCTCCCATACAAACGATCGGTCGGAAAATGGGAAAAAGTAGTTTTTTGAAAATATTTAAGCGAGCACTTGCAAGGGTATAAAAACTTCGGCACAGACGAAGTTAGCTTAGCTTTCTCGTTTTTTGTCTCTGAGATTTCTCAGAGCATGCTACCAAATGCATTGAGCACTGCTTAGCTATCTGATAGGACAGTTTTCTCTATCATGTTGGTTCGATTTTGATTAAGAAGATTTTGTTCCACTTCTTTCAAATTGTGTTTGCTAACATGCTGCCATATTTTCAAGTGTCAGTTGCTATCATACATGTGTGTGAACGCCTGTCAGATGGTCGTTCACACATGTATGGAAGCAAGTATATGGCTTCCTAACACCAGTCCTAAAAAAATATGTGGTTATCTAGCGAACATGATTCGATAGGCAAGACAAATTTCGTAGCCATTTTGTTGTTTGCCTGTGTATCTTAAAATCAGGCGGACATGAACATCTGAGGCAGATTTGGTCCAGTGATGGTCATGACTGCAGCGGTCTAAGAGCTCAAAAGAAAATTCAGAAATTCTGCAAAATACTGAAAAGTTATATAAGAAATATTCAAAAATAAAGGCGAGCCAAAAATATGAAGAGTGTGATTTAGTGCAGTTTTATGTGCCAATTGATTTTGTCTACCCTTTTGACCCCCAAAAGTGTATTAGCAATGTCTCAGTCTCAATCTCAATTTACCGCCTCCACCTTACTCACATGAGTGTGTGTGCGTCAGCCACATGTGAGCTGATGACGATGACTACATACAGCAACAACAACAACAACGACGGCATCATCGGAAATGTTGCTCTGGGTGCTTATCAGTTGAGCATTCCTTTGCCTTTGCTCGTTCGCATTGTGGCCAGCTCCTGCCTGTGGGTGTGTGTGTGTGTGTGTTGGAGAGAGAGTGAGTCATGGCCAAAAGTGTTGCCTGGCACCATAAAAATCATAACCATTTATGTATGTTGTTCCACTTGCCCTAAAGGTTCTCATCATTGTCATCATTGTCCCACAACGCAAAGTTGGGTTTCGATGTTAGTCCGAAAGATTTTTATCGCCAAGAATTGTGTCCTCTTCTTTTTTTTTGGGGGGTCAAATAAAAAAGCAGTTGACTGTTGTAGGGTTCAAGGTTCAAGGATAATAACAATTTTGGTAAATTACAAATTACTCACACACACGCATAAGCATAAATAAAACTCATGTTCATTAAAGCAAACTCGGACTCACAGACACACACACATATATAAATCGCTTATCCTTTTATCCTGTTGCTGCTGCTCTGTTTGTGATGATAAATCCTCTGCGACTGGCCAACTGCAACCAATGACAAACTGCAAGGAGGCAAAAGCGCACGCAGGACAACATGTACTGATAAGGACAACTGGAAGAGAGGGCGAGCAGGCGGAAAAGCCAGCGTTTGTCTCAATGTAGCGAACGGGGGCCCATTAAATTGACAAAATACCAACACACAGCAAAAGCAGCAGGAGCAGGAGTAGCAGCAGTAGCAGCAGCTGAAGCTGGTCGGGCCACAAAAAGGACATTCCTCAGAGCAAAAGCAGAGAGCAAATGCCATATTTTATATTTTACATTCTTATCGCAAACTCTCACTCAGCCATTCAGTGTGGCAGCGGGGCGAGAGTAGTGGCAGTGCGGGGGCAGGGTCTGCGACACACAAGCCAAGCGCAAAAAGGAATCAACTCGCCGGAGAGCTGGAAACTGATAACACCCGCGCTAATGGGACCAAACAATGCCCCAAATGGAGCCGCACACAGTGCGCAGTCGATGCAGCAGCAAGGACACAAAACGAGGACAACAACACAACAGGCAACAAGCCGCCGCTGCTGCTGCCGCTGCCGCTCCTGTCCCCATACTCGCCTCCCCTACCCCCAAAAAAACTGGGCTGGGCCGCCTTATCTATGGCCATCAATCAGGCGAGCAGCGAATGCCGATAAGCAAAAAGATTTTAAATGGAGTGCACAGCGGCAACACCCAGGGAGACAGGGAGAAGGGAAAGAGACAGACATAGAGAAAGAGAGAGAGAGAGAGAGAGGGAGACAGTGCGAGTCCAATACAGTCAAAACTCTGGCTGCTTGCCACACTCTAGCGGTGACACAAAATGTAGTTTTATCCTTTGCTTGGGAATATTCTCTTAAAATGCTATTAAATTCTGAGATCCATAGAGCCCATTTTCAATTCTTCTGCAATGCCTTAAATTTCTGAGAAAGTTCCTTTAAAGACTGCATCTTCAAACATATTAACCTTCCTTTTTGACACAATCCTCCAAAAAACTGCTTTTATGTCCTGCGCTACAAAATCTTAGTTCTGAATCTAACGCGGCAGTAAACCCGATACTGTCTGATACTAGAGTCTTATATAAGCATCACCTCATAACAGGTATGCAAACCACTTGAGAACTAAGACAGGTGCGGTTTTAATGGTCTACAGCAGAGATCTGCAAAAGTGCCTGTTTTTTGGACTACGAGTGCACTCGCTATAAAGGAGCAGTGTTACTCAAACCCGAAGTGCGGTTTCGGTGGTGGTTCTTAGAGTCGAGTGGCAGACGCACACACACATTACTAATACTTAAGTATGTATACTTTTTTTTACCCTCGCTCTCTTTGTTATTGTAAAAGTCACTGTAAACGCACACTCTCTCTCACACACAGAGATGTCTTACTTCGGCAAGCATTCGGTGTGAAATCCCGAGTGTGTTCGGCTTTCACGGGCCATGGCTGAGTAACACAGAAATAGTGTTGTTTTTAAAGTGACAAGAGAAAGAGAGTGACACACCTAATAAACACTATGGAAATACCACAAATTTACTTAATCATTTTAAAAGAGCACACCAAATGTTTTAAAATGAGGTCCCACGACCAACTTTTTCTTAGGTTCTTGGGGTCAAGCTGACAAAAAAAAAGGTCACACTCTCAATGACAATGACTTACTCAAAGTACAGCACTTTTTCTGAAAAGTCTCAAGCCTCCAATCTGCATATTTTCTATTGTAATCTGGATAGATTTCTATAACAAGTTGATTTTAATTTCCGATTCATTCATAATCTCGTATAGGCGCATCTTTAAACCCGAGTAACATCGATATGCTACTATTTATAATACCCAAAGGAACCAATGGCTGAAAAGAATCTTTTTCTTTTTCTTTTAAGTAAGAATCAATGACATACGCGGATACCTATAACGTTTGACTGCTAGTAATATAATGTAAAAGTGTTAACACTTATGTTAGGGCTCTGTTAATTTACATAGGTGCAGTCGTTAAGGTCCGACTTTAACTAACGCTCTCGTTTATGCTGCCACCATTCCGTCTCATCACGCACGCATCACTGGTCTGAATGTTAGGGGTTAGAAATATGAGATAGAAGAAGGGGGGTTGGTGGGCGGGCCGGTCTGCGTTGGCTCCAACGACTGCTAACAGAGATAAGCGCAGCTTGCTGAATGCAGACGGGTATCGTACGCCCTGTGACTACAGTCACTACGACTACCATAGTGCGCGCCTGGTCAGGTGATAGTCGTACGCCGCCTCCTCCACCTCTGGGAACTCCCACCTGAATTTCATTTAATGCTCGCGGGCAACGGAAAATTTTCACTTGCCGTTGTCGCTGGCGGCGTTATCATCATCAGCCAGCACACAGCTGGAGAGCTGCACAAGGATATGGGCCAGAGCCACAGCCACCCAGCCGCCGCCTAGCCCGGACAGGCAGTTGCTTATCGCAGGGCGCGCACACACACACACACACACACACACACACGCGCGCGCGCGGGAGAGCAGGAGAAAAGCAGGAACCTGGGCCGAAGCATAAAGCAATCGCAGCAGAAACAATGACAACCAGTTGACAGGCGGAGCTGGTGAGGAACCCTTTCAATAATGAAGCTGTTCAGTGTTGGCAAAAGCGCGAATTTTGCATTCAATGAAAATTTGTTAAATGAAATGATTCGCTTGTCATTGTGCAATGGCAATAGCAATAGATTAAGGGTACGCCTACTGATATCTGGCCTGCACACCCCGTCCCCCCATTGTAGCGCCTTTACTTAATTAACTGAAGTGAAAACTAGCGTCTGCAGGGGTCAAGATAAACAACATTTTCGACAAGCCAAATTCCCATTGTAGTTGCAATACCAGGATGAGAAGGGGAAGCTTACTCCTACGCTTATCGCAACGGAATGTGCCAAGCCATTCCAAGCTTCGGGCCAGTCGCTGGCGATAAGAAAGCAGGAGCAGGCAGGCGCCAGGACTAGGTCCAGTCATTGCGTGTGCCAAACAAAACACACACTCACACACGCACACACAAAGAGTGGGAGATAAGCTTGGCAGGTGAGGGGGCTGGTCTTGGTGCACTGAGAAAAATATATAAATAGTTTGAAATTGAAAGTCAATAAGGCATAATCTAAAGATTAGGCTAAATATTCTCCGTGTAGTTTCACTACCAAAATACGGAGTACAGACCAGGTGAGAGCACATTTGCGGTTCAACTATCCTTGGGGGGGCGGGTTTGGGTTTTCCCAACCCTCCCCGCAAACTTCGCATCTAGTCAGGGCCCCATGTTAGTTCCTGTGCGGTTTGTTTCTGGAATTCAGGTGTAAGAGAGCATGAGGCATGCTCTCTCGCACACGCACACTGCTTTCACACTCCACCGGAAAGTTGCGTTTGTGTGTGTTGCCTTGTGTGTGGCATAACAGGCGCACAGCAATTGCTGAACAGGCGAGATACATTTGTATCTTGCAGATACACAAACTCTGTCTCGTGTTGGACTTGCTTGTTGCTGCCGCTGGCTGCTGGCTGCTGTGCCGAGTGTTTGGAAAATATTTCACTGACCCAGATTACACAATCGGTGTAAGCTATGAACACGTGTGTGTCGATATGAGTGGCTCTCTTTGAAATGGGCGTCTGATAACGATAGCGTTGCACGTGCAACATGCGCGAATTCATAAACAACATCCAAAGATTGGCAGCGCCTTATCGCCATATCCACTTATCACAGCCGCAGCAGCTGCAGCGGCCAGATACGGGGCATAATTAGACGGGTTCAAGATGAAACCAAAAACAAACAGAAAAACTAAATCACCAACGATTATTTCTCTTTCGCTGCGCATTCTAACTTTTTAATGATGATTGCCTCTGATTGATAACACTTATTGCCAGTGGCCCCCCTCGATACTCATCCCCGTAAATTGTACATATATATATATATATGTATTATTTTGGTTTGTTTGTTTTGGTTGCCTTTTTTGCTGGCGCAACCCACAAAAATAATTTGGTTTATTTTTGTGGGGGGCCTCCGTTCGACGCTTAATCGCCGTTTGTTGGCGTCGTTGCGGCCGATGCCAAATGCCGATACCACTGATGGATTCTTTGATGATAAGACCCCGCCCTGGTTCCCTATTGGGATAGCCTTAAACTAAAATTAAGGGAAAATAATGGCTCGAATAATTCATGGCGAAATGAGGGCAGAAATCACTTTTAAAAATTAATCGAAAAAAATCTAAGTTGACACCGTTGGGGATCAAAATATCTCAAAATTATAATCTAAAAACAGAAAAAGATCCATTTGAACTGGATATGTCTTTAATATCCTTTTAATCATCCTAGGTTCCCCATAAAACGTGTCTAAAAGGTCAAAAGAAGCATTTTAAGCAACTTAAACCTCAAATTACCATAAATCTAGACTTGATGCACAATTCTCGAAAACAGATTCGTCTTCAGTGCATGGAAAGTAGCTAGAATACAAATTTTAAGGACCAGGTATTCAGCAGGTGCTTCATAAATTAAGCGGGAACCATTAAACCGAATTCCAAAATCAATGCAAGGAACCCAGTCGGTGGTTCAAAGGCTGTGTGAACCACTGCACCGAGCCAGTCCTTATATCCGAGCGGGTTGCATCTCTGGTCAAAGGCCTCAGTCCAAGATATTATTCTCAAAGATTACTGCACTGTGAAATTAAAATATTTTGTGTTTAGTTGTTTGTACTTCAATTCAATTCCAGCTAACGAACGTGAAACTTATTACTTTGTCCAATTAGTTGGTTATTCATGACAAACTCACTCAAACTCTTTCTTTTACCATCAATTTTGTTATGTTCAAAAGCTTTCGCCATTTTCGTATTAGCTTTCACATCAAAATTATTCAATCATTTGGTCTATTGTCGGTCTAAGCAAATCGAATCGAATCAAACTATGATCCATTTCAATCTGATGGACTCCATAAACCTGACTGCATTTAATTTAATGGATTTCTTTTTGAAAGAGGAGCTTACTGCTGCGATTTCCTTTACGACCCTGGGCCATAACTTATGCACATATTTGTGACTTTATTTGGGTGTTCGGTTACTTAGCCGGCGGACCGCTGAAGCTGGCGCCCCACCACCAGCTCCATGACTAAATAACTAAATGTGCCATGTGAGCAAACAGAGTCATAAACTTCTGGTTTATGACCGCCGTTGAAACACACCACACACTGACACACACCTCTGTAGGTATCGACTATCGACTGCGTAGCAGCCAGTGCGCTTGGGGTATCGGGTATCGCTTGGGTGGGATCTCTCACTCGGCAAAGCCAAACGAATTATCGCTTAGCGGGCATCACTCCCGTTTTCAATGCCCCGCACCAGCAGGATATTTGCCAATAAAAGCAAATCAACAGCAACAAAAAAAAAAAACTTTTTATGGACACGCACACCATGACACACCGTTTGGGGCATACGTATGCACGAATGTATGCGGAGACCTTATCAATCAATCTTAATTAATCACCAGTACAGATCGCATAAAACTAGAAAGAGGATGATGGCGGTTCAGGGGCGTGCCAGGCAGGTGCCTAAACGCATATAACACAACATGTAAAAACTTTCGTCATCGTCAGCAGCAGCAAATCGATGGGGAAAACCAAACTAAAAAAAAAACAAACCCAGGCCAAACAAAGTTTTGTCGACTGGCGGCGGCGGCGATAAATGAGAAATGCCAATGTAAGGAACAAGGATAGGCCACATGATGCTTAATGTGGGGATTAAAGAGAGAGAAAGCAGAATTGCCAGTTGTATTCAAACTGCTGGTATGGCGGTGCCATCCATTTAAGATCATTTAATAAATACGATTGACTTGAAACTTGGTTTGTAGGGACAGTTTTAGACATAATTGGTGATGTGATTTTCCAATGTTAGAAAACCCACGTCCCTAGGGTGTGAAAACTCCCAGAAAATTCTGCTAACGAAAAGCTATTTTTCGTCCTATTGCCTAGAAACTTGTTTTATAAGGATTCCATGCCAAATAATTTGTGATTTAATTTTTCAATGTTGAAAACTCCATCACAATGGTAGTAAATGGGGTGCGTTAGGTTTAAAAACGAATGCTTGTTTTGATCCAATCTGCTCAAAATTCGGTTAATACAAAGGGATTCACTCTTAACTCACCCTTGACATTAAAAAGACTTGAATTTTAACTGAGTTTTGGAAGTTCTTAATGTTTTTAAAGTTCAATCATGTATTTCGTACTTTAACTTAGTCTTCAGAGCTAGTTTCAGCGGAGTTTCAAATCAAGTGCGCCATTCTTAATTCAAAAACATTATTTCAAACTCGAATAAGGCAAAGCTTTTATGATCGATTAAAGGGATCATCATATCGATCGAGCTTGGTTCTGGAAAAGGGAAACTTGGATCAAGTATGTATCTATATTCTTATTTCGTTCCATTTTCTTCGAAACTTTATAAAGATTTCTAAAAATTAACAAGTAATTGAAAATAAGTCAAAATTAACAAAAACGAGAAAGCCAAGCTAACTTCGTCTGTGCCGAAGTTTTTATACCCTTGCAAGTGCTCGCTTAAATATTTTCAAAAAATATTTTTTTTTTCCCATTTTCCGACCGATCGTTCGTATGGGAGCTATATGATATAGTCATCCGATTTGGACAAAAACTTGTAGAATTATGCAAAAGCATGAGAAACAAACAAATACAAAATTGCAGGATGCTACCATTAAAAACAAAAGTTTTTCTAACTAAGATTGTTTTTCAGACCTATCTTTTGTATGGCAGCTATACCATATAGTTGTCCGATTTTAATAAAAACTGGTAGGATTATAAAAAAACATACAAAACCTACGATTACAAAGTTTGGAGACGTTTCCATAAAAAAACAATTTTTTTCATACTAAAACTAGTTTTCCGACCAATTGTTCCTATGGGAGCTATGAGATATAGTCATCCGATACGGTCGGTTCCGACATATTAGTAGTGTGCAGCAAAAAGAATACTCTGTGCAAAATTTCAGCTCGATAGCTTTAAAACTGAGAGACCAGTTCGGGTAGAAACAGACAGACAGACGGACAAACGGACAGACGGACGGACAAACCTCAATCGACTCAGTTCGTCACCCTGATCAAGAATATATATAGTTCATGGGGTCGGAAATGAATAGTTCTATGCGTTGCAAACTTCTGGGCATAATTATAATACCCTTTGCAAGGGTATAAAAAGTGTGTATAAAAATGGGCTTAACTCAAGCTTTAGGAAATGTTTGAAATAATAGTTTGTTGTTCCTGCGGTGGAGGGACGGGCGGCAACTTATCAATTGTGGCACATCTGGCACATATGAATCGCTAACTGAACAAAAGTTCAGTTCGATATTGATTTGTTTCTCTCAGTTGTTCCTCTTACATTCTGCTATTCCTTGTTCTCCCCTGCCTTGCCACACCTGCTCCAGTTTGTTGTTGTTTCTGTTTGTCTGTTGTTTGTTTCTGGGCACGCCAACAGAATGGACTTTTTCAACTTTATCAACCGCCGCCGTCGTCGACGTCGTCGTCGTCGTGGACGATAATGAAGACGCCACCACCATCAACGGGTTTCCTCAAACGAAGCCGCCTGCGCCTTGAAGCGCCACTTAGATGAGATGTCTTGGCCTTATCAGTTGTCTCCCCTCTCACCCCGAAATAAAAATAAAATATAAATTTTCATTAAAATGATTTATGGAAATGCAAAGCAACTTGACCAAGCACCTGGGCAATACAGACCCAAATGACAAATGGAGACATTTTCGGGGGTGGGTGAAAGAACTCCGAATTGTCACATAATTAATTACAAATTTAGTTTATTAACTATGAGAGTTGCTGTTGTTGTTGTTCTGTGTGTGGGGGGGCCAGGCAATTGATGAATCGCTCAACGATAAACTTGACAAATTTGGCTTTTAGGCTTGTGTCTGGCTAATGAGAAAGAGTAAATAAGAAAACGAGCAAAATATAGGCCATAAAGAACTTTCACAAAGTGTCAAGAACATAAAATGCCAACTCAAGCAAAATATAAAATCCCAAGGCTAAAAATAAGGATAACACTTACTTTCCTGCTGTGCTAAGCAAGAAACAGTGGAAATGTATGGGGGGAGGCAGGAAGAAAGGAACAAAGATGTCTGCAGAAATATTAAAATATAATAATTCAGTTTATCGCAAGTTAAAAATCGCATTTAAATGCGCGATGGGCATAAACAATGACGCCAGGACATGGAAGGCCAAAAATGTGGAGACAAGCCAAGGCAAGGCAGTCAAGTGAAACAAAACAACTTTAGAGCCAACTGATAAGGTGGTAAAAAAACAACTACCAACGATATAGAGGCTCGACGTATATATATCCTGCAATAATTTTCTTAAAATTTGTATCCTGTAGCCATTTTTAAGGTTTAATATCGTCCTTGTTGTTGTCGCAGTTCATTCTGAATTAAGTTTAAAGTTATATGTCTAAATTAGAAAGAAAAATAGTTTGAAACAGCGATATAGAGCTCACTTAATCAGGAATAAAAGGCTAATTGGATTTTAAAGTCCTGGAAATTACTTTTAGTTTACACAAGTATAAGGTGAGAAGGCAGAGAGGTGGTTGCAAAATACATCCAATATCAATGGATTCAGCCTCTAAAACTTATACAAATTTCCCACAAAAAACGCTCGAAAAATATTAAGTAAAATTCAAGAAAATTGACAAAGTTGTGGCACCATCCGAATATCCCCCTTTGCTGTCACACACAAACGGCCAACTGGTGGTAGAGTCCTGTTTCCCACCCCTCTCTCATTGGGTATAAAGGCTGGTTTGTTTGTGTTTTTGTTGAAATTCGCGACCGGCGTTGAACAGGCGCTCAGCAAAACACAGAAATACAACAAGCCCAGAACACGATACAGAAGTCAAAAAAGCAAATAAAGAAAACAGAGAAGCCAGCAGGCAGCCAGAGGAAAATGTAAATATGTGTGTGTGTGTGCAGGCAAAATAAAAACAACCTCAAAGATAAACAACAACATAAACACGCACACAAACACAAACACACACACACACACACCAGCAGAGGCCGCAGAAGCCGGCAAGAGCGAAGCAGCCAGCGGAGGCAATCAAAATGTATTAACAAACAACAACAGCAACAACAACAAACAAAGCAGAGGCGAACAAAACAAACCAAACCAAACCAAAAAAACACACTCAATTTTTTCCCCCCAAAAAAGTAAGCAAGAGCAAGCCAGCAGCAGCAAGGTGTGCTATTATCCTGTTTGTGCGAGAGAGAAATACCAGCGCGAGCTTTTTGGTCCGAAGTTTGGGGCCAGCTTCGTGTGTTTGGTTTTCGTTTGCCCACATTTCGTGTGTTTTGCCATTTTGATAAGGCCCACGTCCAGCTGATAAATCATGAGGCATCAACCAGAGAGGTGGGCACAGGTGCTTTAGGAGTGCCAGGGAGCAATTTGGTAAGCTGTTCTTAGTTCTTAGGATGATTTCAGAAAATATTTAGTACATTTTTTTTAAAAATTAATCAATTGTTATTATTTTTATGATCTCGTAGGAAACGAAGTTTTATAAGCAATCGTTTCCAAGTAATAATTGATGTAACAAGTACAACAGCATTTAGCTTTTTCAACAATTTCATAAAATTTTCCAAAGTATCTGAGTATTTTTTTTGAAAATGCATCTCCAGACATTATATCAAACTTCAATATAATAATAAGACCAAACCCTGTCATGGTGATTATACTATTATCATATCCTTTCCGAAATTTTTGGTGTAGACGCGATCAGATCAGTGCAGAGGTATGTAACAGCCAGAAGAAAGCATCTCCGACCCTATAAAGTATAATATTTATATATATATTCAAGTTGATAAAGCCATATCCGTCTGTTTGTCGTTGTGAGGCTCCTGTGTCCTCATAAAGTATCCTATTCAAACCAATTGATTTGAGGTATCCTACTCAAATAAAAAGTATATTTCAAAATTCTCATCGTTGGGCCTTACCTCTTGCCTTATCGGTCTTATCCAGTTCTGCTAGTTAACCAATTTAAGCCTCATTAAAATAATACTGAATTAATATAAGGTTTTTTAAAGAATACTTACGAAAATAAAGTCTGATCTCAAGCAGTATGCAATTTATCACCCTTTGCCAGAGCATCAATACGAGTAGTTAAACTATTTTGAAAGCCAACAAAATTTTATGAATCGTAAGGCAAGCGATAAGAAACCAACATGAATGATGCACTTGGAAAAATTAAAACAAATGAATTAAGAACCAACTATATGTGTTGGATTTAAGGTGCAAAATGAACGCTCGAGAGGGGCCGTCTTGAAACTGGAAAATTTTAATATAAGTTATGTGATAAATCGTCTAAAGTCGGCGGAAGCTACACGATTTATAGCCGAAGACCACAAAGTAATTGCTGCAAAATATTATCAAAAAATATACGAAATCCATCAAATCGCTAAGGAACAATATTTTGATAGGATTGTAACAAATCAAAATATTAATACATATATCGATAAATTGAAGTTATGTCCAGCCTATTGTACTTTTTCCATTTCAAAGTTGGAACCCTTGCATGAAAAAATTTGTACAACTGTTTTGTTTAGTTAATCTTACAAGTTAAGAAATCGAACATTACGATAATATCAAAGAGAGTCAACACAAAAATAAAAGATTCCCCATTTTTTTCACCTTAAACGAGTAAAAGAAGGCATTTTTAAACCACTTTAGGTAAGCTCAAATTACCAAAAATTAATTTTAAAGACACTCGAAAATTATCTAGAGTCATCACAACTTCTGTAATAAACTGCAAAAATTTCCATATTCTTGTCTTGTTTGGTGTCCCATTTTAAGGGTCTGAGCTGAACCTTGGTGTTAGTAAATCAGTTTAATTACTTTGTAATTTTAACTTGATTCGATTTTTTCTTTTGAATTTTCAAAGTTTCACAAATCGCGTTCGATTCAAAAATCAAACACAACGATTTTGTGTCGGAAATTATCATTTTCTATGGTCTCAATCTGTATAGACAGCAGATAATTGATCAATTTTTGCATATTTCTCTCACTGTATAAGTTGCATCCTTCAGCAGAAACACACACACATACACAATCAGGCAGTCAGGGAGTCAGGAGCTATTATGCATCGTCATTACGAGTTGATTACGAAGTTTTAGAGACGAGTGCTAGCGATGCAAGGGGCAGCAAGGCAGCCAGGCAGAGGAATATAATGTTTGTTGTTGCTCTTGTTGCAAGGCAGGCAAAAATGATACATTTTAATGCGAATCTTGATAACTGCCACAGATTGTTGTAAAAAGAGGAAACAAAACTCACAGCAGCCGAGTAGCAGTAGAAGACGACGATGCACATGCACACACAGACAAACACACACACAAACACACAGAGGAGAGATAAGCAGCGAGCTGCTTGCCTGCTGCTCATTCGTGTGACAGCTGAAGAAGTTGTAAGCGAGGGTGGAGATAGTGCAGCAGTGGGGTGGGGGGGAGGTGGGACGGGATGTCTGCAATCACTTGAATATTGCATTAACAGGCACGTAAAGCACTCACATACAGACTCACACTCACTTAGAAGCGCGCTATAAAGACATCGGAAAGTTTTTAGTCCCAAAAAGTTGCAGCCACAGCGTATACGTAATGTAATATTGCTCATACGACGCGCGTTGAGTCGTGTCGTGCGAGTGTGTGTGTGTGTGTGTGTGTGCAACGTGATTTCCTGCCAGGAAAAAAGGGAAGTGGCATGCAAAATGCTTGCAAGTAACTGATAATTCGAAAGGAAGAAGCTGCCAGGCAAAGTAGAAATGAGTGGAACGAGGCTGATAATAACACTAAGCAACAAAATCGGCAAACAACAGGTGAATTGTGTTTTTTATAATCTTATCTAAGGAAGGAAATTAGTTACCTTGAATTAATTATTTAATTTAAATAACCAGATAATTAGAAACAAATTTAGAAATCTCAGTAAAAAGGTGATTTCTGTACTCACGTCGGGGTCACCACTTTGATTTAACTTATCAATTTAAATTCAAGTTTCTGTTAAGGAAGAAGGTCAGGCGAATGCGAGCACCTAACAAACCTGCGCTCGTTAAGATTTTCCTGTTTATTTTATAATTCAAAAACATAGAATCAACCAATAAAGTTCAACAGATTGACCATGGGGGATAGCACACATTTCATGTTTGGGAAATTGTAAATCGTTAAATGAGATCTGAACTGTTTTGAATGCTCGTTACGTGCGTGGGGTCGTATGGCTAATTGCACACATGATGTACAGCAGGACAATGCCTATAAACTACAAAACTCAATTCGTGCGCGCTTGTCGCGCTGTTGTATAATTACCAAAGATTGTATCATATACATATTTTATTTAAATTCAATTTACAGAACACAAAACAATTGCAAATTGTTGATCAAATTGCAATTTAGACACAAAATTTCATATTTAGTGTGGGAGAGTGAAGACCCACCTATAGAACTAAAGGCAGAACTGGGCCTACAATTAAGCCCACTGATGTGTAAACTTAAAAATTCCGATAATATTGTCAACGTTTTCAATTTGCGAGCCACACACACATGTGTCACCAGCAGCCACGCCCCCATTTCAGTGGTAAAACAAATCAAGGCTCAACAGTTGGTGGTTGTGGTAGGTGGGGGCGGTGAGCCCCCATCTCGTTGAGTTGTCAACACACAGGCCGGCGCAAGAAGGAAATCAACAGACCCCGACAACAACTACAACAATGACCAGGCTGCGAAATTGAAAAATAAAAGTAAAGTGCGAAATGCAAAAATCGAACTATGCCTGGTTTTTTTTTGTTTTTGTTTTTGTTAACCTGCATATGGAAATGTCGCGCGATTTTAATTTAAATGCAATCGATATGAGGAAATGGTTAAAAAAGTGGCTGGTGGTTACATCGGAGCAACTTAATGGAATAGATTTACTACTTTACTTGTGGGATAACTAAGTTTAATTCAAAACCTAGAAAATTTTCGTATGGGGTAGATCTGAAATTCGTTTTAAAACCTTGAAATTTTCTCATTTTGCACGATATTTTTATTTTGATTGGGGTTATTTTACAGTTTACAGACAAAACTGAATTTTCCAATTTGGATTTCCATTTGGATTTTTAAAAAATATTTCATTATATTTCAATTCGTGAATATTGCTTAACCTAACGGCTGAATTCTTTACTGCAACTTATCGCACAGTCTCGCGAGAGGAAGTCAGTCGACTGCATTGAGATTCCGACTTTTCCAACCTTACTTTTCTAAAGCTCCCATACTATAAAAATGTCAGATTTCGACCAAACTTAGTGGAATCATGAAAAAGCCTAACAAACGAACATGTAAAACATTTGGAGTCGTTTCCTTTTTAAAACAGAAAAGCTTTTCTCAATAGAACTTCTTATTTGACCAATCATTCGTACTGTAGCTATATGCTATAGTCATCCGATTTTGACAAAACTTTGTTGAATTGAAATGCCAGTTTTAAGGATATTTCCATTGAAAACAAAAAGTTTTTCTCACTAAGATCACTTTTCAGACTACTTTTCTATGACAGCTATACCATATAGATGTCCGATTCAGACCACACTTAGTAATATCTTGGGAAAGCATAGCAAACTAAGAAATACAAAGTTTGGAAGCGTTTCCATTGAAAACAAAAAAGTTTTTCTTACAAAATCTACTTTTCTGACTGTACATTTCTATGACAGCTATTCTATATAGAAGTCCGATCTTGACCGTACTTTGTGAAATCATAAAAAAGCATAGCACACTAAGGAATACAAAGTTTGGAGGCGTTTCCATTGAAAACAAAAAAGTTTTTCTCACTAAAACTAGATTTTCGACCGATCGTTCCTGTGACAGCTATATGCTATAGTCATCCGATCTGGCCGGTTCTGACAAATGTGCAGCGAGCAAAATTTGGTGCAGATAGCTTTCAATCTGACGGAGGAGATAGCATAGAAAAAGACGGACTGACAGACGGACATGGCTAAATCAACTAAGCTCGTCGTTCTGATTAAGAATATACATACTTTATGTGGTCGGAAATGCTTCCTTCTATGCGTTACAAACATCCGGACAATTTTATAATAAGAGTAAGGGGTAAGTAAGGGTATAAAAAAGCCACTCAAAATATTTTGCATATTAATTAATTTCAGTTATTATAATGTAAAGAAAAAAAGGAACGAGTTGGAGAACAAAAAAATCAATTAAGAAATTTATTCAATAAATACAAATAAAGAAACCCCAAAAGACTGTATTTTGGGTAACATTAAATAGAATAATTTAGCTTATACAATTTAAGGTATAATCCAAAGATGTATACTTCACTTACTTGTATATAACTAAGAATGTTTCTAAGTTTCCAGTTTCTAAGAATGAATTGACAATAGCTTACCTGTAAGTAAAGAATAAATATATTTAAATTAATATAAATTCTATAAATTTTTCGTTACATTTGTGGTGAACTTCTACAAAGTCTGAATAATGTGCCAATAATATATTCAACATATTGATCATAAGTACACTCATATGTGGGCCATTGAAACTCTTAAAAGAAAAGACAGACAGAGAAAAAGAGAGAGAGAGAGAGAGAGAGACACACACAGAAGGAGAACAGAGCAACAGATAGCAGTAAGATAAATTGCCCGCAGATGCAGCTTTAGCCAAGAAATGAGTAGACAAACTAAACCAAAACAGCATCACAACAAAAAAACGGAGTAGTAAGTAGCCGAGTAGGTTGTAAAACCAGATTGGGGCGGCGCCCAAGCAAGCACCCAGGCCACCAATCAGAGCGATGCAGCCCTCTCGCTTTGTGGAGCGCTCTCCAAGCTGCTACTCTAAGAGATACCAAACCAAATTCAAAATGGTTGACAGCGGCAGATTGCTGGAGCAGATAATGTAAAGTGCGTCCGATCAGACAAGACTGCGACCACCAGACCAGTGTTGCACAATGCCAGATCAGAGCCGAAGAGACTATCCTTGGAACTAGTTTGGCATGTGATTCAAGTTGGGGTAAAACCTGTTTGGGGTCTCGTGTAATTTGCATTTTGCTTTTTTTTTTCCACCTTTTGCCTTTTTATCATCACTCGCTTGGGAGCGATGCTGGACGACCGGGCAATTATCGCTTTTTGGTCACATCAATGACGCGAGTATGGGAAATTGTTTGGAATGAGAAATGGATGTGAATTGTTATGATAGTTGATCTATACTCTGAGAGTTCCCAACTCTTAAATGATTAGAACGAATTTACAATCCGAACTAATTTTAATATATTGGTTGATAAAGCCATAAAAATTAAGTATAATCAATATTTTAATTCACTTCTTAGTTTACTCTTTTATAAAATTCCTAAAATATTTAGGCTACCTCCTCGTATAGTTGCCAAAAATCCCATAACGGGTTGTAGAAATTAAAGCTAAGCCTAAAAAATCATTTAAATTTAATACCCGAAAAAAAACCCTTGATAAATTGGTTTAAAATTGGCGCCAAGGACCTTAACTTTTTAAGTCAGTTTCAGGCAAAAAACTACCTAATTGTTAGGAATTTCGTTCCTAAATACAATTTTATAATTTATTTCCCCACAAATAAGAAGTATAAACCAAGAAAGCGAATACCTTGTTTTGTGGGTGGTGGTTGTATTATAATTCTTCTTTCTGAAAAACTTTTAAAAACTCGTGCTCGGGTCCTCCGGTAGTTAATTGAACACTAATGGAGACATAACGTGGTACGCCATTGTCTATACGGGCGATCTAGCCTAGCATAATGTTCAGTCGGTCTATTTTTGAGGAAACAGTCACCTAATTATAAGGTCACTTTTCCTGAACGCTCGTAATGTCGTAATCTTAGTTTAAGCTCAGATGGCTCAGATGTTAGAACCGTCGCCTTAGATTGTAGAGGTGGTGAGTTCGAGTCCAACTGCAGGCGTATGTATTTTCTATTTTGCTTTTTTATTATGTGCTTTTTTCGATTTTATAAAAATAAGTTATATTTCTTACAAAATTTGACCCCTCATTTTAACTGCGTCAACCCACTGCTCAGTTGAACCCAATCAGTCAGGGTATGCAAATCTATAGGCAGTTCCATTATTTTAAACACAGCCGAAACAGACATTTATTCTAGACTTTTATTCTTAACTAACTAGTTAAAGAACGAAACTCCAATCCGGCGTTATACAATTAGTCCCCTTTATCTCTGGTTCATTCATCTTGAAAACATTCCCGCCGAATCTAATGGCCATAAATATATCTTTTGGGGGAGATTCCTCTGACAAATGCTTATCGTTTATTAAAAATCAATTAATGCGATCTTCAAAAACTGGTCCACTTAAAACGCCGCCAGCCAAAAAGATCGCCACAAAGATAACAACGCCGATTCGATTCATCGTCGATGACTTCATATGCCATAAACAGAACAACAACAACAACAAAAAACACCCAAAACAAAAATCACACCTTTCGGTTGAATATAAAAATCACTGGGCACTTAAACAAGCATCTCTGCATATGGTCTTATGCATATGTATTTAGTTTATAAACAAACGTAAATTCAAGATGCCCATAAATTAGAAACCTTTCAAAAGCGATAGGCCAGCAATTTAATCGCTGAATCTCTCTCTCTCTCTCTTGAAGTGAAGGCACACGCTGCGTATGCGGAATTTTATCTGCAGGCTACACACTATATATACTTATGTGCGTATGTATCGCGACGGCACTTCAATAAAATTAGAAATTTATGGAAATTAGCTTTTGGGCCAGATAACAAACAGCAACAATACCTAAAAGCTTAAAGCCAAAATGTGTCGTTAATGCGCGAGCCAGATTTCAGATAGCCATCTAAAATGGCGAGTAGCGAGTGGCGACCTAATGCTAAAAAATATATGACTTTTACCATTTAAATGTAAAAAAAAAAAACAAAAAAACCAAATTGTATGTTTTTTTTTGGCGGCGGGAGGAAAGGATAAAATGAAGATGCTATCTGCTGATTTCGTCTGTCAGCAAAAAAAAAAACTGGATAAATATTGTTGTTATAATGGGTAACAACAAACATGAAAAATTAACATAAACTGAGAGAGAAGGGACGAGATTTTTGTTTTTTTTTGGTTGGTTGGTGGCATGCATCATCAGTCAGTGTCAGAACAGTTGGCGTTTTGTCAGCTTCCGTTGCATTTTTCCCCATTTTACAACACTTTTTGCTGTCATTGTTAAAACAAACAAAAAAAAGGAAAAAGTCTCTTTCACAAATACTTATAGATTATGGCAAGGTTATATGGCTACTGAAATGAAGCTTGCACTGACACTACTTTGAAAATATTTGGAAATTACTAAAAGTGGAAAAAGGAAGGGTAGATCAACTCCACATACTCCGAATTTTTGTACTTTCCGGTGATTTGAATTGACAAGAGTCAGCATCCTAGCGCAGATGACTATCAAGCACTCGCGAAATCACAATTAAGATAGTAACACTTATCTAGCCCTATATAACGCCATACACCAAGTGTGTGAATGAGTGCTTAGTTATGCCACAAGCTCACAAACAAATTTCCAAATTGTGTATCTTCTTGTGAACTGAAAGCAAAAGTATTTCCTGTAGCACACCCACTTTTTCGATTACATAGAACTCCGTTTTCAATGCATGAAAATCCCCAGGCTTATGTAAAATTATACTAGATTGTTATCAATATATGAAGGCTGAAAGCCAAAAAGAAGTGTTAAAGAGAACATCGATCTTGTAATGGGCTTTTGAGCCGTTGGGATCAAAAAAGCAAGGAGCTTATTAAGTTTGTTCAAAAGTAACAGCCAGAAGAAAGCATCTCCGGCACTAAAGATCTGATGAAGTTTAGATATATACAATATAAAATCAAATAGGTTTGACTGGTGCTAAGAGAGTACTAGAAACTAGACCTTCGACTCTATCTAAATTTTAATACCCACTTCTATATATCAAATTACTATAAACTTTTAAATTTTCTTAATGATCGGATAATTAGTAAAGGAATTGTAAGAATATCAGCTTCTGTCATATAATTGAATATAATAAAACAAAACTGTTGCATACTTTTCGGAGTTTCATAAGTAACATAATCTCATAACATCTCTATAACATTCTAACCCGCAAAGAGTATTCAATTTTCGACTATCATCACTTGCTTATTTTATATCTGTATCTTTTGCTTTTGTTTTTAATATTTTTAAACGGATTTCGCCGTCTGCTATCGTTGCCTGCTATCTGCGTCGCTCTCTTTTCGGGGGGGTCAGCGGTTTTTATGTCCGCCCACAAATTTATATGGTCTGCGATAAGTGGCATATTATGAGTATATACACTAGTATGTATGTATTTACGGCAACGATTAAAGAAGCCTCAGAAAAAAACCCACATCAAATGTCAACTTTTTTACTTCACTTTACGCCAAACAAAATGGCGTCTGACTGCTGACTGATGATTGGTGCAGAGGAATGTTCGATTTTTATCAGCAAAGCTATATCAGTGAGCGCTAATGCGCTATTGATAAGATAATGCTTACTCATTCCTTCTGTGAGTAAAGAAGGCATTTCGCCGTATGGCATTTCTCTTTCTTAATGTGAGCTTTGCATGCGACAGTTTAATTAAAATATTAATACAGTTGAGCCGCAATGAATTATGAGGTAGCCATTAACAATGTAGTAAATAAGCCAAACAAATGAGGTTAAGAGAAAGAGAGAGGCGGCTTTTTAACCCATTGCAATCATCTGGCTTCCAATATATGTATGTCTCACATTTAGGGACGCTTTTAACCACTGATTTTCCGCAAGGGTTAAATCTGCTCCCCGTGCCGTAAGCAATCATCAAGCCACAACAAATCAACACCCAGACAACCCAACACAAATATATTAAAAAAAAATTTCAAATCCAATCAAAACGAATGAGCCGAGCAACTGACTCCCATTGTTGTTACCAAGCCAAAAATGGCCATGGAATGGTACGTTGTTGGCCACGAAAATCGGCATCAATTTAATATGGCAGCAGCGGCACTACCACCGCCACCACCACGAGGGGGAAAAGCGCAAAGCCAAAATGATTTCAATGCAATTCGCACCTCATAAATCACGAAACGTGTCCCAAGTTGCTGCACGGCCCGAAATAAAAAAGCAAAAAAAAAAAACAAACTCAAAAGTTTTGGCTAGAAGAGATTGCAGGCGGTTTGGTCAGGTCAGGAAATGCGGTGGGCGCTGAGTGTGCATTGGGACTGAGACTGGGGTCTGGTCGTTTGTAGGCGTCGTGCCTGCTGCTTTCGATTCGATAGTGAACTTCTGGGATGCAATTTGTTATGGCATACGGTTGGGTAGGAATGGAACACTGATCGACAAATGTGGGAAATAAACACAAAAACATGCATAATTTAACATTTAAAGCTGAATTATGCAGTCTCTACAGGTACAATTATCGAATTCAGTTCAGTTCCAAGTTATAACTGCGTTTATAAAACACTTATAAAGTCGGTCAAGCCCTACTATAATACACTCTGTAACTCCCAAACTTTTAAGAACAAGTTATCTGGGATTATATCAATCTCAAACGATGTCAGAAGTCGATCAAACACGGATTTTCCTAATCCATGTGCGGAAATCTTGCCTGGTTCGGAGGAGCTTCATTTCATTTCAATCACACACGAGATTAATATAAGCTTGTTATCCAAACTTAACTTAATCACTTAATAATATCAAGCCAAGAAGGTCCGATATGAGCTTCAGCTTTAATGCTTATAATATCATAGATATGAAACATATTTCCACTATCCTTGTAGTCTAGTGTTTGATCCACCTAAAAGGCAGTTCGGTAAGCAGCTTCGCCATTGGCGTATTTGTAACACTTTGGATGCGGTTTAGATTTTTTTATTCAACTCTCTGTGTGTGTTTGGAATGTGTGGCCATTAATTGAAAATGCTTTTTAAGCTAGCAAAGTGGATGAGGCTTAAATGAAAGATGGTGTCGAATCGTGCTCAGACGAACACACACACACACACCAATACACAAATGCACATACACAACCACAAATGAGAAACATACCCATCCAGTCTTAGTCAGCAGTGTGATCCACACCAATCACGATGGCATGCAAACGTTGCAACGCCCCTCAAGGGTACAGAAGAACCCGGAGAACTCGTGCTCTGACCAGCTTCTTATAACTTGCTGATGATCTGCTGATGATGTTGCGGGTAGTGAAACAAACCAACGAGCCGTGAAAGTGTTATAATGGGAAGAAGCAACGTTTTCTTTGTGATATCCAGTAAATTATTGTGACAAAATGGGTATTTGAGGATTGTAGAAATTGTTGGCCCCAGTCAGTCAATTTTCTTTTGAATGTGGTGAATACAAAATAACACTAGGCAGCCAAAATTGGACTTCTTTCGCTATATTGAAAGGTTGGTTTTAGATTATTTTTCGTGGGCTGAACGCAAATCAGTCTATATTTTTAGTAATTTGAAATGCCAAAATGCCTGTTTTGACCCTTTTTAGGCATGTTTTAGAGGAACTTAAGGTTTTTTTTCTTAACACTCCTGGATATTTTCTTAAAGTATAATTTTATCGCTTTAAATCAAACTACCCCAAACAATTCTGCGATTTTCTTAAGTGTACAGGGTTGCCCATATTCGACGGACCCATGTTTTTTTTAAAAAAATAGAAAGAAAAAAATAAAAATTTGGCGGTTGGCAATCATAATCATTTAATTTGTTCTAAGTAGATTTGTTTACATCAATTTTGGAATATGATATCTCTCAAATGGCCGCCTCTGGCGTTGATGGCGTATTGTGCCCTTTTTGCAGCATTTTCCATCGTTTTCGCCAACATTTCGGCCGGAATAGCGGCTATTTCTTCACGAATGTTGTCCTTGAGCTCTTCTACGGTCCTTGGCTTGTTAACGTAAACCTTTGACTTCAAATATCCCCACAAGAAGAAGTCAGGCGGCGTCAAATCGGGCGAACGCGGTGGCCAGTCCAAATCACCACTTTTCGACATCAAACGGCCCGGAAACAATTTCTTCAGAAAATCGATTGTTATGCGACTTGTGTGCGGTGGAGCGCCGTCTTGTTGAAACCCAAACTGCCTCATACGCTTTCGACGAATAATTGGCATCACAAAATTGGTCATCATGTCGCGATAACGCTCCTGGTTGATGGTAACAGCATGGCCATTTTCATTTTGGAAGAAAAACGGCCCAATGACCGTTTTCGCACTAAGCGCCGCACCAAACTGTGACTTTTTCGTCATGAAGAGGCACTTCTTGAATCTCCTGAGGATTTTCAGTGGCGTAAATACGGCAATTTTGCTTATTTACGGTCCCATTCAATGTGAAATTTTAATTTTTTAAAAGCACGTTGAGTTTTCACAATTGACTTGTTCTGTTGAATGTAAATTTCAACTATTTCAGAGCGCTCGCGTGGCGTGTATTGTTCCATGGTAAAAATCTGCTTGGACTGACGCTTCAAACGCGGTATGTGATTAAGCGATCTGACATCTCTGTCAAAAGTTATGGCGTTGCCAGATGGGTCCGTCGAATATGGGCAATGTAGATATATCAATTTGAATACATGTAAGAGTTTGTACTGCCCTCGCTCAAAAAAAATCGCAGAAATATTTGTGATAGTTTATTTTAAAGGTAAGACATAGTTCTTTACAATAATATCAAAGTGATCCAACTCAAATGAAAGTGTTATACATAAAACGAGCCTAAAAAGGTCCCAAAATGTCTTTAGACGTGATGGATCATTTTCAAAAACTGATTTGTATTCAGCTTTACGAAACCATCTAGAATCTCCACCCTTTCAGTATACTTCCGGACCTTGTTGCTTAGTGTATTGCTCAAAGAATGTTTCTAGATCGTGAATAACGAATTTTCCTCATTGCCACCCAATTTCCACTATCACAATAAAAAACCAGAACTAAAATATCCACTAGCCTACCGAAAAACAAGCTCTAAATGGGACATACCAAAGAATGGAAGAATGTCTTCAAAATTCATCTTTAATGTGGTGAAGTTTGTGTTTTAATATGACAGGGTCCTGTTTTTATTAAATATGGTAATCCCCGGTCAACTTCCCTTCCTGATATTTTGTCATTCAAAGTAAACTTGTTTGAGACATTATTCGTTCTCTATTTCATATAGGTCAAATGGTTCTTAAGTATTAAGCGATTCTATGACCAAGCACCATGCTCACCAGACTAAGTATGTTAATATTTATTATGGTTCTTTTCTTCCAAGCAACTAATTGAAATGGTAACATAGTTTCCAGGGTCTCTCCTATTCCAGCCCAACCCAATTCTCAAAACCCAATGCAGCTGTTTGACTTGGTCTTTAGTTCTGCCTTGCTTCTTGTCTGCGGGCTCCATTCGATATCATAATCATAATCGTTAGATCGACCACGCCCATATGCAGTTGGCTTGTATTAAATCAAAAGATAACACCTTCCCACCTAGTTGAGGGAAATTTGCAATTATTTGGCCAGGCGCAAAAAGGCCAAAAGGGAACGTAAATCAAAGCCAAATATATACATGGGGAGATTCGTGCATTTGCCAGCGATTTGGAAAATGTATCTACAAATTGTGTTGGCAAGTCTGTGACTTTCAGCTCCTGACCCTGGTGAACCGGCACGTTCGTTGTTCAGTTTTTGTGGTAATAACAACATGGCAGCAAAGGAAAAAGAGAGGAAAAAAAAATCTATTCGGTGAAGGAGTCTGCAGTGGTCGAAATTAACACCTTTTTTCAGCTGCTGCTGATTTTGCATTTGCGATGTGAAAAACACAGAGAGAGAGAGAGGGACAGAGAGAAATAAAGAGAAAGAAGGGTGCCCCAATCCCCCGCCCGCCAACTTGAAGGAAAAGAAAGATCCCTGAGTTTGAAGCAGCCTAATTGGCATGCTAAACAAGCTGCGTTCAACACGATCTACCAGGCGTATCAGCAGGCAGTCCAAGTCGAAAAGTACAAATGGCAATGCACAGTGGGGCACATGGTTATCAAAATGTAAAGGCGAAGAAAATGTTAGTTGGAAAAAAAGTTGGTTAGTTGTTTTTTAGTGGTGATTCCGTCCTTATTAGAACTCCAAATCAAAGAGTTTGCTTAGAGAACTAATTGTCTCCTCATAAATCGTCACTCTTGAAATTCGGTGTCTTCACTTGGTTATTCAAAACCTCAAATTGATAATGGACACAGCCTGTAATATATCAAATCAAAATCAATCCAAGTTCTGTTAAGAATTTAGGGGATTTTAGTAAAGAATTCGTAAATCCTATTGCACGTTCTAAATAAAATATGTCTTGTTGTTGTTAAGTCCACAAATCCTTCACCACTGTGCCTTGTCACTGCTGCAGCCTTGTTTGTTCAAATGCCATCGCAATGGTGCGACATTAGTTTCACACGAACGCCCACACTCCACTTCACTCCACACCACACCACTCCACTCCACTCAGAGGGAGGCCAGCCAATTGGACGATGACCATCGCTCCTTTTAACCAAAACTCCACCTCCACTATTAGAAGAAGCAGGAGAAGCAACGGCACACGAAACGAAAAGGCGCGCAACAGGCATAACAAAAACGAGAGTGAGAAAAAACAAAAAAATATCCACAAGCTTATCAAATTTTCAAGATTTTTTCGAGCCTTTTGTGGTAAACAAACAAACAATCGTATGACTAAAGAAGGGGGAAAAAGGTAAGTCACCATCTATAAATGTAATATTTTTGCATACTAAATCGATAATCAAAAGGAAAAGCAAACTGAAAAACAAATACCAAGAATTGTACATGCGATAAGCTGAGAGCGAGTTGAGTTGCACTGGACATGGGAGTCAAGTCGAGGCAGCTCGATGAGTCGTCACGTCGGTTCGGTGTGTGGTTCCTACTTATATGGGGATATGCATGACAGATAACAAAATGAACAGAAACAACAACAACAAAATCGCAACAACTTTAGAAACAAAAAGAGTGCTGAAGTCGACCACTGAGATACCTAGTAAGCCATCAAGTTTAGAAAAATATTTGAAAGAAAACACTTTGATCAATAAAAAAAACAGAGCGAGCAACAACAGGAGCAATGATAGTATTGTAAAGTATTGTGAAGACTCGTGTGGTGTGTAACTTGGGCCGGCTATCATATCATACCTCTTAGCAATGACCAAGGGATATGCATACCAAAAAGGTTTTTCCGCCACAGGTGGGTGGTGCTGCCGGCTATCATTGAAGTGCTTTCTATTTGCGATTAGTTAAGTGTCCATAAAGTTCTTCAAATTAATATTGTTTACACAGCGATTTGTTTAGGTTGTAATCAAATAATTAGCCAGCTCAAGGTTAACGCTTGATTATACTTCAATAACAAAATTATACTTTTTTCAGTATAATGAAGAGATGGAAGGGTTATTCTAGCTTATTTTCTTTAGTGTGCTTTCAGAATTGGTCTATCACATCTAGTTTTATGCCAATTTAAGCTTAAAGTGGCTTAAAATTATTATTTTCAGACTTATTACGCACTTTTTGTGTGAAACCTATCAAATTTTTTGAACACTCTTTTATATTAGCATAAAACATTACTTCTTAGCTTTCAGTAAATCTCTTTCCAGACAATTTTGCGATTTTTTTAAGCGAAGATATAACATTTTGAATACACATTCCCAAAAGTATGCTATACATAATGGTAATTTTTGAACACTTGAACACAAAATGATATATCCTGGTTTCAAAAAATCGCAGAAATATTTGGGATATTTAATTTTAAAGCTAAGCAACAGTACTTTACGATGAAATCAATGTGAGTCAAAATAATAAAAAATGTACCCCACAAATGAGCCTTAAATGGGTCAAAATATGACTTTTAAGCTCGAGTTACCTAAAAATCCACAGGTGATGGACCATTTCCCGAAAACAGTTTCTTGTTTAGCGCACATAAATCATCTAGAATCACCATCAACCCTTCAGTATACTGGATACTTTTTAGTATCCTTATTTGGATATTAAAATATCCATTTTTCATATCCTTTGGATGATTCTGAGCTCCGTTGGATGAAAATCTAAGATCCATTTAACATTAAATGGAAATTGTAATATACAAAAATGGTTATTAAAAACTTTAACACGTGGCGCCGTAGGCGGTGATTCCATTTGATAGCTTAGCATTTGCCTTTCTTATTCGATTTTTTATTATCCTTAATTGGATATTAAAATATCCATTTTTCATATCCTTTGGATGATTTTGAGCTCCATTGGATGAAAATCTAAGATCCATTTAACATTAAATGGAAATTGTAATATATAAAAATGGTTATTAAAAACTTAACACGTGGCGCCGTAGGCGGTGATTCCATTGGAAAGCTTAGCATTTGCCTTTCTAATTCGATTTTTTATTATCCTTAATTGGATATTAAAATATCCATTTTTCATATCCTTTGGATGATTTTGAGCTCCGTTGGATGAAAATCTAAGATCCATTGTAATATACAAAAAGGTTTTTGCTGCTTCTAAACTAAACGTCAAACAATTTTGAGCACTGAACAGAATTGGTGAAACTAAAATTAACATTTACCCCATAAAAGCCATCATCAAGTCTCTCTTTCTCTCTCTCCTCTCTCTTCCTATATCTTGTCTTGGTTTTGCTTTACATTATGATGACGACGTGTGGACAATGTCCAGACCATAGCATAGCTTCAACTCCATCCCGAGTGGCTGCAGCGAGTGGCGAGCTGTTATCTCCGTCTCTGGCTCTTCTCTTACTGCTGCACTCAGACGCTAATCTACATGGAATTATCGCCCAAGCCACAAGCAAACTTCTTCTACCTCTTCTCATTCCAGAGACATGGAAAATTAGCGTCGCCAAGTGAATCAGCCGAGTGGCATGCCGAGAGGGATAAGACGCACTTATAAAATAATTATAAGAACTGGCAGGGGGGAGCCCGGGTGCGGGGCAATCGGGGAGCTTAGCCCACCTGATGGCGCTAAGTTATCGCATGAGGCCATTTTCGAAAAATGCGGGCTTATATTGGTGGCTTGTGTGTGGTGGTTGGTGGTCGAGTCGCGAGAGTGTAATCGACAACAAATGCCTTTTTCGACTTTGACGTGGCAAAACAAAAAGTCGCGGCCTTATCGCTGACCTCGATCTCTCTGCACAGAGACACCGGGAGAGACAGAGCGACAGAGAGACAGAGAGACATGCGAGAGCTTGGCAACCGAAATCAAAATCGAAAGCAAACAACAAAATAATAATGACAGGCAATGAAAATTGAATGTAAGGCAAAAACCAAATGCCACAACGCAATGTACCACGTAAATCATAAATTGCGCTATCAGTCCAAGAGATCGACAAAACGGATGCTCCGAAAAATGCGGAGCGGAGCAAACAGCAGCCAGCAGCCAGCCAGACAATCAGACAGCCAGCCAGCTAACAAACATAATTAAGAAACCGAAACTCAAACTGACGACCGCACCAGATAGATAGATAGAGAGATGGATGGCTCCCATATCAGACGGAACCAGCCGCCTGCTGCAAGCCCAGCAGTTGGGCGGTGTGGGTGTGGGGGGAGTGGCTTTTCTAGATGGGGAACAGCCGATAGCCGACAGATAAGCAGAGGGAAATTGTGAAGGAGAGCGGGTGGAGCACGAGATGAGCAGAGATTGAAGCTGAATATAACAGAAATTAGAGGGACATATCGACCGAAAGTTACTCTCTCTGATTTATACATTACAAAGATTGGGTACCAAATTTGGCAAGGATTTTAGGCTTGTCTAGGGATGATTTGGCTAAAACAGGATTGCATCCTTGGAATGCTTACTTTATAATGATAATGATAAATGAAACCAAACGTACTGAAATCAATAATATTTATACTTAGAGTCTGTTGAAAAATGTTATAAAGCAGTTAAAATACGAATTAGTTTTAGCCGAATGTGTTCCTGAAATTCTCAACTGGTTCTAACACATTTCTAAAAGAGTTATGACTCATTTCTGATCTACAGTAATACCTTCTTGGTCTAATTTAAGGATCTTTCTAGTCTTTTTTGATTTGAGCTCTTTGTCATTTCTTAAGCAAATTGGCAATAGCTTTATAATTTTATGTGGGCTTCAACCAGGAACGTTTTCTATTTGTTTAATGCAGTAATATTTTGTATTAAGAGTGTATTAGAGTTGGCTATAGAATTTATTATATTATATTAAAGAATTTCTCTGTACTAATCATACGAGTAAATAGGATTTGACTTAAGAATATTACAACAAAGTATGAAAAATAGATTTTAAAATAGTTAAAAATTAATTCAATATATAAAGAAAAAACTTGATCCTTGTTAAATGCACCGGAGTCACAACGACCAACCTGAGCCACGCTGAGAAAAACATATTGCAACTGCCAAAAGCATAGGTTTCGAGGTTATTGGAATTTTTAATGTGCCCGTACCATTTTGTCAAATAAATACCATAAAATACACAAAAAAGAACCATTTAGACTGGATATGTCTTTGAAATCCCTTTAAATCATCCAACATCATATTCTATGGATGATATTCTGCTCCGTTGGAGGATTAAAAGCATATTTAAGACATATTCAGTCCAAATGGAATGAAGAGATGATACATATATATATTCAGAATCAGGAGATCGGCGGGCAATTGAAAAAGACATACAGGATTAAATGTTGTACAATTTGCATCCTTAAAGGTTATATCGATCCGCCATCGCTGAGAATGTAGAGCTCGAACGAAATGTCTTATACAAATTAACTTATGAATATTAATAAGTAATATTGTCAAGGGGAATGCGATTGAATTCTTACAGCTCGTCAAAGAACCGAACCGATGCGTTTTTCTTTGTGGATTTCGGTTGCGAAAGGAAGCCGGTTCGGTTCACCAGCTGGAATAAGCGGTTCGGCTCAGAACCGGCTTGCATCCCTGTTTTATATGACCAAAAACTTCTTTGATTAGTTTTGTTAATTAAGCATCAACTAACCCCCCTATCCAATGGCGACATACCAACAAAAGCAATTAGCTTTTCGAATCACAGAGAGCTCCTCACTTCAAATGGCGGCGACAAAATGTCTTTATTTATTTTCGCTTGCTTAATTTCTTTTCAAATCAAATTCATATTTTGCCATTACTCTCAACCTTATCATCTGCTCAATAAAATGACGCAGAACGGCGGCGACAAACGAAGAGGAGTACGAAACTGAAGAGAGGAGCACGCAAACTGAACTGATGCTGCTGATGACCAAAAGATTTGCTGAGCTTGCGCGCTGTTGTGCCCGTCGCCCGCTATCAACATTGTCATAAATCGATGGCCAATGGCCAACAATCAATTCCCTTCTGGTATGAAACTTCATCTGGTGCTTTATCTAAATGCCATTTAAGGAGCAAGAAGTGAAAGACCCAAGTAAATTGACGCAAACTCACACACACACTCAGAGAGCTTCCATAATTAAAATGTTTTAATGCTCGAGCGGCATCCTTGAGAGCCAGAACACGTTGTTAACATTAATTTTGCGCCCTGCGGAGGACACGGACACGGACGGCGGCAATTACGCTAAACTGAACAAACAGCGAGGCTGTAAACAAACACGCATCCATCAGTGGTCGCCAGCCGGTGGACCTGGCTGGAGAGAGAGAGAGAGTGAAGCAACAGGTCTCTGGCCACGCATGTGGAAACCCGTTTCGTTATGCCTAAGATTCTGTTTTTTTTTTCTCCCCTCCACCTAATGCCGCCTGTGGCCATGTAAGTTATGCTTCCTCAACACTTGTTCTTTTTGGTTGCAATTTTCTTGAGAAGGATATATCTGAAAATATAGAAAATTCGACTGACTCATCCTTAATTTTTGACTTAGATATGAACCTAACGCTGGGTAAGTGTATCTTCACTTCGTCTCTCCTCTCTCTCTTCAACTTCTCTTCCACCTGGCTCCACACTGGCGACTCCAACACCGTCCCGATAGCTCTGGAAGATATTTTGCGCGCTCGTTGTCCACGTGTGCCTATCTTTGTATCATAATGGAAGACGAGACTGTGAGGCTGGCATTTAGATAAAACTGGCGGCGGCAAATGTCTCCCAGCTGAATCTGCAGCGAATGCCAGTTGGGTCATTCAATTGATTATGCTTAAAGTGCTGGCGGTGCCACAGGGCAACGAATCCAGAATCCAGATCGAACCCAACTAATTTCTCCAACTTCTTAAGGCGCCAAAATCACATGATTGAAATTTGTCAAAGAAACGAAAATAAAAGCCCCAAGATAAACAGACGACAAACATAATGCCAAAGTTGAGCTAATGAGATTTTTGTGCCGATGACGCGATTTTGTTTTCATGAGACACAGAGCGAAGTTTGAGATAAGAATCGAACCAACTCATTTTTCCATTTTTTTTCTCGGGGGGTAACATGAGTGATTCGTTTTTAATCTTTGATTGGGTGGGGTTTTTGGGGGGGGGTACCCAAGACAATAGATAAACAACAAATGGCCAGTGGAATGAGGTGAACGTTTTTGGGTATCTGTATCTCAGTGTGTGATCGGCGCAAAGCTAATGGCATAAATAGATTTCAAATTTGTCCCCCCCACCCCCCACCACCACCACGTAATTACACAGAGACAGAGTACAGAGAGGGGCCCATTTCGATCAGTAAATAAAATCTAGAAATATATTTTTATGGATTTTTAATCGATTGCTGCATGTTGCGAGACGCGACGACGACGACGACGGCGGGGACGACGGGCCCTTTTGGCCAGCGATTCCATCGTCGTGTTTCAATTGCCAGCCATTCATTCCATTTGATTGCCGTGCGTAAACACAGATAGACTAGACCCAGAAGGTATATGTGCGTCGTTTATCGCGTAATTAGTTTGCTTTTTAACTACCGCTCCACCAACTCCCTGCTGAGAGCAACTCGTCTCGCATTGAGACATCCTAATTTTGGTTTATGCGTAGCAGAGCTCCTAACTCCTCCTCCCCCCTCCCGCGCTTGCTTATCTCTAATGACAAATGTTTGCTTAAAAATCTTTTAATTGCACTTGTTTCAGGTTTGCGTCTACCAACTGATAAGCCAAATTAATCGCAGCACTTAAATTTTCATTTTCAAAACGGGTGTGTGTGTGTGTGTGTGTGTGCATGGCCCGATTTCAAGTGGATGCTCTTAGACATCGATGAGTTCGGTAGCAAACGTCGCCTGGTCATGTAAACTTAATCAATTTATCACCCAAAGCGAAGGGAAAGCAACTGTCGGAGTGGGGTGGCATGCATGTAGGAGCGGTAGATAGCTGGGAGTTGTACAATTTGTAATTAATAATTGATTGATGAGTTCGAATGAGCTAAGTATATATGTATTTTGTGCATATCTCTAGGTATTGGGATGAAAACAGATGGTTGGAAGGAGAGAGAGCAGGATTGAAGGTAGGAACATATATTTTAAATGAGTCATAACTCAGACAGTGAGATTGACAACCTTACCCTGAGGTATTTGTAGAAATCGAAAGTAGTTTGTCTTTAATAGCAGGGAAATTGTAAGATTTAGTCATTGAAGCGTCTTTAAGAACACATTTTAATATCCTTGCAGAGGGTATTATAAATTTGTCCAGAGGCTTGTAACGAACAAAAGGAAGCATCTCCGACCACATAAAGTATATATATATTCTCTATAGCAACCAAACTTTGCACAAAGTCTTCTGGTACAATGACGCTACACATTTGTTGGAACCGGCCGCATCGGATGACTGTAACATATAGCTGCCATAGCAATGATCGGTCAAAAAACTAGTTCTAGTGAGAAAAACTTTTTTGTTTTCAATGCAAACGTCACCAAACTACGTATTTACTAGTTTTTCATGCATCTTCATGATTCTGCAAAGTTGGGACGAAATCGGACATCTATATAGTATAGCTGCCATAGAAAAGTAAGGTTAGAAAAAAAGTCTTAGTAAGAAAAACTTTTTTGTTTTCAATGTAAACCTATTCAAAATTGGCATATAAGTATTTTATAAGCTTTCACACATTTCTTTAAAGTTTTGTCAAAATCGAATGATTATAGGTTATAGCTGCCATAGGAATGATCGGTCGAGAAACTAGTTTAAGTGAGAAAAACTTTTTCGCTTTCAAAGAAAACTCCTCCAAACTTTGTATTTCTTAGTTTGCTATGCTTTTGCTTGATTACACTAAGCTTGGTCGAAATCGGACATCTATATAGTATAGCTGTCTTACAAAATTAGAGTCCGAAAAGTAGTCTTAGTGAGAAAAACTTGTTTGTTTTCAGTGGAAATGTGCATCAAATTAGTTAAATCAAGAAAGAAAGTCGGTCAAGCCCGACTATAACATATTCTGTACCAAGAAACAGTCTTTTGATCATAACTCGAAAACCGTTCATCCGATCTTCTCCATTCCTTTGGCGGATCGATAAGTTATCCTGATAACTAAATATGTCCAGAAGGAACAAGCCTTCTATCTTCAAAGCTGTGGGAGATATGACGTTTTTTCCATATTGCGGGGGCGGGAGGGGGCGTGGCCAAAATTGAAAATAAACCTGATTTGCCTGCAGACATAAGAAGCATATGTCCCATACATGTCAGACCTCTATCTCTTACCATCTCTGAGATCTGTGCGTTCATACGGACAGACAGACAGACGGACGGACGGACATGACTCGGCTGTTGATGCTGATCAAGAATATATATACTTTATAGGGTCGGAGATGCTTCCTTCTGGATGTTACATACTTTTGCACAAACTTATAATACTCCATGTACCTACGGTACAGAGGATAAAAACGTGCTGCAAGGGTATACAAACTTTGGCAGAGCCGAAGTTAACGAAGTTAACGCCCCCCGCCGCCTCCGCAATTTGAAAAAAACGTCTTATCTAAACGTAAAGATTTGATGAATGGGAGTCGAGTTATGAGCAAAAGAATGTTCAATGGAATGGATATTGATATGGATAGCAGTAACAGTGCTGCTTTTAGCATGCTGAGTAGAAACTTTCGTTAGTACAGAATATATTACCTATAAAGTCGGGCTTGACCGACTTTCATACTTGTTTGGATATTAAAATATATATATAACAGGGATGCAAACCGGTTCTGAACCGAACCGAACCGCTTATTCCAGCTGGTGAACCGAACCGCAAACTGAACCGACTTCCTTAAGGAATTGCTGAACCAAACCGAAAACCACAAATTAAGACTGTTCGGTTCGGTTCAGTTCTCTGACGAGCTTTAAGAAGGGACTCGCTTTCCTCTAGCCAATGATACTTATTAATTTGGGAATTTGACACGTTTCCTTGAGACAATTTCTATACATTTCCTTCGACTCTCTACATCCTTAGCGATACCGGATCGATATAACTTTTAAGAATGACTTGACGAAAATTTAAGAACATGTAATCCTGCAAGTCTTCTGCAATTGCCCTTCGATATCTTAATACACCTGCCATCAATCTACATTCTTTCCCCTAGTGGACAATATGTTCAATTTTCTGTAGTACTTCTTTACCTAAATTAAATCTAAGCCAGAAGAGTTTTTTATTCTTTTCTAGCCGACATTCTCTGTTTTCCTTTAAATCCGAAATAATACATTTTGGACATTCTTCTAAGGATTTTAAAGATATTCAAATGGATTATATTAATTTGCAAAGTGTGCGAAAGTCGCATTACAATAGAAAGCATAATATTTCATAATGTGTCTTTGTGAACCACTGAACCGAACCGAAACCGCGGTTAAGTCAGCTCTAAAAACCATGTAATGAACCGAACCGCCGGTTCAGAAACTGTGTAAACCACTAAACCGAACCAGTACTTATATTCGAGTGGTTTGCATCCCTGATATATAATGCTATCAGCCGAAACTACCTAACCTAACATATATAATGCTAAAATTTATCTCAAATTTTCATTCAACTGATCTGAAAATCACCAAAAGGATATGAAAACTGGATGTCTGAAAGAGAACTTTATAGAAAAATCCCCAATTTTTTAATAATATTTTCAAGGTCAGCTCTTTGACTGGCAATGGCCACCACCAGCTGAAGATTATCAAACCAACAGTGTACAATACACACACATACACATGTGATGATTTGCGGCGGTCTAATGCCCCGGCAAAACCAAGGCCCAAGCTTAATCACAGATTGCAGATCGGGGGAGAGACAGCCAAAGAGACGAATGCAATCGGCGAGGCGACGCTTCGATGAGGCAAACAACACTGGAAGACGGACAGTCTGCCGCTGCCTGGCTGGTCCGTGGTCAATTAAACGACTGCTGCTGATCGCTGGCCATAGATAATAGGACCCCTCCATGAACTTTATTTAAAAGATAAGCCCCACCAGGAGATTGATAAAGAAAAGAAAAAAAGCCAAAATGAAATTGGCCAGCAGACGGCGAAGAGCGCCTAATTAAGTGGGTGGGGAAGGGGGTCAGGCACAAAACTGATGAAGCTGATGATGATTATCTCTATGGACATTTCCTTTCCAAATTTCCAAAAATCAACCGAAACCCAATCTGAAGTAGAAATCAAGGGGCAAAGTTGTTGAAATTATTTCATGAGAGTCGCCGCCGCCGCCGCCTCAATGGGAACCGATAACGATTATCATTATCGCTGACAACACCCTGAAGAACATCAAAAAGTAAAAATATAGAACAAAAAATAAAAATACGGAGCACTCAAAATTGGAAACCCACAAGATGCCCGCACTGCGATAAGGTGTCGAAATACGAACTGAGATGTGAAGCCTGATATATAATTCCGTGGGGCGTAGAGCTTCCTAGGGAACGATTGCTGACAGAGATTTATGGCCTACAGAGTGGTGTGTTATCAGTGCCAGGCGGCAGTGATTCTTATTTCAAATGAAACTGATATCTACCGTTTGGAAATACGAAATTAATTAGGCGTGCGATTTGCCAAAATATCATCATCATCAAGTAAAACAGAGCGGACGTAGATCGATCATGATGATAGCTGGGCAAAAGCCAACATGGTTATACTTTTCAGCTGAATCCGACAAGCCACATCACATTGACATTTTTATCTTTAGTTAAAAATCTTTTCAAATTGTTATAAAACCGACACACACACACACACACACACACCAAATTGTTTTTATGTATTTTTTTTTGTTCAGTTCATTCTCATTTTGAAGCAAAGCGCGACAATCTTGCCATCAGATCAGCTGATAAGCAAGCCCGAGCATTGTACAAATCATACAAGCCAACAACAACAACAGCAACAACAACAGCAAATACCAACTACAATCGACAGCTGTTCCAAGCGATTTTGAGCTTTTTCTCTGGTATTTTTCGAAAATAACTACAAAACATTATCTCAGTTCAGGCATCAAATTTCCATTTTATTTCGATTGTATGCAATGATTAGCAACAAAAGAAGAGGAGTAGGAGAAGGGGGGAGCGATATTTGATTAGTCAGGCAAATGCCAATCGAATGAGAGATTTAAGTTTTGTATACTTTTTCTTAACAGTCACAATGAGTGTGAGTTGGCTCTCACTCCAAAATCAGCGTAAATTGTACGAGTGATTCAGTATATTTCAGAAATTTTATCTTATGTGTGACTGCAGTCAAAGCCCTCAGCTCTACACTCAAAATAAAACATTTGAAACACAGAAAAAATCGAGATTTCCGGTACGAAATCAATCCCATACGTTGTCAGGAGTCGGTCAATCCCGGTTTTTCTCATGCCAAGTACGAATAAGATTGACTTAATCTCGAATATTTCGGATCTAGTACCACCCCGGCCATTTTTTTTTTTTTTCAATGTATGCATCTCTCTTTGGAAGTTAAATTTTCTTGCTATAAGCCAGGATTTGTGAAAAAGAGCGAGTCCATAAAGTGAAAGTTCGGAAATCAGACGACTCAAACTAGCTCTGATCTGCCCTCATCGACATACATAGATTTGTGTGGTTACTTATGGCCGTCTTAGACGCCTTTAAAAATTGTGTCTATAATGAGTATGGTCCATACGGGTACTAATTTATGCTAATAATAGCTTCCTAAGCTGCTCGCTTTCGTCTCATTAAAAATTTATCTTACATTTTATCAAAAAATGTCTCAACGATCTAAGATTCCATAAGATTAAGCTTGGAAACAAATCCTTGGGTTTGAGAAGTAAAGAAACCGGTCCAAAAGCCGACCCTTTTTAAAGGGGTCGAAATCCTAGACCAAACCTTCTACAGCATTTTAGAAGTGCTTGATCTCTAGATTTTGAGATCAGAGTCAGTCAAAAGCTAATTCCAATGCTAATTATTCGACAATTTGTAAATATCTACCTTTATTTTTAAGTACTTATTAAAAAAAAAGTTTCTGGTCCCCAAAAGTACCTTTTTTGTGGGAACATTCATTGATGACTTTAAGGTTGGAACGAGTTTTTCATTTTTACAGGTATAAAAAGATTGTTTAAATCTTTTTTTCATCAAATTTTATCCATACACTTATTTAAAATCAAGCAAGAAAGTCAGTTTGGCAGGGTGTGGTGCAGCGGGTAGTGTGTGTGCCTGTTGTGCAAGAGGTCGTGGGTTCAATCTCGCCTTGTGACATCTAATATATAAGTTTTTCTTTAAAACCTTACACAACCGTTCCCCTTCACTAGCTATTGGCGCCAGTTTTGAAAGAACTAGCCATGAAAAAGCTTTTCAAATATTGCCGTTCGGATTCGGCGTTAAACTGTAGGTCCTTTTAGAAAGGGTTTGTCTTATACATGTCCAACCTCGTTCTCTTACCATTGCTGAGGTCTGTTTGATTATACTGACAGACGGACGGGCTTCTGCTTCCTTCTAGCTGTTACATACAAGTGCACAAGCTTAATACACTCTGTGTGCGGTACAGAGTACTAAAATTTACTCGGCTATAAGTTCTCAATTATCGATAAACCAGCTCAGTCGCGCATGTTTTTGCTGGGTGACTCAAGACTTGAAGTTGTAGGCCCACTTTACACCCTTTCTCTCTTTCTCCCTGTCTTCGACTACTCTTTTGCTTGATATGCAAATGCGCTGGCCAAAAAACAACAACAACGCACAGTAAACAATAAAAACAAGCGAATGAATATATGTACAGAAACTGAAAAACAACATTTTGTAATTTGTAATGCTTGTTATTTGTGTGTAGTTGTTGTAGTTATTTATCTGCTTGATATTTCCTGGTACGATTTCAATGCACAGAAACAACAAAATAATAAAAAAAAATAAGTTGCTTATCGCAAAAATTATTAAAAAACACAATGTCAAAATGACCCAAAGCTTTCAGAGTTATACGAGATTATCTAGCAATTGAAAACGGACTACCCAGTGGCGGAGAGAGGGGACTGAGGCAACCTGAGCCCTGCTTTATCACTCCATTCACCAACTGCAATTGCAGTTCGGTTCCACTGTTATCGCCCTCAGAGAACGCTACGTATGACACGTACCCGCCGATTCTGATATGAAATGGAAACGGGGAGAACAAGACCGCTGCGAGCCCGGCTCGACTTTGGGAAATTGTCACCCGCATGAGTTGGCCGTGTCTTTTGCCGTTTGGGGCATGATACCGCAGCCAAGTACGAGAACAACAGCTGGCCATTAACATAAAATTAGTGATAAGCGTAATTAAAATTTATAAAAAATACAGAAAACGCAAAGTGTTTATCTATTTCTTTTTTTTGTTCCCTATTTTTTTTTGGTCCCCCCTCAGTTCAACCCGAGGGCGTTGTCAGCGTCATCGTCACGATTCCAAATGCTAATGTGAAAAACCCAACAAAAGCTACGCAAGTTGCTGCTGCTGCAATTGTGATAAAAGTTTATCGAGTTGCGCTTTACTTTTATTTTTCCAAGCCATAGGAAAAACAACGTGGAGAAGGCAGAGGCAAGTGTGCTAAAGATAAATATGCAAAGTAAAACTAGTTGTGGGGGGTGGTGTGAGAAGCCTCAGGATGGGCCAATGATAGTGCAGGTGTAACAGCAACAACAACAACAACAGCTGCATAGATAAATGTCCCAATTTATCGAAACTTAAGTTTCGCCACGAGTTCTTTTGATGTTCACCTTCTGTATACCCTGACAAAGGAATTTTAGAAATTTTCTATAAACATATAAAAGTAAAGTCAGTTTCAGTTGCTAGCCTTCCATAACTTGGCATTAATCAATACTACAATATAATACTGCCCAATTTGGTCAAAATCGGAGGATTAACTATATTCTTGTCATAGAAAAAAGCATGCTATAATTATCGAAACTACCATTAGTTTCCCAGCAAACATTTTATCAACCTTTTGATCACATTCGAGTCTTTTTCGAGTCCTCGGTCTGATTAAAATAGTCATAAATGCGCTGTTTTTCTGATCAGATACTATACTTTTGTCGGGAGAAAATGGTACCCTAGCCGCGACTCATCTTGAGGAGCCGATTTTAAACCGTTCTTCTGAACAGTTTTGACTCATTTTGAAGTAATTTTCGAGTCTTTTTCATTAATATTTCAATAAATCACACTTTGAGCATAAGTACGACTCTTTTTTGAGTCTTCTTTTAATCGCTCATGATACTTATCCCCTTTTAATCATCAAAAGAGCTCAAAAAAGACTCATCAAGCTGATTTTTTTTAAAATGATCTTCCAAATGTTGGGTGGGTTATGTAGTAAGCAAAAGTACGTAAGTAAGTGTTAGTCGGGATTGACATAAAGGAGCACAATATATAAAGTTCTTTAAAAGCTTCTGTTTGTATTAAAAAGGTATTTAGCAAGTATTTTATGCATTTTTTTTTATCATACTCAAGTCTTTTTCGAGTCCTCGATCTGATTCAAGTTGTCTTATGGTCTTAAATGATATTTATATAGCGAGCAAATGGTACCCTAGCCGCGACACTTCTTAAAGAGTAATTTTCGACTCATTTGCAAGTCCTTTGCGAGTCCTTTTTTAGTTGGATATTAATTAATCATACTTTGAGCATATCCATGAGTCTTTGTCGAGTCTAATTTTAAACCCACCTGATAGTAATCTCTTTAATACTCTGTACCAGAGGTACGCCCACCCAACATTTGGCAGATCACTTTAACAGAAATCCTCTGGATAAATCTTTTTCGACCCTTTTTGATGAGTGATTAACAGAAGACTCAAAAATGACTCAAGCCCTATGCTCAAAATGCAATGGATTTAAAAAATCACTTGAAAAAGACTTTCTAATGAGTCGAAACTGATCAAAAGAACGGGTTAAAAACAACTCTTCAAAAAGAGTCCCGACTCGGGTATGATTTTTTGTCTACATAAGTTTTATTTATGATCTCAAAACGAACGCAGTTATGACTATTTAAGCAGACCGAGGACTCAAAAGAGACTCGAATGTGGGCTGGACCGACTTTTTTACTTGATAAACATCAAAAGGGATCAAAAAAACATCAATCCAAATGTTGCGTGGCTTGTTGCTTGCCACTCTACACCTCTTTCCCACAAGCAAGAGATTTTCAGTACTTAACTCATGGGTGAGTTTCATGGGAAGTACCGAATCATGCCTGAATTCAGGCATAAATTCAGTTATTTCTACTGCTTAGCTCTGAATTCAGCCCTGAAAAATTCAGTACTGAAATATAGAACTACAGGGGACCTACGGCTTATCGCCGAATCCGAACGGCAATGCTTGAGAAGCTTTATCATAGCTTGTTATTTCACAGCTAGCGCCAACAGCTGGTAAAGGTGACCAAGTGTGTAAGTTTGTTAAGAAAAAAACTTGTTCATTAGATGTCCCGCGACGGGGTCGATCTTACGGCACACATAATACCCGCTATACCACCGCTGATAAATTTACAAAAAAAAAAACAATCTTTCTCTAATACAGTAAGGCCAATTAGGTACATAAACACATAAAGGTTTCTGTTAACTTGATGATGTCTTTTGGTATAGGTATTGGAAAGTTTGCCTGGCCAAAACTGACAGGTCCCAGCCAAATAATTCTAGTTTTCTTTCGACCACATATAGTAGACGCAGCTATATTTGACACTTCTCGTATAAACTAAAACAATTCTAAGAACTGGACCTCAATGTGATACATCCTCATACAATTTATGTGTTAGTTTTGTTTATTTATACATTGCCATTACTACATTTTTTTAAAAACTACTCAAAACTGCTGCATTGAACTAAGTGAAACATGAAGCAGTATTGAGGACTCTATAAGGTATAAGGTAAGAGTCGCAGACTCAACAAAACTTAACTAAAATGCCTTAGTAGGCCATTGCAAAGTCGAATGTTTTCAAAAAGCCCAACGAATACCCAGAACTACAAGTACCAAGCCCAACACGGATGTTAGTAAACCATAGTACTTTGCGAAATGTTTGGAATCTATCAAAAATATTTGTTTAAAACTATTATTTCAATTAATTTTTTTAGCAATTGTAAATCGCAGCAGGAAAGTATGCTCTTAATTTTTTTTTACAATAATTAGTTAGCATTAGCCTTACTTAACAACTGTTATGCTAACAGAGTTCTGTTAAGTCAAGAAAACAGCTAAGATTCTTTTGCTCATAACTTGACTATCGCTCAACCGATCTTCACCATTCCTTCGGCGGATCGAAAAATAATAATGATTACTAAATATGTCCAGAAGGTACCCATGCCCATGCGTCTGTTCGAGGCACATACTATAATGGTATTCCTGAAAGTGATAGATTTGATTTAGATTATTTTTAAGCAAATCTAAATCAGTTGAGGGAACGACCCCTTTTGCGCACTGATTTGATTTAGATTTCGTGAACTGCTGACAGTGTGACCACACTGCTGATTGACCAATGGCGCCAAATCAAACCCATGCGCGAAAGCAAAACAAGCGGAAAGAAAGTGTGAAAACTATTTTCCAAGCATTTTAAATAATGGCTTATTGGCAGAATATGTAGTTTTAGTATTGTGAATTGAAGTTTCGAATGCTATTTGGCAGAACTCAAGTTTAAGAGGCAGGATAAAATTTTGGAAGAATTTGAGAAGGTACAACATTCTACGAGAACTGTGCAGATATGGCATCACGGACATCTTTGCCCTAGTCAAGCACAAGCTCTAATTACTAAGAGCTCTTTTGATTTTGTCAACTTTAGGCCACTGGACTTTCACCCTTTAATGAGTCTCGTATGCACTCTAATATGCATTGAATAAATGATTATTTAATTATTAAAACGTTCTCCATTTTGATATCATAGCAGAATTCAAACGAGCACCAAGCGCGCCATGTAAATAAGGCCAAACCCAAAACGAAATCAAATCTAAACCACATCTTAATCAGCCTTAAAGTTGATTATTTAAAATCAATTAGTATGACCGTCAATTCCTCACTTACTCTGGGCACACCTGACATTTTGTATGGAGCAGCTGTGAACAGCTGATCAGCGAAATCTAAAACTAATCTAAATCAAATCTAAATCACTTTCAGGAATACCATTTATGTTTATAAGCACCAAATTATTCGTGATTAATGCCCTTCAAAGTATGCAAACTTTATTTCCTTAAGCTGTTATAGATATTAGACAGTGTATATTTACTCAGATTGTTGGGTATTCAACAAAATGTTGAGCTAAGTTAAATATAAAATATATACCAAAATTATTCTTTTTATATAAAGTAGCATACTTTAAAGGGCTTTAAGCATGATATATTTTGTGTGAATAAACGTAGTATATATCTGTTCCAGAATAAATTAACTTTATAGTTTCGAAGATGATTTTTTTTCTGGCAATTATATAAAACTGCACAAACTCAATATACTCTGTGTCTGTCTTTGGCATTTATAGAGTACAAAACAAACACTTTTGGAGTAGGCTTTCATAGCTTATTTATGCACTAATCATACTAATCAGTTGATAAAGTCAAGTTCAATACAACATTAAGAATTTTGAGGAAACCAACACACTTCCTAGAAAATGTTTGCCTAAACAAATTGTGCCTTAAGCCAGGGCCCAGTGAGTTGTTTCGATCAGGAGCAGACTTTCATTCTTTTACATTTTTGTTGACTAGAGCTGATATCATTTGTGTGGGTGGCACAGGAGGGCTTGGGTGGTGACCAGCCCAGAAACGTGCTGCGATAAGGAGTCCAAAATGGCAAATGCTTAAGGTGAGGCCAGGGCCAGGTCGGACGGTCGGACGGTCGCTCGATTAGCCGGCAAGTCAAGTCCAGTGTCCAGCTCCGGGCACGTTTTATCGATTTCGAAAATGCACTCATTGGGTGTCATATATCAAAATGGCAACAACGAAATGTAATTAGTTAATACTCTCCAACTCATATAAGGTGTGTCGCTGGCAAACAGCACGTTTCTTGATATTTGTACACACAACTGAAGCGTTAACAAAGAAATTTAACTTGATTTCGTTGAAAAGCAAAAAATGCAACAGCAACAACTTGGCATAGTTTTTTGTTTTGTTCTGTTCTTTGTTTTTTGTTGTTTTCATGCATTTAATATCTGTTGCCTGTTTGCGGTGTTCGCTCACATGTTTTATGGCCAGAAACAGTTGCAGTTGGCCTAAAGAGTTCAGTCAGTGCTGACCTAAGCTATGCCCATTTTTGGTGGTAGTGGGGATATTGCATCCATCCAGCCTACCATCCATCCATCCATCCATCACTCACCTTTATTCAACGGCTTTGGATTTGATTGTTTGCGTCGTGACATTATTGTATACATTGGAGACGATGATGGCTGAAGTCCAACTTGTTGGAACCGGACTACATCAAAATCCCAAGGCTTTCCGTTTGTTGGACATTTACAAAAAACTAAACACTAAACACTTGGCACTCGAAAACAGTTATCAACTTAATAAATAATAATTACAATTTATGATTACTGATAAGTGATTGAATTTTAATTGATTTTGAACGAGTGGCGCGATTTGCGGGCGTTTGAAAACGCGCTAGCGATTTGTGGGGCGATATTAAAGTTTTTCGTTTTTCAAGTTGCAAATTGTTGATTTGCTGATCGCGCGTGTGTGGCCGAGTCTGTGGTCAGGGGGCGTGACGGAGGGCGGTTCAAACACGTCCGAACAGTGCAAAGTCTTGCTCCCAACTGAAACTGTCGGTTGGCGTCCAATGAAAGCTCCAAAGAAAACCGGTGGCCGTTCTCGAGAGCAAGGGAAAGAGCGAGAGCCAAAGAGAGAGAGAGAGAGCGAGAGAGCGCGACTCTCTGCGCGCGCATTTTCATTTTGTTTTTACTTTATTTTTTATTCAGTGTTAGGCTTTGCCGTCTGCTTCGCAACGTGATAAGAATCAAAACAAAAACGTTGAAAACTTTTACGCACGATTCACTCCTCCTGCTAGTTAGCCATATACATCCACACACACACACACATACATACACACCTGCACTGGCTTACTTTTAAGGCTTACAAGATATCATTAATTTATATGTGTTAATATTTCTTCTGATTTAACTTAATTTATTTACAAGTCTTTGGGATTTGCCCTTTTGTGTATGCTACACTTTCTGCCATACCTGCAGCTGCAGCTCATCTAAGTAGGCAACAGAAAATGCTGCTCTCATCAACAGCTGTATGCTCAGTGTGACCCTGACTACGGATTATAAAAAAAATGTCTGACTACTCGGCCACAGATGGCGCCACTACCTAAAGCGCGCTTTTTAAATGTATTTTTGGAAATAAAATTAAAACAAATAAAAACTAAAGATATATTTGCCTACCAATAAAAATGTTACACTTGCCATTTACCCCGCAGAATTCCATTTCCGGCCGGGTTTATTTTGCTGACCATTTTGTTTTAGCTGCAAGCATTTCCGTTTCAATCCTCGAATTATTTTTGGTTCCCAATTTTTCTTTTTTTGGTTTCTTTTTTTCGGTCTTTTATAATTTGCACCTATAATGGAAATTTTTCTTGCTTTGCATAGGACGCTCATAGATTTTAAAAATGCTGACAGCAACGGAAATGAAATGCTTCCTGCACCCGCACTTCATCCCCCTACCCCGCTTGGCCAAAGCATCAACAGGATGGGACGGTCCTTGCAAATGGAATGCATAGGCCATAAACCACCAGACTGAAGCATAGCATAATCCACGCTAACATATGGCTGAGCCGATTAGTCTCGACTCCACCTCGCTCTCTTACCATTAATTTTGGGTCATTGCTTAATCGCTGCAAATGAAGTATACGCATCGTTGACCTTCGCATCGTTCATTAAACTTGTCGCATTTTTATTTTCTGTTATTGTAGGCGTCGGTGATTTTTTTAAGCCAATCCCTGAAATGCTCTCAATATGCAGTTCGGCCATCGCCAAAAAAATAACCTAAAAATACATCAAATAAATGTAAAAAAAATGGATGGACGAGCAAGATGATGTGTACTGGGGGCAAAATTAAGCTCTTAATGTTTATCAAACTTGGCAAATTAAGAGAATGTTTAAGGCTGAGATGATATTTGTTACGATTACTTTTTGAATCCTGAAATCAAGTCAGATTGTTGCAAATCCTGCAAGTCAAATCGTATTTTAAGCATTCAAAAAAGGTAAAACTTATGCAAGAGGCAAAGTCTATTAAAAATAGAACCGAAAGGTACTCAAAACCAAACTGGTATAACCCAAAAACTGATAAAACTAGTAAGATCGATCGATTTCCCATCACCTACATAGCCCCTACGTGTCACTTAATCTTAGATTTAAAGCTGTTAATTGTTATTTTATGTAGAAGATAAAAACTCGGCCTTAAAACAAGAAATTCTAACTTAAAGCTCCCTGAAAGTATACAGAATTGTGGAATTGGTAAATTTCCAACAAATTGAATACTCCATTTATATAATTAAACTCTATTAAGAGCAGATTTAACATCTTCCAGATAGCTGTTATTACTACGTTAGCATACTAAACCAAAATCATGATATTTGCCCCTCAAAGTATGCTATATTTATGAATTTGTATGTTAATAACAGAGATAAACTTAAACTAGCAAACATTTTGTGGGGTTTTGTATCATCCCCTTCAAAACAAAAAGTTTGGCCTTAGTTTGAGGAGATAGTTTGACAATTTACACATACAAAATACACTAGCTAACACGTATTTAGCATACAAGGGATTAATAAGTAATATGTGATATCCCAATTTTATCAACCAATCAGTAGATTCGCCTTGAAAACTTGAATGCGATTCCTTATTACTAACTAAACTTGCTTTTTCATCATTCAAGCTTTGAATTGGCGATACATCTCATAACAATTACTAAGCCAACCCCAATTCAAGTTGTTTTTAAGATTGAGAGTGCACGGAATTCCCAATTGAGAATTTCAAGTTGCCAAATCTAAGCGAAATGCCAGAAATATACTGTTGAATACTTTTAGGCTTAAGAAATCTATGAAATCAATTCAATATAAGTAGTATCTTTCAAGTGTAGGAAGCAGCGTGTGTGATAGTGATATAAGGGTTGAATTTTAAAATAAAATTTTCTATTCTATTCTCAATTATAAACATGGGAAATTAAATGGGTAAGATGTTATGAACCAAGGTTGGATTCACCCCTTTGAACTCTGAAACCGTTTCGAAAATTGAATCTAAGACTTTTCCAGCAGATTTTAAGAGGTTAAACAAAAAAGAACCTAAGCTGAAAAAAATACATTTTAAACGATTCCTTGCAAACTATTTGATTATTTTCGAAACAACAGACACCTTCACCAATGTGTCTCTCCCCTAAATGGCAAAAATTCGACAGATGTATCCACATATATACCAACACACCTAGACACATACAAATATCTGTCAGGGCGGTCTGTCATAGTGCATTCACACTCAAGGCAAGACGAGGGCGAGCAACTTCCAGGTCAAGCAACTGCTGTATGGACGAGGCCATGCTCGGGGTAACTGGAAACAAATTATATGGCGCAAACAACCGAATCTGTTGGATATTTTTGTATCTTTTTTTTGGGCAGAGTGAATATCATTGACCCAAGGTGCAGTTACCTTGCGAGTGCAATGCTCTGACTGGCCAGCCCTGGAGAGCATTACGCATTGCCGTTAACCTTGTTTGCAGCTAGCTCACGCTCTCCCTCTCTCACTTTTACTCTCTCTTCGAATGATCCGCGACGCCTCAGCGAGGCCTGAGCTCCTTGCATAAATTAAAACCGCTGATGAAATTTACCAATTTTGGCGCATAAGGCAAAAAACAAAACACAAAACAAGAAACCCATCAAATTATGCATTTATTTTAATCCTTCTTTGTGGTTGTTTTTGTTGCTTTTGGCTGCACTTTGCCGTTACTCTGCCTTTCGGCCACCGCCCACAATTTTCGCTTTGCATTCGACCAAAGTCCATTTGGCTGCTGCCCCTTCTCTACCCTCCTTGGGTTATTTATAGCAACAGAAAAGCACAAAAACAATTGCAATAGAAACTTTGATTATATTTGTTGCTGCTCTCTCGCCAGCCTCTGCTAATTGGCTGGGGTGGGGGGGCAAAAACTGCTGCTTTCGTTTTTGGGTCTGCCATTGCGGTAGGTTCCGTCCCCAGTACGAGGCGGCGTATACGTAATGTTCATGCTTCAATTCAAATGACCATGGGGGAGCGCTGACTAAATGGGCTATACATATGGCTGAGTGATTAGGTGACAAATCTAAATGGTGGGGGGTGGGTGGTTGTTCTGGTACCAAGATATTTCTAGAACAAAAGCTTTATTGGGCTTAAATGAAACTTAAAATAATCATGGCCTTGGTAAGATCATGCAAATAAGTAACAAGTCTTGAACAAATTGTAATACACATGCTCTTGAGATTTGAAAGACTTTACTAGAACTCGTCGTAGGTACAGAACTTTAAGAATAGATTTCGAAAACAGGTAGAATTAATGATATACGAACTTCAATCAATCCAAATCGATGTGGGAAATCGGTCAGCACAGGATTTCCTTATACCAAGCACTAAAAGATTGGCTTGATTAAAGTTTTTTAAGTCTCAGAATTCTTGTCCCTTTTTTAATCTTAATTTTCCATAATTTTAGTCTATTATTAGTCGATTTAAGCTCGCCATTGCTTGATTTTAGGCCCCATATGGATTTAAGTTCGACATTTGTACGTCATTTCAAATCTTTAAATCGTCTTGGTGTAAGAATGAAGGAGAATAAATTGAACTCGATATTCAAATTACTTATAATCCCAAAAAAACGCTATAAAAACGAACCAAATTGACAGGAGTTCGATATTCAAACTTGATGTGATCCCAACATAAACTTCTCACATGAATCTTACTTCAAAATAGCATATTCTAGCCGACGTAAGGTCATTATATGCTTGTACACCCCCGTTTTTATCTTTTGTAGACTTTGCCCATTGACTGCAAGTGATAAGCTGCTTAGTCATGTCATAAGTGCTATAACTGGTAGAGAATTTCAAGGCAGCATAAGTGCAAAAAACGACACAAAATATCAGTCGCTTACTTAACAGAAGCCTGTGACTAATTATTTCGCTTCACTATGCTGGTGAGAGAGATATTCTTGCTCTCGGTTTCTATCTCAGTGTTCCCCAGGGCGGCAGTTCTCAACGAATGCTAACCGAAGTAATGCATCAGTAAGTGTAGCAGAGACAGTCAGAGAGCCTCTCTCTATTTGGGGAACTCTGTTTAATATGCTCTTTCGCTTTTTGATGGGAGTTCTGTAGAAAGTCGGGACTTAAACGATGAATTGAACTTCATGAAGTTTTAGAAGTGGTCAAAATATTCAAGGAAAAATATGTATCTAGAACTTATTCCTGAAAAATATATGGCACTGTTCCGAATTCCGAGTCGGTTTCGTCACACACAGATCTCAGATGTGGTAAGAGATAGAGGTTCGTCATGGATGGGGCAAAAAATTTATTAAAACTGCAGTCAGATCAAGTTTATTTGTATAATAATACACGCCCATTCCCGTCTCCGCAATTTGAAAATAAACTTTATATCTTCCACAATTTTGAAGATAGAAGATTTGTACCTTCTGGACATATTTAGTTATTAGTATTATTTATCGATCCTTAGAAGGAATGGTGAAGATTGGATGAGCGTTTGTCGAGTTATAGGGAAAACCAACATTTATGTTGGGCATCAACGGCTAAAGCAGCGATGGGCAGCACTTACAAACTTTGGGAAGAACAGAGTATGTTACAGTAGGGCTTAACCGGCTTTCTTACTTGTTTTTATACTCCGTACCGTAGGTACACAGAGTATTATAAGTTTGTGCAAAAGTATGTAACATCGAGAAGGAATCATCTCCGACCCTATAAAGTATATATTCTTGATCAGCATCAACAGCCGAGTCATGTCCGTCATGTCCGTCATGTCCGTCATGTCCGTCTGTCCGTCTGTCCGTATGAACGCACAGATCTCAGAGATGGTAAGAGATAGAGGTTTGACATGTATGGGACATATGCTTCTTATGTCTGCAGGCAGATCAAGTTTATTTTCAATTTTGGCCACGCCCCCTCCCGCCCCCGCAATTTAGTAAAAAACGTCATATCTCCCACAGTTTTGAAGATAGATGGCTTGTTCCTTCTGGACATATTTAGTTAGCAGGATAACTTATCGATCCGCTAAAGGAATGAAGAAGATCGGATGAACGGTTTCCGAGTTTTGATCAAAAGACTGTTATCTGCTACTGCAGCATCAAAATTTATGCTGAGCGTATAATTTTCTTGGTACAGAGTATGTTATAGTCGGGCTTGACCGTCTTTCTTTTTAAATAAAATCCAAATAGCTGCTAAAAAATCAACCTTTTTAATGATTAATTGCAAATCTTAAAACTATCATTAAAGTTTGATTTGTATATTAAAAGTCATAATGAATACGATCTTTGTTTCTCTTTACTTTCAACGCTCGGACAGATTTTTCTGATTTTAGAGCAGCTTGATAAGAATATTAACATTTACTTGCTTAATTTTATGATTCAAACACAACTGTCAATCCTACCCAGTCATGATCGTCGCACCTCCACTTTGCTATACACCAAAGATGTTTTCAACATTAGCTGCTTATCTTCAAATTTCTGTTAGACATCACTCGCTTTGCTATTTATAGAAAATAAAATATAAAAAAAAATTGACCAACCCAATCATAAAGCTGATGAAATGTTATTCTTCATAATGGCAATTAAGTGCGATTACTACGAAACTCTACAAGTACTTCAATTCAATTCCGTTTGCTTGTATTGGCCAGCGTCACCTTCAACTTGTGTCTGGAAGTGAGTAAAGTGTTTCAGCGTGTTTAGCTCTGCTGCACTGCGAATCAAGATAAATGACATCATTCCAAAGTTCAAACTGGCTTAAGAGTTTTGCCTTAATTGAGCTCGCTCGCCTGTGTGTGTTTGATGGACCGGCCTGCCTTACATTGAGCTCGGTTCAACGTTTGCTCAATATGCTCGTTGACCTTTAATGCAGTTGATTTTACAGCACTTCCGTTGCTGTCCTTGCCAAAGTGCAAAAGCCTCAATAAATTGTGCCCCGTTTTTCCCCATTCAATCACGACGTGATGTTTTCGATGCATAATTTGCAAAAATATGTTAATTGTTGTTTACATACTTCTTTTCCCATCGCTCCAAAGTTTATACAAAATCTTCCTTTTTTAATTAGGTCTTATTTGTTTATTTGAAACGCGTCGCGGGTGGCTAAAAATAAAATAAAATAAAATGTAGGCAAGCAAAAATTAAACACGCTCGTGCTACGATAACCACAAAATGTGCTAAATACACTCGAATCGGTGTGCACGCCACTTGTCCATGCCCACGCAGATAATGGAATGGGTGGGGGGGATGGAGGGCGGGGTGGCAGAGCGAAGGGATCGCCAAGTGTGGTGAACTGAAGTTGATAATCTACAAAAAAAAAAAGTAGGTGAATTGTTGTGCTTTCTATTTATAAAATGCAAATTTTTATTTGGCTGAGTTCACCTTGAAGTGATTTTCCTATGTTTTTGTATGTTTTGAATTTTAAAATTTAGATTTGTTTTTTATTTATATTTGTTTGTAAAAGCTTCGTTGGTTTAAAAACATACAAATCGCAAGGAAACAACAAACTTAAACTATTTTTACTTTTAAGGGGGTATTGCTGGTTGGAAGGCTGCTTTTGGGCCTTTTTAAAAAAAATCTTATTTGAAAACGGTAATAGTTATTTAAATTCTGTTTTTTTTTATTTTATTAAGAACATATTGAATTAAATAAAAAACAATTTTTTTCCTTTGTACGAGGGCTGTTCAAAAAGTTGTCGGCCTTCGAAGTTGGACGTCGAAAAAAAAGGTATGCATGGATAACTCCACTTCGGATCATCCGAAATGGATAAAGTAAACGGCGTTAGATTCAGTACTGATGTAATTTTGGCCCCTACCTCAATCATAATTATGCAATTTTTTTTACAAAATGGCGGAAATTGAAAAATGAAAAATCGATTTTGGGGCATTTTTTTTGTAGTTTAGTGTAAAAATAAAATAGTAAAAAAAATTTTAAAATTATGATTGAGGTAGGGGCCAGAATGGTGACAATTCTGCGTCGATTGCAATTTGTTTCATCACAATCGGTTTAGAACTACGGGCGCAATCTCTGCCGCCAGCTCGAAAAACGTGGTTTCGAGATAAACGAGTTTAAAGCTTGAAGTTGTTTTTTTGCATCAAAAAAAAATTGAAATGAACAATTTTAGTATGCAGTTTTAGAAATTCGATAATTCTCCGTCGATTGCACTTGGTTTCATCAAAATCGGTTCCATAGAACTGGAGAAAAGTGACTTCGAAGTTCAAAAACGTGATTTTGAAGACACTCAAAGAAAATTTTCGGCGATAAAACACTTTTTTTTTTGTGAAATACTTACGTATATCAGTATGCAATGCCAGCAAACGCGAATCTGAAAAGAACGCTTTGAACGAAATTCGGTGGTTGCTTCAAACCGTTGCATTCAAAAAGTAGCCAAACTAAGCAAATCGCATTGTGGCGAAAACATTGCTGGACAAAAAAGGCCATATCTCCTAAAGTATTTCGAATTTCTAAAAACCCTTTTAGAACAATATTCTCAAATAACCAAGCTATAAATATATGCAAAAAATTTCGCCAACCAGCAATACCCCCTTAAGGCAAACTAACAGTACAAACGTCAAGCACCAAATGGGCTATGCATTGCCCATCGCTGGTATAGATTCTTGTTTTTGCCAATTTAACACTAATCTTCTACAGACCATTGAACCGAACCGGTTTCTTGGGTTCGGAATAGGTTTAGGTTCAACTATATTGTCAACCTTGGTACGGTTTATGGTTTGGTTTGTAGTGAAAACTAAATAGTAATTCCAGGCTTGGCCCGGTTCTGTTTAAACCCGATTTGCTGTTTCTTGAGTTATTCTCAAACAACGCTTTCTGCCGACTTTACAAACTTTCAGCATTTTCTAGCTCGAACATTTAATAGCAGTCTGATGAGTCTCAAAATCAAATCCCACAATTATTAAGTGTTGCAGTTATCGGGAAACTTGGGTAAAGCTAGTTATTTGATTGGGAGGTAAAGTATCTTAAAAAAATTGATAAGTTTATTTTTATGATGGACAAATTTTCTTGAATCACAACACAAGGCAACAAAGACCAGTATATAAAAGAGTTGATGATGAGATTTTGGATGATTTTGGTGAGCTGAACTAGAATCCGTTTTCGGAAAGGCCAAATTTTTTGATCGTTTGAAAGTTAATATTTGAAAAGCAAACTTTTAACCGTTTTAGACTAGTTTTATGGCAAACATTTTAGTTTATTTGAACACAATTTGATATCAAAGTGAGGTACTAAGTCTTAGCTTAAAATATAAACGGTTTCAAATATTTCTAGAAATTTTTTAAGCAAAGAAATGGCATTCTGAATACAAGGATTCAAAATAAACATATATTGTACCTCCCATAAATATGCAATGGATTGGAACTTTTCATAAGAATCTACCAGAATAACCAGCAAATTATTGTGATTTTGCATAGCATATCTTTGGGCAGTAGAAAATGTAATGTTTGTATTATTAACATGTATACAAAATGGTATATCTTGGTTTAAAAAAATCACAAAACTATATGGAATAGTTTATTTTGAAGCTAAGAACTTAGGATAAAAACAAATTCCAAGAAAGATTTAAAACCATGTTTTAGCTTGTGGAAACGTAGCCAAAAGTGCTGAAAATAGCCATTTTAAGCAACTTTTAACTCAAATTACCATTAATCTAGAAGAGATGGACGATTTAAGTAAGCAGAAGTAAGTAGTAGTACTGAAAAAAGTCCCGTTTAGTTGCCTTTTGTTTATTAGAATGTCCTATTTGTGCTTTAAACACCGCTTATTATCAAACCTTTTCTGGTTAAAGATATTTTTTGTACGCAAAAATAAATGCTACAACAACATCAAATTCACCTTTTTCCATTTTCCTAGAAAATCCAGAATTTGTCTGCTTTTAATGGCTGTCAAGAACAAACGAACTGATGTGCGTCATTGGGTTGCCCAGAACTTAAATATAAAGTGGTTGTTTTGTGGTAAAAGAGTTGCATTTGAAAATAATTGAAGGGGAAATGCACACAGGAACTGACAATTGATGTATAGAATAGTTTAGCTAGCTGTGTTTTAACTTCTAAATGTTATTGTGCATTGATTGTCAATCCACAAAATTCCACTTCCTAAACGATTTACCTCCTCCCCAGACATACAAACCTCTGCACAATTAAAGACAAGGTCTCAAACTGTGCGTCATAAGCGCCGCGGTTCGACCTCTTTGCACTTTGTATAGAAAACATTCCCCCAGCCGGCTGGCACTCAATCAATGCGTGGCTACGTGTAATCAGAGAGAGAGGCGATAAGAAGCTAGACTTCAGCTCCTCAGACCTGGTCCCGTCATCGAAAATATCGGAAACGGGCCCACTTAGACAAACAGCGTAAACAACAATGTCAGCCATCAGCCAAAGCAGAAAGAAGTGAGCGAAAAAGAGAGAAAACCATGCTAAGCAACCACTGCGCACTTGGGTTGTTTCCATTGTTTATAAACACGGGCCTCCGGCCAAGGGTTTACGGCCCCCGCTCTCAAGGGCGACGACGCACACCTAAAAAACAACAAAAAATCGCCACAAAAAATAGGAACCAATCTAAAATAGTATACAACGCCCCATAAATATGTGTACAGAGACTAACGTCTACGTCATGCGGTAGCGCTGATAAACAGAAAGTCTGATGGGTGAACCAGCGAATGTTCACGTTGTTGGCGGCTGTCAAATGAATTGGATAAATATTTCGCGCTTCAATCGGAATTGATAAAGATAATATAAATTCAAGAACTGGGCGTTTAATAGACAAAATAGATTGCATAATAAGCGAATTGAGTGGTTAAGGGTAAAGAAAGTTGTCAGGGGATTTGTTGGGACTGTACTTAATTAGCTTTTCTTAGGAAATTTTCCCACAAATCAACTTGTACTTGCTCTATGTAGTCTAATTAAATAAAGTAGTGGGTATATCTACTTTCGATTTAGCTAAGTTAAATGTAAACGGAAAATTTCCAACGTCAATAAAAGTTATGATAAATGATATTTTCTGTAGAGAAGAGTGAAATTATATTCTTCAAAAGTGCATACTCTGAGGAATATTGAAGTTGTTATTTAACATAAAAAAATTATATCGACTTTTGGTTTATAAAACTTGTAAAATTAGAAAGATATCGATCTTAAACCAATTACTCACATTTATATGCCCAATAGCTGCCAGCCATGAAGTTTTTTGGCTATATCGATTCACCTATTGATACTGATCATGATAATAGGGTCGTAGATGCTTCTTTCTGGCTGTTATCTACACGCCGCGTGTAGAAACAGCAATCCTACACGAATCGTAATTCCTCCTGTTACATATCACATGAGAAATGTAGATAATGTAGAAAAACTACAAGCTACGTGTAGAGAATAAAGTAAGGAGGCATATTGAAAAGTTAAACGCTGGACCAAGGCAAAATATATAGAGAAAATTAGCGTACTTCCAAATTAATTTTACATTTTTAATACAGCAATCTAAACACCACACAAAAATGTGGGGTTTCTACACTAACGTTGACATATTTAATACAGAAATGAGCGTGTTTAAATTCTAAACGAAAATTGTAGCTCAAAAAGTTGTTACTCACACGCAATATGAAGGTTTTCTAAATAAGAAGTAAGATTTTAAATGCTGAATGCTACTTATGGAAAATCTACACGAAACGTGTTGTTGATCCATTCGCTCATCGTTGCTTGTCGCTTTTGCTTATTGCAGTGATTTGCGGCAATTCCACGCGTGTGCTGGATAGTCGTATGGGGTGAGATGCCGGCATTTGTATGCGGTATGAGCTAAGAGCTATGAGGAATGAGTTATGAGGACGACTCTTTTCCTGTATGCCTTCCTACCCTCCTCTTGCCTTCACTCCCTTGTGTAAGTAGTGTAGTGCATATATTTTTTTTGCTGGGCCTAAAACTGGGCATGTAGAAAAGCTATATGCCGCATATAGAAATGAGAATGTAGAATGTAGAGAACCTACATTTTCATGTAATTTTTATACCCTTGCAAAGGGTATAATAATTTTGCCCCGGAAGTTTGCAACGCATAGAAATATTCATTTCCGACCCCATAAACTATATATATTCTTGATCAGGGTGACGAACTGAGTCGATTGAGCTTTGTCCGTCCGTCTGTCCGTCCGTCCGTCTGTCCGTCTGTCTGTCTGTCTGTTTCTACGCGAACTAGTCTCTCAGTTTTAAAGCTATCGAGCTGAAATTTTGCACAGAGTCTTCTTTTTGCTGTACACTATATGTAGGAACCGACCGGATCGGATGACTATATCTCATAGCTCCCATAGGAACAATCGGTCGGTAAACTAGTTTTAGTATGAAAAACTTTTTTCTTTTCAATGGAAACGTCTTCAAACTTTGTAATCGTAGGTTTTATATGTTTTTTTATAATCCTACCAATTTTTATTAAAATCGGACAACTATATGGTATAGCTGCCATACAAAAGATAGGTCTGAAAAACAGTCTTAGTTAGAAAACCTTTTTTGTTTTTATTGGTAGCATCCTGCAATTTTGTATTTGTTTGTTTCTCGTGATTTTACATAGTTCTACAAGTTTTTGTCCAAATCGGATGACTATATCAAATAGCTCCCATACGAACGATCGGTCGGAAAATGGGAAAAAGAGTATTCTTTGAAGTATTTAAGCGAGCACTTGCAAGGGTATAAAAACTTCGGCACAGACGAAGTTAGCTTTGCTTTCTCGTTACATATATTTTGGTTTTGCTGTGTATTTTTGAACAAACTTCTTACACTCTGTGTACCTTTGGTATAAACAGTAGAGTTATACGAGAATTACATATTGTTCCTGAAATAACAAAACTTTTTGTCTGCTTACATAATGTAAATATGTTGGCATTCATGTTAATGGTCTGTTAATTAACATATGGAAAGGCTATCAAACACTTTTTGGCCTGAGAACGTGAATATTATAGTTTTGTACAATAAAATACAGATTTCTAATGTCGAAACAATATAGAAAATGTTTAAGTAAGAAGTAACATCGTGTACTGTTTTCGATTGAAAGACTCAAGACATGAATTTCAAACAGATTCATTAAATAAAACATTCATTAATTAAATGTTAAATAAGAAATCCTTTATTCTGCTTTATTCTGGTTAACCGCTATGCCGCGCAATACCTAAATTATGGATACACTACTCAACAGACTCTGCCTACCTTCATTCCATTCTCCCTTCCACTATAGCCATTTCAACAAAACCTGAATCATTTTTACTTGCTTATCTCTTCTACTATTACAAAATTTAAATCTATTTTTAAATATGGTCTCTCAACCATTCACAAAAATCGCCATCCAGATTGAACTGCCCAACCGATTGCAAACCCCATGTCCAACCCAGCCCCACCCTTGATCGCCCTGATAAACCCCCCATTGAGGTACGTACATGGAACGTGCGAGTGCCGTAAAAATGAGTACGGCCACACTGATATCAGTTCTCGGGTGGGTGTTGGGAAGGTGGCCCCATGAATTGGACAGGCGATAAGATGGCGACGTACACGTTCCCCGCTGATAACAGAGACTACGACCATGCGGTGACCAGCTGGGAAAACGAAATCAGAGGAAGCACCGCGCGAGTCTGTCTTATCTCGGTGTAGGTAGGGTTGCTCCCCGAATGACTTGGCCTTTGGCTTGGATGAGAGACGTACGTACATACAGACAGACAGACATATGTGGAGCTGCTGGTGGTGTTGATGCAAATATTTAGGTAGCTATTTATGAATAACGCAGTATTTGTGTTCACGTTGGCTTCACGTGTTCAACGGGCCCCAAGCGACCTCGTCTATCTCCCTCTCCCTCTCACTCACTCTCTGTCTCTCTCGCTCGCTCTGGTTGAGTATTCTAGATTTATTTCTGTGTTTGTGCCATATATTTTTATTTTCCCCACTTATTGATGAGCTTTGTTGTTTGTCGATTCTCGTGGCTGCTTTTCCATTTACTACGCCACATGTCCCGGCCCAGAGGCAATTGTCCCATTAACGCGTTCACCTGAACCGGTTCAGGGACAATCGATCAGCCAGGGACAACAACTTTCAAGTTCAGATGGAACATTTTCTGTTGTTGGGGCTTTGTCATGTTTGTTTTTTTTTTTTTTTGGCAAGGAAAGGAACTGGGCCAAGGTCAACGGCGGCCAGAACGAGAAGTAGCCAATGAGCTGAAAATAAGCCGCTTGGGGCAAATGATTCGTCTCTGGAGACGTACGATGTAAATTTCCATTGAAGGTTTCCCCCTCTCACATTTTGTTTACATGCGTAAAGTTTTGTTCCTCTCCCCTTCCCCTCCCACAGATTTCTGTTTAGGAGTGTTCCGTTTTGGCTTTAGAGCAAACGACGCGTCGTCTGGCACGTAGGCGCAGAGGTGAAGCTATCGAACAACTGAGAGCAAATCGCATCGCAAATAAGGGGATTAAAGTACGCAGAGGAGGCTAGGTAGAAGTGGGGGCATACGCTAATGATAACGTTACTAGGAAAAACCATTCAAAATCAGATGTTTGTTTGTCTACAAATATGCGACTGGAAATTATCCGCACGAAAGGGAACAAAGTGATCAACATGATCCTCCCGTAGATGCCCAAATAATGGGTACTCTTTGCATTTTATCTAGAGCTGATATAATTGCACAGATTCTATAATTCATTTAAAAAACATTTTGATATATATCGACATATTCTTTTTCAACATTTTAACTTGATTTTCAAGCTTAATTACCAAAACTCTTGACTTTATTAACGCTTATCCTTCAAACGGGTTACATCAGCCAAATCTGGTGAACTAGGGATGTCAATATTGTATTAATAAGTCGCTATATCGATGGTTTTGTTAGAAAATATGCAATATTATTACTAGAAGCAACCGGCTGAAACCATCAAAGGCAAATCTACCCAACTCAATTGATGCGCTTGAGCCGAACATTGAAGCCAAAATCGGCCAAAATATGTAGGAGCAAAGGCACTACAAGGTAATTTTTTCAACATAACAAATCTTGTCAACCGGTCAAAACATACCTTAAAACGCCGAAATGGGAAGTCCTACCCCACACGCGCCGTATAGCTCAGACATTTCACGTTCCAACTTATATTTCGTTCCGTCTTGAGGATCGGAAACGAAGCTTGATGGTTGAACACTATTCCATCCGAAGAAGGATTGCTGCAAAAATACCCGAGATGAACTTTTGAGCTCGATTGAGCCAAAATAATATTCCTACCGGAACACCATGCGAGTATTTTAAGAAGATTTTGAAACTAGCTATTCTTATCCAGTACGAGATACTATTTCTTTAAGTGGAACACACACACACAATCACAATGGATGCTGGTCCTTGGTAATATCTTCAAAAGCCTTTGCCTTGCACTGCAGGTATCCCTTCCATGTCAGGTGTTCTGTAACTGGTAGTGAATTTCAATATAATTCCTTACTTCCTTTAATTTTAATGCAGCCAAAGAGTATATTAGAGACAGGCTTGAGCGACTTTAGAATCGATACCCATTACATCAGAGCCGGTCAACCAAAAACATGTACAAATGTGACTGTTTTTACGACCTTTTTACAGGTTTAGCCGACTCGAGGTCATTTTATGCCTTCACATACTCTTTAAACAGAGACACAACACCACAAAGGACTCTCTCCCTCTCTCATCAGCAATCAATGCCTACGAACTGTCAGTTCATCAAAAGCCTCTCCATGCCTGCGATGGCATAACTGTTTGGGAATTCCAAAACAGCATGCGCGTAAAAAATCGAAAGACAGTGTATCGAAAGATAGCGTATCAGAGTCTGTGATTTTAAAAACAGAACTGTTGGAATCTCAGTGTAACAACTATCAACAACTATCAGAACAGTACCAAAGGCAACTCCATGGGCTGTTTTTTTTCAAATCTTGGATTGAATGTTTAAACTCTACTCAACAGCATATGTCACCTCAAAGATTGCTTTATAAAGTTGGTAAAAACCGGCCTTATCAAGGTTAGCTTGTGAATAATCGCATTTGCGTCATTTGTTCTTCTAAAAATCGTCTCAGCCTCTGTTAAAGATTGCCTCTAATGATGAAATTCACTAATAGTTTATATTGTATTACTAAACAATTTGAGAAAGTAGCCACCCTTAGCAAAAACAAACATGTTCTCTACCGCATGATTCATTAACACATCTTTACGTCTGTTGTAAGCGTCTACTACCAACTACGATTACTACCCAGACATTCGTCTCTGCCCTATTCCCACATTTGTTTACTTCACTCGAGACTGACTATCAACAAAATGAGATTGTAGCGCTTTTATTTAATTTATTTATAATTTTGCTAAACGAAAAATATTTTACACTTCTGACGGTGGTTAAACAAACAAAAACAAACACACACCCACACACACGCACTCAGGTGAAGGCGATTGAAGTCTGCAGCTTGGAGTTTGCAGTGGAGGAGGCTTTTGTCACGAGTCGGCGTGACGTCATGCGACCAGTTTTCTGGGCTTTCCAAATATACACAACAGACTCGTGAAAATCTTTCAAAAACTGAATGAATTTTGTATTGAAAAATGGGCGTCATGGCAGCTCTCTGTTGCCGTGTCGACTTATAGACCGAAAACAAACAAACAAAATTCACATAGTTCGCTTGGAGCACTTGTTGGCTACATGTTGGTTTTTTTTTTGGTATTGAACCTGTTGACGTCATGCTCCTCCACCTGTGATTGACGTGCAAGTTAAAGTAACGCCCCTTCCTTCGGCAGATGTTTGAGTGGAAAACAAAAATATGGAGAAGTCTTTCTCATTAAAAATCAAAAACCTTGAACCCGGCGCCGTGGAATGTCAACGTCATCGCCAACGCTACTTAGAGGATTGACCTTTGAGTCCCGAGTCCGGAATTAAGGAGCAACAGGAGCAGGACTTGCATGTGACGTCACAGTGAAGTCAAGCCGAAACTACGTCAATGCGCAAGCTCTCTCGCTCGGTTGCTCCCCCGCTCGCTCTCTCATAATATTTTGCCGCCTACGTGCACTTGGATAAGGTGCGTGGGCACGTGTTCCCCGGGTGGATGTACGTACGTACATATGAACTACGTAGGTTGGCCTCCACTCGGCCATGTCAAGGAAACTCAACTGAACTTGAACCTACGTTCAACCAACTGTCCGGGAGACATTTATCTGCGGCTAATTTTAGATGCCTTCTCGAAATTTAATTCACACAATGAATTTGTCTCACTGTTATCCCAGAGTGCATGGGGGTAGCTAAAGTAGCTTCAATTGCGTCGCAGTGCATTTCTGTTGATACCTACGTACATATGTACATACCTAGGTGGAGTAAGTGGGGGGAGCGTCCCACTTACACACACACACACACACACACGCCCACCCAATATCATCAACATCATGAGTAAAGGCCATCGCATGCCATGACTGCGCTTCAGTTCCGCGCAAAAATTTACACACGAATTCCGTTTCCAATAACAAACACCCAAACACCCACACACACACGCACATTCATGCACACACACACACAAACTGTAAATGAGTGTGCTCAGACAGCGGGCACGCCACCGACTGCTAGGCGAGCCAAAGTATCAACAAATGTTCACGTGAACATCATGAGGTCAACGCGTGAACACTTTGTATGATAATTCACAGACACACAAACGCAAACAGAGAGGCGGCGGAACGAGAGAGCGAGTCCGAGCGAAAGAGAGGTACAGAAGACTTACCCAGCCAGTAAGTAGGAAGGTTAAACAATTTCGAATGAGCTGGACTTGCTAATACCTCAAAGCCCATACATTAAGATGGATGACAAATTCATTTAGAACTGCATATTTAACCATGCCATCACCTTGTTTCGGAAATGAACACCTGACGGATTCCTTGAGCCCCACCTATCCTATAGCACGGACGGACAGTACATTCAGTGCTTTCAAAGCAAAGGAGGAAACAACAGAAAAGGGACCTACAGTTTCATGCGGAATCCGAAAGGCAAAGTTTGATAAGTTTTTGTATGGCTAGTTACTTCAAAGCTAGCGCCAATAGCTAGTGAAGGTGACCGGGTATGTAGAGCCTTTGTTGACGTTAATCGAGAAGTCACGGTAAGAAGAATTTTTCTAAGTGGGGTTTTCAAAATGTTTCTTTAATCGGTTTTATCTTAAACCCAACTCACACGCCTGTGTTTCTGTCAGGCGTCTGATTAGCCATCTCACTTACTCTGCTGAGAGACTAGGTGAAATAGAACATATGGTTTGAGACTCAACTGATCTTCTCAGGAATGAGTAAATGGTGAACTGAGTTGCTCAGCTGAGTTTTTTGACACTCAGGTCTGACGTTAACTCAGCTGAGCGTTAAGGTTGTGGAAATAGAGCTTAAGACTACCATGTAAAAAACCCCCCAAAAACCCCCCTAAAATATTGAATGTTCATTAATTTGGGTTACCAAGTTTCGCTGGGCTTATAACTGTATTCTGTAAAGCTTCTAAACATCTATTCTTCTATCTATCTCGAACCGCTTATTCATGCTCGCCAGCCTAACTCCGAACCGAACCAGCTTCTGTCAAAAGAAACCAGTGAGGTTCATGTCGCCGACAGGAAGTCATGTTTTTAGAAATTGTATAAGAAAACTCTATTGTACTTGGATCGTTTTAGTTCTGAAGAGTTTCTCTAACAAACACTTAAGAGACAGTAATCTGTCAGCTATACCATATGAACCTCCGAACCGAACTAGAGCCCCCGAACTTGACCCCCCCAATAGTTTAAAGAGATTTTCTTCATTCAAAAGCAACTTGGCTAGGCCCCCGCCGCATACCCCTCAAATACCCATTGCTGGCGCGTAAAAAAAGCCCCCTCCTTCGTTTTTTGTATGCCGTGCTAGTTAGCGGTCGGTCGTTTTTCTTGTTGTTGCGCAAGAGAGTCGCACTCAAATAGTCACAGCTGTTTGCTCTCTCCCACACACACTCACACACTCTCCGACAGTGGTGTTGAATGCACGAGCCCCTTTTTGCTTTGAAAACTGTTACAGCAGGGGTACAGGTACAGACAGACAACAGAGTTGCCTGCCAGCCTGGAATTCCAGAGATTAATGGAACTACATTTCGAAGAGTGGGATTAACTAAGTAAAGAAATTAGTCAACTTAGATTTGGTGGTGTCGGTGGGAGGCATATGCAAGGCCATTCATGAATTCAGTTGTCCAGACTGGGAGTCTGAACTTAATGCAATACATGCAAATGTACGTACACAAATGTATGCATGGAATGGAGGTCGATCTGGTCTAATCTGTCTGCTAGGCGCGTCTCCAATTCGAATTCTGATGGTCAAAGACGTTTGAGCCTGTTTTTTTTTTGTTGTATTTTTTGTATAATTTTTGTTTCTCGATTAATCACAAACTTCCGTAGCAACAACTGCGTCAGCTTTTGGCGGACGGGCCTGGCTTTGAGACGTTTGGGCATGTGTGAGTGTGTATCGGTGTGAGCTGTGCACGCTCTGCGTGCATGGACAAACCTATGAATAGACAGCCCCCAAATGGTAAAATTGGAATCTTGTCTCTGAACAGCTGATGACGTCCATGCGTCGGTTACATGTTCTCTTTCGTTTGCTAGAGGGAGTGGGAAGACCTGACCTTTTTGCTCTCTGCCCACGCTGCCACTGCCTGATGGCAGCTACCGGTCCCCGTCCCCCATTCCCCATTCCCCGGATTCCAACAATGATGACGATTTTCGGTTCCCCTTCCCTACAAGTGATTACGTCGGCGCTTCGCTCTCACATTTATGTACACAGAGGCCGAGTCTCTCTGCATGTGTGTGTGTGTGTGCGACAGAGTTTAGCCAAAAACAATAGAATAATAAGATGAGTAACGCCCATACAATCGTCTTGCATATGAAGTTGAATTTTCAGTGGCAACGACAATCGCACTCTCTCCGCTCTCACAAAAACGAGAGCGTAAAAATCTAAAAATAGAATGCGCTTGCTTGTGTGCGTAAACACAAATGATGCATTTGAACGAAGCATGAGAATACGTGTGCGCACACAAACAGTCGGCAATGTCGCTGTATGCGTATGAGAGAGAGAGAGAGAGCGCTGGCTCTTGAGCGCTCTCCTACTGGCTTTTAAATAAAGAGAGCGAAAAGCCAGTTTGAAAAGCCAGCACGAAAAAAAGTGTGTGCAGAAATTTTGTATGGCGTTACTCATCTTATTATTCTATTGTTTTTGGTTTAGCTCTGCTGGGAGCTGGCCAACTGAATGTTGTTCATTCGTCTGTTGAATTCTGAACGCTACGGTTCGCTTTTTGCTCCACTCGGAAACTCGAGTTAACCGAAATATTACAAAAATCAAGTTGAGACCATTTACAATACATATTTGAATCAAAGTGATAAGATCTTGCAAAACAAACAGAACTACCAAACAAAAAGGAAAGTGCAGTTAAGTGCAAAGTGCAACAACAACACTAACAACAACAAAGTAATAAAGATGGATATGGATACCCTGCTACCCTCGCCGCCTGCCACGCCTCCCTTGAGGCATAACAAAATAGAAAACGTAAGTAAAGTTTCTTGAATACTGCCTCTCGCTTCCACTTGTCGCATTTCTAAAAACAAAAGTCCTGCCTCTCGCTCGCACTCAGGGCCAAGAGTTTGATCACGCAGCTAGCATGCTTTCACGTGAACACCGCATGCACAGCGAGTGATACACACAGGCAGTATGAGTGTGGGGGTTGGGGGGGAACGAACATTGGACTTGGCGCACACACAGACACCAGAGAGCCATTGAGAGAGGTGCTTACGGTTTGTTTGAGAGCTTTGGCCTGCAAAACCAACAACAACAACAGCAAAAAACAAACAGGGCCAAGCCCCAGCCCCAGCGACTGTGTGCCTCATAAAAAAAAATATGTCACATTTTTTGACTTTGCACTTATCTCTCAAATAAACACAACGTGCCGAGCCCATAAAAGAACTAGACTTGCCGTAGCCTGCTTTTGGGCTGAGCGAACAAAATGGTTGAGCACAAGTTCAAAAACCGCCAAAAAAACGTTTTTTGAACTCCGCCGGCGGGTTAAGGCCCTGGCCTTGCCTTGTAATTAGCAAAAATAAAGTTATTGTAGGTCAACAACAAATTAAAAGTGAATGTCTGAAGGCGAATGAACTCGAGACTAATCCTCTTCCTCCTCTCTCTTTTTCTTGGCTCACTCACAGATCTGCTCAGATGAACAACAGGTCAATGGACATCTCTTGAAGTTCAAGCTCAAATTGGTGGCCCAAAAGAATCATAAGAATGGTACCGGCATCATCACACCCAATCCCTCGGACACCGAAGAAGATGAGCTATCGGATGAGCCGAGCTCCAAGAAGCCACGACTGGAACAACCGGCCATGACCATGACACCGCCGCCGGATCAGCAAGAACAGAAGGCGGAGGAGGAACACGACACGGACTTTGCACCACAACGTGTCAGTGTCATAATGCGGGTTAATAGTGCGGGGGCAGTCACCCCACCACAAGAGGGCGAGGTCACTGGCCCAACGCCCGCCCTAGACGATGACTATGCGGAGGCGAATGTGTGGCGCAATCTCAAGTATAAGATGAATCGCCAAAAGGCAGCCGATGTGGCTCTACCACCTGCCACAGAAGCGAAGCCCCCACCACCTACTTCCCAGTTGCTGTTACTCAGCACGGTGGCCGCTCAACAGTGTCCCACTCCCTGTCCCAGCTCACCCTCTCCACCCTCGTCCTCCGCCTCATCCTGCTGCTCACCCGGCCTGCCGGAGAAGCTGCGTATCACCGCCGCCCAGGCTGCCGCCACACGCAGTCGCATCTACGAGTGCAGTTTCCCCGATTGCGGCAAAAACTACTTCAAAAGCAGCCACCTGAAAGCTCATCAACGTGTCCATACGGGTGAACGTCCCTTCATCTGCAAGTGGGAGAACTGTGACAAGCGTTTCTCGCGCTCCGATGAGCTGTCCCGGCACAAAAGAACTCACACCGGCGAAAAGAAATTCCAGTGCAGCGTCTGTCAAAAGAAATTCATGCGCAGCGATCATTTATCCAAGCATGTCAAGCGTCACAACAAGGATAAGGCTAATGGTGTGAATCGTCATGTGGCTGTGTCGGCCACCTCCCTCTGTGAGACGACGACGACGACGACGCCGCCGCCCACGCTGCAACTACGTGCCATAGCCCCCGCCACCGCACAAACATCCGTCAGTTCGCTGCAAATGTACTGCACCCAGGATTTGCTGCGACTACAACAGCATCCCAGCAGCTTTAGCTTTGCCTTGCACTAAGAGCAGCCCGGCGCCTAAGCTCCAAATCTCATCTCGACAGTATCAAAAGCCCAGCCGTCTGGTGTAGTCCCTAAGCCTAATTAAGAGCTAGTTCTTGTCATCATTGTAATCTTGTGCATATATCAACTTCATATTCAATAACCCCTTTCTCGCTTCGTTCCCAGCCAACAGCTGTGCGGGGATTCTCTTTCCACATCCTAGTTTAGAGCTTCGACAACTACTTGGCAACAAAAAGAATATAAACCTAGTGCACATGCTATTTCGTATATAGCGATGGAAATCTGTGATATTTAAGTTTTCTTAACTATTTTCTATTATAACTGTACCATATAGTTTAAATCGCTCGATTGTTATTTTTTTCCTAATATTACGACAAAACTTCTTCATAATATTGTATTTATTACCTAAACACTTGGAGAAAAAAACGTGAAAAAAAAACAAATCACAAAACAACAACACATGGGAAACCACAATACAAATCTCAAAAAACAAAGGCAAAAAGAAAATACATATATTTTCCCAAAATAATCTACAAGAAAACCGAGTCTTTGAAATGGGTGGGCTGTGGGACTATTTACGGATGTCAGCTTATTTCCAACAACAATTCAGACCTTTCTGAAACCAACCTATTGTAGGAATGACACAGGGTGTGTCTGGTTTCGCTCATGATACAACAAGAGAGGTAAGGTGGCATAAGTGTGAGGTTTCTGCAAAGTGCCTTCACGTTCAGTGCTGCGCGTACTTTTTAAGCGTAAGCTTTTGGCATAAGAACGCATCACACTGAAACCGCCCCACCTGTATTGTTGTATCATGGTTTCGCTCTCAGTTCGATCAAGAGAGAGCGAATCTGATAGTCATTTATTACTGTTGTTCTTTCTCAACGGTCTGTCAGCAATCATTTTGAGAGCGCTTTTACAGCTATTCTAGCTATTTCTTATCTTAATGTGTAGTATTGCACAGTGGGCATAAATGCTAACAACTAGTACTAAATTATGTAGTTATTCAGATGGTTCGGCCCGCTCAAGCCGCGAACGTTATCAGCTGCTTTAACAATCTTCCGAAACCATTTAATAAATCTTAACTTTAATGATCTTTTAAACCTGAAGTGGTACTTATACTTTTGGATTAGTTTTGTGTTAACTGGATGCGTTCCCATTTACACAAACGGAGCAAAAACAGAGTGAAAATTTATCCAAATACCAAACAAGGCTTGTTTCAAAACCTCAGATTCTAAAGTATTATTTTAGACTTAAGGTGTAGTGGGACCTTGAGAACACTTATCAGGCCTGTTTCGGACTTCACATATTTTCTCGATTTCAAGTGAAAACTAAATCGAACGATTATGATTCGACTTGCAATTGGAAAGTGAAAGTGATTTATCTTTCAACTGAATAAGCTGGATTAGCATAACTCTCAAAAAAGTAAATAGTATTTAAATAAAAATAGTTTACAATGTCGATTTTGTTTTAAAGGCATCTTATGAACATGTTACCAGAGTTGCATAAAGAAGTGAAAACCAGAACAGGTTGAACAAAAATGTGCAAAATTGGAGTTAAAATAAATCAATTTGGGAATGGGGACAGATATGGTAGTGAAAGTGAATACGGGAACAGGCCGGATAGGCTGTAAATCAGTCCCCATAACTATAACTGCTTATAAAGGGTGATTTTTTAGCAACGTTCTTATTGGAAACACTGTTTTTTAGCAACGTTCTTATTGGGAACACTGTTTTTGGCAGCTCGGCTGTTTTCCTATCATATTTTACTGTCAAACATGTTCACTTTGATCTATAATTTAACCATTAATTTAATGTATTTTTTCCTTTAATCATATCCGAAAGTTGCTAAAAAATCACCCTTCACATCAGTGTTCCCCAAGAAGAGAGGCTCTGTGTCTCCCTCTAATACTCACTAATGCATTACTTTGACAAGCATTCGGTGTGAATTGCTGAAAGTGTTTGGGCCCCCTCGGGGCATGGCTGGAGAACTCTTCTTGGCAAACCCTGCTTTATTCTTCCGATCGTTGCTCTTGTCTCTTGTTTTCTCTTCTACTCGTTGCCTCTGCACAACCGCTACTCTTATATCCACTCTCACATGCATATGTATGTATTATATTTGTTTTGCTCTCGCTCTCTTTGTTTGTGAAATAGTAACGGTAAACGCCATAAAATTGTTTGTGTAATTCAGGGTTCCTCAAGAAGAGAGGACAACAAATGTAGCTGTCTCTCTGTAAGAAACTCAGTGATGCATTCGGTGTGAATTGTCGAGTGGTAAGGGGGGGCGGCTTCAAAAAAGCTGCAAAAAATATTTTGAATTAATTTTTTATTATTTAAAATATTTTTTTACCACATTGAGAATACAAATTAAAATCATTTCCTTAGTCTATACTCCCAACAGGGTGGTTAATTCGCAAATTGCTCTGGGTTTGGCCTGTGGCGAGCAGGCCTGACGCACGGCCATCTCCCAGGTGTCCAGCAAATGGGAAAGTGAATAGTTTTTGGGCAACTTGGAGATGCGCGCAGTTAGGGCCTGCTGCACCAGTTGCAGGAATGGCGTGGCCGAGTATTCCTGTTCGGTGAGGGAACAATCGGGTGCCTGCCAGGGATATTCCTCGGGCACACTGACGCTCACCGGCGGCACACTCGGCAAACGTTTATCATCCAGGCAACAGATCAAGCGTATCGACTTATTATTATTCTGAGCTGTGGTATCCAATTTGACCTTGAACTTGGTATCGAGCCGGGCAATTTCTCCTTGAAGCACATGCGGCACCTCCTGATCAAAGGGTGAGGATTTTTCCTCCAAACGTGGCTTCTTGGCAGGCACCGGAGCACAGATATCGGTGCCAAAAAGCAACTCTAAGCTGGGACGGAATGTGCGATGCAAAGTATGATTGGCTATGGGACTTTGAAGCGTGGTATTGATGACCTCCAGCAAGGGATTCGAAGATTTCTGTTTTGAGGAAATAATCATTAGAGATGGCAGATGACTGTGACCAGAACTTACGCCAAATTGCTGACCCGTATAGGAGACCAAATCCATTTTCTCCAAAGCCTTCTCACACTTGAGTAAGGTATCCAGGGGAACACGCTGTGTGGGATTGCACAGAATCTCTAGCAGTTTACTCATCTTGGCCATTTTCTCCACATCTAAAAGAGGGAGAGTTGAAGGTTTTAGATCACACCTTGGAGGGTTTCGAGTGGCCACTCACTGGTCCCATCATTGCTAATCTTGGCAAGCATACGCTTCAGTGGCTCAATGTACTTGGTCAGCTGTTTGTACTTCTCGCGATATAATGCCTCTTCCTGGGGATTGAAGGGACTGTTGCCGGTAACCTGGCCTGGTGTATTTATGGAGGCACTGGGCGACTGTTGGCGTATATTGCGCTGAGAGTTCTGCATCATCATCTGAGGACTGGATTGGGGTACCAAGGCCGGACTGGGTATCATCTGTGGTGTGGGCATTTGTGGTGTGGGCGGCTGTTGATTGGGTGTCTGATTTCCCACCAGCTGCTGCTGCTGCTGCTGCTGTTGCATTTGCTGGAGTTGCTGTTGCTGCAACTGCTGGGCATCCGCTGGCGAGGGACTGGAGCGCATAAAGGGCTGGCCCGGCTGCTGGGCTCCCACACGATTGCCGGGAAACATTTGCCCAGCTTGACCCATGGCCATGGGATTGGGTTTTTGTTGTTGCAAATTGGTTGGCACATTCATGCCACCCATGGGATTCATGCCTGCCTGCTGTACAGCATTGGGTGGCAAGCCGCCTGCTCCGCCCTGGGGCTGACCCACCACTGAGGCCACATTATGTTGGCCTGGCTGCATTTGTGGCGGCATGCCCTGCATACCCTGGCCCATGCCTTGAGGACCTCCAACCATGCCACCGCCCTGATTTAAGCGCATCATGGGATTCATGCCCATCTGAAAGGAACAGCGTTAGGATCTCAATGCTAACTTCCTTTCTGGTATACTCACCGCCATCTGATTCTGTTGCATCTGCTGCATTGGCGGCATCTGTTGCATGGCATTCACATTCATGGGTCCACTTTGCATTTGATTCCCTCCCGGGCCATTGACGCCCCCAGGTGCTGCATTTCCCGCCACGCCAGTGGGTCCACTATTGGGTCCGGGACCCACCATTTGATTGGGCATTCCCTGCATTTGTTGACCCGCATTGCCCACAATCTGCCCAGGACCCTGGACATTCATGACGCCGGGTGCATTGCCTCCGCCCATTTGTTGCACCTGCACCATCTGCTGCTGCTGCTGCGGCATTTGTCCTCGTATATTGGCCATAGGTTGCATTTGCTGGCCCGGGCGCTGTTGATTCAAGGACTGCAACAGATTGGACGCTGTACCTGGACCACCGGGACCAGGCATTTGATTGGGACCACCACCAACAGGTCCACCCACGATGCCACCGCCCCCAGCACCCGCCATTGGCATTAGCTGGGGATTTCGGTTACCCTGAGTGGCCAGATTTTGTAAAGCATTCAAGGGATCCGGCATCATGGATGGCTGGCCCATCTCATTAGCATTGGGTGGCGCAGCCTGCTGCTGTTGTTGCTGCTGCTGCTGCTGTTGCTGGTTCTTGCGCTGCGACACATCCTTGTAGTGCATGAACAACTTGGCCACCAGCCCCAGATACTCATCCTTGGTGCGCGACTTGCGAAAGATGTGATTCTCCATTACGTTGGCGTTTTTATTGGGATCCTGACCATTCTGAGGCAGCATGTCATGGCTGCAAGTGGTAGTGAGAGGAGGAGGAGAGAGAAGATTAAGAAGAAAGTCGATTAGGTGCTTTGATCCGACTCACATCTTGGATATCACATTCTGACGAAACTTCTGCGTCTGCCACTCTTCCGTCATGCTGGAGAGATATTAGAGCTGCCGCTGATGACTTTAATAATTAAACGGGTTCGTACGGATTTTCTGGACAAAACCAAAGATGCACTTGATGTAAACAGCCGAACGGTACTACTTATTTCAATAATCCCAAAAATAGACGTGGTCACACTAAATAATCGTTTGCAATTGCTCACGATATATCGATGACAGTTTTACAGTGCTTACTATCGACTGGCAAAAAATAGCTAAAGCGACCGTTAAATTTGCCTAAAAACAGCTAAGTTTTCTTCAAAAATTCTCAAAGAGATTTCAAACAGAAACTTAACGCTTGTGAACCTTTTACTTTAATATTAATATAATCGCTTAAGTTGGCCTCTGATTAAAGTATATCGAATTGTTTTTTTGCTAAGTTATGATAACCCTAAAAGGTTCTGGATCATGTACACAAATATTTTTAAACTAGTTCTAATCGTCAATTTTAACCCTATGCAAATCGTGGTTTTGGTTTAGTGTTTAGAGTGTTTGGAACCTCTCGCATTTTTATTTGATTTTAGTCCTAGCAATAACATTTTTGGCCTAACACCTCCTAAAACATTTTTCTCTGGCCAAAATATTAACAAAAATTGCGTACTAACTTGCACGAATTTTTGTTTTCTTATCTGAGGATCGTTCCATAAAAAGATGTTGGTTCTGTCTGTAATCCAGAAAAGGGCTAAACGTTTTTGGTAACTGTAATTTCAAGTTTGCTCATCTCTAATCATTCGCAGTTAAGTATATCGATAAATCGCTCGTTTGCTATCGCGCTAGCCGTTTCAAAATTCAAAATCGTCCATAAATTTCAATGATCTGCAATTTCATAACCTAGAGTCGTGCGCCTGTAATGCACTTACAGTTACCTAGTTAAGCATAGTCTTACTAATTGGGTAAATATTTTGAATCTTTCAGTGTTAACGGTAAATGAAGACCATGAGTACAAATGGGCAAGTTCAATTAGCACCCTTCCGTTGGACACGAACTTTACTGCCCCAACACAACCACCTGTGTGACTTACGAGTGAGAAAACTCTCCCACACCCAGACACACACATACGGCTGAGAGAGAGAGCTTTCGCCTCGTATTTTCAGACGCGTGCTGAGCCAGTGACAGCGACATCGGCTCATTAGCACCGTTTTTTACCGTTGCTGCCGCTCATTCGTATTTGTATCTTCAACTGGAGCGGACGTTGAAACGCTCTATTATTTTGGCGCGTCGTCGTTGCCGTCGTGTTTATTTCGTTGCGTTCTTATTAACTTTTTTATATTTACTACGTTCTCGTCTCGTGTCGTCGTTCGCTGTTCTTCTAGTAACTACAATTGTCTATATTTTGTTGTTCGTTTTGGCACTTTACGCGCCAGCTGTACGATAATAATGTGTCTGTGCCGCGCCCCCTTCCCGGCCGCCCCCTCACCCAACAGCATTGTCAATGCCGGCTACGTGTGTAAAGTTGCATTAAGTTACGTTATTTTTTTCTGCTGACGTTTAAATCTCATATCTCTAACAGAAAAAGTAAAATGGTTTCATAAAAGTGCAAGAGCAGAATTCCAACAATATTCACTTTATTATCAGCAAACGTCGCGTATACGACGCGTGTGTTGTTACCTTGAGGTGCAAACAAAAAGGGAGAAAAAATTTATGCCAAGCGGCGACGTTGGCAGCGCTGTCCCTCCCACTCCCTCTCTCTCTCTCGATGTCAGTCGCTCCCAGTGTCTGGTGTAAAGTGCGTAACAACAAAAAATAATTGAAAGCTTATGAATTACTATTAATTATATTGCAAGTACACGACCAAAAAACAAATAAAAACAACAAAATAATCAAGCTAAACACAGTGAAAGACAAAACAAACAACAGGCAGCGGCAGAGGCAGCAGCAGCAGCACGGCAGCAGCAGAACGTTTAAGTGAGCAGCGACAGAGCAAAAATAGCAACAAAATGTCGAAAAACTGTTGAGGTTCGTATGCATGTATGTAAATATCTTTCTATGTGTGTGAATACGTGGTTTATGTGCTGCTTCAGTGCATACGCTGGCTTCGGGCCGGCCCTCATCAGCGCCTCCCCTCCCTGCCTCCCACTCTCTCTTTCTCTCGCTGAGTGGAGCTTATGTTGCTGGCTTTGCTGCCAGCGCTGACGCTGACGTGTGCTGACTTGGGTGCTCTACTTTATTCTGTTCTTTGGCATTTTTGTTGTTGTTGTTTTTGGTTTTTTGCTTTTGCGGCAATAACAACAAAGTTGATTACAGCGGCAGCCCCCCCAAAAAGCGCCACACAGACAACAGTAAAAAGCAGAAGGCAAAGGAATTACATTTATTTTATATATAATTTAAATGGCTCGACTAGCTGTTACCACATGATTCTTACACGGGCCCCTAAAAGTAGGCTATTGAAATGAGAGACTTTGAATTCTCTACGAAACATGAACTTTTTGGTTGCTTTAAATTTTCGAAAAATATTCTCACTGAACTGATATTTCAACCTTAATTTTTTGGAAGTCTTTTGGAATGTTCCTGAAACTTCAAAATATTGCGGACAGAAACTGTCAATCTGATTTTGAAGGCCAGAGCAGTTATTAGGCAGAGCTAATAACTTTCTAGACTCACGAAATTCTTGCAATTTTAAGAATTTATAAGCTTATTTAAGCAGGAATGCAAATCGGTTCTGAACCGAACCGTACCAAACCGAAAACGAACAGCTAAGTCTAGACGATATTTCGAAACAGATTTCTTACTAAATTGCTGAGCCGAACCGAAAACCACAAAGTTCAAAGTTTCGGTTCAGTTTGCTGATGAGTTCAGTATTATGATACTTATGAATTTGGGAATTTTCATTTTTGCATGAGAGAGTTTAGTCCGACTATCGGTTGAATTAAGTTTCGAATTGACTTGATCAATGCCCGATAAATATATTCTTCAATGAGTACTTCTCCTGCAATTGCCCTCAGACTACTTACAATTGAAGAGTTGGTCGTGATTCTAGACATCCCTTTCTCTTTTTGCTAAAGTTTTGACATTTGGAGATTAAATTTGGTCGAAAAACCTGCTTTAAATCATAGTTTTGAGCTGGCGAATGCTTAAATGAAAACATGACCCATAGAGATTTGCTGAAAAACTATATTTTCCTAAGAAGTCATCGATTTATCAGGCTGTCTTCTTTCTTTGTGTTGTAGCGCTTGAATGTTTTGCGTTTTCTAGCATAGCTTTTAATAGGAGAATCTTTTGCCGATACAATGATTGAAGCCTTCTTATATATTTGGACCATTGTCTGCATTGTTATAGACTGATGTGTTAATTTAGGTGTGAAGTAGTTGAACCACATGCGAAAAGAAGAATCATTGAAAAGAATTGAGGCATAAAATGTTTTCTATTAATGGGAAACAGCTTGTTTGCTGTTTAGGTTCACTAAGAGTAACCGCGACACCCATCTAGCGGGCTGCTCTCCCAATTTCGAACTATCCATCTACATGAACTAAATATACCATGAACATTTGGTGGGGTTCTTTACTTACGAAAAGTTTATCGGGTTTCGAACTAAGTATAATCGAGGGATTCTTTCTTTAATTTCTACTCAACATTTGAAAGTAATACCGTATCTATGAACTTGCTCTGGCATTTCTCAAAAGACCAAAGAAACAATGATACATACGAAAGCTACATCAACCAAGCGGGGTCAGGTTTTTATGCAATTTTTAAATGTAGATTTGAGATTTGATTTTGATCATTAGAGCTCAAGCCTCAGATTGGATACATGTGGGGGGTCTGATCTGAACATTGAATGTTTTAGAGTGTTGTAAGTAGGTACAACTTTCCTCACATATACCCAGAGTGTATATATAATGGGTATTACATGAACAACACAATAACAAAAGTGTGTTGACATTTTTATTCAGTTTTGCCTTTTTTGCGTCTGTTTTGCTCTATACATATTGGTGATGTCGCCTGCTGTCGGGGGTAGCCCCCCCTCCGGACGTCGCGGGGACCGTATAGTTGTGGGGTCTACGTGTTTAAATTATCAAGCCGAGCTTGTCGCAGCAGCACGCACAGACACGGATACCTACATACCTACATTTGTATGCATGCATACTACATGTAGAGATATGTAGATGTATCTTTTAGATACATTTGTAACGAACTATGCCGGCTGGAACTTCATTTTATAAACATTTCAATTCACGCTAGCGGGAAAAATGATAGACAAGCGGCAGCGTCTATTGATTTTCAATCAATATTTGTCGTGGCTTCCCCACCACAGCTCCCGCCGGCCCTGCTTACAGTCAAACATACATATATTTCAACGTCTTTTCGTGTTTTCTTTCTTTCTATCTTGTTTTCGCTTTGGCTGTTCGATTTGTTTTTTCGAAATTTGTTTTGCATTTTGAATTTGGAATTGGGATTGGAATTGCTATAGCTTCTTCTTCGGCTTCACCATTCTCGTTTCACCTTTGAAACGGCGCGACTCTCTTACGCATGCATAATAATCGAAACGGAGTGTGTGTGTGTGTGTGTGTGCCAACTGGCGCTGGCGTCGCTGTCGCCGTGGGCTGTGCAGTCGGCGTAATCGCTGGTTTTTTATTATCATTTGATTGCGTTGCCTTTATGATTGTTGTTGTTGCTGTTTGTCGCCTATTTTCTAGCATTTGTGCCGTTTTACTCATTGTTTATTTCAATTCTCTTTTGTTTTTTGCTGCTTTCTTAATTTGTTTTTGTGGTTGTCAATGTTTGGTCCTAACTCTCACCTGGTGCCAGCAGTGCAAATCATTTGCTGCACTTTTCTCTCAATTTTGTTGTTTGTCACGCTTCGCCATCGAACAACAACAACAACAATAACAAAGAGTCCCCCGTTAATGGGAGCGTGTATGAAGTGCGACTGGAACTGTCATGTTTGCTTATGAGCGCCTTCATTTCCGACTGCCATACAAACATACATGAAGCTTTAACATATAGCAAAACATATACATGTATGTATGTATGCACATATGTGTTAAAAGGAGCTACAGCAGAAGCTTGTGCAAGGAGCTGTCACATGCGACGCAGGAGCGAGTGCCTTGTCCCTCAACTAGCTTTTTTCCTGCCTGCCGGCGCTTGACTTTGCTTACCCTGTAGTCGAGGAAGTGATAGGGTATACAAGTTGCCGATGAAAATATGTAAGAGGGAACTTTAAGCGAACTTTTACGAAGGGTAATTGAGTTAAGAAACATATGACAAAGCTAGACAGAAATATGTAGATAGTCTACATCAATCAAAGCATTTCGCTTGTCATTCATGTGGCTTCTGCCAGCGTTTTCATCACTGTGATACATATGTACATACTAGTATGTACCTTGTACCTATGAGTGTAAAGTCGAAACCGCATGACCTCAAACCGTACTTTTAGGGTTCAGACTTGGGTTTTCTAATTTTGAAAACCAAAAAGACGAAAGTCTGAAAGAAGCCTCGTTTAAACCAAAAGTCGTGCACCATTCGGTCCAATTTACTTCTCATCGGGACTGCAAACCGGTTTTGAACCGTACCGGGAAATCTGACTTTAATTTTACTGTGACCCGATCCTCTAAAGGTATAAATGCTGAACCTGAACCAGTTTCGAACCTCGAATTTCGGTTCGGTTAAGAAAAATTAAAGACCTAAACAAATTTGGTCTACTTCCTAGCGATTTCTTCTATTATCCTGATAGTAAAGTATACTTATTCTTGATCAGCATGACGAGCTGAGTTGATTTAGCTCCGTACGTACGTCTTTTCCGTGCTATCTCCTCCGTCAGTTTTAAAGCTATCTTCACCAAACTTTGCAAGAAGTCTTGGGTTGGATCGAATGACTATAGCATATAGTTGTCAAAGGAACGATCGAAATGCAAGTTTTAAAGAGAACAACTTTTTGGGCTTTAATGGAAACGCCTCCAAAGTTTGTATCTCTTAGTTTTCTATGCTTTCCCATGATTCCACTAAGTTTGGTTGAAATCGGACATCTATATAGTATAGCTGTCATAGAAACGTAGAGTCTATCAAGTAATCTTAGTAAGAAAAACTCTTTTGTTTTCAATGGAAGCGTCTCCAATCTTCGTATTCATTAGTTTACTATGCTTTTTAATGATTCCACAACGTTTGGTCGCAATCGGCCAACTATATAGTATAGTTGCCTTGGAAAAGATGGGTTTTAAGAGTAGTCTTAGTAAGGAAAACTCATTTGTTTTCAATGAAAGCATCTTCAATTTCTACATTTATTTATTTTCTGTAGTTTCACACAATTATACAAAGTTGTTTTAAAATCGGTTGACTATTTCGTATAGCTGCCATAGAAAAGTTCTATCGAAAACTAGTTTTAGTGAGAAAAACTTTTTGGTTTTTAATGGAAACGCCTCCAAACTTTGTATTTCTTAGTTTGTTATGCCTTCCCATGATTCCACCAAATTTGGTCGAAATCGGACATCTAAATAGTATAGCTGTCATAGAAAAGTAGAGTCTGAAAAGTAGTCTTAGTGAGAAAAGCTTTTTTGTTTTCAATGGAAATGTCCTTAAAATTGGTATTTCTTTATTTGCTATGCTTTCATACAATTCTATAAAGTTTTATCAAAATCTGATGACAATAGCATATAGCTGTTGTACGAATGATCGGTTGAAAACTAAGTTTTATTGAGAAAAACTTTTCTGTTTTAAGTGGAATCGACTCCAAATTTGTTACATGTTCTTTTGATAGGCTTTTGCATGATTCCTCTAAGTATGGTCAAAATCGAACAGCTATTTAGTATAGTTCCCATAGAAAAGTATGGTTCCAAGGGTATACAAACTTCGTCCGAGCCGCAGTTAACTTTGCTCTTTATTTTTAAATATTTTAAAACTAACACCAAGTCGCCACATACAACAGTATCATCATTAAATGAGGCAACACCTCCAATTTAGTTGTCGTTTTTTTTTTCTCCATATACAGGTCATCAATTGAGTCCATCTTCTTTAACCCTACCCAATCCTTTCTATTTATTTATATTGCCTGTGTTTTTTTTTGCCTCTCACCACGGCAACCACTTGTTTTCCCAAGCACAACAGCAGCAAGACACCACCCATACATTCACAATTTTATAGACTGCCGAGTCCATTTCCACCCCCTTCGCAGGACTTTCCATTATCGTCGGAACTGCGTCGGCGTCGGCGTTGCTGGCATCGCTGCTTCAGCATTCCGTTGCGTCTCTTGCCTCCTTTTCAACTTCAACAGATGAAAAAGTTTGTGCGCCTCGCAAGGAGGCTATAAAAATAGCTGCGATCCTGAAAGTTTCATAATTAAAAAAACACGCATTCATAGACACATTGTGAGTGAGGGACGAACGTCGGGCCTCTATCTGAGAGAAAGTGTAAGTGTGTGCTGGAAGGAAGGAAGGAATAGCGCGCCTTTTTCTCCTATTCCCTGCGAGCATATGGCAACAGATTTTCATTTGCTTTTCACACGCCGCATGCGATTTAATTCAATTGAAGCCAAACACATGGGGACACATCTCCGGTTTGGCCTTACCTTGCTTTGAATATCGCATGATGAACCACTTCTTCGATTACCATTAGTTTCCCTTTTGTGATCTCGAGTTCCGATCTCTTGTTTTGCACCGCGGATGGTTGGTTTTAGCTTCACGCCCAATTAGCCTAAAAGCCGCCCCAATCGCGATTTGGCATTGAACAACAATCGAAATACTTGTATGTAGTCATCAGGTAAGCTGACCCAGGTCGATTAGTACCAGTGAGTGCTGCTCCCAAATGCAGGTCATCAATAATATTCGCAACCCTCCGTCCACGAATGAAAGTGAATTACCATAATGAGTTCTAGTGCGACATTTGTATGCTTCTTCGGTTCATTCCGTTCTCGTATTCAAATTGACCACCACCCACCATCATGTGGGTTCCCACAGATGCAACTTGCGCTTTCGCTGCCTTCGCCTGGCCCTGGTCGTCACAGGTGGTCGCTGCCAATGTGCTTGGTGGCTGGTGGGTGGAACTAGCGCCAGGCTATTGTGAGTGCATACCAAGGGGGGAAGGAACGGCCGTATGTCCGGTTGGACAATTATCTATACAATTATTGGTTTTTTCAGTGTGTGTGTGCGAGTGTGTGTGTGTTCCACATTTTGTGGTCTTGTTGGTGGGTGTTGACATTGTACCACCTGAAGGAGCAGCAGTACACAATCATCATTATGGCGGCGGTATATATTGTGGTGGATTGGGTCAATCATTAATATTTCATGAACATTCCACATTCACTCAAAATTGACGCGCTATTTCAGTGACACACTTGCCAGGACCTGCTGCCTGCCTGCGTGCCTCTCGAAATCCCACAATTCATGACCATTAAAGTCACCAACGGTTGGGGTTTTCCATTTTTCATTTAAATGCCAGGAAATAATTGCTTTTTCCTGTACTAAAACAGAATGCGCCTGTCTGAGAATGGTTAAGGGGCGGATCTGGTGGGGTGAACTATAACAATTGTGAGTGGAATTTACAAATGCCATTACAATAAACAAAAGAATACCATTTTATGTCATGTTGGGTCCTTTAATGTATCTTATTCCGGGTAAAAGTTTAGGATTCTTAGAAGTTCATTTGGAAAAGGATCAACCCGAAAAGGGGGTTCTGTTCGGTTGCTTTTGAAGAAAATAAATGTTTTTCCTAACATTTTCTCAGCTTCAAAAGAGTTGACAAGGCGGGATTAGATAAAGTAAAGGTTGCCAATTTCGAAACTTTAATAGAAGCTATATGTACTGTATTGTTCCGAACTTAGCGCCCAGAAACTATACAACCATCCAGTAAGTTATAAACCAATACCATCTTCAGCATTGAGTGGATGGAGTACCATTTTAAGATACAATCACAAAGCACTTCATACAGGGCATAAACTAGACCGGAATATTGCACCAACTAAGCCTTGGTTCGCGGATTTTGGGACTCGAAACAGGTGAATCCGCCCTTAAACTGAGAAATTTTCTTCAAAAAGAGACCAACGGCGATTCGTCACATATTCTAAAATGAGAAAAATGATTTCTTAACATAAGACTGAGTTTTTCCCAAAAAAAAAACCACTTCTAAAGAACCACATTCTCTGAACTTTAGGAAGAGCGGAATATTATCTAAATACTTTAGAGAGAGGCTAGGGAGGGAGTACAGGAAGAAGACAAAGATGGCACCAAGACTCTTAATAACGTCTTAAATTAAATGGTCGTTACTTATTTTTCTAGTATGTTTTCTTTCTGTTGGTTCCTTAAGTTCTTCTTTCCGAGAAACACATAAAAACAATTTTTTTATAACGTTTCCTTGTCTGGGACTCGGAACTTGGTGCTTCGGGGAAGCTTCAACACACGTAGGTCATCTTAGCGCATACGACTATCCAGCACTCGCGTGGGACACAGCACATGAACTCAGGCAAATGTTATACCCTCAGCAAGCCCAATTTCAGTTGACCCTTTTTGATGCTGAATGCAGGGTAGGTAAAACCAGGTTGAGAATTACAATTCTTGATTAAACAAGCAATGGAAAATCATAATATTTATACCCTTGCAAAGGGTATTGTAATTTTGCCCAGAAGATTACAACGCATAGAAATATTCATTTCCGACTCCATAAACTATATATATTCTTGATCAGCGTGACGAGCTGAGTTGATTGAGCTTTGTCCGTCCGTCTGTCCGTCTGTCTGTCTGTTTCTACGCGAACTAGTCTCTCAGTTTTAAAGCTATCGAGCTGAAATTTTGCACAGAGTCTTCTTCTTTTCGCTGCGCACTACTAATATGTCGGAACCGAACGGATCGGATGACTATATCTCATAGCTCCCATAGGAACAATCGGTCGGAAAGCTAGTTTTAGTATGAAAAACTTTTTTTTTTCAATGGAAACGTCTCCAAACTTTGTAATCGTAGGTTTTCTATGTTTTTTTATAATTCTACCAAGTTTTATCAAAATCGGACAACTATATGGTATAGCTGCCATACATAGGTCTAAAAAACAGTCTTAGTTAGAAAAACCTTTTTGTTTTTAATGGTAGCATCCTGTAATTTTGAATTTGTTTGTTTCTCGTGCTTTTACACAATTCTACAAGTTTTTGTCCAAATCGGATGACTATATCATATAGCTCCCATACGAACGATCGGTCGGAAAATGGGAAAAAGAGTATTTTTTGAAAATATTTAAGCGAGCACTTGCAAGGGTATAAAAACTTCGGCACAGACGAAGTTAGCATATCTTTCTCGTTTTTAAATAATTGCTTAATAATTTTCTACCTAAACTATTTTTATCTCAACACGCTTCGCCTCGCATTTATTGTGCTCTTACAAGACCTCCAAAAAATATGTTTTAAAAAGACCCCCAAAAAAATAAACATCTGTTTCTAAGAATACCTCTTCATTTGACGAGTATCTTGGTCTGAAATGTGCGTTTTAGTTGATTTATTTGTTCAGCCGATTCAATAATCATGTATGAACTTCATTCAGCATTTGGTCTTATTCCAAGTAGTCAATGTCGACGGTTACGCTTACACTTAGATACAAAGTTACGAATTTTAGGGACAACGAGAGCTTAAGTTAAAGTCGAGCCTGCTCGACTTTGATATACCCGTTACTCAGGCGGATTAGTGTTTAATGGACTCTCTTTGTGCTTATTAACAGAGCATTAACATTAATGTGAGCATTTCAACATTATGTTGGCAAACAGCGCATGCAGCACAGAAAAGTATGCAATGTTTTGTATAAACTTTATAACTCTGCCTTTAGAGTTTTAGAGATATGGGGTACGTATCACTGCAGAGTATCAGTTATTCTAAATTTTTCACTGCGGAGTAGGCGGAAATTTGATATATACTTGATAAGGGCACGGACAATAGTAGTGTACATACAAAATTCGGTTGCTCTAGCTCTTCTAGACTTCAAGATCTAGGTGCTTATACGGACAGAAGGACTATATCGACTATAGGGTCGGAGATGTTTCTTTCTGTCTGTTACATACATTTGCACGACTTAAGTATACCCTTAATACTCTACGAGTAACGGGAAAGATTTGATCTTAAAATTGTAAAAACAAAACGGTCAATCTTCAACTTTGGTTATTTGTAAAGCTGGTTATTCAACCGGTATAACCGTACGCGAATGTTTTACCGAATATGGTTTTATTTTGGTTAACCTCATCCTTATTCAAATTCTACCGCAGGCAGGCAGAGGTTCGCTTCACGGACCAAAGGGTTAGGCAGGAACTCTGGACCGTAGCTGACACCTAGGTAAGGTTGGGATAGGTTGCATTGGCTGAAAGTGATTTGTGTTCCCTTCAACAGATCAGATCATCTAGATCATCTAGAATCTCCACAAATCCTATGTTGCCTAGTGTAATCGAGTAGCGAATGGGTTACATAAATATATTTCAATGTAAATGCCTTCCATTGATTCTAACACTTCACTCATTCTTTTGTGTGTCTTTCGTACAGCGGACAGCATGCAAGCGGTCATGGACACGGCCGCCATGGCCATTGCCGTGGGCAGCAGTTCCTCTGGCCCTGGAAGTAGCAGCAGTAGCAGTGGCAGCAGTAGCAGCGGCTATGGCAGTGCCACCACTACACCCACCACCCCGCTGGGCGTTGGCGGTCATTATGAAGCATCGCATGCTTCACCCACATCGCTGCCAATGGCCACGATAGCCACAGTGGCGCCCTTCTACAGCGAGGCTCTGACCACTCTAGATGCCCAGCAGCGTCAACAGCAGCACCAACAGCAGCAGCAGCAGCAGCCAGGTCAAGCCATGTACCATAATCAAAGCTATGGCTATGGCAATGCCTTACCTCTAGATCCTTACAACTATAATGTGCCCTACAATGGTGCCTACAATGCGCTGCCCGGTGGCCCAGGAGGCGGAGGAGGCGTCGGAGGCACATTGGGAAATGTATCATACCAAACCATAAACAATGCTGGAAGTATGCCCATCTCAGGACGCTATGAAAAGCTGGCTCCCACTTCTGCAGTCAAGTATGCAGGTAATGGCATCGGCGTTAGTAAACCGCAGGCGGCAGCCACCCCGTTCTATGCCCAACCCCTGGCCCAGTCTATGTCCATGTCGGGCGGCAATGGTGGCAGTTATGTGACTCAATCCAATCCCTATGATGCCTATAAATACAAGTTACCGGTTCAGGCTCCTCCGCAATCTCAACTAAACCAGCCCGCACAGCAGTACCATCACAATATGCCCCTGAATCCTGGCCCCAAGCAACAGCTTACCTCACTGGAACCCCAATATGCAGCCATCAAGCCCAGTAGTCGTTACCAGAGTATGCCAGCTCCGGTATACGGAGGCAACAATGGAGGTGGCGTTGCCAACAACATTTCGGCAGGCTCTTCGGCTGCCTACTATGACAAGTACTCCATGTCCATGCCACTGTACTCGCCCAACAGCGCTGGTCTGCCAATGTACAGTGCACCGGAAATGGGTCCGGAGACGGCTTACCGGAAGACCAGCAACAATTGCCACTGGACCATGGACTACGGTACGGCCGCCAACTATCGTGTTCCGCCTGCACCAGCTCCAACCAGCTCCTACCATCATCCCGTGGCCGGAGTAAGCTCCGGCAATGATTTATACTATGGCGCCGCCGCCAAGTATGACAAGTATCCCAATCCGACAGCAGGACCATATGCCAGCAATCCGTATGCACCCAGCATCTCGCAACCCTACTCCGGCCGCAATATGTGGCCGGTGGGCGACAATCCACAGCTCAATCCTCGCCAGAGTTGCTGCTCTCAACCCTACGCACAACAAAGTTGTTACTATCCGCGCTCCAATGGCTATGGAGCCGTACCGCCCTCGCAATACCCGGCGGGCAGTGGCTCGAACTCCTCGGTCAGTGCCTCCATGAAGCTCAAGCATCCGACTGATTTGTATGTACCCCACTCGCCCTACGAAACATCCAGCGCCCAACTGGGCTACGCTTACAATCCACCAACCGGTGCGGGTTCGGCGGTGCCCAGCAATGTCAGCAATGCTCAACGATATGTGCCCCAACTGGGTCCGGCCATGGGCATGGGCATGGGCATGGGTATGGGCATGGGCATGGATGCGAACACCAACTACTACAACGATCTCAATAGCCCGGATTGCGGCTTTGCACCGCCACAGCAATCTCATCACGCACCCATGCCCTACCAGGCGGACTATCGCAAGCGGTCCAGCAACTGCTATATGGGACAGTCGGGACCGCTGACCAATCTGGAGGCTCATGTGGATACCTATCTAGGTTTTGACCTGCATGCCACGGCTCCTGGCCAGTCCTTGGTCCACTTTAGTGTGGAAAGCGCTCAGAAATCCACACCAAGTTCCAATATACGCGATTTCCTGGCCAGTTGGAATGATGTGGAGGAAGAGGAGGCCACTTCTGCCGAATCAACGGCTCCGATACCAACCTCTAACTTCATGTACGAGACCCTGCCACCGACGGGACCCACTGCCACGGCTGTGCTGGATCCCTGTCAATCCATGAATCTGCCCGACATCATTATAGACACTAAAAAGGCCACAGGGAACATGAATAGTGCCCCGGTAGCCGCCAGTGTGGACGACTCCTTTGGCAGTTTCGATGTGGAAAAGGAGCTGGACGAGCTGCGCCTCAAGACCAGCTCCACCAGCGACAACACCAACGATGCCCTGGCCGAGATACTGCGTGAACAAACGGAGGAGCCGCAAGTGCAGCCACTAGTTTTGCCCCTAGCCAGTCCCTTGCTAAGCTCAGACTTCCCCGTAGAGGCACAGACCCCGCCGAACATGGACTTTGATCAGAATACCAACTCCAATGAGTCCACCTTTGCCAAGGAATACGAGACGTTTATACACAGGATCGGTGGTAGTGGCAGCGAGACGGAAACCAATGCCCAGGATGCAAACGAATATCGAGAGCAGGCCAAACGGCTGAAGGTTTATAAGCGTAAGCGGCAGACCACCGAGCCGCAGGATATGCGGGACAAGATTCAAACGCCCGCACCGCTGACGGCCAGGGCTAGCCGTAAGCTTTTGGCACGACGACGTCGCAACCGCATCAAAATGCTAAAGATTCTGGAGTTTGAGAGTCCAAAAGTCAAATATCGTCACTATTTCAAGGCTCTCAAGCTGATGAGAAGGAAGTACGCGCTGAGCAAGAGCCGAGAGCATCGTGCCCTACTGATGCGTCGACAGTTGGCGCTACGTAGAGAGCGTCGCTTGCTTCTGCTTAAGCAGCTCTTCAATCCTCCCACGCTCAAGGGTTTAAGTGTAACGGCCGTCAACTCGCCAGCCTTTCGGTCTAGCCTGATGACACCGGCGGGTCGGGAGACGGTCATCAAAAGTGGCTACGGACTGAGGGAAACGAGTAGTATGCTGGTGCTGCAGGAAGAAGAAAGTAGCCTGGACACATTGCAATCTGTAGAGCGACAAGCCAGCTTCAAGGGTTTCGATGACATAGAAAACATGAATCTATCCCCGAAGGCCAGTCTAAGAGTGGAACCTGAAGAGGTAACCAAATCCAAAGAATTGGAAATTCAGCAGTGGCTAAGCCATGGCCAAGAGGAACCCACCACAGTCCCACCCTCCTCCCCCTCTCTGTCAACGTCTTCATCATCCGCTTCATCTAGTTCCAGTTCAAGTTCCAGCAATGATAATGATCAGGACTCGAGTAGCTCTAGTGAAGACTCTAGCTCCAGCAGCAGCAGTTCTTCGGCAGATGAAAGCGAATTTAATGAGTTGGCTGCCCTGGAGAAGGAACTCTCTCAGCCGGAGGCTGCTGCCAGCTCGGCCTTAGCGAGCACCATACCACAGCCGACTGAATCTCCCACCTGCCAGCAGCAACAGGAGGAGGTAACCAACACTGAAATAGCCAAACTTAAGCAGATCCTGGAGAGCGATGGAGAAGAGGCTAGCAGCAGCAGTAGCTGCTTTACCGTACCAAAGCTAAGTGACCTTAGTAAAATTGCCTTAAATAGTTCCTTAAATAACTGCGGCGAACCTGCAAAGGATTCGTCCACTCCACGCGAACTGAGCGTGGAAGATGCCTTGGCTCAGATGTATGAGCAGATAGGTGTGGCCTCTGATCCGGAAGACTTTGAAACGGCTGACAAGCACAACGGCGACGGACCCCAGGCGGGTGAATCGGATGTGCTGCTGATCAATCTGGCGGAGATATTTGATAGCAGCATTGTGGTACACTGCGATATGAATGAGAACATTCTGGGTGTGGTGACCAGCGACGACGAGGAGGAGGTGGATCAAACCCATGATGATGATGATGCACTTCAGTTAATTGAACTGCTGGGCGAACCCGAACCACTGCAGCCCGAGATTGTGCATCATGAGGAAATCGTGCCGGAGGATAGCAAAGCCTTTGCACGTCGACAGTTTCTCAAGTATCTGCATGGAAAGTATGTGCAAAGCCAGATCAGTCGATTCTATCATGCCCAGCGAGTGCTCAAGAAGTACAAGCGTCGACGACTTCTGCGGAAGGTGCAGCGCCCTCGACGTGGCTAAGCCCAAAAGGAACTCCTCTCTAGCTTTTACCAAAGATATTTAACACAGTTGGACCTGAGTGGATTGGCTTTTGAGTTTTGCGTTGCGACATTTGCCATTGACTTTGTTTGAACTTTTGACCAGGAGAAGTAATCCCTGAGATGAGGGAAAGAATGAAATATGGTGGAGAATACAATAAAGTGAGTAATGTGGGGAAATAGTTGTAACTGAGAGAGAGCGTTTGCTCTCCGATGTTAGAGACAGCTCCTTAAACTTGTTATAACTGGGAATATCTGACTTCAACAAGCCCCAAAAACTTCGGGGTTCTGCTACCATCCAAAAATATCCAATTGGAAAATATAGTTTTTTATATATCCCTTTTTTGATATTACGTTTTTCAAATCCTTTGACTTTCAGCTCCGTTGGATGACAATTTAAGATCCATTTAACATCAAAAATTAGTCTCAGATAATTAGTTTCGTTCGCTGACCCAATTTTAGAATTCTGTTAGGTTTAGCTAAGGTTAGGTTGAGTTAATAGTTTGAGAAGAAGGCGATAATATTCTGTTTTTGATATTAAAATATCCCGGATAAGGTGGACACTGAGATACCGAGCCAACGCATTTAAGAGTCTAAGTCTAAGGCATGCCCGCGGCCTATACGCACCAGTCGCATTCGTTGTTATTTGTCATTTCTAAGCGTCTTGGCGTTATTGCTGTATGAGTTGAGCTTCCTAAGAGCTGCTTGACTAACTGATTAAAAGGTTTATGTTTCCTCCTTCGACATGAGTGCAACGCAATGAGACTTCCATCTCAGACCCTGTTAGATGTACCACTTTTACCCATAGACGAACATATACTAAAAATTTGTAAGTGTCATATTTCAGACTTAGCAATGTCAAAAGAACTACACAGAGAAAAAAGGTCATTAAAAACATCCATTAAATGATTTGCCGTATCCAGTTTGACTGAATGTGTCTTTAATATGCTTCTAATCATCCAAGGCAGTTGAAGATCATCCAAAGGATTTGGAAAATAATCATCATTTGGATGATTTTCAGATCCGTTGGATGATTAAAAGGATTTTAAAGACCTTTTTATACTCTGTACCGTAGGTAAATAGAGTATTATAAGTTTGTGCAAAAGTATGTAACATCCTGAAGGAATCATCTCCGACCCCATAAAGTATATATATTCTTGATCAGCATCAACAGCCGAATCATGTCCGTCTGTCTGTCCGTATGAACGCACAGATCTCAGAGATAGATGGCTTGTTCCTTCTGGACATATTTAGTTATTAGGATAACTTATCGATCCGCCGAAGGAATGAAGAAGATCGGATGAACGGTTTTCGAGTTATGATCAAAAGACAAATTTTCTTGGTACAGAGTATGTTATAGTCGGGCTTGACCGACTTTCTTTCTTGTGTGGGTCAAAAAATTGAATATTTAGCCATTTTAGCAGCTTTTCAGAGGAACCTAAGAAAATTTACAGTAATTAATGACAGTTTCAGCTTAATACCAAACCTCCAGATTTCAACTATTAGTAGGCAAATCCTGCCTCCTATCAATAGATCAAACTATGTTAAAGAAGTGTTCAAATATTCAGTAAGATCTTACTTCAAGTAAGAAGTTTCTAGTTGAAATTCCAAAGGCTTTCTCTGCTGAACTTGAATGCCAATGAACCTGAAACTTATTGTACTGTATAAAGTCATGCTTAAAGGATCGGTAAAGGATTAAAAAGAAGTCAAATCGCAGCTGGTCACACTACAAAGTCAATCCACTTGGGGATGTTGCGACCAATCAAGTGTTAAATGGGTTCGGCATGACGAACCAACAGGCGTGCCTAAATGGATACTAATTTGAAAAAAAAAACATTATCCACACACACACACACACACCCAGACACACACACACATTTCAAGAATCTCAAAAGACTTTGTTTTTGTTTTTCTAAATGGCTTTTTTTTTTTAATTTAAATTTTGTGTAATTGATTAACAAAAACATTATTGTAATTACAAAGGCATAGCGAAAATAATTTTTAAACATTTTATGATATGTAATAATGATTTAGGGGCATATATATACATCTATATATATATATATTTTTTAGATATCTGTGCAATATTTACATGGAAATGACGTGTTGAATCTCGATGTTTTAGATGAGTAAGTGAAGTTAGGCGACAATTTAGGTTCAGGGAGTGCAATTAAGATTTTATCAGCCAAATGTATCAGCGCGGCGAGCAATTTTTAAAATGCTTTTTGCCCGAGGTCAACCCACACACACACACATCCAAACACACACACACACACACACACACACACAGTATGATATGACATGCATGGGCAATTATGACTAGACCCCTGAAATGCGCCCTTAACTAATTTTGATTCGTTTTAGTTTAAGTTTAGCCACCAAAATGCAGCCTAGACCAAAAAAATGAAAACATCAATAAAGATTGAAAACTGTTGAATACCGTTTGTTGTGTCGGTAAACATGTTAACTGTTCTGTTAGTTGAATTTACTTAGTTTTTGTTTAGTGCAATGTTTTTTCTTTGTTAAATGTAGACAAATTTGTACCTATAATAATAATATACACACTATATATATACAAATATACACAGCATACACCTAAATGAATTGGTAGCGTAAGTGACCAGACATTCTATGCACGACTGCAACGAATTTGGCTATAATGAAATTTCGTCAAGGCAATTTACCCTGGCTTATATAAAATACGGATGTTTTTTTGTTTGTTTTCGAAACTAACTTATATCAGACCACCTAGATGTCGTTTTCTCTTACATGATGTAACACATTCCAAAGGACCAATCTTTATGTATACACATATATATACAGAACTATTCATTAATATTGTACTCTCGTTTTTCATTCGATTCGAGCAAATTTTTGATGGCAGACGCTTAATTTTAGTACAAAACCAAAATTGAAATGCAAACGTTTAGCCCACTTTATAACTGAATGTAATAACAAACAACATGAATAAATTATTTATTATGAAATATTGTACATACCAATTGTCCATTATCTAGATGTTTCACACACACACACACACACAACCAACCAACCACACACCCGCTCTATCAATGTAAATCCTTAGTTCTTAAGTTCGATCTGTCCAGATTGTGACTATATAAATGTGAGTGTCTTTGAGAAATATTCAAAATAAACAACAAAAATTAGAAGAAATAAATATTTTATGTAAATGTTAATGAAAATGACAATCGACTTGCTGTTTTTATTATAAATTGAATTTTAAATTGAGAATTTTATACCCAGAGGTACACTGAGTACCTTGACTTTCTTTAACTAAACTTCTAAGCATAGGAGTCGTAGATCGATCGAGATCGCTCCCACTGTAAAAAGTTAGAATGGAACATTCTATAAACGTTTTAATATTTTAATTTTGTAATTTTCTAAAATATGCCAGGAAAACAGCTGTCTAATATGTTGCGATCCTCGAAAGGAGTAAGGCGATTGAGTGTAATTAGTAATCAACAAGTCAATTTCTTCACCAGCGAAGCTTAGGATAATGCCTTAGGTAAGCCGTTAAGCGTACTGGAGAGCTGCCGAACGTCAGAGCAGGCGAAGAATCGACGGCCGCATTTTAACGAACGCTTCTGAAACAATCCGTAACAATCGTAAGGGCGGGTAACAAGTTAAGCCGAGATCTGCTGAAACGCTTAAGCAGATGAGCAATCGACGCCAGTTATTTTTCTATGAATATGGCTTCCCAAGAGAATTTGTAAGTCTGAGCATCAATCTCAATCACTAAATTTTGATATTTAACACTCGGTGTTTTCATAATGGTCTGAAATCATATGAAAATTGAGGCAATTTTTCGATTTGCTATACCATTCGATCTAAAACTTCTAATTTACCCGTCATCATAACAAAAGCTTATATATAGAATTTCGGAAATTTCAAGATTTTTACTTACACCTTCTATTTAACGCCATGATAAACCAAACTTAATTACAATTTATCAAATTAGGCGATTTTTTGTACAGTTCATTTGCAAAATGTAGCATTTGCAGCTACACAGAACAAAAAAAAGATCCAAAAAAGTTCCATTTGGAATGGATATATCTTTAATATCCTTATAATCATCCAGCGGAGCTGCAAAATCATCCAAATGATCATCAGGTTTCATATCCTTCGGATGATTTTTAGCTCCGTTGGATGATTTAAAGGATATTTAAGACATATCCATTCCAAATGGATACCGGAAATCATTCTTTTTTTTCTCTGTGTAGTTAAAAACACCGAGTAAGTGTTTGTTACCGCTAAGCCACCCATTCAATAACAGTCTGTCTCAGTAGCTCTCTATGGATTGGATGAGTTTAGCTAAATGCTGCCGTCGATTGCTAGCCTGCTCTGGCATATCTGCGGATCTCTTAACCTGGCCTGGTGCTCCTTTTCTTTATGGCGCAGCGATTAAGATTGTTGCTCAGCCTTAGCAGCTCTCTGGGATGCTATGTGCATGGCAAATTGCTGCCGTCGATTGTTCGCCTGCTCCATTAATTTCAGCTAATAAATAATGAAAAATTTATACAAAAAATGGCTTGAATATTGAACTCAAATGAATAGGAGCTGGTTAAAACATAAACTTACCGTCACCTCTTCTCATACAAATAAAATAAGGCCCCAAACATTAGTTTTGTGGTCTTCTATTATTTCTTCTTTTCCAATTTTCTTTATGAAATAAGGCCTCAACTGGGGCCCGCATGCCATGTAATTGCTATTCATGCTATCCATGCCAATGATGTCATAAATGCTTGGGAATTTCAAAGCAGCATAAGCGGAAAAATGTACTTTAGAAAGACAGCAGCGAATTGTGTATGTGCCCCAATTGGCCTTACTGTTATTAGACTGGACTTCGACTGGGTAGGTTAGGTAGGGTAGGTTGAAGTAGGCTTTCGTTTGTGGAAAAGAGGTATTGTGGTGACCCCTACGCCTGTACAGCTCTCTCACCTTTAAAAAACATCGTGAAGTTTTATCTTCTTCTAAGTCTCTTCACAAATCACTTGGAATTCCTTTTTTTCAGTTCAGTTTTTAAAAACAACTCATCCGTTGCGTCAGTCAGTTACAAACAAACATTCATTTTCTATAATACAGAAATATTGCAATTTATTTTTGGGTTTTTCTGTAGAATTGAAAAAAAAAAACCGGCACAGTTCACAAATCTAGTATTTGCAGGCTAAAAAGTAAAAATAAAAATTAAAAAAAGAACCAAATAATGTTAGGTTCAAAAGTCCCAAGGATTTGGTTTCGTTTCGTTGCGCTCTCTCTCCACTGAGGGCTCTTTGGTCTCTCCCGCATAATATCATCCTGGCTCGTAACATGCAATAGTTAGGATCTTGAGTCTTCCATATCTTCAATCTTCCAAGAGTTGAGTGTTTAATCCAGCGAAAACTTTTCACTTCCGCTGGATGTGGTTGGCGCCTATTCATACTTGTCAAAGTAGCGCTTTTTCAGATCCGGGGGATACGTTACATAGATGTAGTGCTCATTCTGACCCACACTGCCCACCTCACTCTGTACAATCTCATGGGTGGAGGACGAGGCACGCAGGGATTGCTGCGAGGCACCCACATGACGGTGCCTCGTCTCCAGCGGCCTCGGATGCGTGTTGTAGTGACGTTGAGGCTCACCGCTGGCGCCACCAGCACCCGAGGTCGGAACGTTGCTCACCACGCTCGTGGCAATGGGACGCCCCGAACTACTTGTATAGTCGCGTCGGTCTAAAATGTCCTGTGGGTAGGCCAGGCTCGTCGAGTGTCGGTGCTGCTGCAGATGCTGTGGCGGATGATGATGCAGCGGGGTGTTGGTGTTGGAGGAGCTGGAGGTGACCTGCACTTGTCGGACGCCGCCCGCTGTGGGCGTACCCTGTCCCTGGCCCGCCCCCGCTGCCGCTGGACGCTGATCGGCGATGTAGTGACGCGGACTGTGGCGATGGTATTGAACTGGTTCGGGGTACAAATCGCGTGCGCCCGCCTGCTCCCGGTAATAGTACTGCTGGTCCAGCTCCCGCTGGTCCACACTCAGACCAGGTATCCCGCCGCCGTCCAGCTGGAGGTCGTGATGCGTGGCATAGTCCGCAAGATAGTGATGGGCAGCGGGCATGTAGATGCTGCCTCCGCCTCCGTACTGTGTGGCATTGATTGTCGTTTCTTCGGAACTGAAACAAATGACTTGGGTTTGCTCAATCTCAATGGGGGGAAGGACCGGACCTAAGGCTTTAATACTTACTCAAAGAGTATCCAAATGATGTAGTAACAGAAGCAAATGCCCGTGGAGAGCACAAAGATGAGTATGACTATGAGACCCCAGGGAAAGGCACGCGGTTCCAGGGGTCCATCCTCCCAGTAACGATCACAGGTCAGATACCAGCACACCGCCTTGTTCATCTCCTCTGCGGAAGGGAAGAAAGCGATTAGGGAGGACGATTAGGGATTTCGATGCGCACTTACCTTCCATCTCCTTGAAGGCCTGATCCGACATGGACAGCAGAAGACCGCCTATGCAGCCCCTTAGCAGCAGCTCACAGCGTGCCTTTAGTTTGCTCAGGTCCTCGGGCTTACAGTTGGCTCTTGCCTTGGCCACACTACCCGCCTGTGTCTTGCACTCATCCGGCTGGCCACTGCCCTCCGCCTCGCCACTATGCTCTTCATCCTCCTCTCCATCCTCCGTTTCATTCAGCTTCGTCTCGGACTCCGCTTCGTTGGCGCCACGTTTCAAGTGTGTTTTTCCTAGTTCCTTAAGCTTCATCAGAAGCTTCTCCCCCGCCGACTTGGGTTTGGCTGCGGATCCATCTTCGGCTGCTTCACCAGCACCCGCTGCCGATGACGACTGTTCCTTGCTCGACGATTGGCTTGGCTTGTCTTGGAGTAATTGACGGTTTTGTACTTTGGCTGCACGCGAGGCACCCAATGTGGAAGTTCTAAGGCGGGTGAAAGTACAAAGATGATGCAAATGACGGGGTCTAACTGCTGAGGCTATCACTTACCTTGGAATTAGACTCAAGTATGCGGCATTCGCTTTGGCCAATGCGGAATTCTGACCCAATTCCCCCCACACCTCGATATCGGTGACAATGTGCTGATCCCCAAACTTGAGACTTGAGGCATCCTCCGTTTGGAATACCTCGCAGCGCATGATGTCACAGAAATCGGAGAGGCACACAGAGTCTTCCGCCTGGAAAAAGGGTAAGAAGATAGAATTACATTGCAGCTTAGAAAGGCAACATGGAGAATGGAGGTAAGAAAGCTGGCTCAATTCAACTGAATCAGGTCAGTTATGAACCGAACCGTTTCGAACCCTGAACTCCAAAACGAAAGCTGAACCACTTGTTAAAAATCAAAAATCATCCCTATTCCGAACCAAATTTATCAGAAATATGCAAATTCTGTTTACAATTTAGACCAAAATCAATCCTTGATATATCCAATCTTGGTTCAAAGCCTTGAGCTGGAACTATGCTCTTGCCCAGCGCCATACTTTGCCACTTGAAAAAAAGCCGACAAATCAATATTAATTGTGGTCATAATTCTCTGAAGAACGAAGCCGGTAAAGGTCTTCATAAAACTAAGGGCAAGGAAGAAATGTACATTAATGCCCATTATCTCTTAGAATCTCAGGGCTAGAACTGGTCAAAAATCTGACAGCTATCGATAGAAGATGCTAGCTGTACTGGGAAATCGAAAGCAACCTTGTCAGTTCGATAAAAACGATTGCTATCTTGAATCATCGAATCAAGTCCGATTGAAATTATCGAAGCTGCTGCTCAATGCGCTACCTTGAATTTGCTCCAGGGGGAAGCTATCATGGCAATATATATCTCATTCACTATGAAGACAAAATCATTAAAAATGACCGATTCCGACCCAACTCAGTGGAATTATGAGAAAGCATAGAAAACTAAGAAATGCAAAGTTTGTAGGTGTTTCCACTGGAAACAATGCAGTTTTATATGATATAGTCATCCGATCCAGCCGGTTCCGATAAATTTGCCCCGTATTTGTAATACAAGACTTCTTGCAAAGTTTCGTGAAGATAGCTTTAAAACTGACGAAGGAAATGGCATAGAAACAGACGGACTTGGCTATATCGACTCAGCTCGTCATGCTGATCAAGAATATATATACTTTATGTGGTCGAAGATGCTACCTTCTAGGCGTTGCAAACATCTGAACAATTTGAATATACCCTAAAGTATATATAACAAGTATTTTCAGGGAATATTAGTTCTCGAATTTTCAACATGATATTAACTGACAAAGTCCAATTTCTTAGCAAGAAAATCTCATGTATTCTTTCTAAACTTTAGGCATCTTGGCACTGAGATGGAACGGGTTGAAGGAAGGATTGGACGGAAGGTAAGTGGTGGCTTTATTTCAGGACACAGACGATTTTTAGACTGTAAAATTTTACTGAAAATGATACACAGGCCTGTTCCGGCTTTCACTTTCGACAAAATTTGACCAATTCCAATTTTTAAGTAGTTTTGTTATAAACCTGATGGATTAAAGCCTTTCGTATTGAGTCCATCGTATTAAAAGGAAGTAAAAAGGTTAAGGTTTGATACAGATTTGCTTACTTGTTTAACAGAAAATGCTACATAGTAATGTAGGGTAGGGTTCTATAGTTTATTAGGGTCAGTTTCCGGTGCGGTTCTGTGGACCTTGATTTAAGGCACAAATGGAACTATTTTCAGATCATTTAAGGTCTAAAGAAACTGGAAGTTTAATATGAAAACTTTAAAAAAGTTGGATAAGAAACTCTTAAACCAAGCCCGTTGCATTTTCAAAAATTGAAACTGTTTGTTTATGAAATTAAGTTCAATCTGGCAAATGCTTTCTCCAAATCAAACCTACTTTTAATTCTCATACACCAAGGAACCAGTTATGGACAAAGACTAAAGAGGAAATACCAAGTCAACCAAGCTTTCCCTCTGTATTTTTACCTCATTCATAATCGTCTTGTGGCGCGTGTCAAAATGCAGATCCAGATGTTTCTCCTGGTAGAAACTCTTGCCGCAACGTCGACACGTCCATTGTGTGGGTCTATCCCGCTGCTTGGCATCTTGGCGCGGGGCGAAGACATCCCTAAACGGATGCAGCGGGCACTCGAGGGGTAGCTTAACCTAATACGAAAATAAAATAAGTCCACGTTGCACCCAACTAACTAACTCCGGCACTCACCTGATGCTTGTCCAGTATGGGTGTCCATTTGGAGCGCACTATTTTGCGCACCAGGCGGCTGTTATCTCGCGAGCAGAGTATCTTGATAACATTTGTGGGTGGCCATGGTATCAATAGCAGAAAGTAGATAAGTGCAAACTGAAACGATTTAAGAACGGTGACACAATTATGCAAAGCCCACCATAATCCTCCCCTAAGTCCTGGTGCGTATTTTTTTCTTTCATTTTTTTGGGTCACTTTAAGTAACACAGGGAAAATCGATATTGTACAAAAAAAACCAAACCAATCCAAGGAAAGCGGGTCAGGGGGAGGTTATTTAAGTTCACGGAAATATGTGTAGAAAATCGTGCCCAAGTGCCTCAACTTACCTCGAAATGATGATATTTAGGCGACATTCATAATATGTATGTTAGTTTCGCTTTGATTGTGGGTAGCAGGATCAGAATAATAAATTAGTTGTCAGAAGCCACAATAAATGCCACGGCTTGTCGAAAGAGAAGTTGCTTGGTTTAAGCTTTAAGCCACAATTGAAGGCAAGTTGAAGTTTTATATTTACAGATGAATGTTGAATGTTGTTTAGTTGTAGCAAATTGTTCTTAGAAATTAAAATAAAAAGTGGCTTGTGCTCGCTGTAGGTCCGCACGGGTGAAAATTTCTACGCTCTCTGAATTGGGCAGCTCGAATATTCCCTGCTCCTGCCCACCCCCTGGTTCGGGCTCTCGCATTCACCGTTGTCCTGCGCCGCAGTTGACAGCTGTTCCGACAGGGTTGCTGTTGGCTTGGCTTTAATTCGATTTTTGTTATACCCTTTCCGAAGGGTCTAGGCACACATTGAAGTTCTGCACTGAATTATTGTTTTTAACAATTTGTTGGTTTTGCCAATAAGTCAATTGCCGGTTGCACATGTTTATCAATGCTACAGGAACGTATTTCATATATTTAGGGCGTTTTTAATTGATTCAAAACTTTCCCCGAAACTCTTGTCTTCATTCACATCCATTTCTACAGTTCTCCCTTCGAATAAATAAATATAACTAAATCATTTGACTTGTAGAACATTTGAACAGTTCCTTCCGAAACTGCGCATAGTAGTTTGGTTTTTCTTCTTTTCTAGTTTACAATTTCTAAACTATAATTAAGATGGATTTTTCCAGAGCGCAACTTTTGAAACAAAGTCATTTCGAAGTGGGCGTTTTCTCAGGGCTGAAATCGCTTTGCTTGGTTTATTTGTGTAATTTAAATACTAAAGTACAGCCAGGAGGGCGGGTGGTGGTCCCCCACCACAAATCACAGTCCATTATAGATGCGATTGATGGACGATTGCTCGAGTATTTGCTTGAGGGCTATGGAGTATAAAGAGTAATTATTAGGGGGAACTCTTAGAATTGCAGGCAAATCGAGACTCACCTTCCTTATTCTCCTCTGTCAAATCCTTTTTGGGGAACTCCACATCGAAGGTGATGTAAAGATTGCCCGTCAGATTGTTGTTCTCAAAATTGGGCATACCTTCGCCCTTCTTGCGTATGCGTGCACCTGGCCAGGTAATCTTCTCCCTGCTCACGGACACCAGATGGCCATCCAAGTGCTTAATCTCCATGGAGAAGCCTATCAGGGCATCTTGCAGGCTTATGGTAACATTGGTGTACAGGTCGTCATCCTTTCGCAGGAATCGGGCATGCGGCATTTGTTGAACACGAACTATGAGATCTCCCGGTTCGCCATCGATATGAGGTTCACCCTCGGCCACGAAACGCGTCTCCTGGCCATCGACCATGCCCTGCTCCACCTCTATCTCCAGGGTGCGCTCTTCATTCACCAACTTAACATTTGGACACTCATCGCAAACGGTTTGCTGTATCATCTGGAAACGTCCGGGACCAAGATTTCTGGTGACCATCTCCTGCCGGCAATTACATTTGCGAGTGCCCGAGGCAGGCTTCATGACTGGCTTGTTGCGCACAATCTCCACAAAGTTGCCCGAGTACAGTTCCTCCAGCGAAACATACATATTCATCACAATGTCTGCTCCTCGGGGCGTATCATGCTGGTGCGGATCGCCATTGCCAAAATGGAAACCAAAGTCTCCGAAAAAGCTGGAGAACGGATCACCACCATGATCCATCATGCCCTCCTTCTTCAGACACTCCTCGCCACACCGGTCATAGGTCTTTCTTTTGTCCGCATTGGACAACACCTCGTAGGCAGCACCCAGATCCTGGAACTTGGTTGAGGCATCCGGATCGTCTTTGTTTTTGTCCGGATGTAGCTCTTTGGCCATCCTACGATAGGCCTTCTTTATTTCATTTGTGTTGGCATTCCGCTTGACATTCAGAATCTTGTAGAAGTCTCGACCAGCCTCAGTCAGTTGCAGGGTCAGCGCGACGAGGAGTAGAGATTTGATTAGCAGCATAATGCGGGCGATTAGTTGTGTGAGTTCTACGCTTAGAGAGTCTTACAGATATCAACCATTTGGTGATTTTATGAAATGAAAAGCTGGCAAAACTTAAAATCTGAAGCTATCTCTTTGACGTGTTTGTGTGTGTGAGTCGTGGTCGGCTTTGATTGGTTGGCCACCGGCGCAACAGTGCTGCCACCTAGTTGAAACTAGAAACAGCTGTTGAGTGTTAGCAGTGGGCGGACAAATACATCGATATATTTAATGTTATCACCCAGAATATTTTGTAATTTTAAAATTAATTTCAAATCGGCTTTGGTGGTAAAATTGGTAGACGGGAATTTTTTTAGTGATATTTATTAAATGATTTTTTAAAAGAAATGTCTGGAAATGTTATCGATACTGTTCACTCACTGTGACTCAGTCACAGTTGCTCTGCTATCGCTTATGCAGTTTTTAGTATTTTTGTGCTTGCCACTGTTGGTCAGTCTAAAGGAAACCAACAATTGTTAATCCAATTAATTAGTTCTACTTAGGCTTCAAGCGCATTATGCTCTCGGCTTAAGGCACTTCTACGTTGTAGCCGACAGCTTTGCAGTTTTCCCTTTAGTTTTCTAGTAACAATAGTGCCTTATTTATGATTTGCTGTGCAGCGTTGTTTACTTGTTTTGTTTGTTAACAACATTTGCGCCATCGTGAACGTGCTGAGGTTTTTTATAACTGTTAAGTGTCAAGGTCTAGGCGGTAGCCTTTTTCTGTGACTTTGTATTGTAAATTGGTGTGTGCCATAAACGGTGAGTAATAGCAAATATGTGAATGTAATATATATAGAAATAATTGTTCATTGAGAATATAACGGCAACTCGTTGCTGAAGTGCAATGACACCTAACACTGAAGTATCAACAGGCTATAATGGCATATTAATAATTTGCGCGTAATTAGAATAAGCAATACAGAAAAATATCCAAAATGCTAACTTCGTGTGCTTTTAACTCGTCCAACAAGTATTGCGCATTTTCTGAACAATAAACAACCAAAAATATGTATATAATATATATACGAAGCTGATTATACTAAAACTGAAATCAAGCTTTCAACTAAAATCCATTAAGTTGGCAAAGAAAAAAAAACAAGTCCCCAGATAAGAGATCCTTGTTGAACATTGGCATATCTCATATTTTGAAGATATAAGTTTAGATATTTAAAAAAAATATGATTTTTGATAGTAAATATTTCTTTAATGCCGGCATTAAAATTCAAGTAAATCGCCTCAGAAGTCAACATATCTTTTATGAATTAGGGCCTAATTTTTTAAAATTACCATAGCTTATGAGGGATTTCAGTACTGTTTCAGGCCTAGAGCTTTAGAGGACACTTAGAATATGTCTAACATCTTCTTAGAAGGTTGCTTTGCTGTTATCCTTGATTGGAAATCAATATTTACAATTTGAGCTTCCTTAGCTTTTCACACTTTCTTGACACCTACAAATAGAAATTTTAACTACTTAAAATGTTTTAGATGTTACTTTCATATGCCTTCTTGTGCTAAGAACCGTAAAGAATCAAAATAAATTCAGAGAAATTGCTTTTTGTGCAAAATAAGTACAAAAAATGTAAGTTTTTTTCATGCTCTTTGGAAAGAAATGCAGCCATCTCCAGTTCCGCTCCCTCCACAATCCCATTACAACCGGCCTGCATATATTTTACATGCATAAACGTCTCTTATCGCTCTTGGACTACTGTAACTCTTTTGTTGTTGTTTTGTTTGCTCACTTTATCAACTGTGCCGTTCCGTTTCCAAGATCCACAGAACAAAGGCGAATATGCAGAGTCTATTAGTATCAATATTCCGTCATCCACATAAAAAACTAGACAAAGAAACAAAGTGAGAAATTCGATATGGAGGATATCACTTGTGGTGTTTCGATATACTACATGACATGTAAATATATGTACATTTGCAGGCGGTCTATGGATTAGCTTTAGGTACCTTATCTGGCAAAGAAGAAAAAAAAACACATTCCAATCACACTTGTCCCCCCGGCTAATCGGCATAAAATTGATGCTTTATCTTATCTAGACCACAAATAGGCTAGGCACATTGGCAAAGTTGACCCGCACCCAGAACTCAACCGGACACAGCGAACTTGTTATTTAAAGTTTATTTTCACTCTCTTCGGATTAGAAACCCAATGGTTTTTTGTTATCACTGAAAAGTGTTAGCCAATGATTAAATAGATCCAGCAATTAACTTGCTGAATGGGTTGTGTAGAAACGTCAAGTGAATGGATTTATATACTCAAACACCAAGTGTGGGTCCTTAGTTGCGCTTTAACCACGGCAGCGAGCGGTGCTACTCTGCCTAAAACTATGTAAGTTAAAGTACCCAAAAATGTTATGACAATTAAATTACCAGGTTTCAGGCGCTAAAAACGTTGTTGAAAAACCATTTTTTTTTTGGGAAATTCAAATGGACTTTAGTACTAGATTTGCGTCGAGCGTCTTATTTACATTCCTAAACTTAAGTAGACCCCCCCTCAAACGATAAGCCAACTGCTTGAATTATATATAGAAAAATTTAACCACCGTTAAGTTTATTGTTGCACTTGATTAGATATTACGGGAATATATTTGAGTTATGCAAGAATTAATTTTCTACAAATTTCAGATGCCCCCCACTGCAGCATAGGCAGCTGTATCGTTTCACTTGGATCCTGGAAATTGCTAACTAAACGACAATATGTGCTGTAAATGCTGTGGAGAAACTCAGCGAAAAGTCTGGGTATTTGGATTGGGTTCAGTTTTCCTAGTGCTCGGCATATTGACCGTAGTCTTCTGGCCCGGCTTGTCGGATCGAATTGTGGAGAATGTAAGTATGAATTCGAAAGGTGTTGAAGAAAGGTCAGAGATGAGATAAGAGAGGAATATACTTTAGGCGAAAGGCAGCGTAATTTCCTAAAGATTTCTTTTGAAGGAGTTTTTGGTTTGTGAAGTCAAACGAAAAGCACATTTTAAAGAGGTATGCATATCCAAAATCGAGACAGCTGCATTTTTGTTTGACAATCTCATCTCATAATGATTTTCTTGTAAGAAGGTCTAAAGAAACAGAGCACGAAAGCAAGAACGTAGTTCGAGGCGAGAAGGAAGTAGATAATTGGAAGAACCCAAGAAGTATTTGAAGCAGAATTCATATCTTTCTCAAAATCATAGTTACTCTGAACAGAAGAAAACTTGCTTTTGCACCCCACGTGATTGTTTTCATCATAGTTCACGAAGCTGTTTTCTGATAACAGCCTAAAGGGGCTCAGTAAACTGCAAGTGTGTATGCGTGCTAGTGTGCTTCTGCAGCAGAAACAACGTGTTCAATGGAAACTAATAAAAAAAGATAGCGAAACAAAGTTTAGTTGTTCTTTTCAAGTGTAAGCAAAATTGCTAGCCTTTTGCATGTAAAAGTACTCACGAAAGGTCCCCTTTCGAGTAGATTGTATCTACTTTCAATACTTGTTAAGAAACAGTTACTATTTGAGTTCGAAATAAGCTAGGAAAACCATAATATTTAACTTCAAATGAGACAGGGCAAGTTGGGATTCGATCACTTCTTTAACAAACTCAAACCCATTTCTTTTGTTTTCCATTTAGGGTCTCAAACTGGAGCCCGGCACAGACACCTACGACAGCTGGCTGGAGGCTCCCGTACCGATTTATCTAAGTTTCTACATGTTCAACTGGACAAATCCGCAGGATATACGCAACCCGGACATCAAACCCAATTTTGTGGAAATGGGACCATATGTTTTCCTTGAGAAGCATAAAAAAGAGAATTTCACATTCTACGACAATGCCACAGTTGCCTATTATGAGCGTCGAACCTGGTTCTTTGATGCGGATCGCTCGAACGGCAAGCTGAGTGATATGCTTACAGCGGCGCACGTCATCACAGCCACCGTGGCCGATGAGATGCGCCACAAGCGCAAAATTATCAAGATGATCATCAACTTTATGCTGAATCGCGAGGGCGGAGAGTTGTACACCACAAAACCTGTGGGCGAATGGATTTTTGATGGCTACCAGGATGATCTGACGGATTTCTTGAATCTGTTCAACACCTCCCTAATTGACATACCCTACAAGAAGTTTGGCTTTCTGGCTGATCGTAATGAGTCGTTGGAGTACGATGGCTTGTTTACCATACACACGGGCACCGATGATATGGCCAATCTGGGTCGCTTAACCCATTGGAATGGCAAAAAAGAGACTGGTTTCTATGAATTGCCCTGCGGCGTTGTAAATGGCACAACGGGCGATCTGTTTCCACCGAATATGAATGTTCATGATGAGATTACAATCTTTACCACCGATGCTTGTCGTTTTATGAACCTCCGGCCGGAGGGTACGTACGAAAGTAATGGCCTGACCGCCACACGTTGGGTAGGCGTTGATGAGACCCTAGACGCGGGTGAGAATTATCCCAATCAGCAGTGCTTTTGTGATCCCCGCCTGGATGAGTGCCCGAAAACGGGCGTTGTTGAGTGTAAAGCGTGTCGTGATAAAGCGCCCATTTATGCCTCATTCCCTCATTTCTATTTGGCCGATAAGTCGTATTTGAATGCGGTTAGCGGTCTGAAACCGGAGAAGGAAAAACATGAGTTCCTTTTGGCGGTTGAACCAACACTGGGAGTACCTGTGCAGGTGCATGGTCGTATACAGATCAACATGATGTTGCAGCCGGATTGTGATTACGAGTAAGTTGTTTAACTTATATATTGTTTATTTTACACAAAATGGGGGTCCTCTTTTGGCAGAAATATGTCTGTTTATACGAAAATCTATAGAGACTTCGGGGACACACTAGTATATATTGAATTTTTCTTTGATATATATAAAGCAGCATCTTTATAATTTCAAAATATGCGCCAAGCTGGGATGCAAACCGCTCGGAAGTGAGAACTGCTGCGGTTAAGCGGTTTGGTTATGCGGCGGACCTGGTGTTTGGAGAAAACTTAAACGCGGTTTAGGTTCGATTTAGCATTTCACTCGTAATTTTCAATGTTAAAGGCAAGTTTTGGAACATTTTCAAACACTTTTCGCACACTTTCGAAATCGCAGTCGTATAAATCTCTTTTAAAAGCTTCAAAATCCCTTTATAAGTGCTTACAATCGCTAATGGTGGTAAACAATTGACAATATCGTCCCGTAAAGCTAATGGCATACTCAGGAATGTAGTCGAATGAAAGGTATATCAAGTGGACTGTGAACAATTGCAGGAAATGTACCGGATCACATGTTTTAAAATGATGACAAGTGGTCTTTTGGTCTATATCGTTATCTTTTTTAAAGGGTTCATCAGCGAATCGTTATTTATCTGAAATTCAAATGAAATTAATTAATGGAATTCGAACTGAACCGTTTTGATTAGTGGTTTTAGATTCGATTCCGAATTTTTCGGCTTGTAGTTCGGTTTATCATCGCAATTAGCGGTTTGATTCGGTTCGAAACCGGTTTGCAGTCCTGGTACTAAGGCCTTTGTTCGATTTTCGAGTGCCAATCAAGCCGGAAAGCACTTCCACTTCCTCACTTTCTGCTGCGCTTTCTTGTTCCCTTCTGAAATGGCGCTTCCCCTTTTCTCCCGTTATCGCTTCTTAACAGCCCGCCTTGCTTCTGACTGCACAGTTTTTCTGTCATCATCGTATCATGATTGTTTTCGGGGGTGCCCGGCGTATTCGAGCCGCCGTTCTCATTGAGTATGCAATTTGCTTCCACTGTTAGCATACACCAGAAGGGCCAAGTGGGATTTCCTTGAATAGTTGGGGTTAGTTGTGCTGTGTAGGCATTGTGTTCAGCTCTCGACTTAAGCTCGACACACTGAGCCTTGTGCTGATCCCAGTCTATATTCGCTCCTCGAATCGAACATTCGTCTTAGAAACTCAATAAGTGCCTTCAGTCAATCAGAAAGTGATTGATCCGGTTTCGCGTTGATTGATAGGGACACTTCCAGCTTGTCTAATGGACGTCCAAAAGCGAAATCTATGAGCCTCTCTCCCTTACTGGAGGTGGATTCGTAAAGACTTAAACGACCGAGGTTGGTGCTTAAAACTCCTTCTCTCCCGGTTTTGGCTTTAAGATAGCCTAACATGATCTTAATGTTGTGATCGGGCAGCGCTCTTTTGTCGAGGCTTACTTGTCTTCCTTCGGGTCGAGCGCACAGATAAGACTAATGTGCAAATATTTTGCCCCAAGTCTGAGTGCGGCTAGTGGTTTGTCATCTCGTTTGAAACTGATGATAGACGAGGTAGTCAAACTCGTGCTTTGAAGCACATAGTACTGTAGTAGATCTCCCATGGAGCGTTGGTTGACGATACTCTCCATTGCATTTCCGAAAGATGAATATCTCTTGAGGACAACCATTAACCGAATATCAGCATTGTTCCTGTTGAAAGTGCGAATATGTCAAGTGCATATCCTCAAATCGTGATCCTTAAAACGTTAAGGGTTCGTATGCAAGGCTTTTGGTGTTTGCTGTTTTCTTTGGTGGAGTAACCCTAGGGAGGGTTGGCCGCTTACGTTAGCCAGCAGCTTTGTGGTAAGTCTAGTTGAGAACCGGTCAGAAGAGAGTTTTTTTTTTTTTAAATATATAAAGAGAAAAAAGATTCGCGGAACTTAATCCGCTTACAAATTTTTATGAGGTTGACGAAGACTGGAACGGGGACAGTTTGCCATCTGGCTGAAAAAAGTAATTTTACTGGTCGGACAGAGTTATTTTTCTAAGCAATCAACATCTTCCTTTCTCCAATCACCGTTTGCCATCTCTGACATTCACTTCCTCCTTCTTTTTATAGCATTTATTGCGATGTCCAAAAGGTGTTGATGCCCATGTTCTGGTTTGATCAGTATGTTGAGCTTACGCCCGAGCTGGCTTCCAGGGCCAAGGTGAGTGCTCCTTAATCACCCACTGAGAATTACAACTTTAATCCATTAATGTCCCCCCCCCCCAACCCCACTTTACAGCTGGCCCTTAATCTGTCCGGCTATGGCATTATCTTTGGCTATTGCTTAATTGGCTTTGCCAGCATCTTTATAGTCACTGGCGTTGTGCTGACGGTGACCAAGCGATGGGTGCGTCGCCCCACTGAGGATGAGGACATGTTGACCAACTGATGCCCCACCGCAGTACCAGCGCACCATCATTATCATAGCCAAAGTTCCACTAGTTCATTGCCTGTTTCCGCACTCCGTATTATGCTTGTACATTCATCCAACCATTTTTGTGATAACTCGAGTGCATTTCAATGAAAATAGATGCATTGGCAGGAGAGTAGAGTATGATGGTTTCAAAGCTTTTCATTTTCAGTTTATTTTTGCGAAATTTGACAAGGACTCTTTCAGTTTGGATTTACTTATCGTATACAAATGCTCTTTAATTGAATGTTCTTTAATTTCTTTGCTCCTCCTCTTGTTGTTTTGTAAATTAATAAATTAAAGTTATATATATATATATATGTATATTTTATATATGTAAGATATATGGCAAAAAATTTTACATTTTCTCATAAATCACAATTTCTCAATTTAGCCATAGACTTTTAGTCGAGAAAAATCTACGCAAATCCTTTGTGATCGTCTGGTAAAACAAACTCGAAATCATTTTTGCACACTCACAAACACACAAAAAACGAGGGTTAAATGAAGAGAAATAATAAAAATAGTAAACAAAATTTTCAAAAAAAAAAAGAACGAGGCGTCAACGCTCTCTCTCTCTCTCTCGCGGTGTATGCAAATGTATCTTTCACTCGCTAAATTCAGAATACGGTGGGGGGGCAAGCCTGGGCACTCTTTGAAATTCTTTAGTTCCTTTGCAACAGAGTTTTGTTGTGAGTGTGTGTGTGTGTTGATTGTGTGTGCGTGTGTGGGGAGGTGGAAATTCGTACGTACTAAAGAAGTTGCATAGTTTTTTGTGCGTTTTCGATGTTTTTTGTTTGACTAATATTAGTTTAAGTTTAAATAAAAATCAATCACAGTTGTTTGGGCGGAAGTAGTTAGTTCTCAGCGTAAGCTTAAGTATGTATTCGCATCCTGGGCCACCTAAGTTGCAGTGCTACGACTATGTTTGCTGCTAGTTTTAGTTTAATTAAGTAGTTTCGTATCTTATACTTGAGTATTGTTGCTTTCTGTTTTGATTCGCGTGCGTGTGTGTGTCGCCGGTTCGGTACGGTTCTCGTGTCCTGCTCGTTGGTCTCTCTCTCTTAACATCATCCCATTCCCTAAAGTGACTAGACTGGGTTCTGTTCTATTTGAATGCATTAATTGAGGTTGCGTTTGTTACGTTTCGATGCTGTACGGGTCTGTGGGTTTTCGGTTTGAAACTGAATTCTGGGTTCTATCTCAGGGATCAGGGCCTGCTACACTCTCGTCTACAATCCAGCCGAAACACTGTGATCGATTCTTGACCTCGCGCACTATGCAAAACTCCTGTACCCAACCACAACCACAACAACAACAACAACTCGGAAACTAGAGAGAAGAGTGTCGACTTGGCCACCGCCTCCGCTTACGTCTGCGAGTTGTAGCTTTTGTGGTGCTTGTTCATCACCACAACGGCGGGATCCATGACATAGTTATTGGCCTCGGCCAGCTGTACGGGCAACGGTGGCAGCTTATCCTGCGGATGCCTATGGCTGTGGCTGATGGTGGCACACTTGCGCTGCGCTGCCTTTCCTCCGTTTGAGTTCGTAGACGACGAGGAGGGCGATGAGCTGACACTGGTGGCCTCACCATTCGCCGACGTGGGCGTCACCTTCACCTTGGTCTGCTTCAGCAGCGAACGATCATTGCACAGGGCCGAGATGAGCGGCAAATCCAGATGCTTGCTCTTCTCGCGCAGCAGTGCTATGTCCAGTGCCTGGGCCTGCGACTGGGCCACCATGGAGGCCTGCAGCTGAGCCAATATACTGTTGCTGCCGCGTCCATTGAGGCCCAGGCCAAGATCCGGCCTGGGTCGTTCGCCCGCCCACTGGGCACCGCTGGAGGTTTTGGTCAACGGACTGTTGGCATGATGGGGATTCAAGGTGGGCGGCTTGCGTGGCGATAAAATGCTTGGGCTGGGCTTCGAGGGAACTGGGAACAAAAGGAAGAGAAGGAAGAGAGATTAACATCGAAATTGAGCAGAAAGAACTAAAGGAGCACTACAGGACAGATGGGTAGGTAGGCTGCTGGCACAAGGAGTCGACCTACGTTGGATAGGAGGATATCATTGCAGTAGGCTTGGAGAGTTCTGAATCAGAGGCAATGGGTCAACGGGCATTGCTCTAACGCTTCAAAGACCAAGGACTACCGCAAGCAACGACTGGACGCATAGCATCAAAGTGGAAGGCAGTGAAATCACAGCAAGCTAAGTCCGTTCCAAAAAATGGTACCTGGTTGGCATCTTTTACAATCCCTCCCAACCCCTCACGTTGGGCGCCAAAATCGAAACCCTCTAACCATCTGTCCTTACTGCAGTTTCTCCTTGTACTCACTTGGTGGCGGCTTTTCACTGGGCGTGGGCATAGGCGGTTTCTTCAGCCGCCTATTCACATACGGGGGCGGCGGTGGCGGCGGTAAACGCTTCCCCTTGTTGGGCATCGAGTCGAGCGAGTTCAGAATATTATCGTCTGATCGTGATCGTGCAAAGAAGTTGGAAGCGTTGGCGCTCGCATTGGCCGCAGCCGCTGCTGCCAGGGCGGCCGGATGAAGCGGTGGTGGCGGCGGTGGTTCATAGGAAGAGCACAGACTGGCCATGGAAGGCGAGTAGAGGGGTGAGTAACCCGCTCCGGGCAGCTGTACATACGTGTCCGACAGGTTCTGGGTGGAGGCATAACGGGAATGCGTGGACAGGGCTAGGGGAAGGTATGGAGTACTCCTATATATGGCAGGCGACACCTGCATGGCCAAATACGGATGACGTGGCGGTGGTGGGGCCTGAGCCATGGCCGCTAGCAGGGATCCCTGCTTGGCATCCAGATACTCTTGTTGACTGACAGCCGGGTCCTGTATGGGATAGATCACGTAGTCCACATCGCTGTATAGTTGCTGCTGGTACAGTTCCAGTTGCTTGCGGGCCAGCTGGCTGGTGTAGTAATGGTGCTGCGAATGATGGGCAGGCGGTGGTGGTGGCGGCGGTTGCCGGGGTAGGCTGGGGGGCGGCGGCGGCAGATATTGGCGCGGCTTGATGACAGGTAGAAGCACACAGGCCTGCTGAGGCTGCTGGTGTAGGGATGCGGTGCTCTTGTGCAGGCCATACGGCACAATGGGTATCCCAATGGCCGCGGAGCCGGAGTGACGATGATGGGGATGTTGGTGCGAATGGTGGAGCGAGGCTTGGGATCCTCCCGCATAGTTGGAGTTGTGCAGCGACTGCTGGGACAGCTGGTGCGAGCACACGGAGCCACTGCAGGAGTTTGCCGACGAGGAACAGTGGGTGGGAGCCGCATAGCTGGGCTTGGCGCCATCTGGCAGCCGGCTGGTATGGGCCTTCAGGATGCTTATCTGTGGGCGCGTGGTAATAAACCGCGCTGTGACCTCCTCGGACTTCAGAGAACTCATCGAACCCGCCATGCTGGGCGGGGGAGCCGCAGAAGAAGCCACTGAAATCAGCGACGTGGGTCTTGGTTTCATCGATGTGGGATAAGGCGGAGGATCACGGCGACGCAGAGCTGCGGCCGGAGGAGGATTGGTGGGCGGTGGCGGTGGAACGGGACTTGCTGGTGGTGGGGGAGGTGGTGGCTCGGGTTTGGGCACCACCACTGCTATGGGTGGCACTGGTGGCGGAGGTGCAGCCACGGGGGGTCCACACAGACCGGTCTTCTCGTGACGTGCACTGTACGGCGGCGGTGGAGCCGGTGGTAACTCTTGACCCTCCTCCGCCTCTTTCTCCTGGGGCATGGTCACATAATCGCAGTCCGAGTGCAGCGTACTGGACACCGTCTTCCGGCTGGGATAGGTGCCTCGTCCCACTATTAGATTGGTTAACTCCTCGGCCGAGAGCAACGTATGCTTGATGTCCGTGGGATCGCTCCCGTCTCCGCGAAAGGAACTGCTGGTGCTTATATTGGAGTCCGAGCGTAGGCGAAACTCCGCACGCTGTTTCTTGCCATCCACGGAGTCGGAGGGAGCATGACTGTCCTCCATTTTCGTGGGCTGGAACATGCCGTAGTGGGAGCTCTTCTCGGATTCGGCCATCTCGGAGGATTGTCCGGTTAGTTCGCTGCTGTGCATTGTATACACACCCGAGGTCTCGGTGGGCGGAGCTCCGTGAGCCAGTGTATACACACCCGACACCCCAGACACACTCTCCGTTTCCTCGCGCGTGGAGTTCAGGAAGTCCTCGGTGTTGGTTTCGCTTAAAGCGGAGTTCTGCGCCGTATGGCTAAAGCCCAGCTCTAGGCTAGACGAAGTGGAATGTACAGGTGCCGCTGGAGCGGTAGGCGAGGTGACCACCACGGTGCTGCAGGTGGAGGAGCATTGGGAACCAATGTTGTGCTGGGAACTGGGCGAGTCTGTCGCGGTCGAGGAATCGTTGGCTGCAGTCGACGTGGTGCGCTGACTGCAGGAGTTGGTGGCCGAGGCCGAGGTGGATGCCGCATCTGTTGTGGGTCTCACACTCAAGGCAGCCAGCTGCTCCTCCAAAGACATCTGACCCACCGAAGAGGTTTGCCTGCTCACACTGGGTCTGTCCCTGTCCAAAAGATGGGCCAAGGCCAAGCTTTCGGTAGAAGGCGCCGCCAGTGGAGCCGGGGGCGTGTTAATCATGATTTCCAGCTCATCCTCGGAGTGTACACGATCACTGACTATGCCCGAAGTGGTATTGGAACTGGTACTTGATATCACCGAAATCCTCTGCTCATTCTTGCTCTTGTAGGGCAGCAGTAGACTCCGGGAACAGGCATAGCTGGCGTGCAGGCGCTGGGACTCCGCCTCCTCTTCCTCCCGCTTGCTGACCTCCTTTAGGCGAGCAGCCAGCTTCATGCTCCACTGGTGGGTGTCCTTGCACAGGGTGAGCAGAAGCTTATTCTTCTCATCCGACGAGGCGTACAAAGTAATCCGACTTTCTCCCGAGCGGATCTCGAATTTCTTGCGCTCAAAGGACAGCTTGGTGATGTTGGGCCAGAGAAAGGTGGTGGAGGCCTCTGCGGCTGCCCCGCCAAGGATCTTAATTCCCTTGGCGTAGACCACAAACCAGGCGCTGCCCGCCCCCTGTTCACTCTTCGCCAGCCGCATCCGGAATGTGTGTGCATTGATGGTCTCATGCAGGCTACAGGCCTGCTGGATGTAAAGCAGCTCCGCCTCTGGCGAGGCCATGCCCTGATGCTCTCGATGGCAGGCGCGCAAAGCACTCCTCGCCCAGGCAGTGTGCAGGGCACCCGGCAGATAATCCTCAATGCGAAAGTAGTCCGCGGATGAAGAGGCCGGTACTGAGGGTATGGCCACTGGTTCTCGCTTGGCGGCAGCCTGACTGGTGGAGGCCACATATGTGGACAGGCGCAACATACGCTCATTGGCGCTGGTCAAACGTTTGCTGATCTTGGGCAGAGTGGTGGTCAATGCTCTGGCAGATGTGCCCGTCGGCGTTGCCTCCTCAGTGGCCTCCTCCGTCTCCTGCACTTTTGGTGGTGGTTTGGACTGCGTTGGACTGGTAGTGGGTGGCGGAGCATTGCCCATATCCGCCTGTAGGGCAAGACCCGCCAGAAAGACCAACGCCTGCTCGGCCTGCTCGCGTGGCAGCTCACGCTGCAGGATGTTGTGCCGCAGCTGTAGGTAATAATTGTGTCGGGAGGTCTCATCTTTTAGCATGAACGGACTCTCGATATAGAACTGCACACGAAAGTGTAGTTCTAGGAGAGGACGTCCATTGGCGTCCAGACCCTGAAAGATGTAGAAAACGGTGGCTAAGTCGTAGGGTCAAGCAGATGGGGGGTGTCTTAAGGGGTACTTACGTGCGTGTGCGATGAACGCCAACTTTTTGGACCGTATTTGGAGAGCTTGCTCTCGGGATCTGCAAACATGTACTCGCCATCTGTAAGGCATAACAGAAAGAATGGGTTAGTAATCATTCGAAATGGTAATTTCTACAGATAACTCCCCGCACTTGTAAGAAATACTTTCATATTTTTCCACTTTGAATAAATAATAGTTCCTTGCGATTCAACGTCAATCTGAACTATTTCCTACCAAGTGATTTTCTGATGTGAGGTCGAAAAAGTGCGACAGCGTTCCGAAGTTCTAGATAAAGGTATAAAATGGGCACCCAAATGGGAACGATTACCCAAAGCAAAGGGTAATCAAAAACAATAGGCCTTCAATATGACTTTCAGAAGATAATGATGACAAAGTATTGTTCAAAATGTGGACGCTTGCCTTCGAACCTTCTAAATCATCAGCACTCAAATCTCAGTTGAACAATCTTTACCATATGTGAAGAAATTCGTTAGAACTTCACTGGTATTCCGTTTATGTACCCAAGGAAAACCTATGCCAAACCAAGTCTCCAACCAAAACGTTCACCCAAAAAACTAGGAGTTAAGTTTTCATATTTTTGTGCGTTATGCCACAATACATCAATCCGAAATGCACTTTCCAGACTTTATACTCCATTAACTTGCTGTTTCAAACAAATTTAACACACATTTTTGGGCATTTCTTCTTAAAAACGCCGAAATAGCTAAAAATAGCTTAACATAATGTAAAAAGTAGATATATTTGGCTAATATTATTTTCTAAAAACAGCTAATCCTCTTTCCAAATTGCTAAATCTAGCAACTACATAAGACTGCATAAGAAAAGTGTTTGAACAAGTTGGGAATTTCAAGAACAGAATCGTTTAAAAACAATGCCAATTTTCTGCTGCATACTTTTTGATGTTTGATTGTAAGTTTCTTTTTCTCACAATCCAAGATATTTTATACTGAATTAAGAATGGGTTCTGCTACTTTTTTCGGTTTACTGTAGGTGCGTTAAGTTGGTGATTTAAGAACGTGTTGGTTCTCACTAAAGGTCGTTTTTGATCTAAAAATGTCTTATACTTAAAGAAAGCATGTGTTAAATTCTATTCCGATCGATCTAGAACTCAATTATGCGAAATGATAGAAATACTTGAGAATTGTAAACGAAAATCAAACTTTCCATTGCATACTTAATAGCACTCGCACTTGGGAACACGCCTACCCAAATCGCTCACTCTTCGTTAGTGAAAACTTTTCGGCTACAAAACAAAACATTCTCAGCGTAATCGGTGGAGAAAACCCCCCCTCCCCCCTATATACAATGTAGCCGCTACCATCTGAGACAGATTCTTGTTAAGAGATCTCTCTTTGCAAGGTCACCGGCCCAGCCATTCCAAACTAATCAAAATTTTAAATGAACTTTCGGCTATTCCTGATCTCCCCAGACCCAGACTTCTGTCAGTTTGTCAGGCAATAAACAAGCAAGAGGCCCAACATGATGATGAAGATGATGACGACACGTCAGGCTGTCAGAGTGGCGAGTCGAGTTGAAGTCGAGGGCCCAAGGGCATCTTGGAGATGCTCAAAAAAAAACGAAGAAAAAGAAAAAACAAAATCAACACACACTTCATCGAACGAAAAATTGGAATTCCTGCATACGAAATGAAGAGCAAGAAGATGAAAAATAATAATTATGAGCGGAGTTGGAAAGATGTGGAGGCAGCAGCAGCGGCAGCAGCGGCGGCAGCGGCAGCAATATCATAATAATCATCAGCCAACGAATAAGTGCCTATCAATGACGACGACGGAGACGCAACGGACTGGAAGAGAGTAGTGCAGGCTAGAGATGGTCGCGTGACAAGTTACCCACAGAAAATACAGCAACAGGTAGAACGCAGACAGGTAAGCAGCTGAAACCCAAGCGATTTCTTTTAGCATTCAAATTTCACTCCAAATGGATGCCTGACGAGCAGGTGTGAAGACGGAATATGTGTGTCCATCTCTTGGAAATCCTCGGGCACGCAATCTGCAGGGCCCGGCGGCAAATACCTAATAATTAACATATTTTCCATCGCATTCCTCAGCGCTTACAATTAACACGCACGCACAAGCGAAACGCTGGGCCGGCGGGAGGGGGCAGGGTGGGCAGGGGCCACGAAATAAATCTTCAATTTGAAACACATGCAACACAAATTACAGCCTCAAACGAAGAAGAACACGAAGCCGGGCATTCAGGCATTCAGGCAGGCAGGCAGGCAGGCTCATCAAGCCGAGGAATTTCTGAGTCTGGTGTACAAGTCCAGGGCAGGGCCTGGTCAGCAGAGTCCGACAGCTACAGCTACAGCTGCGCCAATGCCATGGCATTCCTCAGATTCAGATTTATTTTCCAAAGGTTTGAGTAGGCACGCCATAGCCATAATAACCCAAAAACAAAATACAAAAAAAAAACCAACGACAACAACGAGCACGTAAGGATGGCTTGAGTGTGAACAAGTCGACTGATACATACCCTGCAAAATGAATTAAAATATATATAAAAATTAAAAGTCATCAAATGATATGGATTGCGATTGTTCTTCGTTAACTAAATATCAGATTTCGGAAGAGTATGGCCCTGGGTCGATCCTTTCAGTTTCGTCTTTAAAATGTAGCTTCGTTTCATTTGTCTGTTAAGGCTGTTAGCTAAGTATTTTTATAGCAGAGTTTCAGTCTTGTCTGGGTGTGATATTCTTACTCATTTCAAGCCTTTTATGCTTGGTCCAAGCACTCATTCATTCTAGGGACCGATTTCCAATCAAAATATATGTTTATCTGGCACATAACAGCTATTTAAAAGATGAGAAAATGTTCTTACTTCAATATCTTTTTGAAATAACATTATTGTTACTTAGGTAGTTAGACCGGAAGAACATAAGTATCAATTACATTCTGATTTAAGGTCAACTGGTGTAGGTCTGAAAGTGTATAAGAAAGAATATGAAGAAGGGAAAGGAAAGAAAGGTAACTTTCTAGGAGAAATTTAGATCTTACAATGATTGAGAACAATTTTCTTGGACAATTCCCTCACAAAGAAAAAAAAGGATGATTTCCGGTATCCATTTGGGAAGGATATGTCTGAAATATCCTTTTAATCATCCAACGGAGCTAAAAATCAAACAAAAGATATGAAAAATTATGATCCTTGGGATGATTTTCAGCTTCGTTGGATGATTAAAATGATATTTAAGACATATCCCTCCCAAATGGATACTTTTTTGGATCTTTTTATTTTCTAAGCTCTAAGTAAATAAAGACGAGCCATTAAATCGGAAATCGAACACTTTTTTGCTGATATTTTTGGGCAATTCTTTTAGCCTTTCCAATGCTTCATATTGAAATATAGTCAATTTTTAGGGTAATTACAACTTTATACTCAAAAAAAGAATATTTTTACAACAGAATATCGAAATCTTACTTTTAGATACAAATATCGATATGGATATAGAAACTGTAACATTCACAAAAAAGTTGGATACTTCAATTTTTGTGTGAAACTAACTGAGCTAGTACTAAGTGTGAGTTAATAAATCAAACAAACGACCCCATTTACTTTCATTAAGCAGGGTATCACACAAAAACACAGCCTGAATGATGCATGTGTATGTGGTTTTGTGTTTGTATCGAAAACTGGCTGAAAAAAGAGAAAGAAAGAAGAGAGAGAAAAAAAACATAAAACCAAAAGAATTTTAATTTCCGATGTTATCAGATGCACGCAGGCTGAAGAAGAACTCAAGCAGCAGCAGCAGCAGGAGGAGGTGGAGGCAGCAGCAGCATGTGGCTGCAAGGCCGAGGCCAAGTTCGCGTCCGAGTCCAACGAAGACGAACAAGCCAACGCCATATAATAATGATTATGAGCCATTAACATTAAATGGAAAAGAAAATGCTGGTCTACAGATTACAACTACAGCAAGAGGAAGAACAGCTGGAGGCGGAGGAAGAGCAACAGAAGGAGGTGGGACAACAAAAGGTTCATTCTTTAATGGAATGCGGCACTGGCATCCAAGCAATGCGACAGCTAAAAATAACACCCGACTCCACAAGAGTTGGGTTAAAGGAGGAGTGGCCTGCCAGGCTACCATTTACCAGCGTCCAAGCAGCTGCTGCTGAAGAGATGACAATGTTGCCTCGAACTCCACTTAAATTGAATTTGCATAAAGATGAAATTTATTGACGTTGACTGGGGCCATAAAATGGAAATGCATTTGCCACGAATCGAAAAAGGACCCAAAAAACAAAAAAGACCTCGAAAAACGAAAGACTTAAGCAACGAACTGTGCAAAAAATTGTCAACCGCTAACTTCTAAATATACACTGTTGCCTAGTCGACTCGCCCCTCCCACCTCTCCCCCTCACAGTGAAAGAGTTCGGCGTGAAATGTTGGAAAGTATGCGAATAAGGCAGAAAAGCGACGGCAATGGACGGACCTCAACCGCATGCCAGTCATGGACACCAACACACCAAACGCACACACACACACACACACACAAACTCAGACTGACATTGGCAAAAATCCTTGCGAGCAACACAAAATTCAAACTGGCAATTTCATAGCTCGCCTTGGCCTTCGTCTTCAGTCTGAAAGAGAACAGAACTCCAAACTGCATACCAAATTCTTTGCTGAAGACGTTGGCTGAGGCAACTTCCTCGTTCTTCTACCCGAGAGTCCCCTCCCCCTCCCTCTCCCTGCCGGGGCTCTTCTGGGTTGCCACGAAATTGATGCCAACCAGATTCGAAAATTTACGTGTTGCACTCGCTGGCTTTTTTTTTTTGTTTTTGCTATACACTAACTCAAATGGCTTAGCTGGTTATGAATGGAAGAGAATACTTTGAAAATGTATTGAAATGAATCGATTTTACTGTTGTTAATTAAGTTGTTCAAAGAACAAAACTGCCCTCGTTAGTTGTTTACTAACTTATTGCCAAAAGCGAGTTTCAGTATAAATATTTTCCATTTCAATCTATCAAATGAAAGATTAGGGTATAATATTTATTAAGAACTTTCTGTTTTACTTAGGACCGATTTCTTATCTTCCAGATAGCTGCTATGTTAGTTTATGTGAAAGTTCGCCCTAAATCTTATTGGTAGATCCTAGCTTTGGGCCAAAATGGCTCTTGTATTTCGAACTCTGCGAAATACGAACTTATACAAAGATGATATTTGGTTCTACTCTTTCTATTTAGTTCTTAAGTCTGAGGTAATTCTTAAACTAAATCAGTAATCCTAAATTTTATTTGGACCTACAAAATCTGATAAGGTTTGGATTTCAATTGCAACATCTATGTGGTGTTCTTTTTACCATTTTGAACTGATATTAGGTTCTTCGTCCTATAAGCCCGAAAAACAAAACATTTTCCTAACCAATTTAGTAAACTTTAATACGAATTCAGCTGCTATAAACCACTTTTTTCCGAAACTAAGCAAGTCAGAGCAGGATGTATTAGTTACTCATTAAATGTGTATCCTCTGGTGTTTCCCAAGGCAGTCATCTACGTCCTCTGCTCTTTAACTTATTTGTAAATGATATTCCGAATGCTTTATCTCACTTTTATGTGCTATTGTATTTGGATGATCTTGAACTTTCCCTGTCTTATGATGATCCTTTATCACTTCTTCTCCTATAAAGGAACTTAAGCTCTCTAAATATTTAGTGTCCATAGTCTAAAGACCCTTATGTCACTAAACTACTATATGTTTCTCTAGTCAAACCTATTCTTGAGTTTGATACATGTATCCGGTCTTCAGACTACCAAAAATATCAGAACCAACTCGAATCTGTACAGAAGCAGTTCCTAATTTTCGCCTTAATTGGAATTCTAGTAGGCACCAACCTCCAAACCAGCAGAGACTACGCTTATGGGATCTTCCATACCTTCATAATCGTCGGATTAACCTTAGCCTGGTATCCGAAAACTGATATTTTTGGAACCGAACATAACCTAAGCATAAACAGGGACTTTCCATCCCACCCTGTGGAATTCTTTTGACCTTCCACATTAAATTTATAAGTTTTAAGAGAGGAAAAACCAACTTTTAATTGGAAACCGACTCGGAATCCGAAACAATGCATAACAAAACAATCAATTTTGACCTACTTCTTCGAATCGTCTTTCTAATCTCCCAACTTTTCCAAAATTTCAAAGTTTTTACGAAAACAAGAGCTATGATTTGGGTTAAGACCGGGGAAAGCACCCTAATCGAGTTGCTATTAAAGCTGAGCTAGCAAAAGCTTTGCGTAGACTGAAAAGCTCTCCAAGCTCTGAAAGCAAAGGGCATTTCGGCTTCGGTATTTCAAATTTGTATTTTCTATTTTGACTTGTGTGTGTGTCTATGTGTGTGTGTGCTTATGGAGGACGTCTCCACTTGGGGCCACAGTTGGCCTGGTCAAACTCCGGTGTGTTTGGCTCCTCCAACGTCGTCGTCGTCGTCGTTCAATTCGTTTGTGTTAATGCAACGCGCGACGGCTACCTGAATTACTGAACACGCGTCTTGTGTCTGTTCGCCATTCCCCCTACTCCCTGTGCCCGCCGGCCCCCTCCCCCTTTTCTGCTCTCCTGTTCCTGGTTTGCCTGAAATTGTTTGTTCGCCGCTGAGGCGACGCGTTCCCTGTTTTTTTTCTTTTTTTTGTTCATTTTATGTGCCATTTCTTGTCTGTTTTTTTTTCTTCTCCTCTTTTTTTTTCTCTGTTGGTATTTTTATGTGTTTTGGCAGAGTTCTGGCCAGGATGGTGGCTGCTGCTGCTGCTGATGATGATGAGCAGCTTTTAGAGAAGACTGGTTTATGTTTATTAGTTGTATTTTTCATGCCTTATCGCTGGCATTTTGGCCCCCCCGCCCCCCGCCCCTCTGCTGCCCGCCATAACGATTAAAACTCACCTATGAGCACGGCCAGACCGAACAGTTCGGTATCCAGCATGCCCTGCGTGGCAAAGTGCAGACATGTCTGCGTGTAAACCTCTCGGACTCGACTCTTTGCATCGACTAGGAAGTACAGGGTTTTCGGCTGCTGATGACCCAGAAGTCTAGAAAAATGGGAATAGAGAACAAAGTTGTTTGTGTTTTGTTCTGTTTATAGGACAATGTGCTTACCTCAGGGCCAGGAATCGCGAGCCGGGTGACAGTTGCTCGGCTGAGGACGCGCATACTTCCAGGGGCGCGCTGACGGTACAAAATGCTCGCATGCTGCATCATTTTCCGTATACAGCGCGCGCGTTCGAAATGCGTTGCTAGAAATGGAGTAAGAGGAGTTGAATGTGAGAACCGAAACACAAGCACCCGATTTTATTATGAACATAAAATGAAATACAAAACTATTGCTGAGTGGAGCAACCGGCAGTCGGAACAGATTTTTAGTACTCGTTAACTTGCTGCAGATATCCAGTTTCATTGTGTAGTTTGTATATGTCAACTCCTTGGGCTGCAGTTATATTAAATTGCATCGCTTTCTCTCAAAACATTCAATTTGCGGTTGTTCATTACATTCTAGTCCCAAAGTTCTTTAAGACCGTTGTATGTTAGACCAGATAGATTTCGATGCTGACCAGGGTTTGTCCCAGAACCCTACCCTCAAGAGAAGCAGCATTAGATAAGTTACCACTTCATAAACAGGGTCAATCCGTCCACCAATCCAATACAAATCGCTCAATTTAAGCCACAGTTTTCAGTTCATCAACAATGTATACAAGAAAAACAAAAAACCATAGAACTGCCATCAGATCAGCTAAGTTATTCATGCCGCTAGAGCCGCCCCAGACTGGGGGCTCTGCCACAATTTCACCAATCAATAACGAAAGACTTAGGCGACAAACTTGATTAGCGGACACTGTGCGTGCGTGGCGGCGGCGGCGGCGACGGCGGCTACTCTCGGGCGCATAAAATTATTAAAATTCAGTTAAAGAAAGTTCCGAAGCCAAAAAACTCGTCTCGTGATGAAAGAAAACTGTTTTGTGCATAAATTAACAACAAATCGAATCAAACCCAACGACTGACCAAACTCCAAACTCTTGGCTACGCATAAATTTCAATATTGGCGCATTTTCTGTGTCTAATAAATTTCAACGTCCAATAAATTTATTCAGAGTCAGTTCGGTGTGTGCAGAGTCGCTGCCGCTGCTGCTGCTCCACCTCGAGTGGTTGCCAGTTGAAAAAAGTTGATCATCAATCAAAGCGCACATTTGACATAAATTAGAAACCAACAACAAAGAAGATATGCATATGAGTTGACCGGGGCATCGTATTCAAAAAGCAATTATATATAAGCCGATTTTCAATGTGATCTAGAGAACAGGCTTGAGGAGGATTACCAACGTGGAATTCCACACAAATTGCTTTGAATTAACGAGAAACTGGATTATGTGATTAAAAGTGGGAGAAATAGAATTAAGATGTTGCCTGAGTTGAACACTTTCTATACATTCCAGCGGCATTCCCATTTCCTTATTAAAAATATCACCTGGCCCCCACATGCCGGTCCTATTATATAATCGCCAATGCCAAAAAGCAGAATACAACAACAACAACAACAGCTCAGCTCAGCGCTCAGTAAGCCAGTAGGCGATCTGGTTGATCGGAGCAGGATGATGAGTCAGTGGACAGCTTTTGCCGGCTGCCTGGTGGCAGCAGCACAAAAAGCGTTTTTAATTTAAAATGCAAACAAATTAAAAGCATTTAACAATTTCAATCATAGCAAATTATCCGCATTCCAATGCCTAATGAGAGCGGGACGTCAAAACGCAGACATCGACTGAGGCGGCGATAATTATGAAAGTCAACAAAGCAAGCGAAAAGGCAGCGGAAGAAGGTGGTGCTGGTGGCTGCGTTTGGGGCGGAGGAGCGCAATTAAAAATGATGCGGCAAAGAAGCCAGTCGACAGAGAGCGAGAGACACGCTAATCAGCAATTAGCAAATGGCAATAAATATTTTTGTTTATGCCTCCCCGCCAGGCGAAAGATGCGAGCGTTGATCATGGAATGGTGCTCGTAAATGCCTGTCAAACACCCGGCAGAGAAATTCGAGAAAGACCATTGCCATTACGATTGAAATATTGTGTGTTTCTAGTACCAGGAAATGTCGGGAGTGTTTTATAATCCTAATAACATTTTAATAACTAATCAAGATTGTGCATTTTCCAGTTAGGATTTGCAGATAGAAATTATTTTGCATACTCCTTGAAGGGTAGACAGACCGACTGTCCCGTAAATGAGATCATCTGAAGTCTAATGGTATCTGAAGTAATTCTGCTACTCTATGTAGATCTTTCAAGGGAACTTTTTCAAGCTAGAATTGAGGTCTGAGCGGATTGACTTTGATATTTTCCTAAATTTTGTTTTATTTGGTGAAAAATGTTCAGTCTTCTTGCACTACTAAATGAGATTAAATATTTAAACGAAATTACTGAAATACTAAAATACTAAATCCGACTAATCGATGGTCTATATAGTAAAGCTTCAAAATTTCTGGACTGTTTGTATAGTTGGTAGTTGTATTAAAAACTTATTTTAAACGAGAAAGCTAAGCTAATTTCGTCTGTTTTTATAACCCTGCAAGTGCTCGCTTATTTATTTTCAAAAATAATCCTTTTTCCCCACAGCGACCCATTTTTCGACCGATCGTTCGTATGGCAGCTATATGATATAGTCATACGATTTGGACAAAAATTTGTAGAATTATGTAAAAGCAGGTGAAACAAACAAATTCTAAATTGCAGTTTGATAACGTTAAAAACAACAAAGTTTTTCAAACTAAGACTGTTTTTCAGACGTATCTTTTGTATGGCAGCTATACCATATAGTTGTCCGATTTTCATCAAATTTGGCAGAATTATAAACAAGCATAGAAAACCTATTAATACCAAGTTTGGCAACGTTAACATCGAAAAGAAAAAAGTTTTTCATACTAAAACAAGTTTTCCGACCGATTGTTCCTATGGGAGCTATGAGATATAGTCATCCGATCCGGTCGGCTCTGACATATTAGTAGCGTGCAGCAAAAAGAAGACTCTGTGCAAAAATTCAACTCGATAGCTGAAAAACTGTGGGACTTGTTCAAAAGACGGACGGACAAAGCTCAATCGACTCAGCTCCTGGCAACCTGATCAAGAATATATATAGTTTATGGTGTCGGAAATTAATATTTCGCATTATTAGTGCCTGACTGGAGTATTATCATACATAGGAATTTATATGTAAGTGATAAAGTTAGGCTTGAGCATTCTAAGTGGCTCTCATTAGCTGGAACTGAAACTTTTATACACCCGTCTTAAATCACGTAAGCGATACTAAACTTTGTTTAAGAACCTATAACAATTTAGAGTTATTAATGAAACCCATTAAAACTTTTGTACCGGTACAGTTTCGGTTATTTTAACTTTCCAGTGGGTTCATATTTTGGTCAGATGTTTGTAGCGCATAGCAGCTAACATAAAACTTCTTTTAACTGATTTTCTCGACAATTTTTTTTAGCCATGTTTTATATTAATGAAGACTTTGACCCAAAACACAACCCTTTCAAAAATTCTTGTACCTTGATATGTTGATTCTGTAAAATAGCATAAAAAGTGGAATAGTCCGTCTCAGCGATCTGGGCCTGTCGACTATCACTATCCAGCAACCGTTTCTTCATATCTGCGATGCCATTACTGTTAAGGTTATGAAAAAGTAGAACATTACCTCGAGGGACTACGATTTTGACCCTTTTGACTTTAAATTTCTTTACACTCTTTTTATACCCTGTTCCCATTGAAAATGGGAAAAGGGGGATCATGAAGTTGTGCGAATGTATGTAACAGGGAGAAGGAAAATTTTCCGACCCCATAAAGTATATATATTCTTGATCAGCATGAACAGCCGAGTCGATATAGCCATGTCCGTCTGTCCGTCCGTCCGTCCGTCCGTCTGTCTGTCTGTATGAACGCGTCGATCTCAGAGACTATAAGAGATAGAGCCACAAATTTTTGCACGAAGGTAGATTTATGCTGTACGCAGATCAAGTTTGTTTCAGATTTAAAAAATTCCACCCCGTCCCCCTTTTATCCCCAAAAAACCTAGACTTCCTCTATAAATCCAAGACCTAAAAAGCCGTCAGATCCACAATTTTCAAGTTAGAGCCTCGTGGTTTAGTATACATCAAGCTAGGCTCAATATCTATCTATTCTGAAAAGTACAATCAGATCGGACCAAAGGACCACCGGAGTTATAAGCGAAACAGTTGAGCTGATAAAAGCAGCCCCCCAGTTGTTGATCAGGACTAGAAAAGTATTGCCTACATTTAGGATGACATCTTCAAAAATTCAAAAAGAAATAAATGAAAATAAATGAACAGGGTATTTTGTGGTCGGGAAACTCGACTGCAGCGCCCTTACTCGTTTATTCTTATCTAGCCAACATTCTCTGTTTTCTAAGTTCATTCGTCTAGGAACCAATGTACGAATCCTTTAAGACCGAAATAATACATTTTGGACATTCTTCTAAAGATTTTAACGATATTCAAATGGATTATATGAATTTGCAAATTGTGCGAAAAGTCACATGACAATACAAATCATAATATAATATTTCATAATGTGTCTTTGTGAACCACTGAACCGAACCGAAACCGCGGTTCAGTCAGCTCTAAAAACCATGTAATGAACCGAACCACCGGTTCAGAAACTGTGTGAACCACTAAACCGAACCAGTACTTATATTCGAGTGGTTCGCATCCCTGGTTTTAAGCAACTTTTAGCTCAAATTTCTAGAACATAAACATAATATACAAGCAGAAGCATTCATTGACAAAAACAACTTTGTATACGAATGGACGAACTAAATAACAAATCCATGGGGATAAACACCCTTTTCGTTCTTCATAAATTCTACATCAATATTAGCCGTTTCGAGGTCAGGTATATAGAAAAGATGCATTTTGTGTTGCTCTACGCAATTTGTAGAATTCTTTGACTATATCGAACGGACTACAAATTGGCAATGGCCAATTGGCCATGCCGTACAACGGGGCCGATAAAAAATCCCACGGGCTCTCTTTCGTTTCTCATCGACGACGACTTCCAGTCAATTAAATGGCGCAAGCGCCAGCTAACAGAAATATTTGTGCTGGCTAAGCAGCAGCAGCACCAGCAGCGGCGCAGCAGCGCGCCTTACTTGCCAGCTAGATATTGCGCATACGCCACGTTGTGCAGCGCCAGCAGTTGTTACCCCAGTTTCAACCCTCCCCACCCAAACAACGTCAATGGTTGCCCACCAGGCCAGACCACAGTTCGCTCTGTCAACTGCATGCCATTGCACTGAGCTCATTTGGGGCGTGTGTTTGTCAACCGAGTTTGCAACAACAATCGCAAAAGTCGATGAGAGATCGAAAGGGGGCAGCAACAGGGGGGGCTGGAGACGATAAATGCTTTAACCGCGCAAGCCGATTGAAATGCTGAACGAATCAGTAATGAAAATATCCATATGGATTTCAAATTGGAATGCGAATGATCTGGCATTTGATTAAATCATAAATAACTGACCAGGCAGAAAGTGTAGATAAGAGTAAATGTTTATGTTTGGTGTCAAGATATGGTAGAAGAATTTTATCCCTATTTTATGATGGGAAAGCCCACTATTTCCACAAATTCCCCGCCGGAAAAATGAGAATTACAAATTCTATCAATACATTTTTGTGCCTCTCTTCACACTTTTGCCCCAATGCCTGCAGAGAGTGGTGGACCACTTCATGATTGTGGTTAAACTGGCTGCGAATTCTATTGAAAGTGTTTGCCTTTTGCCCCTCCCCTCCCCACAGATTCAAGCATCGAGCTTAACTAATGAATGGCGACGACGGCGACGGCGGCGACGAGAACGACGAGCGGTAACTTTTGACGTGGAATTTGTAGCTCATGAGCTCGCCGTTCTGTCGCAATTAAAAATACGTTTAGATCAGCTTAAATGAATGCAGGGGAAATAGTTTAAGCTGAAAGCATTGGCATTTTCACACGCTACAGCAAGTGTCATTCGTTTAAGGGCGTGGCTGGCTCCCACTTAACCAACTCAAGTGGGGCGGCTGACCATTTTGATATTCACATTCAGTCAATTATTATGCCGATTATGAACCCTTCCAAAACGACAAAAATAACTTGGCGTTTTCTTGGCAAAAGCACACAAATCAAAGTGGATGGAGAAAACAAGTTATTGTGCCAGTTATGCCAAACAATTTGTGGCCTTTTGAAATGCGCGAAATGTCCCTCAATATATTTATCTATATGTATACAAGAAGCAGCAGCAGAAGCGGACAGTTGTTGAGTTGAGGAAAGCGGCTAAGAAAACGCGCACACGTCGTCGCCTCAACAGAAACGCCGCTCAACGCTCGGCTTGGCACACCTAACTAGGCGGAGGCGGAGGCGATGGCCTCCGCAATGAGAGCATCGCACCGCCGCAACGTGTGCCGCATGCCGAAATGGAGGGCGTGCGAAACTATGCCTAATAGTGAGATTAGGCCTTCTGATATTCGGGGTGGATTTGAGAAGTGTACGGGTGAGAGAGTGAGTACTAGGTAAAGTCTTGATGTAGGTGTGAAAAGTGGAGGCCTGCAAACCTTCGAAAATCTGCAGAACAGAGCAAAATCCAGGTTCATCCGTCACTTAGAAGCTTTTTAGAAGATGAGAAATTGGCCTTTACACACATATTATTTACAGATTAATTACTAGTTCCAAATATCTCTGTTCTCGTTGACAAAAAAGTACCGATAAAAAACTTAGAACCAGGAATGGAACATACACTAGGAACTTTTTGAAGAACTGGTAAGCAATAATATTATAGGGTCACAGACTTAAACCCATAATAATCAGCTTGGTTTGGTTGTAGACCAGATAATCAAGGTTGATATCAGGCTCAGACCATTACAAAATGAAACAGATTTGCTTGGCCTGCTCTGAACCAATTGTAGATCGGTTTAATCTGGCTTCTTTCATAGTACCATGTCCCTCTTCTACGGTACTTGTTGATATCCTAGATATTTGTGAACCGTTGTTTGAAACTTATTCTCTGCATATTCCAGCCCATCACCATACGGAATAGCTATCTACTACAACGGATTAGGATGAAGGTATCGACAAAAAATACATTTCGAAACGAAAGCCATGCAACAACCTGTTGAATAGAGTTGGTAAGTCCCCAGTAGAATTGTCAATATTTGATCGATATATAAGTGTTATTCCGATATGATATTTGTTTCATTTTGAATAACTTCAACTGGTCTGTGTACTATGTACGACGCTGACATAACTAACACTCAATTTTACTCATTTAAGCCGAAAATGAATTAAGAAAAAAAAGCTAGCATACTTTTGTGGGCATTTATCGTGATATTTTGAATGTGTATAAACGGGATAGAAGTTACTTTCACTTAGTGCATAGCACATAACATAGTCTAGTTTCAAAAAACTGATTCAATGATATCTTAAAGTCTGCTATAGGAAAGATCAGATAGAAAGACCACTTGTCACTGGTCATTAGAAGTCCTAAGGCGTTTACGTTCCTTAATAACTTTTCAGTTTTTGTGTAAGCTTTAGAAAACCACGATATTATCTATATATCCATGTTTTTTGAGACTCGATTGATATATTAGAATAATTGGATTTTTGAAATGATCGATTATTTTAAGAAACATCGAGAACTCTGGTACACAGTCAATCTTAAGCCGGAGAAGAGTTCAGCAGAGAGAAGTGGCGGTTGATTCCAAGTGCTTAAAAAGGTTATACAAATCTTTGATCAATATAAATTGATTTTAACTTCATTTCGGATGCCGTGGGTTTCATTCGACCTTCTTTAGTTCAGATCAAAAACTTAAATCATCGCTGAGACTTTTAATAGGTTTCCATTTAACAATTATTCAAAATCGATGACTTCACAAAACTATCTACTTCCATCCTTGACTCCTACCTAACTCATCTGCCTCTCTCGACCAAATCAATCTATTACAGGGCATTTGTAAGTCGATTTCTTATATTCCGACGGTTTTAGGCATACTTTGAAAGCTAAGGCCATCAAAGCATTCGAGTGAAATGATTAAGAGGGGACCTCGACAAGTGTCATTCAAAAACAAATTTTGTTTTTAATTTGCTGTACATTTTAATTGCTTAAATTGTTGTTGTTGTTGTTGCTGCTGTCGCCAATAAACAAATATATATTTATTTATTTTTTTATTATTTCGTTTTCGTGTAGGAATTTGTTTTCGGCTTACGAAATTATGATATCTGTCGGCTTCAATGCAAAACTCATTGCCTGAGGTCAAGTGTGACCCATCTAGTAGACAGTTGATTGCAGTTGATCACTCGCAAACCGCAGAAATACACAGCAGATACAATCGTACGCTTGTATGCATGTAGAGAGAGATACAGTTACTTATGTATATCGCTTGGCTGCGGTGGCAAAATCGTTTAACGTTTTACCGTTAAAAAAAAAAACGTTTAACGTGTGTTTCTGCTTATTTGTTTATCTTTTTCGAAGCTGATTTACATTTCAGATTGCAATACAATACCCCAAGACAAACAGGAGAACAGACTCCCTCCCTACCATTGTTATCTACAATTTCCGTTTAATTGGTTTGCATTAATTGAACTCAACTGCTCAATTTCAGACACCCATTAGACATTCAACTGCAGAACACCTGTGGGTATAGGTTCTAGCTCCTGTGGCTTCATTTCAGCTGAAAAAAGTTAACTCGCCTAATAGTCACTTGATCTAATATGAACCTTACAATGGTGAATCATAAGGAACATTCAAGTTTTTCTGATTATTCCCCCATTTCTCTCACCTATCGTTCGTATGACAGCTGCCTGATCTGTTCATACAATTTGAATATAAGTTGTCATTATTTTGTGGAGTTAAAGATATAATCATTCGATTTGTATAGTGAACAAAAGACTTTGTCCAAAATTTTAAAGCTGAGAGGCTTAGTAGCTTAAAAAGTGACTGGCGAAGAGACAGCTTAATGAATGGGTCTGTTGATATCGAAAAATATAACCTTAAAAAATCCATCTGACATAGAAACCTTCTATGTAACTTCTCCAAATCGAAACCCAAGAACCAAAAATGATCCATTTGGACTAAATATGTCTTACATACCCACCACTGCTTTAGACCCTTGCATCTATTGATTGTCTTATATTTAAAACTAAGAGGTTTAAGAAAAGCTTGGATTTAAATCGTGAATTATGGGCTTCAAGGAATGCAACAGGGTTCGATGAGGACGAGCTTGAAAGCAAACATTCAAAGATGAACCTTTTTCAAAGAAATAATGGTCTTTACTTTTCTACTTTTTATATTGAAATATGGATTGAGCTTATGAGTAGTCGACCTTTAAAGGGGCAGCTGAAGTACCCATTTTTTCTCTTCTCCTAAATACATAAAATCCATCTGCATTTTTAGGTTCCTCAAACGGAACCGTAAGCCGCACCTTTTTTATGTACCTATATAATCTCCAAAAACCAGAAAGGTTCGTAGAACATAGAGGATAACTTTCAATATGAAGGACTAAGCACTTTTGGAATACTGTTTCAATGTTTCAAATACCATGCTAAATTGCATGTCTTAATTTATACCGGTTTTCTGAAATTTAACGAGAGTTTTTTCTAAATCTAATAGCCTGACCAAGAACCTAGCAGTGCGGCAACTGACTTTGTTCAAAAATTGAAATTTATACAATGGATTCTTGATTCGATTTGAAAAATACTTAATAAAACGTCTTGTATTTCTTCACTAATTCAATGAAAAAGCTTTCTTTAGGCAAAAACCAAAAGCCGCTCGTTGGACATTGGCGAATCGTTGGGTTTTCCTTAGTCTGATAAGAATTTCGGTTGTCGCTTTGTTGCTTTATGGCATGTCATTAAAATTCCTAAGAAATGGATGGATACTACATACATACATACATATGTTTGTATGTCATTTGGAAATTTCGTTTACCTTTATGCACTGCCAATGACAACTTCGGCCGCTGCAGTTGTTGTGGTCGGCATTTCCGTTTGTAGTTGTTGTTGTTGTTGTTGCTGTTGTAGTTCGCGTAATCCACAAGAATTGAAGTATTTGATTTAAACACTGGCAATCTATCGGTAATGAAATCGATAAATGCCTAACAGTAAAATTTTTGTTTCGTTTTGTGTTGTTGTTGTTGTTGCTGTTGCTGTTGCCTGACCTCTTCAAAGCGCGCTACGACGACGGCGATCAGGCCGCATTCCAGCAGCGTTTTTTGTTGTATTTTTTTTGTGAGTGGGCGCAAAAGGAGAGAGCAACGGCTACGTTTTAATCAAAAATTCACACATACACACACACGAGCGCGCAAGAGAGTGAGCTGGTCGCGAGAGTGCTGCTGCCGCGCTCTTTGGCAACTGCCTTTTTTTGTACTTTGTTGTTGTTGCGCGAAAGAATGCCGTTTGCTTGGTCGTCACAACTTTCTGTTGTTGTGGGGCTCGTTTTGTATTTTTATTTTTTTAGTTTTGAGGAATTTTTGAGCTTTCAGCGTAGCACTCCGACAGAAATCAGATTTATATGTGTGTTTCTGTGCACTTAGCGCTTGTAATCCAATGCCAAAAAAAACTCGAGTCCGAATCCGTATTCAAATCGACACCGAAACGCGCAAAGACAATCTCCCCAGAGTTACACACGAAAAAAATGGGGGCTCCACTCTGAGCTGACACTGGAGTGTATCTGTGTGGTGGTACGCTCTGTTTTGTTGTATCAGCGTGTACGTGTTTGCATGTGTGTGTGAGTGTGTGCGCGTGTGTATGTGCACGAGACTCCGAGACTCGCAATCGCAATCTCCACCGCACAACACTTGAAGTTGAACCGCTTCGTTCAGCTACAAAAATCAAACTGAAGTCCGAGCTGGAAAACTGAACGAAGCCGCCACTGAAACTCAACTGGTTTCGGTTTCGGTCTCGGTCTCGGTTCGTGCTACGTACATCGGTAGGAGAGTATCCCAAAACTGCACTGGTGTGTGTATCTCCCACTGAGATTTAAGATTGGAATGCGACGTTCATGATAGTGCCCAGCGAGAGAGACAGGGAGAGCGGGAGAGAACGAGAGCGAGCAATTGATCGTTTTGTATCTTGTAGGTTCGTCGTAGTCGGCTCAGTGGCCAGGTTGAAATTGCTGGCAAAGAATTTGGTTGCTAGCGATGGTATGTGCTGAACAGTTGGGGAACCATTCTATGCACACACACACACACACACACACACTTGCATGGCACAGAACACACATTCGCCAAAGATACAAGTCCGAATAAAACTGCTACGTAAATAGAAGACAAAAAAAAAGTATAAAACAAACAAATAGTACCAACTTCAAAGCAGAATCCCAGTAGCTAACTGAATTGTCAGTGTGTAAGTGGAAATTCCAATGGTTTATCTGCTGCCAGGCTACTATTTGGGCAACCCACCATCCAGAGAACAACGAATAAGAACAGTGCTGCTGCCTGTAAACAGTATCAGGGCTGACCTCAAGATGCACTTCAAACTCTGAACTCTGATACATTGTTGGTTTACCATCAATTTTCCCTTCTGACTTTTCTTTGCCAACAGGTGTGTGTAGAAAACTGTAATCCCTAACTTTCCTTAATGCGAACTAGCAGAAAATTTTGCAAAAGAGAATTTAGGTCCGATTTCTCATATTCTAAATAGCTGTTATGGGTCAGATAAACCTAGAATTTATTCTGTTAATTGAAAGTGTATGCTTCAGATAGCTCTATGTCGAAGATTAGGGAATTAGAGATCTTTAATCTAGCTTCATTTTCATACAGGTTAGATGTGAAAGTCATCTAATGAAATTTTTCAATCAAGATTCTATCGATATAAAATAAAGTAGCACAGTATCCAGGTGTCTCGGCTCGGTTCGGTTCAGTTCTCTAAAGAGTTTAAAGACTTGAATCGCATTCCTCTAGCCAATGTTAGTTATTAATTTGGGAATTTGAATTGTACCGCCATACATCCTTAGCAATGCCGCAACGATATAACCTTTAAAAATGATTTGACAACATGTAATCCTGTAAGTCAATTGCAGAAGATCTCTTAATATACATACCTGTCATCAACCTGAATTCTTTCCTGAAGTGGAGAATATTTTAAATTTTCTGTAGCATTTCTATAGTATACCTTAGCCAGGAGAGATTTTTCTCAGAGAACATGATAAATAGGTTGAGTAAGATGCATTGTAAGTATTTTTTCTAGCCGACATTCTCTGTTTATGAAGGGCATTCCTCTAGGAACTTATATACGAATGCTGCAAATCCCACATCATACATTTTGGACATTCTTTTAAGGATTTTATAGATATTCAAATGTTTTATGTGCCTTTATGATCCGCTGAGCCTTACCAAAAACGCGATTCGTTTAGCTCCAAAAACAGAACCGGCTGTTCAGAAACTGTGTGAACCATTGAACCGAACCAGAACCTATTATGAAATGGTTTGCATCTCTGGGTAAAAGTAATCAATTTGGAGATGCCATGGTACTTGTGTGTAATCCGCACTGTGGCATCTCTGAGGATATCTTTTTTGAGTAAAATCGTGGCTCCCCTTATGGCTCTATGCCTTATGATAAAAGAGGAGTGTTCAATATCAGGATTGCATGAGACTTTACCTCGATTAAGCTCCTTCAAAACTAGTTCGCATATGAAGGTGTGTGTCCATTACTTTTAGGAACCATCTCCCGTGATTTCCGATTGAGATCCTGGGCTGCAACTAATATGCTGAATTTATGAGTTGGAAGGGTGGCCGTGGCCAATGCTGCTGCGCAAGGCCGCAGCAGCATCAGCGAATGCGGCAATCACCCATCCATCCGTACATACATACACACACACGCATGCACATACTCACTCGTTTAAACCATGGTAACTTCACTGGAGCCCGGGCTACTGCTGCTGCTGCTGCCGTCGCTGGCTGGCCATTTGCCATTTGTAAGAGCAACTGTCTGCTGACGTCCGCTGCTGCTGGGCGAATTCCTCAGCAAATGTGAGCTTGATTTGCTGGATTCTTTTTTGCCTCGCTCTTTCTCTCTCGCTTCGATTCTCGCTCACACTCGAAATTATTTTTTCGTAAGTTTTTCTCTGTTCTTTTTTTTGTTTTGTAAATTTTTTCTCAAATATGCGGCACACACACGCCCCGAGATGGAGATGGAGTCGAAGAAGAAGAAGAAGCTGGAGCTCCAGAGCCGCAGCACGTTCTTTGGCGGGTCGGGGGTCGCCTTGCCATGGTCATAACTTGTTGACTTGACTGCGGCCGAAAGCAGGGATGGGGTTGGGGGACTGATGGGAATCTTTTGCCATACGAAGCCTTCGATTTCTTTGAGTGTATTTGCTATGCGTTGTTCTTTCGTCTTCGGTCTCTAAGACCGGTTGTTGCTTTTGGGAGCTACGTTCTTGGTCAACATTCTATCTGTGTGTGTGTGTGTGTGTGTGAGTGTGTTATTGTGTGCATGAGGTTGGAGCCTGGCCTGGTCGAGGCCGAAGTTTCAAAAGTTTTATGCAATTCCTTGAAGTCAACTTTTTTTTTGTGTGCCTTGGACTGGGGCCTGTTTTTGGAGTCTCTGAAATTGGCGCGCAATTTTGACAGCCTAAACCATTCCAGAGTGATCGGATCGGTTGTCCCAGCTGCCCATGATCCTCTTTCTATTCAAAAGGAAAAACAGAGCAAAAAAAAAACTGAAAAAGAATTTCTCGTGCCTCGATTTTTTTTCCAAAGTTTGTTGTTGATGATGATATGGAGGCCTGGAATTTATTGAATAAGCTGTGTGTGAGCGAGCGAGTATGTACGTAGGCATAAGAGTGTGCGTGTGTGTGTGTGTGTGTGTGTGTGCTGTTTTCGTTACGCTTCATCGCCCGTTGATCGTAGTGTATGTACGTCGAGTGTCCATCGCCGATTGTCGCATTTTTATACCCTCTTCAAAGAAGAGTTAGCCAACTTATCTCGATATGTGCCGGGGGAGAGTAGTCTAGTTGAGTTTTCATTCATCCATTCCAATGTCCTTCTTTAGGACACTCCAAGATGGAACCCTATATATTCTTGATCCGCATCAACAGTCGAGTTGATATAGCCAATTGACTTTTGTTAGTCCGACTGAACTATCCGATCTCAGAACTTTTAATTCATAGTCAGCTTGAGAAATACACAATAACACAAAGCAGCTTCAATTGTCAGTCCAATAGCTGCCAATGCCAGAACTACTTGGGAATTTCAAAGCCACATGAGGGCAAAAATCGATGTGAAAGCGGTTTCTACGCTATCCTCTTAGCGGAGCTAACTAAGAAGCCGCATTTAAATGTGTTTGCTCTCCTCTCTCAGTTCATTTACCTTGCTTCCCCCTAACTGAGAACGAATTTAGCTCAATTTTAAGAGCGAAATTCATGCAATTTCAAAAACGTATAGATTTTTGATCAAGAGTGCTTGTACTCCAACCTTTCGTACTGCTTTTTTCCAGATGTCGCCGCAGACACTCTCAATTTTCACATAATCTTGGGCCAAAGATATGGCTGAGTGAATCGGTGAGCACAGATAATCAAGTAATCACATTAATCTGTTCGAGTGTTTCATCTGTTTCCAAACGGTCGATACAATATTTGGATTGCCATATTTGAGGACCTTGTAAAAGGATTCATTACGAACTAAAACTATTTGCTGTTATATTTGAAGTATCTCCAGAATGTTAGGCTATTAGATTAGATGACAAAAGTTGAGAGATTTGAAACCGAATAACATCATTTAATGGTTTTCCTTTCCTTATATCTATCAGACGTCACTATTGTCACTTTACATAGCAAGTACTCCTAGTTAAGTTCAAATCTCTATAGATTTCTGGGACACTACCCATGAAATTGAATTGGATTTTTAATTTTATAGGCGAATTGATATTGTTTATGGATGGAATTTGATGGGTAAAAGTTTCGTCGAACAAGACAACATTTCCTATGCCCCAGGAGCACAATTGTTTTTGTATAAAACCGGCATAAACTGTAAATCTTTCTACCATATTTAAACCTTGATGCAGAAGGGTATTTCAGCTTCGTATGTTCCACCATAACATTTGCTTTTGGTATTTTCGGTTTTGCTTTTATTTTTATGGCCAAATATTTGTCGGCCAGTCATGCCCCCCTCCTTAATGGAGAGCCCCAGAAATGCCCTCAACACCTCCACAGCACCCGCTGCCGCCACCCCATCGCCATCATCATTCCTTCCTCTGACGTCGGATCGTTCGAAAAAGGTATTTTTATTACTTTTGTTACACTAACTTACTTCCTATTCGAAACGAACGAGGCGGCGGCGAGACTGAGCATTTATTTAAAGCTTTTGTTGCTGTTTCGTGATGTTGTTGCTTTCGGATGTTTCATTTTGAAACTGTCTGTATGTAAATACAGAGACACTTGGATGGGCGTCGTTCACAGTTGATTGGCTCTATGCTGGGGTACATACCCAGAACCCACTACCCCGTGTCTGTGGCTAAGCTCTCAACTCTGACCTTTTGGCGTAGTTTTCCATTTTGAGGCGAGGAATGTCCAAATGCAATGAAGTTGGAAGCAAACTAATCTGCCTACTTTCACTCCATTTCCAGAGACTCTTTGGATCTCGCTCGATTCAATTTATTCGAGAGGCCGAGGTTTTTTTTTCATTTTTTTTCTAGTCGCATGCCAACGAGCAGCTTTCAGGTGAAAGACGACGGTGGGGTAGGAGGGGGTGGAGGGGGGGGAGGCTTGGGCTAAACTGCAATGCTGAAATTTCAGGCTTTCAATCGATTTTTGTTCACGTTTGTGATTTGCCTTTTTTGGGTTTTGGAATGTTGAATGTTGCTGCTGTTGTTGTTGCTGTTGTTGCTGTTGTTGTTGCTGGTACTAAGCCCCCCGAAGCAGCAGCAACAACAATGTGTTCTAAATAAATTCCAATGAAATGAAATGCAGGGCCAAGCAGAAGTGGAGTGGAAGAGTGGAGGAGTCAAGAGCTTGGGGCGCAGATGTATCTTGCAGATACAAATTCTGTGTGTGCTGTGCGCAACGTGATTGCAATCTTTAGCATCGTCATCATCAGCAACAGCAGCCAAAACCAACAAAAACAAGCGAAGAGTGTTAGACTTGAGGATACCCTAAGATATATATTTCTGTTATAGTTCTATTGGTCGAAACCAGATCGTGTTACTTATCTTAAGACTGGAATACTAAGTGTGGGTTTTTCCTGGAAACTTTTAAGAATACTTCGAATCTGTTTCCAAGCCCCAGAACTGAACCTTTACTGCAACAGTTTTCTATTAAATCGGTTAAGCTTGGCATACCCTCACCTGCAACACATTTAAAGGATATCGCAGCAGCAGCCACAGCAACAACAAGACAAACACGAGGCACGAGATTCGTAGCTTGCAGGCCCCAAAAGAGTTTCAAAAGCAGCAGCAGCAGCAGCAGAGACAGCAACCGCTGCTGCAGAGAATGTCGACGTCGCGCGTGCGCAGCTTCAACGGATGTCTGGGGACCTGGTCCATGATGTTGTTGTTGGCTTACCTGTTTGGCGTGCCGCTTTCTTGCGATTTTCTTCCTTTCAGCTTCTCCTGCCCAACTCTCTCCCTCTCCGTTTGTCTCCCTCTCTTTTCCACATGGTGGACTCACTGAAAATCGACAAAATCAACCAATTCCCGTACAGTAGCTGCCTTTTTTTATGTTTTTAATGAGCGTTTATATTGCCACGGAAGCCGCGAGAGCCGCAGGATTGGTTCGACCAAGCGTATGCATCTCCATGTCAGTTGAATGCTTATTGCGGTTAATCCGCCTCCCCCTGCCTAGAGATTCAACAATATTGTACAAAAAGCGATTAGGTTCCCATATTGATATTCACTTCATAATTGTGAAGAGCAAGAGCGAGAGCGAGAGACAGTGAGAGAGGAGAGCAGGTGGTTGTTAAGGTGGGGTGATGCTCACAATTATGGTTGGATAGATAACAACAACAAAAATAAAAGTGAAAAACCGCAAAACACTTGCTCAAATACGCAAACTAAGAGTGGGTACAATAACTCTGTGTTGCCGTTCAAAAAATATGACTAATCCCAGCTCCACAATCTAAACAATTTCACTTTGACCGAACCGACGTTTTTATACCCTTTGCCAAAGCGATATTTTCTATAAGGAATTATCGTATTGAGTACCTGAAAATGGATAGAGAAAAGTTAACTTCGTCTCGGCCAAAGTTTGTATTCCCTTGCAGTACCTTTTTTTAACTAAGACTACTTTTCAACAAACGAACATGTTCAAAATTCGGAGTCAATTCCATTTAAAACAAAAAAGTTTTTCTCTACAGAACATCTTTTTCGATCAATCATTCGTACTGCAGCTATATGCTATAATCAACCGATTTGGTCAAAACCTTGGAGAACTGTGTGAAAGCATATCAAATATATTAGGTCAAATTTTAAGGACATTTCTATTGAAAACAAAAAAGTCTTTCTCACTAAGACTACTTTTTAGACTCTACTTTGCTATGACAGCTTTACTAAATAGATGTCCGATTTCGGCCAAACTTAGTGAAATCATGGAAAATCATAGCAAACTAAGAAATACAGAGTTTGGAGACGCTTTCATTGAAAACAAAAAAGTTTTTCTTACTAAAACTAGTTTTTCGATCGATTATTTCTATGACAGCTATATGCTATAGTCATCTAAACCGACCGATTCCGTCGAATGTGCAGCATATTTGTACTAAAAGACTTTGTGCAAGCTTTGGTGAAGATAGCTTTAAAAATGGTTCAGTTTAAGACATTCCGGCTCTTTAAAAAGGTAGAGAATACGCTTAGAACTACCTTTTGGTAAAACATGAGACAACCAAAAGCATTAATAGTGAACCACAAGGTTCAAAAGGTTCCAGAAACAGGAATGTTTGGTCGGAAAACCCTGAAGGCTCACGGCTCCCGAGCTGTAGCTCTCAGTTCAGAGCCGAGTGCTGTGACTCACGAGCCATGAACCGGTTGATGGCTCAAAGCTACCGAGCTGTCCCTCTCAGCTCTGAATCAGAAACTGTGGTTCACAAGCTGTGAGACGTTTAGTGTTCCCTGCTCTTGAACAGCGGCTCTCGGTTCTCTGACCGAGAGCCCGAAAGAGCTCGTGAGCATTTCGAAGCCCTGGTTTTCAATGAAAACGTCTCAAATCTTCGTATTTCTATGTTTTCTATGTTTTTTTCGAAATTCTATTAGGTTTGTTCAAAATTTGTACAGCTATATGGTATAGCTGCCACACCAAAGATGAGTCAGAATAATAGTCTTGCTAGATTTGATCAAAATCAGTATATCAAAACGAGCATTTGCAAGGGTATTCGAACGTCGGCGCAGACGAAGTTAGCTAAGCCTTCTCGTTGAAGTTTACAAATAGTTTTGCAAGGTGTTAATCTTTTGTAACACATTCATTAGTGCTAGTATTTATATTAAGTGATCCCTTAAACCATATAATTTGTGTAATGTAAAATCAACTGAACAATAAACAGAATTTAACTAATTTGAGGGAACGAAATAACAGGCTTCTGCCTGTTAAGCATTAAGTATTCAACTTAAGAGCATCCCTTGTTTACATTCAGCATTCTTGATCTAGGATCCTACACACTTTCGAATCTCTCGAATCGAATCTATGATTTAGAAACACATTGTCTAGGTATTTAATGACCCTCTGGGACAACTGTGTATGGTAAACATATTGCCCATCAGCTTAACCCCTTCCAAATAGCAGAGTTTGCAAAAAGCAAAACACAAATTTCAACTTCAGCTGAGCAACAAGCAAATGTTATGCAAAATTTGACATAGAATCGAGAGCCTGGTGGGGCAGGGGGTAACAGGGGACGCGCAGGTGACAGTTACTCCGGGCAAATCTGCTGATCAGCGCAACTGGAACTGGCTACCGGCTAAGCTAAGGAGTGGAGCACGTTACTCAGCTGAGCTGTTGACGTCTTGTGTTTGACTCGAACAAATGATAAGCGCCAAATATTTGTTGATAAATGTTTGGAAATTAAATGAGCGGCAACAGCAACAAAAACAACCCAGCGACGACGACGACAACATGTTGAACTCATCGCGCTGGCATGCAAAAGCCAAATATTTATCAGCCTAGAAGGCAGCGGGGCAGCTTCGCGGCGAGCTCTACTTCGCCGGCAACGCACAGCTCCCACGGTTCGAATCGAGTTGCTAATCAAAATTTGAATAATTTTCGAAAAAGTTTAGCAGGTTTTTTAAGCCAGCCAATTTCCACTTCCCCCCTTCCCCCAGAGATGTTAAATTTATGAAGATTTTTGCTAATGCCCATATCTGGCCCATTATCTGCTCGTTTCCGTTTCAATTTGAGCCTGAGAAATTTGCTGCTTATCAGTTTGGTTAAAATGCGTCACCGTTTGGCTTTTTATCACAGAGCTTATACATCGGTTTCTCATTTTCCACACTTGTTGTAGGTTTTTTTTCTTTATTTGGACGAGTTAACTCGTAACGTCCAGCTGACAGCTGATGGAATGTATTAGTTTTACACTTGGCTCGATGGCACATTTAAATAATTGGAAAATAGTTAAGCTCCATGCGCTGAAGGGAATGGATTCCATGGAAAAGAACATGATGCTTATTGGGGGGTTAGGTAAACAAAAATATGGCCCCCCCATATACGATTAGGATTGAGAAAGGTACTAGCTTTTGAAATGCAGGCAAACTGGTATGGTACTGGTTGCAAATTGCTGCTATAGTGCACAATTTGCCTCCGCCCGTGGCATCTGGTATTAAAGTTGTAGAAAAAAGCCTGCTGCAGGGGACAATTGGTATTAAACTGGTTGCAAACGGCTACAGATGGCGACAATTGACCCATGCCTGTGCATAAATACATTCAATACATTGATTTGGATACGAAGTGCAACCAGTTGAGAGTTTTTAAAGACTGGTTATTTCTAGTATTAGACTAGACACATTCTCTGCAGGGTAGCTTCAGATATCTCTTTCAATAGTAGGATTCTATACTTTCGCCGTAAGCGTTAGGTTGTCTTCTGAGAACGAATATCAATGTTAACAAGACCTCTTCTTGGCATCGTAACAAATTTGGAACTGTATTTGTCAATAATGAATTATTTACCTTTGAAATAAACAAAAAATTGAAAGCAAACGATAAGGATGTAATGGAAAATGGGAAAACTGTAAAAATAAATCTAATCAGAAAGCATAAATGCTAAATTGTCAAATGAAATGACCGCCTACTGCGCCATGTGTTGCACTGTAATTGAATAAAACTGAAAAATCGAAATGTGAGGCTTTCTAAACCTTTGCAATTACGAAAGAAGTGTTCAATTTGGCTCAGAACAAATCACGAACCATTTAATTTAGGTATCTAACGAATTTTGATAAAATGGTCACACTGCGCCGCCCTTACGACCCTGAGGTTCATAAGAAACTTATGTACGAAACCCCTATCTAATTAGACCCCCCCCCCCCCCACCCCCCCATCCACAATCCTGCCTACGCCCCTTGATGGTTAATGCTAAATGTGAATGTTATTCTTACAGCATGTTAATTCACTTCAAGCCAACCAGGGGTGACCTAACTCACTTTGTTTGGGCCAATCGCGTAGCCAAGGCTACCAACCAACTATACCACTTATATTTAAGGCCGCACCGGAAGACCTTCTAGTCGTCATTAGGTCCACGGCAAACCCAAAACCCAAAAAAAAAGGATTTCACAAAATTAAACCTCATCAAGAACGAACCACAAAACAAAAAGGTACAAATTATGGGCTTAGAAAAATTAGAAGGTTGGCAGACAAACTAAAACAAATGCCCAAAATGGAGCCATGAGACCCACAGAGAGAAGCGCAGGCCACGACCGCAGGAAGCAACGAAAAAATTCAAAGAGGGAGCGGGACCCAGGAATGACACGCATCCGGTTTTAAAATTCCAAACCAGAAGACAAGAACCCAAAACAAAAAAAAACCCAACCTGAGTCCAGGAATTCAAACACTTGAAATTAACAACAACAACAACAACCAGAAAGACGCTCGATTGGGGGGGGAGGAGCCGGCGAGGAGGGGGCCATGGCGACATTGGAGCTGCAATATTTCAGGGCCGTCTCTCTCTATCGCCGACGTTCGTACGAGCAATGTGCGGAGATGTGCAACGCCCTGTTGCAGGCCGGTCACGAAAACAATGTCCAAATGTTTGCCACCAAAGAGGATGAGCGCGGCGAGGAGGAGAAGCCGGAGGGGGCCAGCAGATACGGTAGCAATTTGCAACGCATTGGCCCCAGGCGACGACGCGAAGTGGTTGGCGATGTGGGAGGGGCAGTGGGAGGAGGAAGCGCTGGCGGAGAGAACCACATGCCCACTTGGCTGATGGAGGGCGTTTGGCAATTAAAAATGCGTGCCCTAACGCAACGCGTCTACCTGGATGACCTAGAGGCGGACGATGCGGGCAATGAAGGTAAGTGTTCTAACCCTGTTGCTAGTTTTCAATACCTCTTAACGGGGTATATTGGGTTTGTGCAAGAGTATGTGACGGCCAGTAGCCATTTCCAGCTGTGTTCTATTAACCATACCATACTTATGTAGCCATCACCGTTGTTCCGTTGTGGTGCAGCGGGTAGTGTGTGTTCGCCTGCACATCCACCATTTGGGAAACCGTACTTTGAAGATTACCTCTCCCTTTTCCATTTCCTGCCACAGCCCAAGAGGAAGTGGAGTTTGAACGCATTGCCACAGCTGCTCGTCCTGGTAGTAGCATTAAGACGGCTTTCCAACCACGTCCAGGCACTAGTCAACGGCAGCTCAGTCGCGGGGTAGCTCACTCCAGTGAAGGCCGGCTGAACAGCGCTCGACCAACATCGGCCGTGGCTCGTCCCGGCACCAGCTTAAGTCGTCCCGGCTCATCGACCACACGTCCGGCCTCGCGTTGTGGCACTGCATCGCGTGTTAGAGCCACCTCGGCTGCTGCTTTCAATGTGGGCGATGCCACATCCAAGCTATATCAGGCATCTCGACTCAATCCCACCATCTATGCCGAGCGCCAGACCCTGGTTAAGGCCCTATTTCAGTTTCTCTACTACCACGAGGCGGATGTGCAGAAGGCTTACTCGCTGTGCCAGGCCGTGCTTGAGGTGCAGCGTCAGAGGCCGGGAGGTCAGTTGACCGGCGCTCATGTCGCACCCCCCCACGATCCGGCACGCTCGGACTGGTGGTGGCAGCAGCAGATGGGCAGATGTTTGCTGGCCTTGAATTATCCTCGCAAGGCAGAGCCTTGTCTCCAGCAATCCCTGGCTGCCTTTCCCCATCCGGATACCTACTTGCTGCTGTCGCGGCTCTATCAGCGTCTGAAGCAGCCGGAACGTGCTTTGGTTCTAATAGGTCAGGTGGTGGACGAACGACCCTTTGATGTGACCTACAGACTGGAGCAGGCCCGCCTCACCATGGCCCTGGATCAGCAGGAGGATGCCTTGCAGCTGTATCGTCTGGTGGCCAAATTGCAGCCCATTAATGTGGAATCGCTGGCCAGCATCGCTGTGAGTTATTTCTATGATAATAATCCGGAGATGGCCCTCATGTACTACCGTCGAGTGCTCTCGCTGGGCGTTCACTCGGCGGAGCTTTACTGTAACATTGCGTTGTGCTGTCTCTATGGCGGACAGATCGATCTGGTTCTACCCTGTTTCCAGAGAGCTCTGGCACTGGCCACACAGCCCGAACAAAAGGCCGATGTCTGGTACAACCTAAGCTTTGTGGGGGTCACCTCGGGTGACTTCAATCTGGCCCGGCGTTGTCTACAGCTGGGCTTGACCTCCGATGCTCGGAACGGAGCCGCCTTGAATAATCTCGCTGTGCTGGCCGCCCATACGGGTGATGTCATGGGAGCCAAATCGTATTTAAAGGCAGCCCAGGATGTTTTGCCCGAGTCTCAAGAAGTGACCAGCAATCTGCAGTACATGGATTTGCATTATAAGCTTTGATCTATTTGAGTTACAATAAAGGTCTCGTCCAGCTCTAAGGTCTTTGTAACCACGTGCAAATAGTGTCCAGGCCCACTTTGGTTACCGCACTGGCCTCTACAATGGTCACCTGCTGGCGGATTTGCTTCTGCAGCTTGGACATTTGCAGCATAAGCAGTGCCTCATTACGCATCTGGCGATAGGAGTAGTCCATTTTGGTTAGTACCAGTAAGATTTTCACTTTCTGCAGGCGAGGCTCCGTCAATATAGAGTAGAAGAGCACGCCTACGAAAGGAAGAGGATTACCTATATTTCTCTTAACACGAAAAGACTCACCCGCTGCTGAAATCTGACAAAGATTGGATGTATCCACCACATAGATGAGCTTCTTGACATCCCCAAAGTACTGGCGCCACAATGGAGCCATGCTGCCGCCAATCTCCAGTATTTGTATGGACTTGGGTAGATGCTTACCACCAGCATGAGCAGGAACTGCATCCGCCGATGCAGCCGGTTTCGGTTTGTCGCTATTTGGCGATTTAGTTGGAAAATGTATGCGATAGATGCCTGTGCCTATGGTGGGCATGGAATAGCTCGTCTCATCTATGGATTCTGGCTCTTGCAGGGCCTTGAGCAAGTGTGTTTTGCCAGCACGTTTAGGACCCAGACAAATGCAGGACATGGACATCTTTCGCTTATTGAACAAACAACAACGTGAATGTTGCCTAGACAACCTTAGTTTAAACACAACGGTTTTTGTACAGCGACCTCTAGCTTTCATTATGACCACTGCTTCCCGTCTAGCGACCTCTGGCGACCAAGTTCAACAACAACAACACTGGCAGATACAGGTGCAATATTTCCTCTGTGTGTTGCTCGTGTAATGTCCAATAATGTAACTAAATAATGTCAACACAGCATTAACCGAGCATGAATTTTGATAATACAATTCACTTATCTGCAAGCGTTGTTTGTTTGTAAGTTGACTCACGTTTAAATTTAAGACCAACTGAACTCTCTCTAGCGCGTTAGTGTGACCATGTTTGATTAGACTTATCGATTAGTGCGACCACAGTCGGCTGCTTTTGGTATTATCGTCTCTGATTAGTGAAATTAGTAATACCGTTCGACTGTTTACATCAACTGCAGCCGGCATTAGTTAGCAAAAATTACTTATTTAGTTGAAATAAGTTGGCGATACTCATTAATTACATACATAAACTACATACTACACCACCCAATGCTCCAACCAGCCACGATGCCAGATCCAGTAAACCCAGCCTCAACTGCAACTAAAGAAATTGGCTTCCACAAACAATTCGCTGTCGATGTGAGCGGCGTACGCACCGAGTTCGTCTACCACAACTTTGCCAACAACTGGCTGCTGCTGATCACGCAGTTGGGCAAGATTCCCGGCATCTACAAAGTCAACTTCGATGTGAAACGAGATGACCGCATTATACCCGCTCTACATGGACCGGTGGACCATCCCGAATATCATGTCTCCGTGCCAGTGACCATGACGTGCTGCCTGGGTTCCGATTTGGATGAGACGCGCAGTGGAATTCAATTCCTGGTCAATAAAACGGCGCTTAACACTTGTCCCACGGAGTTCATCATAGGCCTGGGATTAAAACAAATCGATGGAGTCAATCTGCGTGGCATAGCCAAAGTGCTGGACGAGATGATTTTCTCATAAGCTCCAATAAAAGACGCACAAATTCACTTTACGCAAATCGTTTTTATTTCCATGTACAGTAAAACGTGTACGAAAGTGGGGGAAACCCAAACTTCACCACCAGAGGAGAGGTCCTGCAACTAGTTAGATGCTTAATCGAACAGACCGAAACCCATGTCATCGTCGGACACATCAGATTCCTCCTCCTTCTTCTCTTCCTTCTTGGACTCGGCAGCGGGGGCAGCAGCTCCAGCGGCAGGAGCAGCAGCACCACCAGCAGGGGCAGCACCCACACCAGAGCCAATGTTGGTGATCAGATCCTTGACGTTGATACCCTCCAAAGCCTTGGCGAACAAACCGGGCCAGTAGGGCTCAACCTCAACATTGGCGGCCTTCAGGATGGTGGAGATTTTCTCACCCTAGAACACAAGCAAAGAAACAAATATAATTAGTATCAAGTGTCAAAGGAAGTCAGCTTATGTCCCGGACTGTAATTAACCACAAGCAAATGGAGATGCCTTCATTTGTGGCCGATTTGTTTTCATCCGTAAATTCGCAACTTACAGTGACGGCAACATCATCATCAACCAGGATGAGGGAAGCGTAAACGCAGGCGAGCTCAGCTTTTGTCGACATAGTGAATGAAGTTTTGATTAATTAATTATTGTGCAAGTTGCCAAAAATTAATTTGTTTATAATTATTGGCCTTAGCTCTTAGGAGAACAAGCACGCTGGACAAAATCCTAAACCGGAAAGAGATGAACGTAGCGAGTGTGACCAACAGGTGGCGAGCCTTAAAATACCCCGGTAAGTGGGACCATTTTACAGCTATTTGTGTACTTGAGCGATAAGTAACAGTTGGTGCTCAGTTGTGGTATAACAGTTTTACTTTGCTGTGACACGAAGAAGCACGAGTAAGAGCGATTTTAATCAAATAAAACAATATCCATTATATAACTTGATTTATAAAAAATCTTTAAGGAATGATTGAATAGTTTGTGTAGCGAACTTAAGAGGCTTACAAAATTGTTGCTATATTCGATAGTTTAGTATAGACAAAGTAAGGTCTCTTGGAAAAGGCATTTATTACGCTGTTCTGTTGTGGCTGTTTATTCATATATGGAATGGCCAAGCCCTCCAGAGAAAATGCGTGACAAACCATGACAAGTTCACCTTCAGGTCACGCGCGGTCTCTCGAACTAGTGATGAATTATAACAGTTTGTTATTACAAAAAAGTTTCATACGGCTCATCTCTATTGGCATTTCGAAAAGTGGATCAATTTGGAATTCTTCCTTTGATAATAAGCCCTGTGCAGGCAAACTTCTAGTGGTTTATATGAAGTATTAAGTGTAAGGGATGGCCCCATCTCGGAGATTAAATATCAAGTTAATAATTCTCAAAATAGCCGAAAGAGGGGTACCACTAATCCCGAAAACCATCGAACGGTACTACTAATTGATATGCCCGGTTTCATTGTCAAAGCACGTGCAGCTTAAATCAAAACAAAATGCTGGAGGAGATGAAAACCACTCCAGTGCTGACCAATTCCCGGCCCGAATTTAAGCAGATACCCAAACTGCTGAACAAGGTAGAAGCCACATTAACCACACCCAATTGAGACCTTCAGTTAACCCTCTTGCAATAACTTATTATTCAGCACCTGGCCAATCTGGGTGCCCCACATGTGGACTCATTCGATGAAATGCTCTCGGTGGGCTTGGATCATGTGGCCAAACACATAATCCCCATACAATTTCAAACTCCAGCTGGCGAAAGAATTTCACTGCACATCGACAGCATTTGGATAGCCAAGCCTCAGGTTCCACAGGATGTGATAGATGTGCGTAGACGCGAGGTCTATCCTACAGAGTCACGCCAATTGCATGCTTCCTACTCGGGAGTGTGTAGCGTAAAGCTCGGCTGGAGTGTCAATGAACTGGAGAAGAGCGCCATTAATATCGATCTGGGCGAAGTTCCCATTATGCTACGCTCCAAGGCCTGTAATCTGGGTCAGGCCTCACCCCAGGAGATGGTGAAACATGGCGAACATGATAGTGAATGGGGCGGCATCTTTGTAATCCGAGGAAATGAGAAGATAGTGCGCATGTTGATTCTCACCAGAAGAAACCACCCGATTTGCGTAAAGCGCTCGTCGTGGAAGGATCGCGGCCACCACTTCAGTGATTTGGGTGTGCTGGTGCAGACGGTGCGTGACGATGAGACCTCGTTTAGCAATGTTCTGCACTATCTCAACAATGGAACCGCCCGCTTCATGTTCTCACATGTGAAAAGGCTATCGTATGTGCCTGTGTGTCTTATCCTCAAGTGTTTGATGGACTATACCGATGAGGAGATCTACAATCGCTTGGTTCAGGGCTATGAAACCGACCAGTACTATGTGTCGTGTGTACAGAGCATGCTGAGAGATGTCCAAAACGAGGGTGTCTATACAAATGCCCAGTGTCGTAGCTTTATAGGCACGCTATTTCGTTCACAATTCATCGAAGTGCCGGAATGGCAACCCGATGAGGCGGTTACAGAATTCATACTAAGGGAGAGGATAATGATACACCTGGACACCAACGAAGAGAAGTTCCAGCTGATAGTGTTCATGGTGCAGAAGTTGTTCCAATGTGCCCAGGGCAAGTTTAAGGTGGAGAACGTAGATTCGGCCATGATGCAGGAGGTATTGCTGCCGGGACATCTTTACCAAAAATATTTGGGCGAGCGCATTGAGATGTGGATGCTGCAGTTGAGGAAATGTTTGCTAAAGAAATTAACACTGCCGGACATGCTGTTGGGTACTACCCTGCTGACGCAGTGCATGCGTCAGGCCGGAGGCGTAGGTCGTTCAATTGAATCCTTCTTGGCCACTGGCAACATAGCCTCACGCACGGGATTGGGCCTGATGCAGAACACCGGTTTGGTTATCATGGCGGAGAATATTAACCGTATGCGCTATATGTCACACTTTCGGGCCATACATCGCGGCTCCTACTTCACCACCATGAGAACTACCGAGGCTCGACAATTGCTGCCCGATGCCTGGGGCTTCATTTGTCCCGTGCACACTCCTGATGGTACACCCTGCGGTCTGCTTAATCATTTGACCCTAACCTGCGAGATCTCCAAGAGACCGGATCCACAGCTGGTGAAGGCCATACCCGGCAAACTGATCGAAATGGGCATGCTGCCGCTCACCCACCGTTCGGATCCGGAAGCCAAGCTGTACGTGGTCTTTTTGGATGGCAAACACTTGGGTCACATACATCAGGCGGACGCTTGCAAAATTGTAGAAGATCTGCGCTATGGCAAGATCAGCCTAGAGTTGCCACAAATGATGGAGATTGGGTTTATACCCTTTAAGAAGAATGGCCAATTTCCGGGTCTATACTTGGCCACAGGTCCTGCACGCATGATGCGTCCCGTGTGGAACTTGAAATGGAAGCGTGTGGAGTACATTGGCACGCTGGAGCAGCTGTACATGGACATAGCCATAGATGAGAAGGAAATCTATGCAGACTTCACCACCCATTTGGAGCTGGCCAAAACCCATTTCATGAGCAACCTGGCCAATTTGATACCCATGCCGGACTACAATCAATCGCCGCGTAACATGTATCAATGTCAGATGGGTAAGCAGACCATGGGCACACCCTGTCTCAACTGGCCCAAACAGGCGGCCAACAAGCTGTATCGTCTGCAAACCCCGGCCACTCCTCTGTTCCGGCCCGTGCACTATGATAACATCCAACTGGATGACTTTGCCATGGGCACCAATGCCATTGTGGCCGTCATTTCCTATACCGGCTATGACATGGAAGATGCCATGATCATCAACAAGGCGGCGTATGAGCGAGGATTTGCCTATGGCAGCATTTATAAATCGAAATTCGTGCAGCTGGCCAAGAAGAGCAGCTACTTTGCTCGCGATCCTCACAATGCGGAACTAGCCAAGTATTTGGATACAGATGGCCTACCACATCCGGGTAGCAAGTTGTACTTTGGCTGTCCCTTGTACTGCTACTTTGATGGCGAAGTGGCCACCTATAAGGTGGTTAAGATGGACGAGAAAGAGGATTGCATGGTGGACAGCATACGACAGTTGGGCAGCTTTGATCTGCAACCCAACAAGACGGTGTGCATTACCCTGCGAGTGCCACGGCCGGCCACCATCGGCGACAAGTTCGCCTCTCGTGCCGGCCAGAAGGGCATCTGTTCTCAGAAGTATCCCGCCGAAGATTTACCCTTTACGGAGTCGGGTCTGATACCAGACATTGTGTTCAATCCCCATGGCTTTCCCTCTCGTATGACAATAGCCATGATGATCGAGACAATGGCGGGCAAAAGTGGCTCGGTGCACGGAAATGTGTCGGATGCCACACCTTTTCGTTTCTCGGAGGAGAATACCGCCATTGATTACTTTGGCAAACAGCTCGAGGCTGGTGGCTATAATTACTATGGCACGGAACGCTTGTATTCCGGTGTGGATGGTCGCGAAATGACTGCCGACATCTTCTTCGGTGTGGTCCACTACCAGCGATTGCGTCACATGGTCTTTGACAAGTGGCAAGTACGCTCCACGGGCGCTGTGGAGGCACGCACTCATCAGCCCATCAAAGGACGCAAGCGGGGTGGTGGTGTACGCTTCGGTGAAATGGAACGTGATGCTTTGATATCGCATGGCGCTGCCTTTTTGCTGCAGGATCGTCTGTTCCACAATTCGGATAAGACGCACACGTTGGTGTGCCACAAATGTGGCTCCATTCTGGCACCCGTACAGCAGATTGTCAAACGAAGTGACACCGGTGGATTGTCCTCCAAGCCGGCAACGTGCCGCTTGTGTGGCGACAGCAGTTCGGTGTCCCTGATTGAAATTCCATTCTCTTTTAAATTTCTGGTCACCGAACTGAGTTCGGTCAATATCAATGCCAGGTTTAAGTTGACCAATATCTAAGGTTGATACTAAGATTATTGTTACGTTTTGAATAAAGTTGACCTAACATTAACAGAAGCTGAGTGAGGCATACTTCTACTTTGATATGACCGTTATTTCGCCGATAACAAGTGCGAAATGAGGCGGCCATCTCTAGATTTATTGATGCTCACCTCTAATTGTCTTGTTTACAAATATCACTTGGGGAGGCAAACTTAAAGTTAATCAAAAGCGAAAGTGAGTTAGTGAAGGCAACCAGGGTTCGACATAATTAGTTAACCCTTATTTGCACTTAAGATAAAAGAGTAGAAGACAAAGGACTCCCTAAAAAACCCCCAAATACTTCCACATTATGCCACATTTCAATTCAACAACACTTTGTTTCATATTTATTTATTTATTTAAATACATATTTTTGTTTACGTTTTACAGTTAAATTCCTGCATTTGCTATATGTAGTTCCTTTCATTTTGCTGTTGCCACCGCTTGTGTGTGTTCTTTTGGAAATTCATTTTAACAATTTAACTATTGCACTGTTTTTGAAAACGCTGTCCAAAGAGAAGTATTAGATGTCAAGTTCCAGTATTCATATCTAAGTATTGGTTTAGCTTTTAGTTTACATGAATTTGATGACTTGTTCGTTTTGTAGCGACACACAATGTTATGGCTAGCTGTTCGTCATGTTCGATTCTGGCTTCAGTTGTCTGATAATACTCGGTGCTATGTGTATATTTAATGCGTTTCCCAGAAAGTAACGACACAACATGTAGTTCTTTTATTTCTGTTTCTATGGTACAATATGTATGTATATATATATATACGAAACGATATAGAATCATTACACAGGATCAATTGAAAATTTTTGCTATACGATATAATAAATTGAATGTTGCCTTTTGTTTCGTGTTGTTTAGTTTTAGTTTAGTTTGTTTTTAGACTTCAACAATATTTTAATCGATTTAAAAAATGTAATGATCTTGTGTGTGTGTGATTTGTTCACCACCTAATTATTTGTCTATCATTATATGAGATTTTCTTCAATGTCTTGGTCTCTGCTTCGAGATGGGATTGCTGATATTGGGGTGTGACGGGCGTTACAGCAATGAATTCATTTTTAGAAATAATATTATACAAATTGAAAACTAATCCAAATATTAACAATTCCATTTCGAGCATTCCCTTATGCTGATCTGATCTAATCATCTACGTTATCTTCTCACAATCCGAAACACTAAAACATGAATTTCTCCCTTCAATATATTGTATAAATATGTAGATAACGATTTTGCATAGTTAGCATTTCCATTTGTTTTTAAGCTTTTAGGTTTGGGTTCTCCGAGTTGTGTTTTGTTTTGCTTTTTATTACAACGACGTATATACTAGGTATATGTGTGTGTTTTGTATGAATGTTCATGTATATATTATATGTTTATATGTATAGGTATGCTATATAATATCCAATTGCTACTGCCTCGAAATGATGCAACAATATATATAATATGTATATATATTTCTGTATATTTTAAATTTGTCATTCAACATAATCGAATTATGTTTTACTTTCACTTCTTGAACATTTTGAGCTTAACATTTACAAAAATTCTGGCATAAACATAATATTCAAAGTTAGCAGGGGATCTGGAGGCGGGACAGAAAAAAAACTAGAAGAGTGTGTGGCTAGAAAAAGGTACACGTGGAGTGGGAGCGCACAGAGAGCACGTAGGTCAACTTAAGTCACAAAGTTCGAGGACACGCTTGATATTTCTCTAGATGAATTGGGATTGTGCATTGTAAAGTGTGTGTTATGTTCGCTGTAGCTACTACTTCTCCAAAGATATCTCTTTCAGTGATTGTGTGGGGACGATCTTAGAACTGGTCCGCCAGCAGATCGCAAACTTCTCGAGTCACCGTCTCTTTGCTGGCGCGCACAGTCAATCGGAACATCTGGCATGCAGAGAGTGATAATTGATGATTCATCTTGGTAGGAGAATGCTGTCTTACCTGAGCCTGCTTGTTGGGCTCCAGTCGCAGCAGACAACCCACTTGTTGGGATTGTGTGTGTATAATACCCGCACAGACCATGTTATCGGGATTGGGATCCACCTGGTCCAACAACTGCATGCCAAAGCCCATCAGTTTGTTGCGAGCCCCCGGCAAGTCTAGCGGTTGGGAAGCCTTGAATACCTTTTGTGCCCTTTGCTGTTCCCTGAGTGAGTAATAAGGGGAATCGAGTTAAGTCCTGGTATTAAAGATATCCACTTGGTTCTCTCATCCACCGAGAAGGTCGACTACTTACCCGCTCAGGTTCTTCCATCGGGCAAAGAATGATTCTGCATTCATTTCAGTTGGCTCAAAGAACTTGTTGACGCTGAGCGGCAGCTTAATGCTAAACTTCTGTTGGGTGCCATTGTACCGGAAGCTGATGTCGATGGTCGGGGCATCGGCATAGTCTTCAATGCATTCGGCGGTGAGCAGCTGTTGAATTTGTGCGCCAGCCTCCAGCGTAGGTTCCACCGCCTTCATTTGGACATTCAGCTTAAGACCTTCCTCCGACGACCATTGCAGAACCGGATTGAAGTTCTGCAAGAGGGAAAAAATACAAATATTAGTTCCAATCTTTTTTGACTATCATTGACTACCACCTACCGTTAGGGGCACCTGCGTCTTATTGCCATAAAAAAGCCCCAGCCGGCCCAGATTCTGTCGGAACTCGCTTTTCACACCAATCTGCAACATCTCGTTCTCGAACAGGACGCCATTGTTCTTGAATAGGAATTTCTTCGTATTGTAGGTGGCGGAATTGGCATTGTTATTGCCATAGATGTCGCCCAAAACATCGATGAGTGTGTTGTTGCCATTGGTGCCACCCACATTATTTGATGGCGGCGTGCTCAGTCCCAGGAGATCGGCATTGGCGTTGCTGTTATTTAATTTGTTGGTGTGGCTATTGGCATGGCTGTTATTCTGATGCACTGCGGTGGGTGCCGGACTCTTTGTCTCGCGTATTTCGTTCTCTGGCACCCGTCCCGGTTTCTTCTTTTTGAGTACGGCCAGTATGGAGCTCTCACGCTCTGGGAATGAGGGCATCTCCTCCAGCACTGTGGCCAGCACGTCCGTCGAGGCCACAATACTCAACTGCAGATACTCGCTGGCACGTTGCTGGAGCTCAGCATCCGCAGACCGTAGATTACTATGCTGCCGGAACACCTCCTGAATGTTCGAGCGTATCTCGGGAAAGAGATTGATGAACTTGATGTAGGTGGAGAGCAGCAGGGCACGAGTCATCGGCGAGCAAAGATGATACTTGGAGTGGAGAAGCTTGAACTGCACCAAGGGAGCTGAGCGCGAGTCGCCGGCAATGAGATTGCCGAACTCTCCTAATATATAGCCGCCCACCTTGACCATATTCTCATGGCAGGCAGGAGCCTGAAGAGCTTCGAACACAGTCTTAGCGGCGTAGCCCTGCACCTCCTCGCGATTGATGACGATCTGAATGACACGATACCACACCTCCTCGGAGACATAGTCACCAGCTATGCGTATAAGATTGAGGATGACATCCACATACCTAAAAGCAGTGCAAGAAAAATGAGTTTGGACTGGGCATTCGTCGGTGGATTGGCCACTTACCAGGTATAGTCAGTGGCATATTTCTCCGCCAGAATGGCCACCTTCAGCACCATCTCTTCGCGTATGGAATAGTCCGCTGTCTCCAAATAGTTTAGCATTTCCTGTACTATCTCCTCGGCATTGCCACGATCACACATGGCATACAACAGATCCACAGCCATTTGCCTCACCGACACATCCTTCTCCATTTTCATCGAGAGAATGACCACTTCCTGATGTTTCTTTACCTCCTCGTGCGAAAATTCCGAAGTGGCCAAATGACACATGGACTCCAGGGCCAAGTAGCGTAAATTGGTCTCACGGTTGCTGAGGAACTGGCCCAACTGATTGCAGGCGCGCACCAGAAGATTGGGCTCGCTATCGCTGTGTATGATCAAATTGATGGCCTCGAAGAGCACCGCATTCTTGGCGTTCGAGTGTTGAACCTTCTTGCTTTTGGGCGGCTCCTGAGCCTTGTTCAATATGGTTTCCAGAGTCTCGTTGAGACGCGCCCGCACACCCGGCTCCTCTGTGACAGGATTATAGTTTTGCAGTAATCTCAACAGCTTAACCGATAACCAAGGAGCTGGCACAAAATAATATGTGTAATCCTGTAGATCCGTATAGCTGGCCGTGACTATGCGGGACAGTCGGGAAACAGCTAAATTCACGCAACCCTTGTACTCATCCGGATTTCGTTTGACAAGGGCGTCAATTAACGAGGTGGCCGCCGTAACCACACCCATGTGCTGATCATTGAGCAAGTGAATGATGCGCGAAGTCCATTCACCACCGGGTATAATATCGGGCGAGGAACGGAATAACCGCAACAGACACAGAGCGGCCGATTGCTTGACCACGTCCATGGTATCGCCGGAGACCAAGAGTTTGGGTATCTCATTCGAGAAGGATTCAGCCATATCTCGACTACCAATATTGGCGATGCACTGCAGCGCCAAGTTAACGTGAACCGGATTCCGGGACTGCAAATCATTTTTAATGGATTGAATGATCAGTCGAATCAGATCGCTATTGGTGTTCACCAGCACCGAGATGAAGAGATAGCCCTGAAATAGAAAAGTTAGAGTAAGAGGAGGAATGGGTAAGGTAAACGAGGCACTTGGTACTTGAGTATGAGTTGGAGAAGGCATCTTTGCTAGACATTGATTGTTGACATTTTCACCCTTCTTTCTGGTTTTCACCCAATCCAACCTACTACCTTCTTATACTTGTTTCACTTACGATCTGCTTCTCTGAGTATTTGTTGGAGGACAACAGATTGACCGCTTCCATATGCCCAAAGTCAATGTCATGGCCCAGTAGAAAGATGAACAGCAATTTGCACACATATTTCTTCTTTTGATAGCCATCCAAGGTTTTGTCTCCTTTAAATTTGCTACGTATGTTGGCCAATTCTTTGTTGATGCGTTTGACCTCCGCCTCTTTGCTTTTACCTGCAAGAAACGGGAAGATAATAGGAAAGAGAGAGAGAGGATAAGCAAGAGGAGAACAAGTGTATGTGTGTCAAGGTCACAGAAGGAGAATTAAGTAAAAGCTCAAGTATAGCTGCGCCATGGATCAAAAATTAATGAAACGGGAAGAGCATTGCTCTCGCAATCTCTTTCATATAGGCGCCAATTAGTACCAGTCACCGATGTGTGGAGAGACCGAGTCTCGGACGAATATGCTGGCGAGGAAACCAGTAATAGCTTCATGTTGTATTTGTACGATAATGGGGCAGCAAAAAAAAAATATATATATACAAAAATAACACCGAATGGAGCGTCAAGTTAAGTTACAAAGCAAACAATTGACGCGGCATACAGCAGACGACAAACACATACAGTAAACTGTCGATATGTGCAATTGATAATCGTTATCTAGAAAATAACTCTTGGACTCAAGGAAGGAGAATAATGACAAAGCGCATAATAGGATTAACGCGGAAAACCAGAACCAGAAACATCTCAAAGATGTTTTATAAACCGCTCGTAAAAAAGGATTGCTTCGGTTCAGTTTTTAAACCTCCGGTACGGCTCATTTAATGGATATAGAAGCTAACTGAACCGCGGTTTATGTTCGGATCAGTAGTTCACTTGTCATTATTTATATAATTTTTAAAGGGCTGTTTCCATGTCGAAATTGAATTCGTTGAAAGCATCTACATAGCTCTAAAATGTTTAGATAAATGTTAGACCTGATCCAAAAGGAATTCACTTCGATAACAGAGCACATTATTCGATTGGAATGTCAGCCACCAAGGCATACAAACAGCAAGGAAATGTCGGATTGCTACTTTGGTGAAGAAGGGCGACAGTATGTTGAGAGGAAGATTCGATTAAAATTCCCAAAATTACAAGTATCTTTGCATCTTCCGTCTTAAAACTCGAACCGAACCAAACCGTTTATCTTTATTATTATTTGGTTTGGTTTAGCATTATAGAAATGAGGGCAGTTCGGCAAGCGGTATGGTTATCAGCTAGAAATAGCGGTTAGGTTGGGTTCCGTTCGGTTCGGTTCAGAAGCGGTTTGCATGGATTCTTCGGTTAAATCAATATTTTTGGTATGCAACATTAACGTCAGATGTTGATAAGAAGCGGGTATACAAATATGTATAATTTGAAACACTTGAAAATCGCCTTTATGCTTTAAATAGGGACAAATTTCTCATGTTTTATTTTTGCCACCTTGCCAAAGTTTTGTGATTTCGAGACCACATCTAGAAAAGGAATTGAGAACAAGGCCGATATTTGTATGTTTTAATCTAGCTTTTCTAACTAATTTTACAAGGGGAAAGTTCAATTTGATATCATTTGAAACCCTTTTTACTGAACACTAAGCAAATCCGCGAAAAAGGGAAGAAAATAATAGGAGGAGAGCCTAAGCTTTTACAATAACAAATGTTCGCTCAATCGAGAGTGCTTCGTAGGCAACAAATTCCGCCCTACTTTGTTATTAATGTTGTTGTTATTGTGGCCTGGTCTGGCCAGCTCTTCTCGTAATTGAACAAGAAACAGCGCTGATTCCGCCCCTATATCTACAATACAGACGTATGTATGTACAATGTACACTGCACAGATATGTACGTACGTATTTATGGCGGGTACACCAGAACAATACAAATTTGGATAAGAAAGGCGAATGGTGGGTCTTGGTGGGTCTCCTCCACTCGTTGCAATGCTGATAAATTGAATTAAATAAAGGCAATTTATATAAACTCTTTGGGTTACTTACAGTTTCTTATATCCGATATAAACACGGCCAGGCCTCTCATGCCATCCCCCCGCACCGGCGCCATTGTAGTTAGCTTGTTAATTTTCGCTGGTTTTATGCAAACTGGGGGGCGCAAGAAAAATGTGTTTGGTAGGCGTGGTCGAGTTGCGAGGCTCTCTTATCGGCTTCGAACTCGACGATTTATTTTTTGCTGCTGGCAAACAAAATATCAGCTTCCACTTCTCTCTCGCGGTGACTCTCTTTCTCTCTTTTGACAATATAACGGCTCTCTGGCGGATCTGTGGAATATCGGTAAAAAGAGTGTGAACTTTGACATTTACTGAAGCTCGCCCGCCCACCCACAAAAGCACACACACACACACACGCCCCCACTGTTTTTGGCAACTGCAACCGTTTGGCAGCCAATGCAGTTTACAAAAATTTGCTGATAAAGATTATTCATTTGCCCGAAAATAAATTGAGAGATGACCTTAGTTGATCGCCACCGGCATCTTACTGCTGTGTGTATTTTTTTCTCTATTAAAACTCTCTTTTGTTGTTGTTGTTTTTGCATTATGGTACTCGATTTGCTTTCATGTCACGTCGCTGTCGCCGTCAATGCACAGTGGGTCTTTCACATACTATTTTTTGGCATAAAATCAATGTTTGTTTGCAACTCAACTTTGGGTAATTATGATAATGCTGCAAGGCCAAGTTTGGGTATCTACAATTATAGTTTGATATCAACCATAGATCATTGTTGATTTTTTTACTGTTTAAATATAAGAGTAGCTGCGTGGCAAACTGTTATTAGCGAACAAATATAAACAAACTTGTGCAGATTATTAAGTAATTTTTGCAACTTGCACATTTCATAAAACAAAAACGCGTTTGTTATTGATGCCAGCAAATCTTGCTAAGTCGTCTGGAGGGTTTAAGGCATGCGTACAATCCGAGCTTGGGGTAAATTACTGACAATTGGAATGTATGCCACATACAATTAAATGAATAACCACTGTGCACTGCCGCAGTCGACGTCACTTTTGTCCGCAGTCTTTTTTCTCCACAAAGATGACGAAGGCGTTTTATTCGCACACACAAAACCGAAATATACTTTATTAATGGGCGTACTTGGATCCCAAAAAAGCAGCTTACTTCTTTTTTTGGCTTATCCAACAGTACAAACTTTTGTATGTTTGCTGGAATTTTTCGTTTTCTTTTTTGGCTTGGGTTTCTTGCGGTTGCTTTTTCTTTTCCCCTTGTCTTAGGGTGTTGGCTGTTTGTACGGAATGTTTAACGCGTTTGGATGAACTTTATGTAACTCAATGTGATTGGCGAATTCACTTGATGGCAATTTTATTTGTAAACTATTATTGTGGTGGCCAAATGCAGAGCAATTCACGAAAATGAAAATTTCTATTGATTTTTCATCTCTCTCTCTCTGCGTGCTATTGGCGGCTTTGGCCACACTTTGCTATCGATAACACTTAACTGACCTCTCGATAACGGGACACACAGCTGAACTGCTGCCATGGTGGTATAACAAGGTGAGGCATGGCCGAATTTAGTGTGCGCTAATCATTTTAAAATTGTCTTCATATGCCCTAAGTATTTTTGTCAATCTAAACCTTAACTACTTTAATATTGGGATGATCTCACAAAGTTGAGAGCAAGGTGGCAAAGTTCTTGGTTTTTTTTTAACACTAGATCTTATTTATTAGAGAAGTATTTAAGCTTTATAATCTAGAATTAATAGTTTGCATATTGAACATATTTTAAAACTAGAGCTTTTCAAATATGTTTTACAGTAACCAATGTAAAAGTTCAACGTTTTAAGTGTGTAGATAGAATTTTAGATGAAAAAGAAATCGAATCAGCTTTTAAATAATCCATGAATCATAGTTATTATCATTTTGTTTTTAGTTTTAACTTTACATCTATCTTATCTCTTCGACCAGCACACATTTGTGACGTCATTTCAAGAATGAGCTCGATAGTAGCGCAGCGGCGCCACCTCTCACGCTCTCATCCATGAGCCGCCATTTTCGTTTGCGCATTTCAGGGCTGGCGGTATGCAGAAAAATAAATGTAAAATTTTAATAAAACACAACCAAGACGTTCTACGACGAATCTTTAAACCGGTGTACTAATTGTTAATTTAATCAATTAATTACGAACTAGCTGATCGGCGTTGTCAAAAAACAAACAGCTATCGGCAGAGGAGGCCCACGTAGAGCGCGTGCTTGTGTTATGCCAATTCCAATTCCAATTAATGTGCCGCCGTAAATTGTTGTTATATTGGGAAGTGTGGACGCTTTATTGAAGTGTTAGAGTGCCAGCAAGAGCTGCCCCAAGTTGGTAGTCATGAGTTTTTCCAGCGACGAGGTGAATTTCTTAGTTTACCGATACCTACAGGAGTCGGGTGAGTCCACAGAGGCGGGGCTAGGCGGGGCAGAGACTCATGATTCCACCTTTTCCATGCAGGCTTCCTACATTCAGCCTATGTGTTTGGCATCGAATCGCACATCTCGCAGAGCAATATAAATGGAGCCCTGGTACCGCCGGCTGCTTTGTTAACCATTCTGCAAAAGGGTCTGCTCTATACGGAGGTGGAGTGGAGTGTGGGCGAAGATGGTGAGGTGGCCAGGCCCATTGAGGGACTTTCGCTGATCGATGCCGTTATGCCAGAGGTAAAACCTCCAAAGGCGACAGTGAAAACCGAGCCTGGCAAAGTGGGTGCAGCAGAGGCCAACTCGAATTCTGCGAGTGGAAATGCCCAGAGCAATGCCAAAGCAGAGATTAAAGTAGAGCCCGGTACGGGAGCCCAAACGGGAGCAAATAAGTCCGCCAACAGCAACACGGGAGGTACCAGCACACCCACCGAATCCACAAACAGCGAAGTCGACTCCAGTGGCAATGCTGCTCCTGCAGGTGGAGGCAATAGCACACCCAATAGCACGCCCAGTGGCAATAACCCAACTGCGGCCGCTAACGCCAGCGCCAATAATGCCACAGCAGCAAACGCAGGCGGCGATTCGTCGACCGCTGCGACCGCTGGCGCCAAGAAGTCTAGTTCCACAGAGCCGGGCAGTACGGCGCCAGGCACAGGACCAGGAAATGCCACCAGTACAGATGATGCCGCCTCGTCCACATCCACCAATGGCAATAGTAGCACCTCCAGCAGTGTGGAGCAACAACCAGCAGCTGGAGGAGTGGCAGCAGCTGCCAATGCTAACACTAATTCCGAAGCGGCCAGCGGCACGGGATCAGCAGCGACGGGAGGAGCCGGAGCAAGTGCTGCAAAAGCACCAAGTGGAGCTGTGGCCTCTAGAGCAGTTGCTCCAGCGGGTACGGCCTCTGCACAGAGTTCTGCCTCCAGCGGCACCATTTCTTCATCCACAGGAGGAGGAGCGGGAACAGGCACCACCGCCTCTTCGGCTGTGGAGGCCATGGAAATTGATCAAAGCATAGAGATACCCGAGTCCAAGGCCCGTGTACTGCGCGGCCATGAAAGTGAGGTGTTTATCTGCGCCTGGAATCCAAGTAGGGATCTGTTGGCCAGCGGTTCCGGCGACAGTACAGCGCGTATTTGGGACATGTCCGATGCCAATACCAATTCCAATCAGTTGGTCTTAAGGCATTGCATACAGAAGGGTGGGGCTGAAGTGCCCAGCAATAAGGATGTCACCTCGCTGGACTGGAATGTGAGTAGTTACATGGCCTACTGATCATAGATTAATTTAAATTTGGTTTTATCCAGTGCGATGGCTCTCTGCTGGCCACTGGTAGCTATGATGGCTATGCGCGTATTTGGAACACCGACGGACGTCTGGCCTCCACCCTGGGTCAGCATAAGGGTCCAATTTTTGCCCTCAAGTGGAACAAGTGCGGCAATTACATACTTTCGGCGGGTGTGGACAAGACCACCATCATTTGGGACGCTTCGACTGGTCAATGCACACAGCAGTTTGCGTTCCATAGTGCTCCTGCCTTGGATGTGGATTGGCAATCGAATCAAGCCTTTGCCTCCTGCAGTACAGATCAACGGATACATGTCTGCCGACTTGGTGTGAATGAACCCATTAAGACGTTCCGCGGACACACCAATGAGGTGAATGCCATCAAATGGTGCCCTCAGGGCCAACTGCTGGCATCCTGTTCAGATGATATGACCCTTAAGATATGGAGCATGAACCGGGATCGTTGCTGTCATGACCTACAGGCCCACAACAAGGAGATCTACACGATAAAATGGTCACCCACTGGTCCAGGCACAAATAATCCCAATACGAATCTGATACTGGCCTCGGCGTCCTTCGACTCCACTGTACGACTGTGGGATGTGGAGAGGGGTAGTTGCATACACACCCTGACCAAACACACAGAGCCCGTGTATTCGGTGGCGTTCAGTCCAGATGGCAAGCATTTAGCCTCGGGCAGCTTTGACAAGTGTGTGCACATATGGAGCACACAGACGGGACAATTGGTGCATAGCTACAAGGGCACTGGTGGCATATTCGAGGTATGCTGGAATTCCAAGGGCACCAAAGTGGGAGCCAGTGCCTCGGATGGCAGTGTGTTTGTTTTGGATTTGAGAAAGTTTTGATCCTGCCACAAAGAACTCTTAAGCCTTGTCTATTAATTAACAACCAACATAAAACCAGGATCTTCTAGTATTTTCCCCTCCCTCTCACAAAAAGTTTCTTTAAATTGGAAATATTCCAAAAGGATTTGGGATTAAAGGGAACTTTTCAATTTTGAGAAAACCACCAACTGCCCATCCCTTCCCAGCTAATTTGCTACTTTGGTTCACTGTCTTTTTATACGCTTAGTCCTCAAACACACACACACACACAGAGAGTAATTGAGCTTTCTCCTCCTGGAGGAGTTGGTTTAATATAATATTTTGGATTAAGCTTAGCCCCTAAGTTCTATGTTTCTAAGTAGTATTTCTATTTCTCTTTTTTATACAGAAAACGTTTAGTATAACTTTATGGCATTTTGTTATTAATATTATTATTATTGTCTCTTCGATCGGATCCTCTAATATGCGCATACTCCTTTTGATGCTCCACAAAATTTTACTACTAAGACTCTAAGCAGAATATGTAATCCAACACACAAACAAACACACCAACAATATTCGCATGTGGTCGGATGAGCAGATGGTTACCGGACCGAGTCATGCATACATTCAGAACAGTGTAACTGCAAACCCTACGTAGTCTGTAATCGAACGTAAGCCTAAGATTATTAAACAAGAAAACATACGAAAAACTGAGAAACCACAAAAATCGAGAAGGGCGAAAATAACAAGATAAATTAAAGCTAAAATAATGTCGAGAGTTCAATAATTGATCTGGGTGTAAGGAGGAGGGATACTCAAATGTTGTCATGCAAAAGACAATCCGCTATGGTTAAGGCCAGCATACGACGCCCCCGACTCCCATACCAACCATGCTTCAATGAGATCGTCCTGCACCTCAGTATCCAACTCATATGGTTACTTAAACATCACAACCTAGAGGAAAATGATTCAGTTAACAAACTGCCGCGACTGGCTACATCATCGAGCTTCTGCCTGAGTCTACTCTAGAAGTTCTACACAACACAAATTCGGTTCTTATTATTTATTTCCATAACATGCAAAATGTAGTATAAAATCTAATTTCAAAAGTCCACCACGCTGGCCAAATGTCGTTGTTTGAGAAACCGGCATTCTTCCCGTATCACCTCACCCGTTTTGGTGGTACCCTTAAAGAATTTGGTCAGTTTAGCTCCCGCATATTTGGGTTTCTCCGTTTCCGGCTCATCAAACTCCATATCGTAGGCTTTGTCGGCCAAAGCATTCTCCGCCGTGGACCAGCTGAAGCGAACCAGACGTGGAAAGCCAAATACTAGATCAATATTCTCCGAGAGAAAGCGCTTGGTCACCGGATCTCCTGGATAACCGCTGCCAAAGGCATTGTCCTTGATGACCAGACCCTCGGGAAAACGCCACACCTTCAGGGCATGATCACGTGTCACCTTGGCGCAGATACTGGCTGCAGACACAATGGGATAAGTGGAATCAGCCTTTTTAGCTACGGTTATTTTAAAGCTGGGAAAGCGCTTCAGCAACTTTTCTTGATACTTCTCGGGCGGACCCACTGTGTCCACATAGACCTCTGCTATTTGGACGCCTGCATCGATGGCTTGCTGTATCAGACCCATCGCCGAGTCCATGGACACCTCGTTGAGAGAGCACTTCGAGCGTCTAAACATGCTCGAGCTAATCACATTGGGTGAGATGATTTCCACGGCCCAGCCTATACAGCTTTTGGCATATTCCAAAGTGTTCAGTTCATTGAAGATCACATCCCGCTTCTCCTCCGTGAGTTGTTTGGAATCAGCACAACCCAGATCATTGAGAGCCTGTTTACTTTCCAGCGGACAGTAGGAGATTCCATAGACCATTGGACCAAGGACTGGACCACGACCTGCTTCGTCCACGCCCAGCATGCATGGCTGCTCTTTGCACACCTCAGGCACATCGCTGAGATAGACGGTGTTCTGGCTGTTCTCCCGGGCGGCAATGAAAGGTCCCAGAGATTTAAGTGAGACTATTTTGTCAGGGTCATCCTTAGTGTCGACTTCATCGTTAGGGTCACTGATGGAGGTTTCCATATCCTCCTCATTCTTTATTTTAATGTCCTGGCTGTCTTTTTCCATGGTTGATTCTCTGCGCGCGTTTTTTGTTTACTGACAACATTTAACAGTGTTGAGCAGTTTGGTTCATTGAAGTGAACTACCAACTCGCAACACTCAACGCGCCAGCCTTAGAGTATGCAACACAATTTTTCTCGCCCCTGTTCGGTTCTGTTCTGGTCAAACATTAATCAAATTTATTTTTAAAAACAGGAATTGCTTTAGAAGTCTTGATCAGACCATGAATCAATCAGCAGGGCAACTCTCATATTTGCTTTTTACATATCGCCACAGATTGTCTTTGACTTGAGGCAAGGATTCATTTCAGCGCATTTGTGTGCCATTTTGCATTTATCCCAAATGATGAGGTTTTGCTCCTGCCTATGTCTATGTACCTGAGGGACAAACCTTGTCCCTGTTCATTATCCACCCCTCCCATTGAACAATTAACCATTTATGTACATTTCCTTTATTTACAAACAGATTATCTTCAGCTAAAAGACTAATCTGTTGCTTTGTTTCTTTTTGTTAGGAATGTTTCGAAGAAAGTTTTCTAAATAAATACAGAAGAGTTGAGAGGGTGCAATCGGAAGGGAATTTTGGATGACAGTTTTTCCTATGTTTTTTTGTGCTAGGTGCGAGTAGTACCCTGTCTATAAGCAAAAAAATATTTACAAGAAAATTGCTGACCCCTGGGAGGTCATCAATATGAATGGCAGTTCCATGGCTAGGCGGGCGGGAGGCGGTCCGATCAGTAAAGGGGGGAAAGCGTTTCTACTTAGTGGGTTCCGGGAGCGGGGGCAGAGTTGATGGAAGCCACCGACTGGATATGTCCGGCCAATGGAGCTGTGTGGATAGCACCACGGGTCTGGGCTGTGTAGACACCTTCATGAGCCACAGGTGCGACCACCACGGCGGGAGCGTGAGCATGAGCAACCACAGCGGGAGCATGAGCATGAGCTACCACAGCGTGTCCATGAGCAGCCACAACAGCGGGTCCATGACCATGAACTGGAGGCCAAGCTCCAACGGTCACAGCGGCGGGCCAATGCGCAGCCGGTGCCACCCAGGGAGAGGCGACCACAGCGGGTCCGGAGACAGCAGTGTAGGAGAGACCATGTCCAGCCAACTGAGAGATCAGTGGAATCACAGACGACTGCACGCCCATGGCAAGGGCCAATGTGAAGACAACGGCGAGGGCGAACTATAAGTTGTGTTACAATTAGGGTGACAAAGTGACCAAGGATTAGGCAGGGCGTTGACTTACTTTCATTTTGATTTTGTTTTTGGAATTGGGTTGGTTGCGCTCGAAATGAACTCTTGTTCTGAACTGATCTATTGGCAGTTCTGTCACTCAGTTTTATACTCGTTGGTCAGCGGAAAAGTTCATAAAAGTGAGAGTTCACACCAGACATGGACATGGGCATGGATAGCAATCACACAGCATGCATGTGAGATCATTGCTAATCACATGGCTGGGGACACACCAATGCATGGACCGCCCACCCGACCCGCCTCAAGTGCGACATTGTTTAGTTCTTGCCCTGAACTCGATGTCAATTCAATGCGGTTTGCCAGTGCTGGGGCGATATAGAGTTGAGTGATTCCGGTTTGGATGCCATGTTATTTAGTAAGTCGCTTTAGCAAGGGCAATTTACTAAGAGTACCAGGTTCTGCAATGTCTTCCTGCTGCAGACTATCACTGGATTTGATCGAAGTCAAAAATTGATAAGCGAATTTTTCAGCACGAAGTACTTTTGTTGGCTTTTGTCGGAGCTTACAAAGAACAGAACTTTCAGTAAAATACAGAATACAGCCTAAAATGTTTTCCAAATTTTGAATATCTTTAAGACCTTTCTTTCAAATAGTCACACAAGAAACCTAAGCTGTTTCCTCATACATTTTTTCTTCCTTCTGTCTTTGCTGCAACTAGAATCTTTAAAAACATCTTTCCTTTTGTACCAGAACCAGTTCGACTGAGCCAATGCACTCAACTCAAAGTAGAGCGCATGGTGAACTAGGGCCCAACCCACTTTTGAACTGCAGTTCCGGTAAGTCAATGCATTTTCATTTTCTCTTCGTCAAATCGCCACTTAAATTACTTAATTGTAGTTGCCGGTGTTGTTCTATATGCAATTCATTAGCATTTTGTTCGATTTACAATGCAAACCAATTATGGGTTAGATTTTAATCTGCATACGTAGATATATCCTGAATATATGGCAGTGTCTTAATTGATTTATGATACCAAAAGCGTTGAGCGTCAGATACTTGAGGCAGTTTTTAGGGTTCATTTAATAACCCACATGACCAGTTGATGGATGGAATGAATATTGTTTTAGCACAATTATTGGAAATGAGAGCGCGAGTTAAAGATGTCTGTGCCAAAGATCGATAGATACGGAACTTATGACAGAGCGTTTTTAAGTAGACATCAAATATTGAGATAACAAATGCTTTTACAAGGCAGATCCTAATTAAAAGGGCCCGGGGATCCTAATGAAGAGGCGACGATTGATCGAGACTCTATCAACCCTTAGGTTAGGTACACTCAGAGAAAAAATAGAGAATTTCGAGATCAATAGTTCGATAAGAGTGAAAATTCTCGATCCAAGAGCGAAATTCTTGATCCAAGTATGAATTTTTGATCCCGGGTTTCTTGATCCAAGAGCTTTAATACTTGATCCAAGAACGAAACTTTCTTAAATCAAGTAGCAAAATTCTTCAATAAAGTGCCAAACGAACTCAAATATAATGTTATTCATTCTTGAATCAAGAGCATACAGCATTGACAAAATCCGAGAATGTTCTTCGGATTATGAAGAACATACATACAAACTGCCAAACCACTGCACCATATTCCAGGCGGAAGTCTTCGCAATAAGGAAAGCAGCGGAGTTGGCGGAAATTCACGCTCCATACAACCAAATAAATATCTACGTGGACAGCCAAGCGGCAATCAAGGCAATGCAAGGACACTCCATCAACTCCAGAAATCTACTGGATTCCCAGCCACCGGGGCATCGACGGAAACGAGATGGCAGACAGTCTTGCAAAAGCCGGAGTCGTACTCGGCCAAGAAGAAACACTAAACATACCTATCTCCATACAGACGCTTCATAGCAAGATGGAAGAGATAGCAGAGAAAGAAGCGGAGGTAAGGTGGGAAAACACCAGCGGATGCAGAATCTCTAAAATTATGTGTAAGACAAGAGACAAAAAACTTACGCACTATCTGCTACAGCTCCAAAGAAGAGACTGTAGACTGCTCATTGGCATACTAACGGGACACTGCCTAGCAGCCGCTCATGCGATAAAGCTAGGCATAACAACAGAGGACACCTGCAGGAAATGTATGGAACCTGGAGTCGCAGAAACTCTAGAACACCTAATTTGCAGCTGCCCAGCAATTGCCACGACAAGATTACAAATTCTGCACACCCCACGGTTCTCTTCTTTGGAGGAAGCGGCCAAGAGACCCCCAAAACAGTTATTGGCATTTGCCAAAACGACAAAAATCCTCCTGGACTTCTAAGACAAACGTACACAAATAATCACCCGGCCTCATTAAGGACCCTAAGGTCTATGTGTGACCCCATCTGGGGTCAGCCGGAACTACCTACCTACCTATGAAGAGCTCATCAGATTCAAGAGTAAGATCGTTTACTCTTAAATCAAGAGCTTCATAGATTGCAATCATACAACACCTTAAAAGCAGTTGATTTTTTCCATTTTGTTTAAATTTATTTCATGGAAAACTAATTGTTAAGCCATGTAGCAAGTTTTAGCCGGCTCGAGGAATACATAACACCTTAAAGGATTATCAGTCTTTGCCTTTCAACTGGCAGTCGCACAGCTGTCGCTCCATGCCAGCAATGCCAAAACTGGTTGGGAATTCCAAAGCAACATGAGTGCAAAAATCGATTGCGCTCTTCGCTCGATAGCTTCCCCACACACCCCTCTTCCATAAAAAACCAAACTGAGAGAGCGAGTTGAACGCTGTGTGCTCTCAAATGTGCTTGCTCTCCTCTCTGTTTTCTTACCTCAGTCCCCTCGCCTAAATATATCATATTGAGAACGAATTTAGCTTGATTTCAAGAGCGAAATTCTTCAAGATTCAAGAACGAATAAATATTTTTTTAAAAGCGTTTGCTCTTAACTTATTCGTTCTACTTTTTTCTGGGTGTACCTACCTACCAACCTCCACCCTTAACTATCTTAACTACTCTGTAAATCTGGTTCAGAATGACAGACTCCAAAGGGTCACGAGATAAAAGCCAATGGAGAGGTGGATTCTTGGTTTTTTATTGTCCAAAATCATGCTACACTTAGGTCACATTTTTCGTCTTCTGTTCTTGAGGAACATGCATAACTGGGACTTAATCGCTTGGTCTTTTCGCTGACCTCTTCCTCATTAATTTTAGGTATAGTATAGTTACTTACTGGAGAACAGAAAACAGGATTTGTTACAAAATATGGTGATACGCTCTTTCAACTAAGTTTTGCAATATATTTTGATATACTTTCGATTTCGCAAACCTATAAATATTTCAAAAAAAAATGTATTTCTTTTTTGTAAAGAATCCACGCTTCTTCGGGCTAAAACAGGCCTTTCTACGTTTTTTTTGTTTGTTTTGTTTTAAACGAACGACTCTTAAGCAAATACAAATTCTCACACCACCCAAATGAGGCAGCAGCATCAGGTCTTCAGAGTGAGCACTTTCAAGTCTTTTCTTAAATAAAAAGGAAACAAAAATAAAAATAAATGGTAACAAATTCAAGATTATATAACACCCACCATACAACACATTCTCTCGGCTTTGTCGTTGGTTCGCTTAGAAGCGTGGGCGACTGCCCCAAAGCCAAGGCATACCCAGGTATCTATTATCGTTGGAAAATGTTGCATAGACAGACCATTAGTCCAAGCAATTAAATCCAGCTCAAAGTAAAGACCCGCGTATTGTGGCAAAGGTGTGCTCTGTGTTAAATTCAATTATCAAAAGCTAAAAAAAAATGCCTTCGACTTAGAAGTGTTTGTCTCAATTTGGAGACAATGCTGAAATTGAAACATTTGGCAAATGCAGCCGCATTGCAAACAAGTCAGGTGTCTGGGCCGAAGTGTGCTCACAACGAAAGAGGCAGACAGTGTCTTAGGTAGAAGGGGTAAGTAGTTAAGAAGGTTCAAGATAGTCCCCTTCTTACAACAGAAGCTAGAAGTATTTCCACGCCAACGCCAAGTATCTTGGCCAAAATGAAAAGAGTTCAAGTTGAATTCTTGTGATGATTAGCTGCAATTAGCTGCTGCTGCCATTATTTACCAAGTCCATGTGTATGCATAATTATTTCACTTTGATTGTTATCCAGGTGGCAATGCTTTACTGCGATCTCTAGTCTATAATTAGCCTTAAGCGTTTGCATAATTAAGCATACGCCCTGTGGTCCCAATACTTAGTCAGTCGGTGCTACAATTAATGTTCACTCAACTGAACATTGGCCAGCAGCTTGACTACCGTTCAGTAGGAGAATAGCCATTGGCAAGCCAATATGTCCCAACAAATTAGATTTGTAATAATAATACATTTTGAACTGCCCACTTAAGAGTTAGACAAAGACATATTCGAGATCAGCTTGAGCAATGTGTAATAATTTCAAGGTAGCGTGTTCAGGTGCATAAAACAAACAAAAAAAACACCTCAAGGTTATATAGATTTATCACGTCTTTGACTGGAGTTACTATATAATTAAATCATATAAGGCATATTAGTACGCGACTGGGCGGAGATAAAATGCTTCGCAGAAATTCTGGATAATACTAGCAATTCAAAAGCAAAGAAAATTCTGAAGAGGTACTCCTTCTGACATATATTTTTTCTAGTTTCTAGTGTTACCAGCACTGATTTATCAATATTACTCCCAGCAATCTATTCTTAGAATTTATTAGATTAGTCCATTTAATTCTTTGCTAGTTAAATTTTGTTTAGAATAATTTGGTTACCGTTCGCCGATGTTATTCATGTTTTTCAGAGCAAACATCGACTATCTAGTATTCTTTTTTAATGTGCTCACAGAATGACTTTTGAGTTATTATTAAGGCCCCTAAAGTTATACTTTCCTAAGGTTTGGTGGGCAATTTAATTAATATTTTCAAATGCTTCACAAAAAGCACAAATATATATTTACCAGGGATGCAAACCACAGACAGTTTGCAGACAGTTTCTGAACCGCCGGTTCGGTTCATTACATGGTTTTTTGAGCTGACTGAACCGCGGTTCCGGTTCGGTTCAGTGGTTCACAAAGGTACATTATGATTTCTAATGTCATGTGACTTTTGCACACTATCAAATTGAATTCCTATAATCCATTTGATTATCTTTAAAATCCTTAGAAGATTGTCCCAAATATATTATGTCCGGATTCAAAGGATTCGTCTATATGTTCCTTGAGGAACGATCTTCGAAAACAGAGAATGTCAGCTAGAAAAGATTAGAATAGAAAAGTGTAAAAACTCCCCTGGTTAGGATTGAATTAAAATGAAGAAATATTACAGAAAATTCCAAATATTGTCCACAAGATGAAAGAATGTAGATTGATGGTATGTATATTAAGAGATCGGAGGGCAATTACAGAAGACTTGCAAGATTATTTGTTCTTACATTTTCGTCAAGTCATCCTTAAAAGTTCCGGCATCGGTAAGAATTTAGAGAGTCAAACGAAATGTAGAAAAATGATCTTAGGGAACCGATTCAAATTCCCAAATTAATAAGTATCATTGGCTAGAGGAAAGTGAGTCCCGTTTTAAAACTCGTCAGAGAACTGAACCGAACCGAACCGTTTTTATTTGTGGTTTTCGGTTTGGTTCAGCAATTCTTAAAGGAAGCCGGTTCGGTTTGCGGTTCGGTTCACCAGCTGGAATAAGCGGTTCGGTTCGGTTCAGAACCGGTTTGCATCCCTGATATTTACGCTCATATTTCACGATTTGTGGACTTAGATTTAAGCTTTCTGAATGCTAGGGCTAATGGTATGGTCCTTTTGGGTGTTTTATTTGTGATTTAATGATTCGTCAGTCGAGTTAAAGTGGTTTCAGTATTGTTCATGATTATCATAAGACATGAGTCCATGAGTACAGTGGAAAACCAGAACTAGGGCAGAACGACAAAGGGACCTCGCACCTGATTGTCTCAACTCCTGTTCATTTTGGCCAAGATATTCACCCAAAAGAACTTCCCAACTCCTACACTTCAGCAAGAACAGGACTAGAACTTTGAGAGTAGTCAGAGGGCACTGCACCATTGGTCATATGGCCATCAGGATGCGCGTGCCCCACCATGGTGAATGGGGATTAAATAAAAAGCATCCAGCACCTTCTTTGCGGACCTGGGCAGTGTGGCAAATGTGCCCCTAGAAGACCTGGCACTTTTTGGAGATTCCTCAAAACAGCTTTAATAGAAATACTGCGGAGAAACTGATCGCACATCTCTCCACACCCACAGTTTTCCTCTTACTAGGCCTCTCAATGGGCCAAAAGGCCACTGGGTAATCTCTTCTTCTCTTCTCTGCCGTCTTAACAAAGGAAGCGAAATCGGTGGGCCATTATTTCAAGGAACTTGCAGTTCCATAGATATTGTTCAGGGAAAACAACCGATTCTTATTTTAAAAACTGCCGAACTGCTTATTTTAAAGTAGCAGAGACATTTCGTTGACAATTTGGATGGATGGACTTAACAACAAAAGAACAGTCAGCAGGAGAAACTGCTGTTTTCCATAAAAAAAAACACAAAAATTCTCTAGAAAAATATTCGCATAAATAAAATCACTGTGTGGTGCTTTATTATTCATAACGTTTTCGTCAATCTTACAATTGTTGCAAATTACTCTAGAGTAAACGGTGTATGTACAGTTGGTACGGGCTGGCCCAAAAGAAAGGCTACGGCCCAAACACATGGAGAGAGAGAGAGAGAGCGTGGAAATATAGAATGAAAAAAGTACAGTTGTTGCAAAGAGAGAAAGAAAGAGAGAGAGATAGATGTAGACAAGTAGTCAGAGAGGAAGGATAGTTCTCAAGAAATAAAATTAACATGCTGTCATTTGTTGGTATTTTCTTTTGTTGTAGTTGTTGTAATTGTTGGTTGGACTTTTTGTGATCTCAAGATCAGGATCGTGTTCGTTTTTCGGGGATTGAAGGTGGACTAAGAGCGGTGTGTGCTTATCAAATAAGTGTAGAGAGTTGAAGGGGCGGGAATGTATCCAAGTAGAGTCGTTGTAAGTCACAGAAGCAGATGGAGAGGAGATCGAAGACTGGCTGGTGGCGGTGCTCCAGGCTCATCCACTTCATTTGGCATCAGTTGGTAGAGATGAATTCAGAGCTGGCTGAATTTACAGAGTACCGGGAGCAGCGGCCACATTCACAGAGGTAGCCGAGTTGATGTGACCAGCCAAAGGAGCAGTGTGGATGGCACCGCGAGTCTTGGCCACATAGACGCCCTCATGTCCATGAGCATGGCCGGGGCCCTGGGCTAGGGCAATGCCGGGAGTAGCAGCGCCGTGCCATCCGGGAGCAGTCAGACCCCAGGGACCAGCGCTGGCATGGACAGCCACAGCAGCGGGTGCACCCCAAGCACCATTCCAGCCGTGTCCGCCGTTCCAGGCACCGTTCCAGGCACCGTTCCAGGCTCCGTTCCAGGCACCACCCCAGCCCAGACCGGGTCCATGGGCCACCGAGTTCACATAGGATACTCCGGGGGCAATGGCTGCCCACGATGCCTGGGCACCAGCCAGGGCACAGACAAACATGACTACGGCAACGGCGAACTGAAATCAAGGATTAGGATTAGCCCCAGCATTCGTTGACCAAGCGGCGCACTCATCGCTCACCTTCATGTTGAGGGTTTGAGAAGAAGGTTTTCTTGGGCGGAAGAAGAAGGAAACTTGTGTTGATTGCTCAGCGAACGAGTTGATTCTGATTTCGACTACCAAATTGTGGCAACTTTTATACTGAAAAAATCGCCCCACGAACTTTGGAAACCTGCCCCACAAAACGCGACGCCGACGCGCCCAAGTCCAACTCTGGCCAGGCACAAGCCAAGCCAAGCCGAAGCTCGTGCCGACAGCAGAATTTGGAGTACTCCGGGTGTAGCCGCCACCTTTCACTGCCCAGCTGCGTCAATCGTCCAATTGAGATCTGCCTTGGGTTGCTCGCTTGCTAGCTCTCTCTCTCTCTCTCTCTCACTCCCTCTCTCTCTCTCTATCTATCTCTGCCCCTAGGAGGGCAGAGCGAGGTGGGGCGGGGCGTTTCTGTCAATGGTTGCGCAAATTACTATAAACAAGAATTTAGAGCCGAGGGTAACACAATCGGCCAATTCAATCACTAAACATGAAAATTGCAACAAACACCAAAAAATTATATATTGATAACAACAACAACGACAACAAGAAGGCTTCCACACAAACACATTTAAAAAGTCATAAGACGGCGTTGTTGTTGTTACATATAGAATTGATTCTATGCCTCGGAAAATTCCACATACTACAGTGCATGGCAGAACGCAATGGAATTTGCGAACAAAAAGCCGCTTGCCTACACTGGAAAAACTACTGCCAGAACTGTCCAAGGTAGGTTTTTTAAACATTATTGCCTGGAAACTAAAAATCCTTTAATATATTTCAGGACTGCAAACCGAATCGGTTCGAGCCCGGAATACCGACTTTTATTTTGAAGTGAACCGAACCTTGAACCGAACCCCTTTAGAACCAAAAAATGGTAGACATCAGAACATTTGACTTCTGTCTAGCGACTTTTTCTGTTATCTGGTTGGTTTTGAGCGACTAAAACTTAAAATGGACAGAGGAAAAGTATACTTTAAAACCTAGAATAGCAGTTAAAACTACTTGTAAGATCTCCACCCTTAATAGCCTCTGTTTCTTAAGATTCTCGACTCTCCTCTAAACGTTTTCAATGGTTCACAAAATCAAAATCTTACATTACATTGGTAATACCTTTCTACAAAAACTACGAAATGGAATTTAACGTAATAGTAACAACAAACCGATTCCCATACGATTTGAGTAGTTTTTAGTTTTTAGAACACATAAGACTAAGTAACCTACTAAAATTTAGTAATTTTGGAGTAACTTAATGAATGTATTGCTTTCTTTTGTATTAATATTGTGTTGAGCATGGGCTGAGCCAAGTTTGGAACCACAACCTTTGCCCAAAAACCTCAAACCTACAATTTTTGAACCTTAACCATTCCATACTGGGCTGGAAGGCCAAATTTTTGTCATAAAGTCCAAAAATGCTGCCATAGAGCCGAAATTTGGTGAATTGGTTAGCAACTACCAGAATATGACTCGAAAATATGGTCCCACGTTTATTAGTTATTAGTTTTTTCATGCTTTATATTCTTTTTTGTTTTGGAGCCTACGTTTTGCATGTTAATTTGTTCAAAAATCCTTTTAAAAGTATCGTTTTTCTCGATTATTTATCAGCCATACATCAAGCATACTACTGTGAGCAAAAAGTAAGGTACATTTTCAATTTAAAGTTCGCGGGCCTAACAATTCGGGCTAGTTCTTTTTTTCTTGAGTTGGCAGGACTGTTGATGCCATCTGTGCCAAATTTCATGTGAATGTCATTATCAGTAATATATTTACGCTTGTGTTTTCCAAACGACCAAGAGTGCATTTTTCGATTTTTACAATGTCTGAGCAGAGAAGTGCCATCAAATTTTGTTTGCGGAATGAAATTTCGGCTGCGGAAACGTTGAGGATGTTGCGGAAGGCCTTTGGTGATTCTACCATGTCACAAAAAAATGTTTATAAGTGGTACAAAGACTTCAAAGAGGGTCGAGAACGTGTGGATGACTTGGAGCGCTCCGGACGACCATCGACGTCAACAGATGACCAACACGTCAATGAAGTGGAGGAATTAGTGCGCAAAAATCGTCGGTTGACTGTTAGAGACCTTACTGATATGATCGGAATATCAGAAGGATCTGTGAAAACCATTTTGAAAGACCATTTGGGCCTACGAAAAGTCAAATCTCGTTTGGTACCGAAAGTTCTCAATTTCTTGCAAAAAAGTCATCAAAAATTCGACGCATATCGTTCCGCAACCACCGTATTCGCCTGATTTGGCTCCGTGTGACTTCTGGCTATTCCCAAAACTCAAGAGACCACTTCGGGGAACGCGTTTCGAGTCGATTGAAGAGATAAATGCAAAATCGAGGAAAGCGCTGATGGATACCGGAAAGGGACTATTTGGCATGTTTCGAGGATTGGAAAAAACGTTGGCATAAGTGTATTTTATCGGGGGGGGATTACTTTAAAGGGGATGAAATTGATTTAGAAGAATAAATAAAGATTTTTCATTCTACAAACAAATTCACCTTACTTTTTGCCCACAGTACGTCATAGGCTGGGCTTAATCTTTCGTAAAAGCCGGAGAACGGGCAAAATCCGGCAAAAAGTGTTGATAACAAGTTGAAATGCATACTTTCAAGACACTTTATAATAATAACATTTTGGCGAAAGTTGGTTGGTTTTAAGGTCACAGGGAAAAGGTGTTTTGAGTAAGTTTTCTCAGTCTTCCTTAGTCACAAAACAAACTAATGTTTATTATTTGTCAATTTTTGGTATTGTTATATTTTAAGTATCCTCTTTTAGAATAAATAGCCAACATCAAAAAATTGTGTCATTAAAAAGTCGGTGTACTACTGTGGGCAAAAAGTAAGGTGAATTTGTTTGTAAAAATGAAAAATCTTTATTTATTCTTCTAAATCAATTTCATCCCCTTTAAAGTAATCCCCTCTCGATAAAATACACTTATGCCAACGTTTTTTCCAATACTCGAAACATGCCAAATAGTCCCTTTTCGGTATAGCCATCAGCGCTTTCTTCGATTTTGCTTTTATCTCCTCAATCGACTCGAAACGCGTTCCCCGAAGTGGAGCGCTCCAAGTCATCCACACGTTCTCGACCCTCTTTGAAGTCTTTGTACCACTTATAAACATTTTTTTGTGACATGGTAGAATCACCAAAGGCTCTCCGCAACATCCTCAACGTTTCCGCAGCTGAAATTTCATTCCGCAAACAAAATTTGATGGCACTTCTCTGCTCAGACATTGTAAAAATCGAAAAATGCACTCTTGGTCGTTTGGAAAACACAAGCGTAAATATATTACTGATAATGACATTCACATGAAATTTGGCACAGATGTCATCAACAGTCCTGCCAACTCAAGAAAAAAAAAACCTGCCCGAATTGTTAGGCCCGCGAAGTTTAAATTGACCCTTACACCTTACTTTTTGCTCACAGTAGTATGCCAAAAATCTGTCAGTTCAGTCCAGTCCAGTGTGCATTGGTAAATATTGGTTTGATCTACAGAAATATTTGGCCTTGCCTTTCTGTACTTAGTCAAAAATATATTCAATAAATGTTCATTTTTGGTGCTTCATAAGCTAAGCTAAATTGTTTTCCCTTATAATCTATCAAATTCGGTGTCACAGTACCTAATTGAAAGCCCAAAGGTTCGTTTTCGCCATTCATATTCTAACTTTAGATCCGTATGATTAGCCTGCCACCCTCGCAGCTGTAGGACGAGATGATCTATAACCTCGGAACAAAGCATACTGAAAGGATTGAAAGCTTGGGAGTTGACGATTGCGGTGTTCCTTCATGGGACAATCTTTTATCATGTTCGGGACTTACATAATAACAATTTTTGAAACAGCTTTCGACTCTATGACGAACCATAAGGAAAGCACCAGTTTTGCCAGAAATCTACGCTCCAAACAACCAAATAAATATCTACGTAGACATTCAAGCAGCGATAAAGGCAAACTACAGGGGCAGAGCTAAAATTCAACAGGTGAAAGTCCTAGGAGGCATAACCGCATTTTAGTAATCGGAGTCCCGAAGGTGGTCGATGTAAGCGGCTGAGCACACAAAAAGTCTTGCCAAGAAACTCCTGCACCCAAGCAATCACGAAAGAAGCAATCCCGAAGAAGCAAGAAAATATGATAAAAATAAAATGCCTAACAAATGTTGTAGAATTAAGATCTCAACTCAGCTAAGCCAAGCTCAAAACGACAACTTCCCGAATCCTACGTAGAAAAACCAAAATACATTCTAAAACCCGCTAAAAAATGTCAATCAGACAGCAACCCGAACTTATAGAACAGAAGATAAGAAAGTCAAATATATATTTTCCTGCAAACAGCTATGTTTCCATGTATGTAGAGCATTTTAGTTCCACTAACGACAACCAATTCCCCTTTGAATCCTGTTCTAATTACAAACACTCCATTGAATCCTTGGTCTGTATTTTCCTTCCCTGGCTTTCTAAATGTAACCTGGACTTGGCTTTTGTCAAAATCTTCTTAAGGGATTCAGATTGGGTTCTCTAGCGTCTAGACAGAGGTAAATATCGACCTGCTGACAGTCTACCTTGTATTTAGAGGTCAGGGCATCAGCTGTATAGCATGTTCTCTGTTGAGGTTTAATTGAATTAAATAATATGCAAATCAAATAGATTAAACTAGTTTCTGCACTTATTCAGTGTAATAAAGTAGTTAACTGGAGCAGCCTTAAGACATCTATGTCATTACTGAAAATCGTTTGTTTTTCGTGTTTTTGTTTTTCTTTCAGTGCCTTTAAGAAACAATTAGCTTTATGCATTTGGCTTGCTTGTTTTTCTTTATGCCCAGAGTAGGAAATATTTTGCTGGGGCAACGCCCAAAAATAAATATAATCAAATGCTGTCAGAGCATTGGCAAACAATAAAAATGCAAAATAGTAAAATGGCAATATCAAATTGGTGAACTACTTAATGTAAGGCAATGTGGCCATGTTTGGAGCTGGCAGCTTCAACTTGAAATTGTCGTAAAGAACCACGTTTTCTTGAATGAGGGTCAGAGTGTCAATCGTCTTGGCCAAATGTGTGACTGAAACGATTTGCAAGACAGCTGCAGAACTGTTATAGAAATATGAAACGCGCATTAGTCAGAATTTATATGATTATGCACAGGGCGTAACGGGTTCGCTTTGGAATGCTGCGACTCGTTTAACTGGAGCAATTAGTGGACAAATTTGCAGAACCCTTCACTGTGGCCATTAGCAGTAAGGCAGAGACCAATCAGTTAACAGTAATTTATAACATTGTTTTTGTCTTGTGGATACAATGATGAAATAATTTCATAGATTCACAAGACAATGCTGGCCTTACTTATCAAAGTCTTCTTTTTCCATTGTTTTTATTTTTGATTGAGCTTGGAAAGCTCCACTAATAACAATCTTGTCTTGGTATTGTAATGATTGGTCAGTTTATCGCCCCACCTAATCGCTTAATTGGTGCAGATTATTTTTGAAACTGACCAAACGGCCATAATTATGCAAATTTGACAGCTCACTTGCTTGGATATCAGGTTTTGGGAGAAGGGTAGGTCAGTTATTCAGGTGCTTTCTGCTGTGGGTGGGCCCTAATTTGGTGTGCCATTCCCATGCACTGGTGATGGTAACACATCAGTGTCTTATATAGAACCTTGAGAGTAAAATACAATAATAATCAGGGTTTTTCAGGAAATTACCTGAGAATTTCCATGATACCATAACAGTGGACCTTGGTTTGATGATTCAAAGGTGTCTTTCGGTATGTCGAACTGACCTGCTTGCATTCGATTTCCTGATGTAGCAAGTAAGTTCTATCGAAAGCTGTCAAAAAGGTAAATTGGGTGTTTGGACTGGAATTCTCGCGCATTCGAAAGGCACTTCCGGTTGCGCTACCTTGCAGTTATTGTGTCATGAGAGATTCTAGCTTTATATTTGAATTGAACATAAGAGAACTAAAGTAAAATCCACTTCTGTTTCGGTTACGGTACTTACAACAATTTATATCGGTTTGATTCGGTTATACCGGTTAAAAATAACGTTTGTTGTTTCCGTTCTAGTCCCTGAAGTAAGCACTAAATATCAAAAAGTGCCCCCATGTTCCACTTTCCATTGTGCCAATTCGGCGCTAGCCGATTTAACGAACACACCACTATTTCCCCATCACTAAGCAGTACACAGCAACCCTGCCTTCATTGTCAACTGTACTTCCGAAACGTGTTTGGGTTAATTTAATACAAAAATATCATATCATATCAAATCATTTCATAACAGCAAGATGGCTGCTTCATTAACTACCAAGGCATCTGCCATGGCCAATAGTAAGTTTGCCCTCTTACACTTGATTTCCTTTGTTAGTTCTATACCATTAAACAGAAATAGTGGCCCAGGCACGCCCTCATCTTGAGGAGTTCTGGAAATATGCCAAAGTTGAGTTGTCACCGCCCCTGCCCGGTGATTTCAAGATGCTCAAGAAGTCCGTGGAGAAGACCGCCAAGAATGCCAAGAATGTCAAATCCTCGCCCAAACGTGTTGGCCAGATTACCGTTCGTGACGTCTGGCTAAATACCTTGGTCACCGTCGAAGTGATTACCTGGTTCTATATGGGTGAGGTCATTGGACGTCGTCACTTTGTGGGCTACAAGGTATAGAGATCTGACCTAATCAATCCATTCTAGTTATATATTTTTGGAAGTGAATAGTAAATAAACACAATGCAGCAAATTGTTGGAGCTTCCATCAATCTCTTGAGTTGTGTGCTTCCATTTTTATACTCTGTACCGTAGGTACACAGAGCATTATAAGTTTGTGCAAAAGTATGTAACAGGCAGAAGGAAGCATCTCCGACCCCATAAAGTATATATATTCTTGATCAGCATCAACAGCCGAGTCGATATAGCCATGTCCGTCTGTCCGTCCGTCCGTCTGTCCGTCTATCTGTCTGTCCGTATGAACGCACAGATCTCAGAGATGGTAAGAGTTAGAGGTTTGACATGTATGGGACATATGCTTCTTATGTCTGCAGGCAGATCAAGTTTATTTTCAATTTTGGACACGCCCCCTCCCGCCTTTGCAATTTAAAAAAAATCTCTCATATCTCCCACAGTTTTGAAGATAGATGGCTTGTTCCTTCTGGACATATTTAGTTATTAGGATAACTTATCGATCCGCCAAAGGAATGAAGAAGATCGGATGAACGGTTTTCGAGTTATGATCAAAAGATAAATTTTCTTGGTACAGAGTTTGTTATAGTCGGGCTTGACAGACTTTCTTTCTTGTTCATTTTGTATTTCAGTTTAGGTTCGAAAGGAATACTTGTTCTGGTTCCGTTCAGGTAGGGTTGGGACTTCCCAAAAAGGCCGAAGTCTCCGACTCAGGAGCGGTCAGACCAGATCTTCAGACCAGAATCCAATGAATCGAGTTTGGAAATCTTAAATATGCCTTAATAATGGTTAAGTAAAGGTTCGGTTCGTTCGAACCATTACATCGGGCTCCAAGGTTCAGGTCGTAGACTGGTGAGTACTATTCAATTCTATGGTTTTGTTTTGGGTCCCGATTTATAGAAATTAGATAACTTTTGTCTAAAATTTTATACACAATATTATCCAAGATTCTTTCATATGTATATTTCCATAAAGCAAGCACCCTCTTGTACCGATGGCAATTGAAATATTGCTGCCAGAGTTTTTCTTCCCTTTTTCATATGTCTATTTCAAATTCTTCTCTAATTAGAGGAAATACTTCAATTGTGCTGCAAAAAAATGAAAAGATTTATGGATTATGCAAAACTCTTTTCATCTCAAGAACCATTTGACACTCAACATTCAATTATTATGCGGAAAACCATTCGTCTTAAAGTGTGTGTGGCACTCCTTGAAATTCCACCCAACCAATGGATCAATTCACTCCGTATTAGCTTGTTGCATATCAGCGGGTCTGGCATTGATCTTGGACACAATACGACTCCATCTTTAAATGCTACGTGACACCAGGCGACATCCAAGCGTTATTGTAACGTGAGCATTAGCTTTTGGTCAAGTGGCATAAATCAGATTGACACAACGACACAAAATGTTGCACAATGCAAGACACAGAAATGAGAGAGAACAATGCACATGTCGCTACGCCAACGCCAAAGAAACCTGAATCTGAATCTGAATGGATATTTTCGTATTTACCGTTTGCCCCAATTTTAATGGCATTTTAATAACAAAGCCCCTCCCCTTCCCTACTCACGACCCAACTCTTGCTTTTGTTGCAATCTCACTGCCCGATTGCATCATGCAAAAAAAAAAAGAAAAAAGCCGCAGACAAACGTCCTTATCACATTTTCAGTTAAAACGCCCACTTTTTTTCCTTTTGCTTGGTTAGATTAATGCGAATTCCAATATTAAAATCGAGTAAAGAGAATAAAACTAATTATGGGGCAACGAGTTGGACGTGGTGGTGGTCAAGTGGTGCAGTGCTGCTAGCGGCGGAGGGCAGGCAAGGCAAATCAATGTTGGCCACGCTTGAATTCAATTTGGCTGCCGGTCGCTCGAATTGTGTGTTGATTGTGGCAACACCTAAAGCAAGGTGGGGTTGCGGATTTGGTTGCAACTTGCAACAATACACCCACAGCGCCGGCACCACTTGCCGTGTCTCTCATTATTTAATTTCGATGCATATACCCTACATTGAGAAAATGCGGCGAATGGGTAGGTTTGCTAGGGAAAACAGAAAACAGAAGATGCTCTTGAAAAAAATCCATTCGTTCTTGATTTTTCAACAACTTCGTTTTCAATTTGGATTTTTATTTGAGAGCTTAGCTTAGAAGCCGCTCTCACAGTTTCGACTTTTAAGGGAGAGGGGTGTGTGGAGAAACTTTTGAAAGAAGAGAACAATTAGTAATTGAGAGCAGCGTTCTGTCGTTGCAAGCGAGCGGCCATCAATTCTTTGTAGCGACAGTCACGCCTGGTCCGCAGGGAGCAATACAATTTCTCTATTTACTAAATGATCATTAATATCATTGAAGCCTAAGTTTCTCCCCTTTTTATGCTTGCCTCAACACATTTTACCATAACCAATTTAATTTTAAAAGTATTTTCAAGTCGAATAGACACAAAAAAACTACTATTTTCTACTATTTGTTATTTGATTTAATTTAATTAATATACAAGTGGGCAATCACACTCGACTTTGTTGTAGGAATTTTCGAGTGGACTGGCCTCCAATATAATACAATATTTTTTGGGGGCCTAATGTGGCAATCAAACGATTCCTCAAGTGGACTTGCGTCTATGCATGCATATTTCTCAATTCACTTCCCTGCTCCACAATCAAGATCTGGGCGTAATTAATCCAATTACAATTAGTATGGCAAGTAATCAAAGTTAATGGCCATAATTGACCACATTAAAGCCACTTGACAACTGTCACAGCTAACAGTCCTAAGTATTGTTATTGATTATTCAACAGGTTCTCCTTGCCAAGTACTTGAGTACATATCCGCCCATATAAAAGGCTAGTTAAGATGTCTATGACATGCCCAGTTAGTGGCAAGTGGCTTCCAAGAGGCATGCTTAGAAGGAGCAACAAGTTTGAATGTCTGATGTCTGCCATGCAACACGAGATACTTGTTACTATATTTAGGCCACTAACCAGTTGTGGGTGGTGATTTGGCTCGATTTGGATTGGGTGGTGTCGTGAGATGAGAAAGTTGCCTGGAACTTGTATGTGTTACGAAATAGATGAACTAACATTTTGGGTAGAGTAGCTCCTTCTAAATTATTTAATTAATTGTTCCCTGTCTGGATCACGATACCAAAGGTAAGGGCCAGTAAAATGAGTTAGTTTTGGACTCCAGAAATTAGGAAGAAACCCCTTCAAAATGCTATTCCTGTTTTACACATTTTGTTCACTCCTTGATTTCCAGAAAATTATGATGTTTCCTCATATAAGGCTTTTACTTAAATGATTTGCTTTATTGAAAATTCCATAAGCAAGTGCAGTAGTGTGACCGGTTGTGGTGTAGCGGGTACTGTGTGTGCCCATTATTCGAGGGGTTGATATTGAAACTGAAAAGTGATAAACAGACATCTCATCTCACACAGAGACTATAGAAGACAGAAATATGAAAGTTATATACGATATAGCGACGACTTCTGCATTATTAAAACACAGAATTGTATTTTCTATGACAGCTATGACAGTTTTTTAGCAAAGATCATATAACAATAAGATAAATAACTGTCATAACTTGTAAATGGCAAGAAGAAATTTGAATGTGGACCTTCGATTTTACATTGGTGTGCTGTTCGTAAGCGAAGTCATATGTAAAATCGAAGGTCCACTTTGCCAATTTCCCCTGACATTCACTTGCAAGGCTGTTACTCAACTTTTTGCTTTAGGCTCCTAGCTTGAAGTAAGTGACCGATGTAAAATCGAAGATCTACATTGACTTTTACCCTCAAATTTCCCCTTTATTCACTTGCATCAGCGTTACTTATCTTGAAGAGAGTCTTTGGGGCAACACAGTTTTATGAAATGAACAAATTTGTTAAGCACAAAGACATGCATCATACAATCGCCTTATTTTTGGGAACAGTCGTGGCTGGGATACGACTTTTTCAATACTAAACAAGAAAGAAAGTCGGTCAAGCCCGACTATAACATACTCTGTACCAAGAAATTTTGTCTTTTGATCATAACTCGAAAACCGTTCATCCGATCTTCTTCATTCCTTTGGCGGATCGATAAGTTATCCTAATAACTAAATATGTCCAGAAGGAACAAGCCATCTATCTTCAAAACTGTGGGGGCGGGAGGGGGCGTGGCCAAAATTGAAAATAAACTTGATCTGCCTGCAGACATAAGAAGCATATGTCCCATACACGTCAAACCTCTATCTCTTACCATCTCTGAGATCTGTGCGTTCATACGGACAGACGGACAGACGGACATGGCTATATCGACTCGGCTGTTGATGCTGATCAAGAATATATATACTTTATGGGGTCGGAGATGCTTCCTTCTGGATGTTACATACTTTTCCACAAACTTATAATACTCTATGTACCTACGGTACAGAGTATAAAAATAATTTCTGAACTAACTAACTAGCCAGGAGAAATCCCATCCTTAATCGTCTTCCCCATTCAATATCGCAGTTATTTCCTCTGGCGTAAAGAACTAGATCTAGATATCTAGACTTAGTACTTTTGAGAATTGTCCTCCTGCCCTTAACAATGTTTCAACTTATTCAATTCCTTTCCATTCCTTCAGGGACATGTACTTGTTGATATTTATATTTATATCAAACAATTTTAACTAACCCATAAACGCCACCCATTTCATGCTTCACTTTTCATCCATTAATATAACTCACATGCATTGAACCATTAACCTGCTTTAATGACTCAGAGCCTAGCCGAAAAATTGCATAACGCAAAACAAAACAACAACCAGATACCCGTTACTGCCTCATGCGTAGTCAACTTGAACTCCATTCGGCAAAAAATAAGAAAACCTGATCCTCAGCAAAGTGCGTTTACCTGCCCCGGAGCAGGAAGCCCCAAGTTGTTCGTCAACTGCAGTGCGTAAACTTGAACTTGTGTACCGAGAGAAGGAAGCCCAGTGAGCTGTGTCACGCGTTGTAAGTAAAAAACGCGTGTGCCTCTATTTTATGTTTCTTGTATTTGCGTGGCACGCAGCCGCACATGAAGCAGGCGGGAAAAAGTGAATGGCGGGCTTAGATTTATGGCCAATTGCTATGGGGCTTGGCTGCCAACACGACAATGTACAATGGCAACAACAACATTTGTTGAGCTGCTGTTTTGTTTAGCCTCACGTTGGGCGCCAATTGACACTTTTATGGCATGCTTACAGTGACATTCCATATTCATTCAGTTTTTTTGCTGTGACGAATTGAAATGCTGACATTTTGAGAGTGCAATCTAAATGAGGCTTTGCATTAGGAACCATTGTATGGTAATGGGATTACTTTTTATTTTGACTCTGTTAAGGATCGCCCCAAAATCCATTTAGCTAAACGCCTAATTGAAACAGCTAATCTTCCCCAGCAGCAGCAGCAGTGAAGGTGCCGGTAAAAACCTTTTATTAAATGCTCCGAAATCGGGGTCAAACCCACACCTCTCGCACAGTAGTCGCAGCACTTCAGCCGCCTCCTCCTCCAGCTTACATGTCAACTTTGCGCGTCATTTCACTACTGCATTTTACTCAAGCAACGGGATTGCATAATAGGGCAGCCAGGCCCCACTAACGGTACTTAATCCATTGGCGGATCTAAGCTCAAGCCATTTGCATACCAGTTTTATTTTATTACATTTTATTTGTCCACTACGCGCCGCCACATTTTCTATTAATAATTTGCAAGTGCGAGTGCGAGTGCTTGTGTGGCGATCAAGGCAAACCGCCCCCTGCTCCAGTTGCTGCCGTTGCTACTCTCGATTTCTAGCAACCAGTTGAGCCGAGTTGGCAACAACAACTTGTTTGTTCGTCCAGCTGCACATGGCGCCTGGCTCTGTGGCTTTTCCAAGAGAGCTTTTTTGTTAACGCCCCTGCTTTTGAGTTGCGATCCAAGCTGCATGAGCTGTTCCATGTGTTGATCGATGCGATGTTGGCGGCATGGTCCGGAATTGATTAATTGCTGCCACGGTAATCGATCCAGTTTAATGGTGGGACATTTACAGTATTCCAAGAGGCGGGTGAACTGGAAGAGAATAGGGAGTGGTGGAGCTTGACTTTTAAATTAGATTCTCAGTTAATGGAGCGTATACAAGTGGGAGCATGATAAGCTGGTAGCATGTAGTAACGGATTGAAGAATATGAAATGGAAGTGTTAGGCCAACTTAGGGTAAAACAGTGGAGTAGATAGCTTTTCCAAAAGACTCTTCAAAGACTCAATATTTGGTTGTCGATTAGAGCAAAGCATAGCCTGAAGAACGGAACACAGTTTGTAGTCCAATGGATTCAGGTCTGGACTACCAGCAGGACAATCATCCGAAGAATTGAACTTCGGTGTTGAAAGTTTCACGGCTTCTTTGCTTATAATGTCCTGTTGAGAGCCTTCACAAGCTTTTCCAAAACAACGGATTGGTACACATTCGCTATTGTTTTGTCTACTTTTTCACAAAATTGGAGCACTAAACCATCACAACAGCCGGATGGTGTCCTCTCTGAACTTTCAGAATGAGTACGGACGTTTGTTTTGAGGATACAGCATACTCTTTAACATTGTTGAACGATTCTTCTAAGATGAACATTTTCTCGGCAGTAAACTGAATTCCTTTGTGGGGACTGGTAACGCATTGCTATCGATTTTGTCTGGCGTTTTTGTTTCAATGCCGTTGTCCCCAAGTCAAGTTTTATGATGCGCGGCATGATTTGCTGCTTGCGCAGTGGATTTCGACGAATTCAAACAACTGTCGTGTGTTCAATACGTGTACCAAAACAATGGCGGCTACCAGTCACAAGAAAAAAAGAGGCACAAATTAATTATAGTAAATTCGAAAGGCTGTGAGAAGTTCACTTCTTTTATTGCTTTAATAAGCTTCAATCTATAAAATGTTCTCTCCGGAGTTGTTCTGTTAACTATATTTGAAACGCGTTATTTCCATTTCCAACGAATTATTTGGTTGAGAATTGCCTCGAATATCTGAAATATCTTTTCCACATTACTAGCTCGTTGAGAACAGCAGGATCTCTTGGTAGAATTCAATAGTTTTGAAAAATTAGTGGTCCTCTTTGCCCGACATCTTCTAAATCGTTCTGGAAAAGCATAGAAAATCTTTCCAAAATAGGTTCATGATTGGAAATCCGTGACACGCGGCCAACTCTAGATCGAACAGATTTGTAGAACTTTTGATGAATTTTCCCGATCTGTCTTAAAACTGTTAAAATTATGATTTTTAATACAATTTTCTCTTTATTTTGAAACAATTTTCCATGTGATAACATTTTTTGGGTGATAAATAAAGACCAGGAAAGAGTCGAACAAAAAAAGTAAAAGAAGAGGCTAGAGTTGTGACTTAGATAGCAGAAGAAATGGCGTGAAGTCCAAGAGTACGGGACTCTCAGATCAGGTGGCAAGTAGGAAAACCTTTCAAGGAAGCAGAAAATCAAATAATGCGTGGTTTATGTAGAGGCGATCAGTGGATCGCTGGCTAGGTCAAGGGGCTGGGTTCTTGTGGTTATAGTCCATTTGCGGTGATCTCCTTGAGTTGTGTGTGTTTACCAGGTGCCTGGTGCGGGTTCCAAGTTGACTGAGGCCGCAGATTGCACATGTCCGGGCAGAGGAGCCACATGAACAGCACCACGGGTCTTGGCCACATAGCTGGCTTCTGGAGCAGCCACAGCCACAACGGCGGGAGCAGCTACCACAGCTGGATGGGCATGGGTGGTGATAAGAGCGGGATGACCGTGCGAGATAACCGAAGAGCTGGACTGAATCAGCAGGGGGCCAGCAGGAGCAAGGGCAACGGGCACAGCGGCGGGTACAGCCGAAGCCTGAATGGCCACCGAACCGGCCACAGCGGGATGACCCACAACCAAACCGTGAGCGGAGGTCAAGAGTGGAACCACCGAGCTGTTGACACCCCAGGCCAAGGCGAACAAGACTACGACGACGGCGAACTGGATGCGGAGAAGAACGTAAGTCCACGACTCTTTCTACTATCCTCAACTCACCTTCATGTTGGCTTTTGTGATCTCAGTGACGCTTGAAACGAAACTAACTGACATCTGCTCCGAACTGTTCAGCTTTTATACTTCTCGTTCGATTCCAAGCGAGATTCATAATCCCCTTTTAGCATATACACAGAAGTACAGGTCCAGTTCTCGTCTATGTTTGCTCAGCAAAATGCGGAAACAACCCACGACAAACAAAACGCCCCCCTTGACCTCCCTGAAATGATCTCTTCGCTTCTCTTTGCATTGACAACATTTCAAGTACGCAACAATTAGCCAGGCACCATGGTTGACAAGCTCCCCGACAAGATAAAGCTCCATTTGATTTGGCCAATCAATTCTGAACTGGAACAGACACACAAACGTGTGTCAGAGTCCACATAGAAACCAACAATGGATAGGTAAATTACCATCTAGAGCTGGCTGTACTTTGCTTGATTGGAAATTTCATCAGCAATAAGAATTTTGAATTCATTTCAATGAGTTTTGCTCTGAAATTAGTTTTGCCGACATTAGGCGATAAAATGAACCGTTTTGGCATGTCTGGCGATTTGCATAAAGGCAACCAACGCTTGCTATAAGCACTCTACAGTCTACGGTCAAGCCCGACTATAACGTACCGTACTCTGTATTAACGAACGAAGCATAAAAGGGTCATACAGCCATGCTCTGGCTTTCACTTATTTTTACGAATTGCGATTTCAGCAAATTCGCACGATTTCAGTTTAGAGCGCTCCGAAACTCGCAAGTTTTCGTTATCGATAATGTTCCATTCCTAACTTGTTTTGCTTCATTTCACATAACAAAAACAGCTGATGAGCGCCACTACTCATGCTATCGATAGTTATATATCGATATATACCATGGCCGAATCGCAAATTGTTATTGTTGTGAGCAGATTTCCATCTCGCTCAATTTTGTGTATCTCTATTAAATAATTGTTTAAAATATTGCATTAGTGCGAATGGAGTGGGAGAGTCCGTAAGACAAATCTAAAAAGGTTAAGGAACTAAATAAAAATAGTTCCGTGGGCTGTCTGTTTGTGCATCAACCTATATTTTGCATTTACTTTCACCATTCCTTTGGCGGATCGATAAGCTATACTGATTACTAAATATGTCTGGAAGCAACGAATCATCTATCTTTAAAACTGTGGGAGATTTGATGTTTTTTCTAAATTGCAGGTGCGGGAGGGGGCGTGGCCAAAATTGAAAATAAACTTAATCTGCCTGCAGATATAAGAAGCATGTGTTCCATACATGTCAAACCTCTATCTCTTAGCATTTCTGAGATCTGTGCGTTCATATGAACAGACAGACGGATAGACGGACATGACTCGGCTGTTGATGCTGATCAAGAATATACATATATACTTATAAGGTCCTTCTGGCTGTTACATACTTTTGCACAAACTTATAATACTCTATGTACCTGTGGTACAAAGTACTCAGAAACCAAATACATATATCAAGGCTAGATTTCTACAATTATTGAAATCTCCCTATCACTTTACCAAATGTCAAGCACAAGATTTGTTAAAATCAAAATCTCCAGTCATTCAACACATCGAGCAATTAGTTCTCATTCGATAAACTTGTATATATTTTTATAGACCTAAACACTTCAGCAGTATAGATCCATTGCTGGATCCAGCATAAGAACCATCAAGATGGCGCGTTTGGTGTTCACGGAAAAAGACCACAATGCCTATGTCTACGACCCAAAGAAGTACAAGGTAATGAGTTGATGATAAGTGGAGAATCTAAACTAAGGCATTCTTTGTCCATTAAGGTGGTGCATAAGAATCATTGGCGTCAGGTGAGCCTGCTGTTGCAGCCCACGCATAAGAAGTGGTGGGAGGATCCCGATGTGATTGTGGCGTGAGTAGAGAATAATAACACTTGGCATTCAATCAGACTTGTCAGGGTACAGCCACACCTTATTATACCATACATGTACAAGGCAATTCTTCGTCCAAGGGGGAAGCACTCAAGAGTATTGCCTCAGATCTTATCTAGCATATCTTTTTTGCCCAACAAAAGAAGGACAAAAATTTCCTTTAAGCGAAAGCGCTAATTTCTGGGCTGCCTTTAGTCACGCGATGCTAACTAAGTTTTTTGATTGATGGCAAAAGTCTTGAATCCAAACACCTCATGAAAAACTTATGCAAATGAACATTGCACTGCACAGTGGTCGAAACTAAAGTTATTGGGACTAAATATGGTATTCAAACTGAAGAAAATGCATCAAATTGTTCAAATTGATGAGTAATTGGATGCTTTCTAGTCTTAGAATAGCCGGCTAGAATCCTAGTTTGTTTCCATAAACTAGTTTCACTGTGCACTGGACGTTAAGGGAGTGGGTTGAGGGCAAAGAAAGTGCAGCCATCGACCTGTTAGCAAAACTTTGCCAAGTAATTGGTGGGTGCCATTTCTGCATTTCACTCAACATTCTTTCGGTTATGTATGTGGGTTAGCCTCAAGGTTAAGGATCGGTGTCGAGAAAGTGTGGTATAGTAACTTCTCTGGCCATATTTTCCAATCGGAAATCAGGCGGAAGGCGGGCCGTGCCGCACCGCCCCCATTCCCATTAGCAGAGTCATAACTCAAAGTTCGAACACCCAACACTTGCGTACCCACCACAACAATACTGTGGGAACGACGGGGGCTGGGCCATGCCGATGCCACCAACACTTTGCGTGTTCAATAAAAAGGGAAATCAAAATAAAAGGCGGAAAATGGTGTCAGTACGAGGACAACAGAAAGTACTTAAGCGGCGCGTCACTCAATCAGAATGATATTATTTTTAATGGCGCAAAATGGAAACAATAAACACGGTGCACTGTACAAAGAAGGCGTGTGGCTGCCACGCAACGGACCCAGCGGATCCTCCGTCAGGTCTCTCTCACATGAAGTTCGGCTGTCGTGAGCGTCGCACGCGAAACGCGAGTGTGGATGTGGATGTGAGTGTGTGCTGGTGAGGATGAGGAGGGCAACTTAATTACATTTCAATTTGTGCTCGTCCAGACAACTGACGTGGACGCGCACGCGGCCTTAAACAAACTGCTGCTGCCGCTGCTGCTGCTCCTGCTCCGCATATGTCACTCACAGCTGCTGCTCCCGCCACTGCCGTCGCTCATGGAGGAGCAGCGACTGTTGCTCGCTCCGAGTCGCACTCGGAGTGGGCGCCACCACCTCCGGGCGGAAAGTGTGCAACGGTAACGATGCTACTGGCCCAGCGGATTGCACGCAACGATTGTTGGTCAGTCGACGACGAGCCCTGCTACAGTTCGAACAAGATGAATGTGTGGCAAACTTTGGAGTACCTCTCCAGCCTGAGTCTGCGTAAGCGGTACAATTACGAAGGATTTGCGGACACCCACAATGTGATACGCGCTTTGACGCCATCATGGCGACGCGACAGCTTTGCGGAGAAAAACAAAGTTGAAGAAGCTGTGGCCGCCGCTGGCAAAGTGGGCAAATATGGAGAAGGGAGTGGAGAGGCTGGACTAGCTGGTATATCGATTGGCCAGGAGGCTCGTAGTAGTGTGCAGTCAAGTGATAATCTTGCCCTGGCTACTTTAGGTGGCAAACGGTGCAAGCAACGCAGCCGTAAGCAGAAACGAGAGACCAACGTGCGTCCTGAGTATGCCTTGTCGCCCGAGGATCTGCAGGATCTTGTGAAGTGCAAGTAAGAAATAGATAGTTTCAATTTAGATTAAGCTATGGTGAGAGTTGGGCACGGTGAGATATTCCTTATTAGACAGTGAAGCAAAGTATAATCAAACAAGAAAGAAAGTCGGTCAAGCCCGACTATAACATACTCTGTACCAAGAAAATTTGTCTTTTGATCATAACTCGAAAACCGTTCATCCGATCTTCTTCATTTCTTTGGCGGATCGATAAGTTATCCTAATAACTAAATATGTCCCGAAGGAACAAGCCATCTATCTTCAAAACTGTGGGAGATATGACGTTTTTTCTAAATTGCGGGGGCGGGAGGGGGCGTGGCCAAAATTGAAAATAAACTTGATCTGCCTGCAGACATAAGAAGCATATGTCCCATACATGTCAAACCTCTATCTCTTACCATCTCTGAGATCTGTGCGGTCATACGGACAGACAGGCAGACGGACGGACGGACAGACGGACATGGCTATATCGACTCGGCTGTTGATGCTGATCAAGAATATATATACTTTATGGGGTCGGAGATGCTTCCTTCTGGATGTTACATACTTTTGCACAAACTTATAATACTCTATGTACCTTCGGTACAGAGTATAATAACCAAACAATATTTAGTCAGTCAGTTTATGTGACCTTGCAGTATTTTCAATATTAAGTTCAAGTTTCTTCCACTTTCTGTTAGGAAATGCCAGAGATATTGAATCTAGTTTTGATTGCTACATGCAAATACAATTAATTTGGTGTTTTGTTTAGAAACTTTTTTTACGTACGTCCAAAATGGTACAAAACCTTGTGAAAAAGTAGTAGTCTTGTCTATATTCTGAAGGCTTCGGCTGAATCGTTAACAGCTTTTCCGTTCCGGTCCCTTAAAACTTGTATTTTTAGCACCACGGATTATCAATTCATCATGCAGCTCATACAAATATTCCATATTTGTTCGTAAAGATACCTTAATGAAATTTTATACATTTCAAGTTTAAGATTAAGAAACAAATCTGTTAAATGGTTCAAAACTCCGCTTTGCAAGATACCATCATCAAATTTTTTCACTAATCAGAAAACAAGGTTCTCTAGACTCAGCAATATACAGGCAGTTTATGGGATTTCTGAGTCAATTTAAGTACATTGTTGAAGACATAGAAGAAAGCATTTTCGACCACATAAAATATATATATTCTTGATCAGCATGACGAGCTGAGTTGATTTAGCCATGTTCGTCTGTCCGTCTGTTTCTATGCTATCTCCTCCGTCAGTTTTAAAGCTATCGCCACCAAACTTTGCTCAAAGTCTTCTGGTCTTCTGACATTTGTCAGCCGGATCGGATGACTATAACATATAGCTGCCATAGGAACGATCGGTCGAAAAACTAGTTATAGTAAGAAAAACTTTTTGTTTTCAAAGAAAACGTCTCCAAACTCCGGATTTACTAGTTAGTAATGCTTTTCCATGATTCTGCCAAGTTTGGTTGACATCAGACATCTATATAGTATAGCTGCCATAGAAGAGTAGGGTTAGAAAAATAGTCTTAGTGAGAAAACCTTTTTTGTTTTCAATGTAAATCTCTTTAAAATTTTTTTAAATGCTTTCACACAATTCTTGAAATTTTTGTCAAAATCGGCTGACTATAGGTTATAGCGGCCATTGGAATGATCGGTCGAGAAATTAGTTTTAGTGAGAAAAAAACTTTTTGGTTTTCAAAGAAAACGCCTCCAAACTTTGTATTTCTTAGTTTGCTATGCTTTCCCATAATTCCACTAAGTCTTGAAGTCAGAGTAAAAAACGTATGTTCATTGTTCTTGTTTTAAACGAGAGCGTAAGTTAAAGTCGGCCCTGCCCGACTTCGAAATACCCGTTACTCAGCTCAGCTCGGATAAGTATGCAACATTTTTTTAACTCGGCCATTTATTATCCGATTTGTGAGATTGTAGATGTTGGCCACATAGACTACACTGCAAAATCTGAGCTCGATATCTTAAAAATTGTGGGAGTTATTCAATATTTTTTATTGCGGGGGCGGGAGGGGGCGTGGCCAAAATTTGAAACAAACTTGATCTGCCTACAGACAATACTAGCTTACGTATAAAATTTGGTTGCTCTAGCTCTTCTAGTCTCTGAGATCTAGGTGTTCATCCAGACGGACGGACGGACGGACGGACAGACGGACATGGCTATATCGACTCGGCTGTTGATGCTGATGAAGAATATATATACTTTATGGGGTCGGAGATGCTTCCTTCTGCCTGTTACATACATTTGCACGACTTTAGTATACCCTTTTTACTCTACGAGTAACGGGTATAAAAAGCTAGTGCTCGATTTCCCCACCTTCTACACTCAGAGGAAAACTGGCATAGTAAAACCTAAAACGAATCATATTAGTTCTTAATAGTTTTATATTTTGTATTCAAGTTAAAAGCACTTAAAATTGAGTAAAAAGATATTTACAAGGCGAAATTTTGTTAAACCTGCAGCGAACTTCAACTTGAGAATTACAAGCGGCCGTATTTTTGCAAAATGCCAGAAGTATATTGATTTATACTTTTAGGCACTTCAATCTAAGTAGTGTTTTAGCCGTTGTGAACGCAATCAATCGAATTCAAGTCCAAAGGTATCGAGTTTGAGTCCCCTTATTACCCGAAGGGGTACATCATGTCATGTATCATGTACATCAATCTAAGCTTGGAGCTTGGCTAAAAAAGGGAGTAGGAATATGCTCATTTGGGTGGGCTGGACTTGGTCGCATCCATTTAATACCAGTGACATTGTAGATATAAATATACAGGGGCAAGAAAAAGACTAATGCGAGATATGGTTATCGCAGCACAGTCGCCATACATAAATCTAATTAATGCCAACTTGCGGTCAAGCTAGACTTCGAGCTCGTGTTAAGCTGACAAAGCTAAAAATCACCATAAAAAGCTACTTAACTTGGTAAACAAATTAATCTAAGCCCCACTCTTAAATCCGTTTAAAACATTTAACATAAGGAATATCGGGCAGACAATTTATTGTCTAAATTCCGTTACAATTTGCCATACAAACACCTGTAAGTTTGGCGGGTTTTCTGGCTTTTTGGAGCTTTTATGGCTAGGCTAAACTTGAAATAAACTTAGAGTGAGTGAAAGCTTCTGATTGAGTGAAACGGTTAAGTAAAAGCTTTTGCTTAGTTCAAAGTTTGATTAATATTTCTGTTAATTATTATGAACTGTACAGATATTTGAATGAATATTTGCCACTATTGAAAAAGAAGTATCATAAATCCTGGGAGGAAGGTTAGGAAGTGGGAGTTGAGTGCCTTTACCACATTTTTGCACCAGAGACAGCAAATCTCACTTGAAATACGAGACAATCCAAGTAGAAGACGTCACGAAGCTGATGGAAAAAACAAACATAAAGTCGAGTTGACGACGAAGTGCCATGCAGCTCTTTATTGCCACCAAGGAATCAAGGAGACGGCAAGAAGGTAAAGCTAAAAAAAGGCAAACGGCAAGGTGTTTGTTAAGTTGTCAGCGGACACGTTTACGGGTTGTTCCGCCTTCCACTACAGTCGCGTCGCCGGAAGTTGGTGCAATTAAACCGGAAATGGCATGACAAGTTCTCAAAGTGGCTTGCAAAATGCTAGAAGGCATTGCATTTGCCTTGCCGAAACTCTAATGCGCTTCTTGTGTGTGTGTTGTGTGGGAAATGTCAGTGTCGGCCGTCTACCGACAACAAGTTGGCATGATTCCCTCCTCCCCGCCGCCACTCCACCATCTTTCGTTTGACGATACAAAGTGTTTGCTCAATTTCCGCGCTCAAAGTCGATTAGAGGAAATTATTGTATGTCTCGTTGGCATGAAACCTGGTCATAAAGCAGAATTGTTATCTGGTTTCATGGTAATGTGAGACTTTGCACTCGTCCTACCACACGAATGAGGAGACAAAACGACGATTTCGTGTACATAGACAAGGAAAAACTAGGGCTAACGGTGAAGTAAACACCGACAGTTGCTCGCCATAAATAAACAGACGAAGAAAATAGGAAAAAAGAGAAAGGTATGCTAAGGTTCACTTAGGAATGCTACACGAAGTTGTGGAAACGGGTAATACTTACGGTAAAGTACGTGTGTTCGGTTTTCTAGACAAAAATAGAGTTGTCACCAATGAACCTCTAGCAGTTTTTTCCCCATTAGTACACTGAAAGTAATTGGGGGTTTCAAAGATTATGCTTAAGCGTTTGTTTCTTGAAATAATCTTTTAGATCGGATGTGATGCAGCGGGTAGTGTGTGTGCCTGCTGTGGAAGAAGTTGTGGGTTCGATACCGCCTCGGGACATCTAATGAAACAGTTTTTATACCCTTGGAGAGGGTCTTTTAAAATGGTCCAGATGTTTGTAATGCAAAGAAGGAAGCATGACGAACTGAGTTGACTTAGCCATGTCTGTCTATCCGTGCGGCTGCTTCTATGCTATCTCCACTGTCAGTTGTAAAGCCAACTTCACAAATTGAAATTTGTTACAATATGTAAATAGGATGCAATATTCTTTATAGCATTGTCTACTTTCAATATAAGGAGGAGGATAACCACTGCAAACAGACTGGTCATTCCCTCCAAGGAACTTGCGAAGCTGAGATTAAAAACTGCATAATTTTGATCACAAAACAGAAATAGAAAACAATCTCAGTCTCGCAATCTCCCCAAAATAGTTGAGCTCTTTTAGCCGTGTGGTCCTTAACAAACAAACCCTTTGGTCTTGATACCGGAAAATGTTTTCCCAGTGTACGCGATGCGAACTTGTTGACAAACTGCGTTGTTTTTGTCGTCGTGTACTTGTACTTTGTCACAATATTGACATTGGTGTCATGTCATTACGCCTAACATTAAACATGCGATGTGGACGAATCGGCAACGGGTAACACGATATTTTGCTTTGAAATTAAAGAGTGAAAGTTAGGAGCAACGGCTCCTCCCACACACATGCCACTCATCGCTGCCACACACGTGTGAGTATGAATGTGGGTGTGTGTGTGTGTGTGAGTGTGTGTGTGTCAAATAGCAACAAAACAAGGATTCCGAGGCTAAGGGCTTCACATTCGCCGGTCGCCTGTGTTGGGTGAAAGTTCCAGGCACAAGTCTCCTGTTCCATCGATATTATGAGCATTAGGCGACTAAAACCTAAAAAACCCCGGACCCTGCTGGAGGGGGGGCACATCGAGATCGAGGAGGACTTTCTCATCGACTTTGTTCAGTGCACTCTGGAGCCGGAGGAGAGGTAAACTATGGAGATGGAATCAAATTTCAATTCCTCTAGGATATTTATTGCCCTATTCTGCTACCCGGTACGTGTTGCAATTATCAATTTTAATGGCAAGACCAGGCATAAATGTCAAGTCTTGGGGAAATTTATGCACGTCTTTGGTATTAATTAGCATTGCACTCGCGCACCGCCTCCACCGCCCACCCTCCACCGCTCACGCTTTTTCCAAGTATCACCAAGACGAGTTTAATAGTTGCGCCTTCAATTAGCCAGCTGGGCCGACGACAGCGAGAGGAGCAACCCTGTAACCTAATATAGTTAAGCATTCAACGCGCCATAATTAAGTCATAAATGCAATCAATGAAACTTTTGCTTGGCACGAATACGCTAGACGCGCCTTAAAAGACGCCTCCGATAGGTGCAAATGTCGAGAATTAATAGTTGGCGTGAACATTTCCGCCTTAAAGGGGGGAGACATTGCATCGGTCCTGGAATTCTTCACAGTCTTTTCATTGGCAAATCACAGCAGTAAGAACAGTTGAACGAAATGGGGAAATATTCGAAAAATTTGAAACAAACTTTATCTGTATAGGTATATATAGTTCATAGGGTCCTTCTGGCTTTTACATACATTTGCACAAGACTCTTTACACTTTGAATATATTTGCCAATAGTTTGGAGCACAGACTGATCTCGATCTACCGAACTTCTGCAGCTTCCGTGTCAACACAGCAACTTTCTGGATCAAGGGCGTCCGCAGCTTTTATATCTAAACATGGTTCTGGACAAAATTTGGTTCCCTTTTTAATGAAAGTCAGAAAAAAACAGATACCCTAAAACAAGTTGAATTTACTTACAAGGTGACGTATTCCCCACAACTGCTCTCTTTTGAGGGGCCGTATTTTAGATATATTGACTCTCAGAGAGCCGGTCAACTGTCTCTAGAGAGCGAGTAAGGAGCACGTCACCTTGTAAGTGAATTCACCTTGCTACAGAGGACCAAAAAAAAGGCAACCGAAATGGCATTTCTCTCATATTTCACAATTTTTACACTCTGTAAGCCACGCCACGAAAAAACGTCATATCTCCCACAGTTTTGTGGAAATATTTTAGAAATATTTAGTAGTCAGGACTATTTTTCGATTTGTTTCCATGAGACACTTTGCTGGTCACAGTCTATCAATAGTGTCTTGCGCATGAATGTGACTCAGAAAACTGCAAGTGTGTATGCATGCTTGCAAGATAATCGATTGCTCGATTTGCTCAGTTGCTTATGCTCAGCTGCTGAGAGTCGAACGAAATAGTCCCCTTGAAGCTGTTATCGTAAGACATCTTTGTGTGTTTCTCTCATATAGAATCATGAAACAGAAAACACGAGAAAAGCAAAAACAATTGTTTTGTTCAGAAAGCTTTCTATTTAAATTTGTTTACAAATTGTTTGAAGCTAAGTGGCAGCATGCAAGCTGGCTGAAAAAGGTAACATTAATAGCAGTAAAGATCGAAATCAACGTGGTGTTAAGCACCCATTTAGCGTGTGGCAGTGAGACACCGTGTTGGTCGCTTTCAAAGGTCGAACGGATGAAGCCTTTTGAGTCGTACTCTTTTTGTCGCCAGCTCATTGACAAGACCGTTTTGTATGGGCCAGAAAGCGATCTCTATAACTGCTGGTGTGGCGGTTGATCTGGTAGAGTGCCTACCTCTTTGTAAATGGCGGAGTTCCGCACAACAAGTTAGCACCAAGTATTCTGCGTAGGATCTTATTTAGCTTCGTCTCCCCGGTCCTGATCCGGTATGATTGTTGGCTTGATTATTAATATCTTTGCTCTTAGTGAGAGCGCTGATCTCGCTCTAAGGAGCCAGTCCAATTTGTTGGCCTTGGTATAGGTGACAGCCACAGGTCGCTTAATATGATCAGACCAAGAAAGACTCACTTTTTATTTACCTGTCATTTTGGTGAGCAGACAGCGCTAAATATTTTGGTTGAACATAGTTTGTGAGCTCTCTGGTTGATGCTCAAATTAAAATCCATAAGGATGGTGCCAGCTAAGACTTCTCATGGGATCTTATCGATGTCCACCCTAATGGTCATACTTCGACAGCTTTGAGTAACCCCAGGGGGCCAATTTCTTGAAGCTAAAGATGTAAGAGGCCCAAATCAAACTTCAAATAAAAAGTATCTCATCATTTCAATATATATTGTAGCAACCTAAGATCCAGACTCAATCGAAAGTTACGATTAACAAGAACAACTTTAGTTGCAACATTTCAGTGCATCAAAAAGGGGATCGATTTAGTTTTCAATGTGAACAATTGAAGCATATGCGAATGCTTAAACGACTTTCCACTATCCCAGTGCCAACTCCCACGAATTAGTGCCCACATAAACATCACTTTTTATGGATTGTGTTGTATCATTAGCCAGAATATTACTTACATGTGCAATGCGTTTGAATGTTCCATTAAACCGTCTACCCACGCACACGAGTATGTAAAAATACTTCAACGAGTGTAGGTAGATGTCAAAATAAATCACATTCGTGACAGAAACGGCGGATGCGACCCTTGCAAATGTCATGGAGTTGCAATGAATAGTGCCGCCACCACAGCAGCAAAAAAAATGGATGGAGGAAGATATCAGGAAATCCCTCTGATAGTTTCTTCTTGTCTTGTTTCCTTCCGTTTTATCAAGTTCAAACTGTGTGTGTGTGTGTGTGTGTGTGCTTTGTTTATGCCACACAAACTCGCCGATTTGTAGGTCACAGGCATGACAGATTGTTTTCCACTTTCAGGCAATAATTTATGCATGCGAGAGAGGGTTGACACACCCTCCACCACCCCAACCACCCGTCATCGCGGCCTGATACTAAAAATTTCATTATCAATGTCAATGTTGGCCTCCGGGGCGGGCGGAAGGAGCGCAATCCTGTTACCTGTTCGCATATTGAAAATTGATTGAATTGAACTTTGATGACTTTGAACTATTACCAATCAAACGATTTGTTAGAGAGTGTTACGACATCAAAGCTAACATTGTGGTTGAGTGGGATAGGCCAATGGTGGGAAGTGATTTGTGGCCAAAGGGTTTCAATTCGTTCCTTAAAGCTCCACTCTTGCACCCATTTAAAAGAATATTTAACTGGCATTGCAACGAAATGACAGCATAATCCTTTGTTGGCTCCGAACCAAAACACAAAACCAACAATAAAAAAAACGACCAGAAACTGAAAGTCAGGCAATATGTGGCCACAATTTGAGTACTGTCAGTCAGGACGACATCATTGCAGTAATTTAGTATCACTTTCGCCGCAAAACTTTTGGCGCTCCTTTGGTGGTTGTCTGCCGTGTGGCCTACTCTTTTGTTTCGTGGATAAACCCGTTACTCTAATTGTCAACTAAACGACTATCATTAAGTCGAGCCAACTTATCCAGCAGTTACTCATATATCTAGTGTGGGAATGCTTGCCAAATGGGTATCCTGACCTGGCTGCACTAAAACCGTTTTATGACATGTGGAAATGAAATACCTATTTACCATATAAATAAGGCAAAAATACAAACAAATTGCTAAAAAGCCCAGCGAAAGTCAGACGAGCCCAGAGACAGTTAAGGTTCCGTACCCGCCCCGCGACCACACCATCTTCTCTGCATGCCTAAAATTACACCAAATTGCTAGTGTTGCCTGTTGTTTGTTGGTTGGTTGCTTCTGTGCACAGTACGAAGAAATATATGATGCAAAGTTGGAAACAGTGGGAAGATTTGCACAAAGGATTCGATTATTAATGGAAATATAGTTGAGAGAATAGTTGAACTAGTCAAATTACCAGTACTGTTTCATTCAGGATACCACCGCTATCTATTCCAGACGTAAAGCATGCCTGTTCTTACTGAGCCAAAGATCGTTATGCTGATCAACTCCTTCTCATCTCTTAATGATGCACTCAAGCAGTGTTTTTCTTGTATGCCGCTTACCAATCTACTGCACCATTTCACATCCCACCTTGGTATACTTGAGATATGGTTAATCTTAAGATTTTTTAGAATTGTTTACATAAGGACATTTTCACTGAAAGGACCCACGAGAAAAAACGATTTACTTAAAAAGACCACCAAAATCTATTTACTTCAAAGGACCACCGAGAAAAAACTATTAACTTACTTAAAAACACAGCTTTATCATACTTTCTTAGGGAAACAATCCATTTAAACTCATGACAGGCAATCTTACAATAACCCAATTCGAAACTCGATAGCAAATAGTACTAATCATATGAAAGTACTGTGCACAGGCAAGAACTGCAATTAAGGTCGAAATCCTAGTCTTTTACAAAATTTTGAATGATTTTGCGATTTAATGATTCGTCAGCTCCAGTAAATATGTTTGATTCATTCTGTTTGCTCCGGTTTATGTATTTATTGTACTTTATCGCGTATCAGTAAGACCACAATCTAAGTTTTGCTGTTAATTGTGGTCTTGAAACAAAGTTTCTTAACTATTTATCGATATGTGTAGCTACTTTGATGAACCCTCAGCTAAGAACAACTTATGCATTAGATCTGGAATGAATTTTCACTTGATCAGCCAGTTTCTAATATTTATACCCTTGCAAAGGGCATTATAATTTTGCCCCAGAAGTTTGCAACGCATAGAAATATACTATATAAATAAACTATATATATTCTTGATCAGGGTGACGAGCTGAGTCGATTGAGCTTTGCACAGAGTCTTCTTTTTGCTGCACACTACTAATATGTCGGAACGGACCGGATTGGATGACTATATCTCATAGCCCCCATAGGAACAATCGGTCGGAAAACTAGTTTTAGTATGAAAAACTTTTTTCTTTTCAATGGAAACGTCTCCAAACTTTGTAAGCGTAGGTTTTCTATGCTTTTTTATAATTCTACCAAGTCTTATCAAAATCGGACAACTATATGGTATAGCTGCCATACAAAAGATAGGTCTGGAAAACACTCTTAGTTAGAAAAACTTGTTTCCTCTTAATGGTAGCATCCTGCAAATTTGTATTTGTTTGTTTCACATGCTTTCACATAATTTTACAAATTTTTGGCCAAATCGGATGACTATATCATATAGCTCCCATACGAACGATCGGTCTGAAAATGGGAAAATGAGTATTTTTTGAAAATATTTAAGCGAGCACCTGCAAGGGTATAAAAACTTCGGCACAGACGAAGTTAGCTTAGCTTTCTCGTCTATATTCTCATTGGCTTTTTCACCATTTTATGATATGTGTGTTAATGCCAGTAAAGAAACGGTTCTTTAGACTCCTTTTCTAAATCTCCAAGCTCCGTCTTTCTTAAACTGCAACAGGCATTTAGAGTCCACTAAAAAGATAGAAAGACAAGCCGAGAGACCAAGCCCTCTAGGATCATTGTTTTACTTTCATTTTTGTCGATTCTGTGTGCCCCCTCCTACCACATAGCGACTTAAGCTATCTTAACAAGTGGTGCTTGCTTAATAATATCCTCTTAAAAACGAGCCCATATATTTGGCTGGCGATATGGGAATTCATTTGTGGCGAAGTATGCTTAAAACATACTACATCAAACGTTGCATATAAAGCTAGGAGTGTTCTTGACTTCTTCAGGAGATGGTCTAAAGAATTGAATTACCAATGTGTCACTAATCAGTTGTCTTTGTCTCTGGATAAACCAGTTCTGGTCTTGAGTCTCCGCAATGCATTAACTGGGCTTCAAACAGACAACTCTCCCTCCATATAAACATAGAGTTCATGTCATTGGTCTCCCTTCTTTTACTTAAAAATGGCACTTGCACTTACTCTCTCGCGCTCTCTGCATTAACTCTGCTCGAGCTCCAACCAAATATTATCTTTTCTACAAAACAAACCTAATTATTGCCATCATCAAACTCAGCACCCACCTGTATGCAATGCAATCGTTTTAAGTGCACAACTCCTTGTTCCGAAATTAAAGCTCGAACCTACTCTCGACCACTCGTTGATTCAGTAGCTGGATCTTCCCTAAACCGAGGTTTAGTCTGCGATTTCCCCCGACTTAAAGTCATCCACTGCCTTAAGATATATATACATATATGACATGGCAATGTCTATGTGGCACACTGTGCTTTCTTAGCTTCAGCTGGTGTTTGACAGGGCACCAAAAGAATCCATGAGTAGGGTGTGCGGCAAAAGGAGCTCAACAAATGGCGGCGAAGCGACTCCTTGTCCTTGTGTTGTCGGTGTTTTCGGGTGTTTGGCAACCAAAATAAAAATAAAAAGAAAACAAAAACAAAAACAGAAGGTGGAAGGCAAACGCCAAGACTTCCAAGCGCTATAGTAACAAAAAAATTATTTGCGACCCGCGAACTCGACCTCATTCGTTACCAACAGTTACTAGCGCGAAAACGCCGCCGCGGCGAGTTCTTGGTGCGGACCCATGAGGGACTAACAGCCAATCTTCTCCATGTAATTAATCAGCGACAGAAATAATAGTAATAAACATTTGCCCCGGTCATTAACATCGGCATTTTGGTCCGCCTGTCTCCTCTCCATTTCAGTTTCAATTTGCCGCGCATTAGCGCTCGCCTGGAGCGCCTGATGGGCACCAATGTGGTCAAGTTGACCGACCGCGCCTACATGAAGGAGCTGCGTGAACGCATTGACGAGGATTACCGCAAACAACTGCTCTCCCGCATAAGGGCCCGTGAGGTAAGTCCAAGATAACCCCTAACAAATCTTGTAACCCAATTAGCTGGCGCAGACACACACAAATGTGACCAATTTGTGGGTTTGGGCTTGGGTAATTCAATTTTAATAAATTTGAGAATAAAAAGGGAATAAATAATAAGGGGACAGGGCAGACCAAAGCAACTTTGTCAAGTAGAAATTGGTTTTAAGGGTATACTGGGCTATCTACATTAGAAGGAGGCGAGAGTATTACAAAACAGTTGGCTTCTAAGTCTCTTCTCATTTTCGACCTACAGTTTAACGCCGAGTCCGAAGGGCACAGTTTGAGAAGCTTTTCCATGGCTAGTTACTTTAAAGCTGGCGCCAATAGCTGGTGAAGGTGACTGGTTGTTTATATTTTTAAAGAAAAAACATTTTCATTAGATGTTTCAAGGCGGGATCACACACTGCCAGCTGCACCACTCCCTGCCACAAAGCCAAGCGACTATCAAGTAGAAAGTCGTTTTTTAGGGTATATTAGGCAATACATCTGGGCGTGAAAAGGCTCCAGAAGGCTATTAGGCAATTATATCCAAGAACCACCAGAACATCAAGTAGGGTTTGAAATTAAGGTCTAAGGTCTACTAAGCGAATGAACAGCTAAGTAGGTAAGGTACCAAAAAAAGGACAAAAAGTCTACCTCGCTAAGGTAAAAGGTATCCGAAATTTCCTAAATTCTCTGGTCTGGCGGACTTCTCGCTAAGCTAGCTTCATTGAACTCGAACTTTTAACAAAATATCAGGGTATTTATTCAGTCAAATACCATTGATTTCGATTTTTCTTTCTTTTCTTTCATTTTCCTACCCTTTTCAAGTATTCCATTCTCTTCTCATTGACGCAGCGAAAGTGTCCCCTAAAGTTTTCAATGACGATAGTCGCGCCTACAAACGCCCCGACAAACAATTGAATTCAATGAGTTCTCAGCACGAAAATGGCAAATCCAAGCCGTCAAAATAATAAAAAATTAGACCAAAAGAGGAGGAGATGGGCGCCATCAGCGAGCAGCAAAAAAGTTGCCCTTATGTCTGTGAGACATGCGAGGCGGCGCCGCCTAAGTAAAAGTACTTCAATGCGGATATAGATAGTTAGAGATCCGTCTCTATGATATTTGGTTTAAATGCAAATTGCAGTCGAGTTGGATCCGTGGGGTTTTTTTCATTTTGCTTTACGGGGGGAATCACTTACAGTTCGGAAAAGTTGTGCGCAATGCGCATTGTTGAAGGTGTTGGGTGGGTGCGGTTTTGTGTTTAGCTTTAAATTGGCTTAAATTTCCCTGTGCCACAAAAAACAGTTCGTAAGTCGGCAGACTTTCACTTTTAGCTTTGCCATTAACCGCAAAAGCTGTTGATTAATATTCTGGCAATGCCTTGGGCTATTTATGGCCAGCCATCAGAAGGCAGAATCACTTGTAATAAACTTCCTTTTCATTTGGTTTAGATGAAAGAAGTGGAACGTGAACGAATGCTGATTATAGAGGGCAAAACAGATGTCATACCTGATGAACTGGCCGATGATCCCATATTTATGGTTAACAAAGATGCCAACTTAGAAATTCAGAAGGAGCGTTCCAAGGTGAGTCAGTACCAGTACAGAAATGGGAAGTGTCACTATTAGTCTTTATTCATTGATAGCTCAAAACCAGCCGTGAGAAGAACGCTGAACGTCTGAAGCAGCAGGGTGTTAAATGGGAACGGGAACGTCTCCAGCATGCGGCCAAGGAGGCCGAACTTTTGGCCAAAAAACGAGAAAGAAAGCGTCAACAGAAACTGCTGGTGGAGCAGTATCGAAAGGAGGATGCCGAAAGGGGCATGGATCTGCTGCGGTAAGTGGCTACATGCAAAATTTAAATGTCTTTAGCAACGTATGACAAGGGAGGGGGGGCTTAAAGCTTTTTATCCCACGCAGAAAGGGGAAAAATTTATGAAGATACTGTGTACTGTTAAATGACATGCCAGAGGGCTTAAAATGTACTTCGGGTGGGTTGAATAAGTGAAAGCAAAAAAAAGCGGAGACGTCTTAGTGTGGGGTATGTGCGCTTATAAAGGCATCTTGAGGCGCTTGATGTGACCAACTGGCGCCAGCTCGCACAAGACAGGCGAGTAATGGGCATTAATCGCAGCAGCCGAAAACGTAAAGCGGTTGTAACGTAAATATTGGGCCAGTTATAAGGAAGAAGAGATAGGAAGACAGAAACTAACAAATAACATAGTAAATTTGAATTCTATCTTTACCAGAGACATATCCACTAGCTGGGAGTTGAAAAATCGACCCTTAATCTGATGTTGTTGTGATCAGTTGTTGTTTATTTGTTTCTGAGGCGGTTAGAAAGGTTTTGTAGGCTTTGGAATTTGGAGACCAAGAAATTCATCCTTCTTGAAAATTGTATATTGAATTGTATAAGGCTGAAAATATCTTTAGCAAAAGAATTGGGGAAGATCGGATAAACGATGGTCGATGGGAGCTTTATGATATAGTCAACCAATTTGGACAAAAATTTGTAGAATTAGGTGAAAGCATGTGAAACAAACAAATACAACCTATGAATACAAAGTTTGGAGATGCTTCGATTGAAAAGAAAAAAGTTTTTCTCACTAAAACTATAGTTTTCCGGCCGATATAGTCATCCGATCCGCTCGGTCTTTGGCCTTGTTTCCTTTTATATCAAAAATTTCATCATCGACTTGCTTTAAAATTATTTTCTTAAACAATTTCAAAGTTTTTTTCCTCACACCAACACAAACTCGCGTTGCCCTTCGTCTGTTAGGGTATGAGAACAAAAATGATAAGACCTTGGCCTTAGTCCCACGGTGCGTTGTCATTAAAACGGTTATGCCAGTCCATTAATATGCATGAGTTGAATGTTTCGCAGATTGTTTCCAAATCGTGGCTTATGATATCGTTTGTCCTCCTCCTTCCATCCTTCTTGACAGCATTGAAAACGAAGATTGGCGAGAGTGCGAACAAAGCCTGAAAGAGTTCCTGGAGCTGGAGCGTGCCAAAATGAAGGAGCGTTCGTTGAGAGTGTCCAAGCCATTTTCGACAGATCCGATGGACATACAGAATATAGTGAGAGCCAGGTGAGTAGCCCCTGTCGAAGGTGTTAATTGTTTACAATGTGTGGCCTTTGATTTTCACTTAAAACAGACAAAAGTTCCGTGAAACGGAGTTGAGAATACGTAATCAGTTGGATGACAAATCGAAGGAGGCCAAGTCACCCACAGCTCCCAGCCAGATGGCCGACATGCTAGATGAAATGCCGGGGGCCACTATTGAGCTGCCACGCGAGCCTTCAATGGAAAGTATCATTTATCCTGGCGGAATGCAGACCAAGTTTATGGACGATGCCAGCGATGTGTCCGAGGAGAGTGCCCTGAGCGAGGATGTGATCAGCCTGACCCTAGCCAAACAGCAATATGCCGCCGAATTGGAAGCCGAGATGGAAGATGAATTCAATCGTGGCCTGCTAATCTCCAAACAGCAGTACGACCAGTTGCGTTTCGAGGATGAGAAAATTGTGGCCCTGAGGAATGCCAAGGTGAGTGAAATTTGTTCATGTCTTTGTGCGATTTTTCATAACCCATTCCTCAGGACATTCGTGAGCTCTATCAACTGGCCGAGGAGATCATTATGGGTGAAATCATAGAGGATATACCCGATGATGTAGAAGAGGAAGCTGGCGAGGAGCAGGAAGCAGAAATTCAAAGCTCCGATCACGAACAGGCCAAGGAGGAGGCGAAGAGTTAAAGCCATTTTGTTACCAGTTTGAACCAAGTTTGGTCAAATTTTTCATTTTCTATATTTTGCGTTTCGAGGAAAGGAAAGATTTCACCAAAAGTGTGCAAAATTCGCCAAGTGGGATCAGTGGTCTAATTAATCAGTAATCTGGAAAGCGTCAGCAGGCTGTCAAATCAGAAATATCGTTCGATAAGTGTCAATGAAAGTTTAATTAAAGCTGTAACGAGGTGACGATGATAATTCAAATAAATTGATGTATCATATCACAGACCGACCAGACAGTTCCACATTTCAGAGGCCCCCGCAAGTGGGCAACAAATATTTGCGCAGCGATAAGGTGAAAGCGGACAATATGGCCGAGGGTGTTCCGGGAATCGATTGTGAGGCATCAAATTGTACTTGGAAAATGATATAGAAATTGATGCATTGGTAGAGCAATCTCTGGGCGAACTCCAATACAGGAACGCGCCACCACCACACCTAAATCTCGAGTCTAATTGGGTGAGGTAATACCATTTAACGCTTGCAAAATGGTCGGAAGCCTTTGACGCTACGTGATTGCAACACACTTGACAAGAGATATTCTTGGTTGAGTCGAAACAGGCCGCACTCACTGAGAGCCGAAAAGAAATGAAACATTGAGTATTTGAAATCTGAATCGTGACTAAAAATAGCCTTATCCCTGTCCAAAAATATCAATTTCGCCCCTAAATCCCTCTGCACTTAAACTTTTCAGCATGGCTGCCATTGGTTTTCTCTAGTGTCTTTGTTGTTTTTTGTTTTTGTTGCCCCAGGCAATCCGCAACCCTATATATGCTTATTATTCTCCAGCTTCCCCCTTTTAACAAGAAACAATATGACATTGAATTCAAATCATAAGGATTGCGGATTGTGCTCTCCATTACTTGCAGCTATTGACTTTAAAGTGTCGCGTTGATTTATATAGTGCGGCCGAAGGCACAACTGGAGCCCGCATAGGTGGCTGACAACTGCGGGGGTGGGTGCCTAAGTCGTCCTCACGTCGCTTACTTTTTTCTGACTTCCAAGTTTAATGCAACATGGATTTGTAGTGTGTGATAAGTATGGCTTCAAGCGGAGCGAAAAGTTTTGCATTTACATATGAGCACTCTGGCACACATGCAAAAATGTCGCTAAAAGCATGGCAAAAACTCACACCAAATAAGATAAACTAGCTGATAATTAAGCTCTGATTTAGGTATGAGAGAGAGAGAGGAGAAGTTTAAAGTTAACAGCTCGCTGGGAAATGTTGTAAGGAAGGGTTACAGAATTAACCCAAGATATGGAACAAGCACATACGAAAGCGACCTTTACCTGAGAGCATCTAGCAACAGAAATCTCTAGAGATTTCCATATAATCGATTGAATTTTGAACTAAGCTAGGAGATCTTTAGATGTAAAGAGACTGGAACGTTGAAGGCTACTTGGCTGTGAATAGTCGGTTTCAAATCTCTCAACTTTTGTTATCGAATCTAGAAGCCTGCCATTTTGGCGAGATTTCTAGAGATTTGTGTAATTTTATCTGTAAAAATTAGATTTCTCTATCCACATATACCCTTTGCTAGAGCTCTGATTGACTGGCGTGAAATTGACCATTGCTTCATCCTTAGTCAGCTCATTATCCATTTGGCTTTAAACGGATCAAGCTCCAAACAATGAAGCTCCAAACATATACAGCCCCAAACTGATCTAGTTCCTTAGACAAGGCAGCTGAGAAGATGCGTCAAAGAAAATGATTTGTCTTAGAAAATGTTATTTCTAGTTGCAAACATTCTAACAAAATTTGCAATTCCCGGAAAAATATTGAAGTTTATTGGTATGAGGGTTGATTTTTGCCTTAAAAGGTAGGAGAAAATAGGAAAACGGAAACATGCCTTCCATAAAAATATGATAATTTGAGAGTGAACCTCTAGACAGAACTAGTTGGCTTCAAAAACCATTCTATAAACCTAACCGGTGATTCAAAAACTGTGTGAATGACTGAACCAAATCAGTAATTCGATTCCGATCGGCTTGCATTCCTGATTTTGCACCTGATCAATGGCCAATTGTTTATAACGTAAACTTCATCATAAACATCTAATATCTAACTTCCTTTTATAGCGTCTTATGGAGCTATTACTCATGTCATGAGAATTTATCCAATCAATAATCAATATCAATAATTTCCTTCTAAGCTACGAGTAGAAGTTAATGGCTTAACAGATTAAATATGTAATCCGATCGATAAATATTACTGATAACTTGATCTTAAGGCCCAGAGATAGTGTAATAGATGTTAGGGTTCAGTTCTTGTATAGTATGCGCGGAAGGTTAGAAGAGCATTGATGCTGATTGGGAATACATATACCAAGGACATGGAACATCAAGATGCGTAACGTCAATACAAGTGAATGTCAAAGTGGACTTTCGATTTTACATATGTATGCTGTCTTTGTGCAAAATTCTGCTCGGCAGGCTTCACGCAGGCACAGCTCAACTCATGTAAACTGAAAAGGTCCACAATAAAATTTCCCATATCTTTGTAAATACCTGATAGGGGCGGAAATGTTTCCATTTGTGTGTTATCCTCTTTGCTGAGGTTTATAAATGCATCAATATGCGGCTAATTTGTAACAATTATCATTGACTTCTAATTGAAATGATTCAGTTAATGACCGTACACAACCTTTATCAAAACAAACCACAATGATAAGCCACACTACTCAGTCTAAAAATAGAATGCGAACATAACGAACATTGCCGGTTAATGTGAAATTCGCGCCAAAATGTATGCCTCCTGTTTATAATGCACACGATGCAAGGATTTCCGCGACGTCATTGAGCATAAGATTGAGCCGCGGGGCAGGAACTGCCTACGCCTTAATTTAAACGTACATACCAGGAATTAAATGACGCGACAAAGCTACCTCCTGCCCCTGTCGGTTTGTCCCCCAGATTGTGTATGCACAGTGTGTACTGTCAACAATTAAAGGTAGTCATCTCCACCTGTGACGCCAGTTCCCGCCCTTGGTTTAGCTTATTGTCTATCTTTTGGGCACAACTAATGGTAGGCATTATTTCTAGCTGATTTTTCCTTAGACAATATCGCGTCGCAGAACTTCGTAAATGTAACAAAATTTTTCATTGATAAAAACACACACAGATTACACGCCGGAAGGGTGTGACGGGGGTAACGTGAAAGCTTGGAAAAGCTTTTTACGCAATTTTTTGGCGCGTTGTCTTCGTTGTTCGTTCGGGCTTCGCATGTGCGTAGCCTTTATAAAAGGAGTCGGATTGCTAGTCAGCCACGCAGTGTTCAACAAGTAGTAGGAGCAACAGTTAGCTAATTGGACTCAAGGATTCAGGTTCAGTTGGTTCGCCGATATCGAGTGAAACGCAACGCAAGTGCAACACTCTGCCAGTGGAAAACATAAATAAACAACATCCAAATTTCAATTCTTTAATCAAGTGAGTTGAGTGAAAATGAAGCGAAAACATTGGGGAAAAACTGTAATAAATGACAATGACAATGATTGTAAAAAGGACACTTAAACGCGTCGCGAAATCCTAGAAATGCCGTCGCTTTCGACACAAGACTATCGTCATCAATCTTACTAAAGAAGGGAAGCATTTAATCAAATCATTCACTTTGATTTCGTGGGTGTTGCTTTTAGGAATTTCGAGGCTTTAATTTCCATGCAATCAATAATTAAATAGTGTCAAATTTGAAGAAATTGTTTTTCAAGCGAAATTTTTAATTAATTTACGATACAATGCACAGTCAAAATTTCTGATAACCAAAAAGGTTTTAGAAAAGAGGAAAAATTATTAGTTTGAAATTGCTATAAAATACACAAGGCAATAAAATTCCAGTTTATTGGAGCGCAGTTGGTGATGCTAATTGATATTTGTGTGCTAAACACGAATCTTTCTTGGAAAATGGTCCATCACGTCTAAATTTGTACCCTTTTTGGCTATTTTTATGGAGAACTCTTACATTTTTGGAAAATACCATTTCTTAGCTGTAAAATAAACTATCTAAAATATTTCTACAGTTTTTTAAAGCGACGATTTTCCCTTCTTGTATAGCCGTGTTCCCAATTACTAAAATTTCTACTGCCCAAAAGTATGCAATGCAAAATTAATAAACCTTTGATCTGAATTCTTTGAAAAATGTTCCACCATTTTGAATTTTAAAATATTAAATCTTCGCTAACAAAAATCGTAGAAATGTTTCTAGATGTTTATTTTAAAGTTAAGAAGTTGTACTATAAGGTTATATTAAAGTGAGTTTCCAAAATGCTACAAAATAGGCATTTTGAGCAACTTTTAAATCACATTACCAAAAATTGGAACTTGAAGGACCATTTCCTACAACAGATTCGGGTTCAGCATAGGCAAATCATCTGGCATTCACCAAAGCCACCCGTTTGAAGTGATGCATACAAAATAATTCCGCGATATTCGCATTTCAATTAATACCTAACGATGTCAGTTGATTACATTATTTTTTCTCAAGGCAAGTAGGAGCGGATTGACTTCTGTGCTTATTTTGCTATATCGAAAGTCCTGTCCTGATAACTTTCTTAGCTTGCGTGGGCCTTTTAAACGCTTGAAATTTTCATATTTTAGACTGTTTTTAGAACTTGACGAAATAATCAAGCTGATTTTCGGGTGATTTCAGCTCGAAATCGGCTTGGAGTTATTATTATTTTACTAACTAGTAGGAGTAGTAGACATATTTTACAAGCCTCTCGTGCTTTTTTCAAGTACGATTCATACATTAAGGTTCAATCTGAAGGTCAAGAGCAAATCAATTCTTTTAAATTGATTTTGGGTTCCTTTTTCTATTCGGTGTATAAAAGAAAAACTTAATGTGTTTTATCTACTTGTTTTTTGCAGTCGGCTTAACTTTAACATACTTGCCAAAAGTGCTAGGGCGTTCAAACCTATTTACTATATTTTGTGTATTCTTAAGCCTACCTCGAGATTTTATGGTTCAAGTTCCTTTAACATGTCTTGAAGTGTGAAGTTTATTACGTGTATTCTACTCAACTCTCTACTTCTACAGTAAGTTTATTCGAGGGCACACACACACAAAGACTTATGTCAACTTGGCGTGTGTCGATTTTTGCACTTAAGCTGCTTTGAAATTCCCAAACAGTTATAACAATGCTGCCATGAGAAGGCAGCTGCTAATGTATACTTAAGAAAAGACAGGAAGGTTCTTGAAACAGCTGCATAGTAGACCAGCCTACGTTGTGGTGTTGTGTGTTCTTGTTTAAATTTAAATCCTCACCTCGAGCCAGTTAAATCTGGCTAGTTTGGTCCACCTTTTTCAATGCAAAACTTGCCTCGAGTTGGCTGCATCAGCGCTTATTTCCACGTTATGTGAGAAAGCATATATTACTTAAGCATATATCTTAATGACTCTTTAATTTTCACTAATATTGTTGCATCTATATCAGCTGGATGGACAAAGTTACAGACTGTTAGTCTAGATTCCATAGATCCATTCCTAACCTACGTTCAAAGATATTGAAAAAGTGCATTTGACTCCAGGAGCCTGCATCGTGAGCATTGGAACTCAAGCGACCCTTAAAAAGGGACACATCTGTTGTGTCCAACCCAAAGCACCAAAGTAACATTAATATATACGTAACTTGATACGTTGGGGAAATCAAGCTCCAAGCAGTAAATTAATAGTCAACCCATTTTTGCCAAATAAGTTCTTTGCTTTATATTAAACTACAACCCTCGCAAAGACAATAAAAAGCAAAGATACAAGGTATGTCGAACTAAAATCATAGATCAGATTGGTACTTTAAGCTGAAAGCAGAGAAGCAGGTTCCATGGTTCTATGGCTATTCCTAGGGTTACTTCTAGACTATTCCTGCGTTTTTCCTTGGCTACTCCTTGCGCTTTACCAAACAATCAAAAAGCGAAGTCAATGCTTTACCTGACTATTTATACCCTGTTCCCATTGAAAATGGGAAAAGGGGGATCATGAAGTTGTGCGAATGTATGTAACAGGGAGAAGGAAAATTTTCCGACCCCATAAAGTATATATATTCTTGATCAGCATGAACAGCCGAGTCGATATAGCCATGTCCGTCTGTCCGTCTGTCCGTCTGTCCGTCCGTCCGTCCGTCCGTCTGTCCGTCTGTCCGTCTGTCTGTCTGTATGAACGCGTCGATCTCAGAGACTATAAGAGATAGAGCCACAAATTTTTGCACGAAGGTAGATTTATGCTGTACGCAGATCAAGTTTGTTTCAGATTTGAAAAATTCCACCCCGTCCCCCTTTTATCCCCAAAAAACCTAGACCTCCTCTATAAATCCAAGACCTAAAAAGCCGTCAGATCCACAATTTTCAAGTTAGAGCCTCGTGGTTTAGTATACATCAAGCTAGGCTCAATATTTATCTATTCTGAAAAGTACAATCAGATCGGACCAAAAACACCGGAGTTATAAGCGAAACAGTTGGGCTGATAATAGCCCTCAGGACTAGAAAAGTATTGCCTACATTTAGGATGACATTTTCAAAAATTCAAAAACAAATAAATGAAAATAAATGAACAGGGTATTTTGTGGTCGGGAAACTCGACTGCAGCGCCCTTACTTGTTTTAAAATGCACCATTCCATTTTGATGGAGCTACTCAAATACATCTACGGCAACGGTTTAAGTTTTAATAACAAACAAGGGCATAGGCCATAGCACTTTAACTCACACAACGATCCCAGAAAGGAGTCTCATAGCCCGTGGCTTAAATCTTGATATCCGAGTTGGCTGCCAGGTTCATTTACGACTACTTCCGAACCACATACACCCACTAACCTGCAAGGACACATGCCGTGGGGATTCTGAGTTGACATTTATATACTGTAAAAAAAAACGCATTGCCTTATTCAATATTGTGTTGTTCTTTTAATATTTTTGCCCCACCACGGATTTGCCGGGGGGCGGGGGGAATCGTAGTGTGGGCTGGCCTTAAGACAAAGGTGAGCAAACGCTTGCTTCGGCACATTTTCCGTAAATATTTATGCTTTTCTTTATTATTATTTGCCAAAGAGTCTCTCTTTCACATTGGCTTATTTGCTCCTGTCATTTATGGTTGTTTTCGATGAGGAATAATTTGCTCACATTGTTGACTCTGTTAAAAATAAAGCAACGTTATTTTATTTGGCGCCCGATCAAGCAACTGCAACTGGGTAAGGAATGTTATTTATTGCTGAGACAAGGCCATGTGGCATAATTAACAATGATTGTGGTCCAAAACTGATGATAACACTTGTGCGCAGGGTATGGAATAAGAGAAGTTGGATAGCAAGGTTTCTTGATATATTTGGTGGAGAGAAATATATCTACACTTCACTTATATTTCACATATGTTCACTTTAGGAAACAAGGTTTTGGTGTGCTGAACGAGAATCTGTTTTCGAAAATGATCCATCACGTCTAGATTTTTGCTAATTTTAGCTTAAGGTTGCTTAAATTGCATATTTTGACCTTTTATAGGCACTTTAGGTATTAGTTCTGAATTATGAAACTTGCAAGCTTTCATATGTCTTAGCTTCTTTCTTTAATTTCTAGGAAAAGCCATAGCTGGCATAGATATTTTTCGGTACTGATTTTTGACCATTCGATGTGAATACTGATTTGGTATCGAATACTGTGTTTATTTCAAAGTATGCAAACTTTATTTCCTTAAGCTATTGTGTATTAAAACGAGAAAGCTAAGCTAACTTCGTCTGTGCCGAAGTTTTTATACCCTTGCAAGTGCTCGCATAAATATTTTCAAAAAATACTCTTTTTGCCCATTTTTCGACCGATCGTTCATATGGGAGCTATATGATATAGTCATCCGATTTGGCCAAAAATTTGTAAAATTATGTGAAAGCACGTGAAACAAACAAATACCAAATTGCAGGATGCTACAATTAAAAACAAAAAAGTTTTTCTAACTAAGACTGTTTTTCAGACCTATCTTTTGTATGGCAGCTATACCATATAGTTGTCCGATTTTGATAAAACTTGGTAGAATTATAAAAAAGCATAGAAAACCTACGGTTACTAAGTTTGTAGACGTTTCCATTGAAAAGAAAAAGTTTTTCTCACTAAAACTAGTTTTCCGACCGATTGTACCTATGGGAGCTATGAGATATAGTCATCCGATCCGGTCGGTTCCGACATATTAGTAGTGTGCAGCAAAAAGAAGACTCTGTGCAAAATTTCAGCTCGATAGCTTTAAAACTGAGAGACCAGTTCGGGTAGAAACAGACAGACAGACAGACGGACGGACAAAGCTCAATCGACTCAGCTCGTCACCCTGATCAAGAATATTTATAGTTTATGGGGTCGGAAATGATTATTTCTATGCGTTGCAAACTTCTGGGCAAAATTATAATATTCTTAGCAAGGGTATAATGAAGCCATTGCAAGTCTGTCATAAAAATTCGACTTTGCATATGATATAGTAAACTAGGAACTTGATTTGCCTTTGGACGACCATCAGCCTTCCACTTCTTGCAGTAGCGAACCCAATGTCCTTTCTTCTTGCAGTAATTGCAGGTATCCTCCTTGTAACTGCGATTAACCTCATATTTCTTGTTACCTCTGAGCATAAGTGCCTCCTGTTCTCCATCTTCGCAAGCATCATCTCTCAAACTTCTTCCAAACATGCACAGCTGCATTGTCAGCTCATCAAACGTTTTCTCTGTATCCTTGGTCAGAAGCATCCAACTCTGGCGAAAATTCTCGAAACTTCTTGGTAAGATATGTAAGGCTTTACATACCAAAATCAAATCTGGAAGCTTTTGCAAATCCTTTGCCAGTAGACCATTGTTCAACTCAACCCATAAATTCTTAAGTTTGGCAATATGTGTTGAAACATCACTGCCCTCTGTCCAACTAAAGGCGAAGAAATCTGAACATATCTTAAAAACTTGGTCTTTTGACGTAGCTTCAAACTGTTGCTTAAGTGCTTCCCAAGCCTCATGCGCTGATTCTTTGTCCATAATCTTTTGGTACACCGCATCTGTAACTGCACTTGATATCGTTGTCTTGGCATAACTATTTGCCTTTCTATAAAAATCACTCTTCTCTTTGTGGCTTCTAATCTGAGCTGCGTCCGCACCCTCTGGCAACGCCTCAGGCTTAACTAGCTTACAGTCAAGCACATCTAAAGCTCCATCGTGATAATCCAGCATGTCTCGAATCTTCCTTTTCCACAATGGCCAATCTGCTTCACACGCCAATGGCTTAATTCCTGAATGCTTCAAGTAATCCATCTTGATATCTTATTTGTGTTACGCAACGTGTCTTGGGACCATAACCTGATATAGTAAACTAGGAATTCTTTATTCTTATAACTCTAAAGAAACGAAACGTGCTTTCATCTTTTCTAGACCTTACGATAGAGATGATACTCAATACAATGCGTGATAGTGATGACAAAACTTATAACTATCGATACAATATTTTTAGCTTAACATTAACAACTTTCGTGACTTTAACAGCATATTCACTCAGATTGTTGGTTTTTCAAAAAAATGTTGAGTTAAGACAAATGTAGAATATATACTTGACCAAAATTATGATTTTTATATAACATAGCATACTTTAAAGGGCATTAAGCATGCCATATTTTGTGTGTGTAAACCTAGAGTAACCCTGCAAACATTTTGTCTATTTCTACTAAATATATTTGATAATTTTACAGATTTTATGGGATAAACTTTTTTAAAAATTGGTTCTTAAAATGTGAATTCAAGGGCTATAGTTCCTGCAAACATTTTGTCGTGTTACTTATCTCTCTCGTCAATGCGAGAGTTTGGCGATAGCTCGAGGGGAGAGTTTGGAACTAGTTTGGCGATTTTCACAAACCAACTACATTAGGTATCACATTTTTATCTTAAAAGAGATAAATTGGCGTTATATGTTATCGTATTTTTATCTTTCATTCGGTAAATTGGAAATATATCCCTCAAAAATCACCTTGAGGGCAAGAATGAGATACTTTATTATTGGTCTCCCTTTTTCATTATCCCATCTGAGAATTGGCGATACATCGCTTAACCCTTCCTAAGACAACCCGAATGCGATTCTTCTTGAACGACTTTTTAGAATATTACCCAAGGAAAATACTTTGGCAATGCGTATTTATCGAAATGCAGAATCGTACAGTTAAATAACAGAATTCGAAACATCTTTTATTTGTATGGCTTATCTCCAGAAAGAATCGCATTCTTATGCATCAGAAGAGACTTTTTCCTATCCCCAGGATGAAGCGCTTGCCTGTTGCTCAGAAGAGACTTTTTCCTATCTCACAGAAGTGTCGCTTTCTTATCGGCCAGAAGTTATCGCATAGTGTCACATTTCTTCCCGTAGGGAGATGAGAATGCGATAATAATGCGAAACCGCTAGAGTAAAGCGATACCTACTAGGCGAATATCATTCTTATCTTCCGCGATAAAAAATGTTTGCTGGGGTATAGCATTGTTTGCAAAATGTGTAGCATACTTAGCAGGGACTTAAAAAAAAAAATGTATTATATAAAAAAATATACTTTTTCCTTTATAAACTTAAGGAACATTTGAAGAAAGTGGTATTTTTGTGGTCTATAAAATCGAATATAATAGATAGAATAAATCGAACCTTGCCCGCGTACATACAAAATTCGCCATAATTTTTGAACCAACCTCGTACACGGTAATCTCAGCATTCATGGAAGCAAAATGTCGAATAGTCTGGCAATAGTAGGTGTCTGCTTATTCTTTTAATGAGAAGCGCATTAACACACACACATCCTTACAAACTGTAAATAGTGCAGCAGATAAAACATCCCACTGCTCTGAATGCTTACACAATTCAATCTGCAATTTCCAAGCAAAGCAGAATTGTGGGAGAATGCCGACAACAACTTAAAATCAGTTGTTTACTTGATGTAGCTAGAAAAATTCAGCATTGTGCTGTGGGCCCAGAGCTTGAAAAACCCATAGGAATTTCTACTCTAAGGAATTGGAATTTAAAATTCGATGTATTAGAGGTTAACGGTATCGGCGAGGCTTTAAAGTTGCTAGACAAAATTGCAAAATATTATTGATCTTAATACTTTTAAGTCAAATGTGACTGTTTTTACGAACTTTATGCTAAGTAAACCGGCAGTTTTAGTCGGTTCTAGGTCATGTTAGGCTCTCGTACAACTTTAAACATTGACACACCATACTACAAAGGAAGCTGGTAGATGTGCAAATGCCGGCTTAAACTAAAGGTTTACTTTTAGGTCTTTAAGTTTTGGTTGAATTTAAAATATTTATTTTCAAAATGATTTGAAACATATAAAAATGTGTGAAAACCATTGTGGGCATAGTTGAAAACAGGGCTGCAAACCGGTTTTGAACAGAACTGGTTCGAACCCGGAATTCCGACTTTCAGATTACTATGAACCGAACCTCGAACCGAACCTCTTAAAGTACTAAAGCTGAACATGTTCCGAACCTATAATTTCGGTTCGGTTCAAACAAAAACTAAGGACATGAAAAAATTTGACATATTTCCTAGCAACTTCTTCTCTTATCCTGATGGTTCTGAAAGACTGATTCTTACAATCGGCAGGAAAGATTAATGCAAGCATCTATAAAAATGTTCAGAACTACCATTAGAATCCCTACACAAATAAGCCTCTGTTTTTTAAGATCCTTTTCTCCAAAGCTTATTGAGTTATTCACAAAATAAGAGCTTAACATTACTGTGGAAACACTTTTGGTACGTAAATCGACGCAATTTCCTTACAGTTTATTTCGTATTTAGGTCGATTACAATATAAACTTGTATTAAGCATGGGCTGAATCAAGGTTCGAACCAAAACCGTGGCCCAAAAACCTTGAACCTCAAAATTCTGAATCTGAACCATTGTTTAATTTTGGTTCGAACCCGCGAGCCGGAGCTCCCAAAATATTTTTGGGTTTGCAGCCCTGGTTGAAAATCAATTTTGATTGATTTAAAGTTGATTTTTCAGTGACTGTGTCTTTCGATTCGGTACGTCTTGGTACATCTGCAAGCAAAGGTCAAACCAAATGCAATAGTCTGCCTTATGAAACCATATCTTAGCCCTCACTTCTCATTCAACCAGCCCTCAAATATTTATACAAAACGTTTTTCTCCCATCATTTACCTCCAACACCTTTTTCAATTGCCGCACAAATTCGACAGCCTTGACAGCTGAGCTTCAATCGAATAAATGTCCAATTATATCAAAAAAAAAATAATACAAAGTTCTTTGATTACGCAACTTAAGCTTACCTAATTGGGTGTGCCAGTCATAGGCATTGTTGCTCAGTGTGCATACCCATAGTTTACCGCACTTATATACCTTTCTGGCTTTCTGCAACAGACCCGAGTTGGCTGTAATTAACACTAATACTTGTCAACTTGTACAGATACCACAAATATTCCTTTGGGTTGGGTTTGCGGCTGTACTAGTTGCTCTCTGTGCTTTCGCCTAATTTTCTCATTCGAGCAATTAGCTTGGGAACAGGTGACAGGGAGAAATGTCCAAACATCCAAACAACAAATGGTCACAGTTTATGCGCTTTCTCCCTCTAGCCACAAAATTAATTTCATTTCACCTTAGGGAAAAGTCGCAAAACGCCCACCCGAAAAGTGGGCGAAAGCTTCCCGTTTTTCTGGTCTTTTGTGTCAACAAGTTAATTAAAGCATTTTAACAACGATTCGTGTGTTTGCACTGTTCAAGTGGCGCACCAGAAAAAAAAGAGAAGAAAAATACTGCTGCCCACCTTCAAGTGGCAATAAAAATTAAATAATTGAAAAAGTTTTCTACTAACTCGAGGGTAACTGATGTTGGGCTTTGTTTTAGGCATCGTATTTGCTCGGACAACATTAAATCATGTGCCTGGCTTGTTTAAAGAGCCCGCGGTAAATCATTTTCTTGAAAATTCCAGCCTACTCACATGAGTGAAAAATGTACAATTGAATTTCCCAGCAAAACACGTGCAGGAAGGAAATTTGAATGAATTCGTTAAACAGCAGAAAAGTTTTCAATTTCGAGAGACATTTTTTATGAGCTGTTGAAACAAATGTTGGGCAATGGGCCATATTTGGCCTAAGAGGCATTGAAATTCTAAATTCTAAACAACATTATCCTAATTTCTTCAGATTCTCATAGATAAAATAATGTTTATTCAATGTTAGCCGCCGTTTAGACAAAGAAACACGTTTATTTTACCAACTTTGCTTGTTGTCCCAGGATTACCAGCATAACTCACAACAAATTTTCTGCTAATTTTAAAATATATAAACCACTTTGAATTTTTGTGTTTTGTTTATTTCGGTTAACGAATTAAGCAAATCTTCAGCAGAGACGAGAGACCGCAAGTGCCAAAAGTTTCATGCAACTCATTTATATTGTTCACAAGAAAAATGTTATTAAAGGGAGAGAAAAAAGCGACAGAAATACCATGACATGTCCCAGCTAATGGGGAAAGGGCTCCCTTACTTCCATTGCTGGGCTGGGGTTTTGTTTACAGGGTGCAAATCCGCAGCGAAAGAGTTAAGCCGACCTTCTGCCTCTCGGTGTATCCTCCCATCCTCCCTCAGCCCACACCTAATTAAAAGAAACGACGACGCGAATAGCGGCCTCCGTAGAAAAACCAGCTACAAGAACAACCATTACAACGCACAGTGGTTAAAACTTTTAAGCAAAAGGCATAAACTAATTATTTTTAAATATAATTACAGTTCATTTGGTTGGTTTTTTTTTATCACAGAAATGGGCTTAAGAACCCTTCAACCATCGGATAATATAGACCGGAATTACTTTTTATAAAATAATTTAAAAAATAAGTAGTGAGGGTATCATATTTTGCGGTTAAGAAACAAGTTTCTAGAATTTTATATAATCTATAGTACATGCAACGTAAAATAGTTGGGAAAAGGCTCAAGTACAGGCTGTAGGTGAATTGAAGAGATTAGAGAAACTTTATGTATCACAACTTAACTAAAATGGAATAACCGCAGTGTTCAGCAGAAGAATTGATCGCTTATCAGGTATCAGAAAAAAATTGTATATCAAACAGCCATGCTCCGGCTTTCACTTATTTTTACGAATTGCGATTTCAGCAAATTCGCACGATTTCAGTTTAGAGCGCTCCGAAATTCGCCAGTTTTTGTCATCGATAATGTTCCATTCCCAACTTGTTTTGCTGATGAGCGCCACTAGTCATGCTATCGATAGTTATATATCGATATATACCATGGCCAAATCGCAAATTGTTGTTGTTGTAAGCAGTTTTCCATCTCGCTCAATTTTGTGTATCTCTATTAAATAAATTGTTTAAAATATTGCCTCAATGCGAATTGAGTGGATGAGTCCGTAAGAAAAATCTAAGAAGATTAAACAACTGAATAAAAATAGTTCCGTGGGCTGTCTGTTTGTGCATTAACCTATATTTTGCATTTACTTTTCATTTCACGGACTCAGATGTCGCCGGTTTAAAAACGGCAAAACTTTGCGATTTCCGAGTGTCGGAGCACCAAACTCTTACGATTTGATGATCAAATCGCAAAGTTTTTGCGAAAGCGAAAATGGGAGCATGGCTGAAAGTGCCAAATTTTTGGAAAAAGACTTTGAAAAAGACAATTTTTAAAAGCAGCGCAGACATTTACGCTTGGAAAATGCATTAAAGTAGTCAAACTTAAGTTTTAAACTATTTTTTACATCATTCAAATTTTTAATCGCCCTTCAGAAAAACTAATTTTAAAATTAAGCGCACAAAATTAAGCAAGATACGCATATCGGTATCGAAAATAATCTATCGATATACAGTTGAAGCTGCTGCTGAACGCAGCAAAAGATGGAAGTTGAATGAAACGATGGCCTGGAATTTAAAGTGCTTGCTTTATTAGAGAGTCATGGAACACTTGACTTCGAATAGTTTTTGGTCACAATTCGGATTTGAAATGGTACCAAATGCTTGGCATCCCTTATATGAGTTTCAGCCATGAATTTAACAAAGACATATCCTACTAAGTCATGAATTTAGGTGGTCAGGCATGATTTCAACACTGAGCTCATGGTTGAGTGTCATGGCAACCAATGAAACATTTATGAATTCAGTTATTCCTATAGCTCAGGTCCTTAAATTAAGTACTGAAACATTGAACTGCAGGAACTATTTAGCTTTGAGGAAGCTTCCTTTGTTTTGAAAACATCCACTGAATGTCAAACGTGTTTCGAAATTCGTAAGACGATTAAAAGTTGTGGCCAAAATGTCAAATTTGTACATATTACTTTTCTTAACACACTCTTCATAAGAAGACTATACAATTTCCCAATACTCCAAAAAGCCTGCAATATCCAGCGAATATCCTTTTATGTTTGAGGAACTAAAGTTTGTTATTATTTAACATATTTTTGTTTCTTTTATTTTGAATAAATGGACTATTCCCTGGGGTTTTTAACGACCTGAATCTGAAACTGTTCTTAAGCTAAACTCTCGCTCTCACGGACGTCGCCAGCTTTCGTGTCAATAATATGACTTACTGGTTCAGGTCTGTAGGTAGCTTGCTTATCCATACAGGGGATCTTCTCTTAACAAGTTTAAGAAACTGATTCGTGGCGAAATTTGTTTAAGGAACAACATAGATTGAAGCAGATATATAGATTGGTGTCTGATATGTTGCAAATGCCTTGTTGAAACCCCTTTTATAATGCTGACGCCAAACAGCGTGCCACATTTACAAAGGCTTTCAAATTTCGTACCAACTCCAGTCTCAATTCCAAACTGAAGTGCATGCCCCCCAAGTGAATTTCCAATTCAATTTGGCCACATTTTGCCCCACATTGCGGTACGATTGAGGCTGAAGGTGGAGTTCTCAAACGTGAACGTGAACAGCAAAAGTTGTCTTACAGACGCGTCGCGGTTCTCATCCTTCACTTTCACACCTCCCCCTCCCCACCCTTTCGCCTTTGGTTGTTTGCGTGTTTATGTGCGTATTGTTAGCTTAAACACAAAGAGATGACGCCCACACGCAGGCGAAAAAGAAGAAGCTGAGGCAAAAAACACAGACAAAGCGGGATAATGGGAAGCGTAACCCAAGTCGAAGCGGTAGTGATGGTAATTACCCTCATGTACATACATCTCTATTTATGCATTTCCAGCAACTACTAATCCCGGGGACAACAGCGAAGATACATAACACACACACACAGCCACGCAGCAAACAGGACAGGACACAGAGCAAACATGAAGGCCGACATTCTAACGCTCTGCATCCTGGCAACCACGATCTTGGGCAACACACGGCATGTCATTGGCTTTCTGACTTCGCAGTCAGTCACGGGCACAGCAGCGGGTGCATCATCTCCGCAGGAATCACAGCAACGATTGCACTCATTGCCCTTGCTTATGGGACGTCATTCACCCTCCCCGGTTGCCCAGCCGAATGCCCAGGAACGGGCAGTTTATGATCCTGGCGATGGTGAGTAACAGTTTGGATTACCCGTGGGTTTATACGTGTGTCGTTGGGGTAGAAGTAACACAAGTTGATGTGAACTTGAGTGGCTGGAGTAGAGGATTGTGAAATTGTTGTAAGGTTTTCAATAACTTTTCTCGTGTTCTTTAAACAGCAACATGATTCAAGGTATTTGATGCAATTTCGGTCTTTCAGCTTCAAACTCTCTGCAGATTCAAATTTTATACTCTTTTTTCTAAATTTATTATCCTTAATACAGGAGAAATCCGTTAGGGGGCGTCCCTGTCTGAATTACGCCCCAGAGTTCCACCAAATCAATTCTATTTTCAAAATCGACCGCCAAATTTGCTAAATTTGCCTTTCCATATCATTACGTTTCGCATAAACGGCTTGCAATTACTCAAATTCATCAATCAATCAATTGGAAAATAAGGTCGAGCTATATTAATTCGAAACGAATAGAAATCACATTTTTGGAAATTATTGTGGGGAGGTCGGAGGTGGTGAGGTGGCCACATGATGATGTTGTTAGAGCAGCCGCGTGTGACGTAAAGTCAAAAAACGTCAAATCAAATGCGTCAAATATTTTGTAAACGGTTTTGTGGGCGTGCTAAGAGCCACCCGGTGCTGTTAATGTGTGTGCGTGTGTGTGAGAGTTTTCGGACAGATTAACTTACTTTCAAAAGTGTGCACTGACCGGAAATGTTCAGCGACCATTAAAAGTATGCCACATTTGCGTGTTTATGTGTGTACTAAACACACTGTCGCCCGAAAGTCGGCCACAAAAATGGTTCGAAAAATGGAATGGAATTTTGTGTACGGCCAGGCACATTTTGATGAAAAAAGGGTACTAATACTAAGTACATACTTACAGGTGTATTAACTACCACATTTGCTTTTGTAAAAGCCATCCTTCTTCATCTGTTTCAATCTTCAATCGGTTTTCAGTTAAAAGTGAAGTTCGTTTTTAACCCTTTTAATAAACTTGCAGATGCTATTTTCTTAGAAGGCAGCATCTCCGACCACATAAAGTACTATATATGGGCATTTCCATTCTGTCGAACGCGGCCGTCGTACACATTAAAAGTAAAAAAACAAGCAAACTAAAGCGCACTTTTAATTCGTTCTTTACTTCATATTAAAGGTCTTCGCTAGCACTTTAATTATTGCTAAAAGAGAATAGCAAGTGAAGTCGAGTTAACAAAATATAGACAAAATAAGAAGCGGTTCGAACGCGACAAAAACAGAAGTGATTTTCGTGCCTATCTATATAAAGACAAAGTTTAGCGAATCCTGAGGCCCCAACAAAGCCCAAATTGATTTAATATCTTATCACTGAATTGCTCTTTCAAATGTATTTTGTTTGATTTGGAAATCTTCTCTTCTCTCATGTCGAACGCGACATTTTTTCCATCAAGATAGTTATGTGGTTTCTGATTAATGCAAAGCAAAAACTTACAGTTAATTGCAATTACATAGTGTGATATAGCCTTTTATCCAACCTTTTTTAACCCTTCGGACCCTTAGAACTGTTTTAGATATCAAAAGTCAATGAAATCCATAGGCAATTTTTTAAGAAAAAACTTGCCATAAAAGTATAAAAATGAGAAAAACTGTGATTGCGCGAATTTGTGTTCGAAAATCTCAAAACGGGCTATAAGCAAATTTGCTACTGGCTTAATTTAGTTTAATTTAATTGTTTCCATGGGAAAATGTGACAAAATATAGTGTTTTTAACTACTTTTAATTTTTTCGTGTTGGTGGACCTTTTTGTGGAAATGCCCATATACATTCTTGAACAGCATCAACAGCCGTGTTCCCTCCTTTGTTCTATGACCAATCTTTATACCCGTTACTCGGAGAGTAAAAAAGGGTATACTAAAGTCGTGCAAATGTATGTAACAGGCAGAAGAAAGCATCTCCGATATCATAAAGTATATATGTTCTTCATCAGCATCAACAGCCGAGTCGATATAGCCATGTCCGTCTGTCCGTCCGTCCGTCTGTATGAACACCTAGATCTAAGAGACTAGAAGAGCTAGAGCAACCAAATTTTAGATGAAAGCTAGTATTGTCTGCAGGCAGATCAAGTTTGTTTCAAATTTCGGCCACGCCCCCGCAATAAAAAATGTTGAATAACTCCCACAATTTTTAAGATATCGAGCTCAGATTTGGCAGTGTAGTCTATGAGACCAAAATCTACAATCTCACAAATTTTCAAAAGGATCAGATAATAAATGGCCGAGTTAAAAAAATGTTGCATACTTATCCGAGCCGCATGAGGTTATTAAACACTAATTGAACTGAGTAACGGGTATTTCGAAGTCGGGCATGGCCAAATTTAACTTACGCTCTCGTTTTTAAATTAACATACTACTGGTATAACTTATGAATGGATCCCCTATAGCAATTTGGGCCTTCTTCCAGGCTGTTTCCAATTGGCAAGCCACCACGCGCGCACTTTCCTTAAACGAAAGTTTTGTGCATCTGGTGCCGCATTAACATTCAGTCAGCCCACACCTTTTCGTTGGCAAGCAAATTTGGTGCACGAGTCGTATGAGTAATTTTTTTTGATATTACTTATACGCAGCGTTGCCTTTCAGCTTTATATATTTTGTAGTCTAACAAAATGTTTTCGTACTCTCATAAGGTGACTCTGATTTGAACTTTAGTTGTTGATCAACTCATTGGGTAAGAGGTAATCTAAAACACTTTTTAGGGCCTTCTTAACCTCTTTCTAAACATTTGAACTTAAACTCGAGTTCTTTAAAACCCATATTGAACGCCAGTAGACACGCCCACACCCACTCACGGACGGACCCGGCCATACAAAACCGAACGGACAGTGACAGACAGGTTGCCAAATGAGACAAAAGACAGTCCAAGAGTCTCAGTTCCACTGAATGACTGTCAAGTCATGAGCCAGGGAAATGGGAGCTGGGCGAGAGTGAAACTCATTGCCGCCAGTCAATTTCCGCCACTTCATTGCAAAAAAAAAGTGGCGCCCGCGCAAAAATATTTATATTGTAAGCCGCCTCAGTCAGAAGGCAGACAGACAGACAAACAAACAAACTATACCAACTTTCAAAATGTCAAGCCGCAGCGGAAACTTGTTGGGGGATTGTGGCCGGATTAGAGGCAACTCGGGCAAATATTAAAAACCATAAATTTGCTCATTTTACGGCAGAACTGTTGCACGCGCTGAATGCTGAACAGCGGCTGGGGCTGATGCCGGAGGAGCCCGACTATGCGGATACCGTTTACAATGAGCTGGAGGTGGCCAGTAAATTTGATATGCTGAAAAAGCTGGAAGAGGATTTGCGTGCCGAGCAGGAACTAGTCGACAAATCCGCTTTGCTGATGAAAATGCTGGAGGTGAGTGTGCATGGGCGGGGGGGATGAGATGGGAAATTTGAAATGTAATTTGAAAAGAGGCCAACCAAAAAACAAAGACAAAATGACAAAATGTCAAAACGAACTAAAGCAAGTTAATTAGTTGGCTTAATTTGCAAACACAGTTTGATGGAATTTTGCTTGAATCAGTTTCATATGCTGAATATTGACTTATAGTTTGGAAAAAGTTCAACAGTTTCTTTCTCGGTGTTAAAGGAAAACTGTGTCGAAATAGTTTATTAAAGAGCGGAAATTCTTGTTTCGGTATTATCTTTAAATCCAAAATCAATCTAGAATTTTCTTATCAAATTATAAACCAAAACATACTTAATTCCAGACCACTTAGATCTTTGCTTTGAAATCAATAGCCATCCCTTCAAACACTCTCGACGTTTCTTTGTTTTTTTACGACTTGTTTTGGATCAAGCAGATTTTGAGTTAGATTTAATATATAATATAATATATAATATATTAAATATATATTTAAGAACGAAATGATCTTACTTTAATCTACTTTATTCTTGATTCAAGATTTTTATTCTTACTTATTAATATTTTTTTTTCAATTATTTTCCAAACTATTCGCTCTAAAAAAGGTTTTTATAAAATTGTAAAACGAAACGAACTTATGAAACAGTGGCGTACTCGGGGGGGATTAGTTTTGCATAGTAAACCCCCTAAGCTGGGAAGTATATTTATATGGTTCTCTCTCTCCCATTCAAAACTCATTTAGGATCCAAATTTGGTTACACTACCCCTGGTCTATGTGGAGGAAGAAGATCCGGAAGCGGTCGCTCAATCCCCCTCTGGTGATGACTATGCTGAGCTTGAAAATGCTGTACAGGATTTGGTTTTAGGCCAAAGCAAGTCAAAGCGTTCGCGTTACTATCGCCGTTATCCCTGGAAGCGTCACAATAAAAACCGTGGGTAAGTGTTGCGCCTCACTGAAACCCAACACAAAGCAAAGAAACCCAATCCCAAAGCCCTGCTTTTAATTTATTAGCCAATTTCCGTAGTCGAATCTTGGTTTTCCAGAATGTTCCCAAAGTCGACGCCCCATACGACTTCTGGAACACTCTCTCTCTCTCCAGTATCTACCCCCCATTTATATTTAGAACTTTTATACAATTTTGAAGTCTCTCTAATACCATTCCCAATCCCCAAGCCATGCGATGGACGTGGAACGACTTATCTAATCACAAAACTATTACCCTTATCAGTTCTTACATCAATTCTATCAACAGCAACTATGAACCGGAGCTGCGATACGCCTGTACACCCAGCAAAGAGGATATATTCAAGTTGTTGATGAATCTGCACGAGAATCGCAAGGGGAATCACAGCAAGACGGTGAACTTCTGTAATCGCAAGCGACCGGCCAAGGCAGTTTTCACCAACATACGATTTCTGGGCTAAGTGAGGCAGGCAGGAACAGGACACGCACACACACACACACACATATGTATACCAAGCATCAATTGTAAATTGCTGACCAAGTCAAGCGTCTAACTGGAGAACATCAAGCACTAACGAATTAGCAAACAAAATAAATAATAAAAATACAAAAATTATGTAGATCATTTAGAAACATTTAACATATGCACGAGTATGCCCCTCTCCCTCTCTCTCTCTCTCTGTCTCGCTCTCTCTCGCTCTAACTCTAATTGTAGACAATTAAAACTATTTTACATAACTATCTCAATGTGTTGTATATAAACGGATAACAAAAACCATTCAAAAAAAGTTCTTCTAGTATTTTCTGTGTCAAGTTAATTACAGGAACAGTTTCAACTTGTTGCCATATCATTACAAAAACTATTCGCATTAAAGTGGGACACGAGTTTTACTAACCAACCGGCTATATCAATGTGTATATAAATATATATATATATAAATGAGTTAAGTTACACACTTAATGTAATGTCGAGAGATATGAAAACCAAATAAATCTATGAAATATATATACAATTATTCGTGTGCTGCAGAAATTGATTTTCTTACTACTTCCTCCTAAACAAATCACAAATCACGGCCATTGTTCGACTGGCATAAGTACACCGTTTGTCGGACAAACACCGCTGTAAGTGTGAATTGCCAAGAACCCCGACATTGAACGGCGACTCTGAGGGGGAGGGGGCTTCTCTGTTTGCTCAGACAGCAACTTGGCATTGGAGGCCACTACTACTACTACCCAGCTATTTGAAGAGCTGCCACTGACAGCGGAAATATGGTTGTTGTTTGGACGAGCTCGTGCCCTCACTCACTCTGGACGCCGCCGGACACCCTAGCCTAGTAAGGACAAACAATGCGTGCGATTAACAGACCAAACGATGACTAGGCATAGCGAAGACTTGGCATAGATTTTGTATGACGTCAGCAAGAGTCTGAACCAGAGATGCTGAGAGATCTTAGATAAATAATGATTAAATATGTTTGAGAGAACTGTGTCTATCGCACCATTTATGTCATCATTCCATTGTGCACAGGCATTGTCCGGCTTGACGTTTACTTTAGAAACCCTTAACGACTTCATCCTTTGCATCAAAATACAATTTGGTGTACTACTTGGCTCAAGGCTCAAGTCGAACTCCCCTTAAATGGTGTTAGGCCTATAGAAAATGCATTTCACGTTCGTGGTAAGCTTTGCTTGGTATTGAAATCCACAGGGCGAAAGAGTTTACAGCCAGCTGGAAGCTGGATAAGTCAGTTATCAGACTAAATGGTAAATCAATAATAATTATTTACTGATTATATTTTCCAATCTGGGTCGCCATTTGCGCTGAGAGTCCCCATCGCCGTCCCCATAAGAACTGTTATTAAATTTGAGTTGAAATCAAAATGAAATCAAGAAACCATGAAACCATAATTTATGGATTGCGAGCCACCAACAGCAGTTGTTAAGGCAAACCGTTTACTTAATAAGTGCAGTGGTTCTTGAGAAATCTTTTATAATCATTTTGGTATAATCAGTACGAAGAATTCTGGTACACAGGGACAAAAAAAGTATATTATAGAATATTTCTGGTATCCATTTGGACGGTATATGTCTTAAATATCCCTTTAAGCAATCAACAAAGCTAAAAATCATTCAAAGTATATGGAAACTGATGATCATTTGGATGATTTTGAAGCGGATGATTAAAAGTATAGTAAACACATATCCATTCCAAAGAGATCGTTTTTTGGATCTTTATTTTCTGTGTAGTAATTATATTGAATTTCAGTGACAGGTTTTGTGATGTTGTTGAAAAGCGATTGACCGGCATCGTGATGGGGAGAGGGAAGAGCGCAGTGTTCACCGAGAGTCCTTAGTATTGAGTACTTAGTATCGAGTACTGGATATGGAGAACTTAGTGTTGACTTCTGAATACTGAGTATTATGGTCTGAGTATCGAGTAGCAAGTAGTGTGTATCGAGTTAAGAGTAAGTAAGTTAAAAGGCAAAGCGCATCTACACAAAAAAAAGGGGAGGTAAAGTCAATCCCAAAAAAACATGATTTAATCTCGACATTCGGATTGAAATTTCAAGCAAAGGTCGTTCTGGAGCCGAGATATCCGAGATCAAGTCAATCCAATTCGTACTTGGAATGAGAAAATCCGGGATTGACCGACTTCTGACATCGTTTGGGATTGATTTAATCCCGGATGGCTTGATTTTTTTTTTCTGTGTAACTCTGGAGACATGGAATAAACAGCAAGTGGAAGGAGGCTCAACAGGTTTCCAAAAGTTTTTGAGTATTCTCAGCTAATGGTACCTTTTTAGTAGCTGCTGCTTTGCCTGCACTTTCCTACAAACTTAATTCCCGAGTTAAGCACGAGTGGAGTGCATAAGATCTTGATATTTTGCACAGCCGAGTATTCCAAACACTGCAACCGAACCGGTTGGAACCCGGAATTCTGACTTTCAGATTACTGAGAACCGAAGCTTGAACCCAAGCTCATTTAGAAATTCAACTCAAACCCGCTTCGAACCTAAAATATCGGTTCGGCTCGAAAAAAAATGATAGATATTAGAAATTTGACCTTCTGCCTAGGGACTTGATCTGTTTTAAGATTGGTTTGCTGAGACTGACTCCTAAAATGGGCAGTAAAGTAAAACTATAAATCTAGAAAAAACGTTTAGTATTACTTGTCAAATCCGTATTCAAAATAGCCTCTGTTTTCTTAAACTCCTCGACTCTCAAGCTCTTTCAATAAATCTCAAAAGCAAGAGTCTAAGCTTATATTGTTAATATTTTCCAACGAAAACTCCGAAATGGAATATTACTTAACAGTTAATTATATATTGAATACTCACATGTGTTCTACTAACCGATTCCGACCCAAAAACCAAGCGATTCCCAAACGATTTGTGTAGTTTTTAGGACGAACTGCACCAAAACGTCGACCAAAATTTTAAGAAAGATTTATTCAGCTCCTGCCTTGATATTTCATGGCATTGACACTTTCTCCAATTAAAATGTAAGACTCGAATTCAAAATTGGTTTATTCAAAACTCTACATTACTTCAATCCGCTCGACCTAACCAAAGATGTTGCCAAACCAACTTCGTAGTGGGGCAAAGCACAGTGGTTTGGTCAACCAGAGCGTATCGACGGATAGTTTCAGCACCTCCATGTAGTCAAACGAGCAGCTACTCTGCTCAAAGGCCTTAGTCACAGTTGGTGGCTGTACTTCCACTCGCACTCCTGGATCTGGTCCCCTATCTTCCTCCTCATCCAGGGATGAGCGTGCAAAGGCTTCATTGCCATCAAAGTAATAAAATTCCTTGCGCGTGGAATTGGTCTCGACTATGCGAGCTGGCTGTTGAGCATCTAGGCCACGGGCCCAGGATGCATGCCGAGCATGACGATAGGGAGTAGCGGCCGAGAAAGGAGTCAATGGATAACCGCCTCCGGGGTATCCCGAGTAACTGGGCTGTGAGGGCCAAAAGGAGGCAGGTAGTCCAAGCTGTGGCTGATACCAGGCGGGAAGTTGTTGTTGCTGCTGCTGCTGGAACTGCTGGGGTTGCTGTTGCAAACCCAAGCCCAATTGTCCGGCCCCAGGTAAGCCTAGGCCAAATCCTGCACCCACATCTTGACGACAACCATCCGCATCTTGATCTTGGAATATCTCCAGCAAGAAGCCATTCGAAGGAATGCCTCCTGATTGACCCATACGTAGGCGCAGCGCCTTACGGCCCTGGCCCCAGTGAGATTTGTGGACATAGCCAGAACGACAGCCGCAGAAACGTTGACCATCTAGCTCCAGAAAGTCACCAGAACATGGTTGAATGGAAGCTATGCCCCCGAAACCGGCACCACCTCCAAATCCAACACCACCGCCGAATCCTGCAGGTCCTGCAGCTCCTCCCGCTTGGCCCTGACCGAAGTCAAAGAACTTGAACTGGATTCTCAGGCGACACACATTGGGTGAGCTTTTCTCTAGATGAAACACGCAATCCCTCTGCTGATTCGGCAGGATGGCATTGAGTACAGTCCTGGGAAATCCTGGACTGGATAAATAGAAATGATTCTGATTGAAACTGTTGGTACAGCAGAGTTCCAAGGAACCGCCGAATTGTTGAAGACTCTGCGGATCATAGTCCTTGAGGGTGACCGACTGTGGATGGAAGGAACTTGTTTGATATTGATCGGAGATCAAGGGTAGTTGCTGCTGCAGCTGTTGTGGTTGGACAGCAGCCGGCGTTGGAGTGGGCATGGAGCAGGGCGGTGAGAGAGAGGGTGGCGGAGGATAGTAGGCTCCTGGTAGGCCACCAGGTAAGTAAGGTGGATAGGCCAAGTTGGGATAGCTGTTGGGTGGCGGTGCATAGAAGGGTAGACCACCCAGAGGTAAGCCATTAAAAGGTCCTGGCTGCGAGAAGTTCTGTTGAAGCAGCTGCTGCTGCTGCTGCTGCTGCTGATGATGATGATGAAGTTGCTGATGTTTCTTTGGTGGCACCTTGGCATTCACCAGCACGGTGTCACCGTCTTCTTCCGCCTCGTCCAACACATCCAGTCCCCTTGCAGCCAAATCATCTCTTTCGCAGGCCAAGCGGGTGACCAACAATCGAAATCCTCCATTCGTGGTCCAAGGCGAATCATCGCTTAGAAAGCGCAAACGTAATACACCATCCGGGGTATGATACTTCTTGATACCCAGCACCTGACCGCACAGCACATCCATATCATCGCCATCGTTCTGCAAGCCAATGGCCAAGTAATCCCGACTACAATTCTCCGACAATTCCAATTTGAAGTCCAAAAACTGTATATGAAATTTGGTGGGACAACGATAGGGCGATCGTATCACATAGTCCCAGCAGGTGTTCACTGGATAATTATCCGGGTAATTGGGCGACTCGATGATACTCTGACGTTGCCGGTAGACACCCTGCAGACCGCACTGGGGCAGCTCATCGTGCACAGCCCCCCAACAGCAGGAGCAGGTCACACTTAGCAAAAGGATACAGAGACCGAACACGTTCTCCATGTGGTCCGTTGACAGCGCGACTTCGAACACAACTAACACCTCGCGGGTCACTCAATACTCGAATTGGGTGCGACTTTTTCAATTTTGTAGAGTTTCACTTTGTCCAAAAAAAAAAAAGTGAACTAACAATTTGCACTTTTGTTTGCCTTCCTACAACAAAAGCCTTCAATTGTCTGGCCTAAACTTACAACGAAACTTGGACTCCAACTTGGACCACCCATTCATAAGTCGGCACTTTAGTTCACTGAACCGGGCCAACATTTGCTGGCAAATTGTCCAGGTGCCAAAAGCATGTCATAAAATTAGTGCGGGACCTAAAGATGCGGCGGAATCTTATATCAAAGTTTGAAGACCCACATAGGATCTTTAACACCTAGATTAACAAATGTTTTGGTTATATTTCTTATCACCAACAACAGCATTGTAAAACAACTAGGCTAGTCTCTATGATTCTTGTGACGACATCAAATGATACTTCACAAACTGTGTTTGGTTTTCATAAAGGCTAGATCCAAGTTGGCCAGGCCTTATATCTCCAACATATCTACGTATTTTTAGCTACTCATAATACGCTCGTGTAGGCATTTAAATGCTATTTGTATACCTCAGTCAGGTGAGCTTTATGCGTGTGAAAATTGCGAGTTGTTTTAAATCTTTTGGCGTAAGCAGTTACGGATTTGCGTAGATAGCTTATGTTTTCAAAAAGGTTGAAAGTCTTAGAGTGAGCTTCCCATGGTACATAGGAAAAATTTGACTTTGTGGAATAGTTACAAAGTAAATTTTTAAGAATTAGAGAGAACAGAAAAACTGAAGGTGCCGTTTTCAAATCTACTAAAGGGTGATTTTTTAGCTATTAACTTTTTGGCAACACTGGTTTAAACAGCTCACGCACGTTTCGTGTTTTGTTTCACTGTCAAACATCTTCAGTTTGGTCTATAATTTAACCATGCATCGTCTTACAAACGAACAACGCTTGCAAATTATTCAATTTCATTATCAAAATGCGTGCTCTGTTAAGAAAGTTCATCGCGCGAAAAATTGTGTTCAGCGACGAAGCTCATTTTTGTCTCAATGGGTACGTAAATAAGCAGAATTGTCGATTTTTTAGTAAATATCAGCCAGAAGCATTGCAAGAGCTACCAATGCATCCAGATAAAGTCACAGTTTGGTGCGTTTTATGGGCTGGTGGCATCATTGGACCGTTCTTCTTCAAAAATGATGCGAATCGTAACGTAACTGTGAATGGTAAGCGCTACCGTGAGATGATATCCAACTTTTTTTTGCCCAAAATGCAATGACTTGCACGAAATGTGGTTTCAACAAGACGGTGCCACATGCCACACAGCACGCGCAACAATGGACTTATTGAGAGGCGAGTTCGGTGAACATTTTATTTCACGTTCGGGACCGGTCAATTGGCCGCCTAGATCGTGCGATTTAACGCCTTTAGACTATTTTTTGTGGGGCTATGTTAAAGCACATGTCTATACAGACAAGCCCGCTTCAATTGACGCATTGGAAGACAACATTGAAGCATTTATTCATGAGATACCTTGGACTAAGCGGATTTGAGGCGCAGTCACGGTCAACATTTGCATGAAATAATCTTCAAACATTAAATTATATTAAATAAAGATTTCATTAATTTTTCTGAATTTTATGTGTTTTTTTTTTGAAAAACTTTCTACTAGCTCTTAAAAAATCACCCTTTACTTAGTGCTATCTGTCACATAAACCTACAAATAACACAGCAAAATCAAAGTTATATGACACTTAACAGCTATTAAGATGATGAGAAATCGGCGCTAAGTCTTTTGTATTGCTGTTATGTTGGCATAGCAAACAGGGCACCAAATAAGTTGACTTTTTCCATACTTCGTGATTGAAGTGAATACGAATGTCTTCAGTCAAATCGAAAGAGTGAAAGAAACTAAAAGCAACAAAACCTCTCACCAATACTAAATATGAGGCTAAATGGTTACAGCAACATAAGCAAAGGCTATTTCTCAACTTATTTGCACTTATGCTGCCTTGGAATTCCCAAACAGTCATAGTAATTCTGGCATGAGAAGGAATCTAAAGTCTAAAGCAAGGGGTATGCAACCAACTTGAGACCTCGAGCCGGCAAGAATCAACAAGAAAGAAAGTCGGTCAAGCGGACTATAACATACTCTGTACCAAGAAAATTTGTCTTTTGATCATAACTCGAAAACCGTTCATCCGATCTTCTCTATTCCTTTAGCGGATCGATAAGTTATCCTGATAACTAAATATGTCCAGAAGGAACAAGCCATCTATCTTCAAAACTGTGGGAGATATGACGTTTTTTCTAAATTGCGGGGGCGGGAGGGGGCGTGGCCAAAATTGAAAATAAACTTGATCTGCCTGCAGACATATGAAGCATATGTCCCATACATGTCAAACCTATATCTTTTACCATCTCTGAGATCTGTGCGTTCATACGGACAGACAGACGTACAGACGGACATGACGGACATAACTCGGCTGTTGATGCTGATCTGGAATATATATACTTTATAGGATCGGAGATGCTTCCTTCTGGATGTTACATACTTTTGCACAAACTTATAATACTCTATGTACCTACGGTACAGAGTATAAAAAGGTTGTGGAAAAAGTCAGGTGGGCTCTTGTGGAAGCTCATTTTTTAAGCTATTTTTTCAGAGCAATTTCAAACTAAGTCAATATCGGACCTTTTTCATTTAATCCTACTTAGGTATAAAGTTAAGTTCGTTTAACAAACTAAAATACATTCAGTGTGTGAATGAATGAAGCCTATATAGATCTAAAATAAAGCTATCCTCTCTCTCTGAAGCTCTTTAAGCTCAAGTCAATTCTGTTAGGAAAAATTTCCATCGACAGCTCAGCTGTGCGCATAGGCCGTGGGCACCCCTGGTTAAGATACTTACAGAGTAGGTCCTCTTTCTATAAGAACTCGTTGATCTCAGTGGCTTTATGAAATATAAATATACATTTTGGTATACCCATTTCACTTTTTGATCGAATTCGTATGTTTCTTAAAGACAAACAAACCATTTCAGATAAATTGATTGGGTTTTAACATTTAAAACAAAATATTTGGTGCTTATGTGATATCAGGCTCCAATTCGTTTTATCCAACTCCAAATTAACCACCTCAATTACCATTGACACACTTGCCCATACAGTTCTCACTTTCCCGTTCACAATAAAACAAAAACTGTTGCCATAAAAATGCATTCGTTAAGTGCCTTTTTGTTGAATGGAGTCATAAATATCCAACAAAACGGAACTTACATAACCTTACACAAACAATATTTGTCCACATGGATCGTGGGAGCATAAATTGCACTGAAAGCACGCCCTCTTCCCCCAGTCATGGATCCAAAATAGTGTCGAGCAAACAACAGTTGAAACTGGTTTCAGCAAGCCCCAGACGAGCATAAAGTGACGAGAAGTGGATACATTTTGTAATTAGACGAGGAGACCTAACTACTTATTATGATAAGCAGAGGCTGTGACCATTTCTAGGGCAGATCAAATGATGTTTGTCTAAGAGATTAGGGAGAGCAACGCGGCTACTAATAAAACGATAAAAAGAAGAGGCAAGTGACTCAGTGATTTTCTGGGGAATTCGTTGTCTGCAAGTTCAGGATCATTTGGGAAATATAAATAAACGTATTGGAGGTGTTGTTTAGTACTAACGCCATCTACTCCAATCCTCCTTACCATACAGGAACAATCTTAGTCATAGTTATACTCTGTACCGTAGGTACATAGAGTATTATAAGTTTGTGCAAAAGTATGTAACATCCAGAAGGAAGCATCTCCGACCCCATAAAGTATATATATTCTTGATCAGCATCAACAGCCGAGTCGATATAGCCATGTCCGTCTGTCCGTCTGTCTGTCTGTCCGTATGAACGCACAGATCTCAGAGATGGTAAGAGATAGAGGTTTGACGCGTATGGAACATATGCTTCTTATGTCTGCAGGCAGATCAAATTTATTTTCAATTTTGGCCACACCCCCTCCCGCCCCCGCACTTTAGAAAAAACGTCATATCCCCCACAGTTTTGAAGATAGATGGCTTGTTCCTTCTGGACATATTTAGTTATTAGAATAACTTATCGATCCGCCAAAGGAATGAAGAAGATCGGATGAACGGTTTTCGAGCTATGATCAAAAGACAAAATTTCTTGGTACAGAGTATGTTATAGTCGGGCTTGACCGACTTTCTTTCTTGTTTTCATTTTCAATTTTGTGAACAATTTTCTCCAGAACTTTGTTCTTTAGCTCAATGTGATGTCAACAAGATACGAAATAGGGTACCGGGGCCTTCCTGGTCACCTTTGATTCATTCGATTCAACCGAAACTCGTAAACATCTTCTGACAGAGAAGCATTATCTCATCAGAAAAACGAAAAGAGATTACAAAATCTAGATAAAGCATATAAAGAACCCCAACCAGCATTATTCCACATCAGTCTCTTGGTTACATTACAACTAGAATAATGTTTGCCACTCCCCTAAGACAGCCTAAAACAGGCCGAGTCCAATCACTAGAACCGTTGGATCAGCATCATGACACTAGTCACTATCAGATCACCGATCATGGTTATGGCAAGGATGCGATTAAGGTGCTGCATGTAAGACGCCAGGGTCCCGTACACACCATACAGGAGTTCGAAGTGGGTACACACCTGAAGTTATACAGCAAAAAGGACTACTATGAGGGTAACAATTCGGACATTGTGGCCACCGATTCGCAAAAGAATACCGTCTATCTGCTGGCCAAGAAGCATGGCATCGAGAGTCCCGAAATGTTTGCCCTACTCCTGGCCCAGCATTTTCTGAACAAATATTCCCATGTGGAGGAGGCCCATGTACATGTGGAGGCATATCCCTGGCAACGTGTGTGCCAGGAGGAAACGAATACCTCACTGAATGGCAAAGCAAATGAAAAATGTCAGGGGATGGACTGCAATTTTAGCTCCATAGACAATCGAAGGCTACACAATCATGCGTTTGTCCTGACGCCCACGGCGCTGCATTACTGTGATGTGGTTGTGCGTAGGAATGGTGGGTTTCAGTTACATCTCGACCTTTAAGCATGTCTTTCACATTTGTCCGCAATTTTAGATCCCAAACAAACTGTCATCTCTGGCCTGAAGGGTCTAAGAGTTTTAAAGACCACACAATCCTCATTTGTTAATTTCGTCAACGATGAGTTCCGTTCGCTGCCGGATCAATATGATCGCATCTTTAGCACAGTCATCGACTGTTCCTGGGAGTATTCCAGCACGGAGAAGGTGAACTTTCTGAGTGCCTGGCAAACGGTTAAGAATATCATCTTGAAGAACTTTGCTGGTGATCCAAATGTGGGCGTCTCCTCACCCTCTGTGCAACACACCTTATATCTGAGTGAGAAGCAGGTGCTCGATATGCTGCCCCAAGTGTCCGTCATCTCCATGACTATGCCGAATAAGCACTATTTCAATTTTGATACCAAACAATTCCAGCAAATTGCGCCGGGTGATAATAATGAGGTGTTTATTCCGGTGGATAAACCTCATGGCACCATCTATGCTCAATTGGCACGCAGGAATATAAGGAGTCACTTGTAGGATAGGCTAGCTGGAAATGTGCTTTGTGCACTTCTGTAGAAACAATTTAGGTAAATCAATAAAATAACTGATACTTTAAGCTAAGTATTTTCTTTAAACTTCTCTGTTGCTCTGGTGGTGTCAGGACACTTCTTGGACTAACGACCGGATGCATCACTGAGCGTTAGTACGTTGTTAATGACAGGTAATGCATCACTGCGCTAGTAATGCAAGGTCGTAATGCCAGGTGTTTGGTCAAGTGGCAAGTGCTCATTACGAAGAGTTAGGGTAGTTAGGGGAAAACGGTGCCTCTATCTATCTACATCTTTGAAATCTCCATGATAATCTAATCTAATCTAATCTTTCCTACGATCCTGAAAAACCACCTATTCGTTCTTGAAATTCCAAGAATTTCAGTCTTAGAATCAAGGCAAAATCCTTCTCAGATTGGTATTTTGTGACTAGGGGAGTGAGGTAAAGCAGTGTTCCCCAGTCATGCCCCGGGTGGCCGAACACTTTCGACAATTCACACCGACTGCTTGCCAAAGTAATGGATCAGTGCGAGAGACAGAGAGCGTCTCTCCTTGGGGAACCCTAAGGTAAAGAAACTGAGGGAGAAGAGCAAGCACATTTGAGAGATTAGTATTGAGTCCGCTCTCCCAGTTTCGTTTATTATGGAAGACGGGTGTGTGGGGAAACTACCAAGCAGAGAGCGCTATCGGTTTCTGTTCGATTTTTTGTGTTTTTGGAATTCCTAAGCGGTTATGACTTTGCTGGCATGGAGAGATGGCTGTTGGAGTCTAACACTGCTGCTGCCTTGAGATGAGATTGAGATTATCTCCCCAATAAGTACGGCTCCGGCTCAATTTTGGTGTTGCGAAAGTTTGTCAATGTTTTAATTAAAGTATAGTTCGTTTTTTGTTACTTCAATGTACTCCTAATGGTTATTTTTTTGCATTTCCCCTGTCAATTTGTTTACCAATCTGTGTTCAACGACTTTTCGACTGATTGCGACGTTGTTTGCCACCAGTCGACGACACATGTTGTCGCTTCATGACCAGACCGCCGGGTCGCATCAAGGGATTGGCTCGTGCCTTGCCCTGACTGCCCGCAGAGTGTCGACGAACCGAGCTAGATACAGTCGCTGGCGCTCGCGCTTGCGCCCTCTTGCCCTTGGTGGTGCCACTGAAGATGGTGCGTGTCGAGTTCAGACTCTGAAGCGAAGTGTCCAACTTGTTGCGGATCCGATCCAGATCCTGACGCATACGCTGAATGTCCAGGGCAATGGTTTGTCGGTCGCGTTGCAAGCGCTTGTGCTGCAACAGCATGGTCTCTAGCATGGATTTCTGTTGCAACACCTCACGGATGCGTCGCTGATTGACAAAGGTCTTGGGACTGAGATCGGACAAGCCGCGCTTCATCAGACGCTGGGCCTTCTGATCAAGGCTGGCCTTGATGGCCGAGATGCCCGGCATTTTGCCGGAGTTCGGACTGGAGGTGGCGGCATGGCCCGAGCCACCCTTTATGCGACGACCCAGGCCCAGAGTGTGCTTGCTGCGCTTCTTTGCCTGCACATGCACCGGGGAATGTGGCGCAGCGGGAATCTGGGCTAAGGGTGTCGGTATGGCGGGCACCGATTTGCGCGGCGTTGCTGTGGCTAAGTGAAGGAATACCATCAAAAAGGGTTTCGAATTTCACTCCGGCGCTGCTTACCCTTCATGTTCGAGTGTATATTGGCCACCATGCTGTTGAATATGTTCTTAACATCTGGCTTCTCGGCAAAATAGCGATCACAGGCACTCTGCTTGTTGGCAGCTACCATCCTCAGCAATGCCTTTTCTTTTTGAGGCGATACGGCTAATCTTGTATCGGGTTTCTCCAGCCAGGATTCTTTTAACTGATTAGCCAATATGTGGGTTAGAGCCAGTCGCTGCGTCATGATCTGTTATCTTTTTGGTAATTTTAAAAACCAATTTTGAGGGCCGAAAAAGGTTAAAATCAAGAAGGTACAACAATTTGGAATCAAATATTATTTTTGGTTTAGAATTTGGAATTTGATTGATACATTTTGAGTTATTCCGGAGAGGCCCCTTGGTTTTCTTTGATAAAATTAATTCATTTCAAATTTTGCGCTTAAACTTACATATCGATAGCGAAAACGATAGAAAAACACGGCGGACATATCGACTACCGATAGTAGACAAAAACTAGCGATGCGCCACATTTACCTTCCCGCTCACAAGTCACGAGTATATTTACGTTTACGAGCAGCAGTCACAGTTACAATGTCTTGGCGTCGTCTGCTGCGTTTGCTGTTTTGTAAAATTAATTTCTACTTTTTTTAATTTATTTACGCACAATTTCTTGTTCATTTTATTGCCAAGCCACACTTGCGTGGATTGAACATGGGTTCGTCTAAAAAGCACAAGAAAAACAAGTCGGGGCGCGAGAAATATGAAGGTAAGTTTCTCTTGTTCGTCCTGTCTCTTTCTAACACTAAAAAGCCGCCTGTGAACTCCAATTACAGAATATTCCCAGCAGCAGGATCCGGCCCAACTGCAGCGTGGCTTGAAATTAATACTCAAGGTGGGCTCCAACAACACTCCTGAGTACAGTGCTAATTCACCAATGACAGCGGAAGGGGGGCCACCCACAGCAGTCGAGGCCATGATGTCCCCCGTGCCCGAGGAGCTGCAGGAACTGAGCGGGCAACAGGAGCAGCGCGAGCGTCATAAAAAGTCCAAGAAGAAGAAAAAGAAGAAGGATCGCGAGAAGAAGCACAAGCATCATCACAAAGAGAAGCGGCACCGGAGTAGAGAGAGGCAGACACGCGAGACGGAAAAGGACGAGGAGGAAGATAATGCGGTGCCTTTGGCAGATGAAGCGGCCTGTAGTAGTTTTGGGGCAGCAGCCGCTGACAATGAGTCCAGCCAGGAGGGTTTCAGCTTTATGGATGAAGAGCAATCGCAGAATATATTGTACTATGCGGGTATAACGACAGATAACTCGCCCTCCCATCTGCCCGTAAGCAAACCGATAGTGGCACGCAAACTGGATGAGATGTTGAGAGGGGGATCCACCTCACCCGTTAACATACAATCATCGCCGACCAAACCTTTGGCCGATTTGATCATACCCTCACCGTCCACACCGGGAGGAGGTCACTCGTTGACCCCCAAGACCTTGCTGGAGAATCCGAAAACTCCCAGCAGCTCCAGCGAGTCCGGCAGAGAGCCGCGTAGTTGTGTCTTGAAGCTGAAGCAGCAGAAATCGCCCTTAAATAAGTTATTGGAGCATTTGCTGCGCTTCTTGGAAAAACGGGATCCTCACCAGTTCTTCGCCTGGCCCGTGACAGACGATATTGCACCGGGATACTCCTCGATAATCAGCAAACCCATGGATTTCTCCACCATGCGACAGAAAATCGATGACCACGAGTACGCGGCTTTGACGGAGTTCAGTGACGATTTCCGGCTGATGTGCGAGAATGCCATACGTTACAATCATGTGGACACGGTTTACCACAAGGCAGCCAAACGTCTGCTGCAAATGGGCATGAAGCATCTGCAACCGGAGAACTTGATGAGAAGTCTAAAGCCTCTTTCCGGCTATATGCGTGAGCTGACGGCTAAGGAATTGGGCTTCGAAATGAGTTCGAATGAAATGGCATATGATCCGCACGATTCCGCTGACGAGGGAGCCTCCACGGGAGCAGAAGAACCTCCCACACCCGCTCAACTGGAGGAGGAGGAGCGTAAAAGAACTCTGCGCCTGGAAAATGCACCGAAATCTCACTTTGAGCCCTATGTGGATGATATGACGGGTGAGGAAATCTTGGCACAAGTGCAAAATGCTGCCCAAAAAGCCAAGCAGCGCGTCCAGGCCAAAAAGAATGCACACCGAATGGGATTCCTGCGTCAACAGAAAGATGGTAGCACCACCTTAAATTTGCTTCTACGTGAGGAGAATGAAGGACCCGAGCGGGTGGTCACCATCGGAGATCTGGTGGGGAAACTGCAAACGGGCAGCACCCAACTTCAGGTCAGAAACGTGGATCCTCGAAATTCCGTAAAGCCCGTCAAGCCATTGAGTTATGGTGCCTTTGCCAGTTTTGCTCCCACTTTCGATTCCCGTTTCTCCACGCTCAGCGCGGAGGAGACTCAGTTGGTTCTGAACACCTACGGAGATGCCTCCAGTGCCGAGTATGCCGAGAGTATTTTACAATTCACCAAGGACTCCAGCTATGGCACTAATATAGCAAATGGCCTGTTGGATATTCTCACCAACGGTGAGCACAGTAAATCCCTGGAGGAGCTTTACAACATGCAATTGCTGAACTATGAGCAAACCGAGATTGAGAAATGCTTTGAGGAGAAGGCGGCTCCCCAGTTGGAAACACAAGCGGAAATTGAACAGGAATACGAGAAATACAAAAATGTTCCACTGGACTTTAAGCGCCTGCGTTCTCTTAAAGAACTGGGCATAGATATAGGCTTTCTGGACAACATGGAAAAGGATTTGAAGAATACGGAGCTAACGCATCGCCTCCACGAACACTTAAGCAATAACCTGACACTTATCGAAAAACTCCGTCTCACTCAACATGAGCGTCTGTCACAGCCCCTGCCCAGCCACTTGGGTTTGGTTCAAGCTCCCGGACAGGAGGAGGCTCAGACCGCTTTGCAATTGACCCAGCAGCTCAGCGATTTGGCCAAGAAACTGCCACCCTCGGCCATAGCGGATCCCTTTGCACTGCGCAAGGCGATGGGCATGTCATATGGTAAGAGCTCTATCGAAGAGGTTACCCTGAGACAATTTTGTAATTCTTTGTTTGATTTTGCAGCCGGTTTACCGCCTCCCCCCACGAATGCCTCCTCCCCACGTGTTCCGCTGCCTGAGCTGTTGCAACAACCAGTGGCTCTGCCTCACGTACCCATGGACATTGATGGCGAGGATGAGCCGAGTGGTCCCAGTGCTGTTGGTGGAGCTGCTGATTTGGAGAGCGAGTTGCGTGAGTTTCTGGAAAGCGGCTCTGGTCTGCACTCATCGCATCCCCACGATGACAACAATATTGTGGCTCAACTGCTACTCAACTAAATCGGCAGATGGGAGGGCCAATCCCTTGACGCGCGCTATGTCCATATGTAAGATAATGAAAGTTTGGCTAAATTATTTTCATATATCCCTCGGTACATTGCATTCTAAATAAAACTTAAGATTTCAAAGATAAGCTAGGGAAATATTTTGAGTTGTGAAACTTGGTTGGATTCCACCCCAACAATTCCACTTTCAGTGGCGGGCCATGGTTGCCAGGGTTACCATGGCCAGTATTTGTTTGGTCTCTGTGGGAGTCACTTTAACTTGTAGTCAGCAGGATGACGCTTTACTTTGATACGAAAATTGAGTTTCTGGACTTGGATGCTGTTAGTACCATCAGCAGTTGGCATCCCAACTAGCCGCTATTTGCCGTTGGATCGTACAGCGAACGTGGCTGTTCCGTGACCATTTTTGCAGATACCGTAAGTCGGTTGCAGCAAGTCACGAGAAGCCTTCTAATCACTTGGATTCTAGGGTGAACCACAGAGGGATGTCACATACCCAGTGCATGCCACCTCGCAGGCCACCGCTTTTGTGCCGTGCATCCGTGAGAAGGCTCTGCTGGCCAGTGGCTGGGAACATGGCGAGATACATGTGTGGTTTGCGGGTCATCGCGAGTTTGCCAGCGTAAACGGACCCCACAAGGCAGCCATAGTGTTGCTGGAGTTTAGTGAGCAGGGTGGACGCATGGTGACGGCAGATGCACTCGGTTTAGTGACTGGTTGGCGCTGCGATGGACAATATCAGTTTCTGACCATGTTTTCGCATGATTTGCGTGAGGCTTTGCTTTTGGTTTGCTTTCGGCGCACCGTGGAGAGCGAGTTGCGTGAAGAGATGGTCAATTTGGCCAAGGCAGCTGTGGCCGGCGATGAGCTGGCCTTGGATACGCTTACCAATTGGCGACCGCGCACTGCGGCCCGCGGGCTAGCGCATTCGGGCGTAAAGGATAATCATTGTTTCTATGCCTGCACACAGGCGGGAATGGTATACTACATCAATCAGGGTGGCACCTGCACGGAGGTGATGAAAAGTGGAACTGGACCGCCCATTGTGCAGATGCTGTGGCATCCCAAGAAGTGAGTGGATACCAGAAACTACGGTTTTTGGCAATTTAAAGCGAAATCCAAGTGTCAAATTCTCATTTTCTAAGATTTTTTCCATCCCCGAAAGACCTTGAGCATATTTCGGGTTATTCACAGAGTTAAGCCACTTCCCATAAACTCAATCAAAGATTAGAAAGGCAGGACTTTCTTTCAAATCCTCCTTACAAACTGTTCTTGGATCGCAAACTATTTGGAAGTCACATCTTAAGGCCATAAGCAAAATTCACAAAATTCTAACGACGTGCTCAGTCCAAGAAATTGCGATCCTATCATAAGATAACCTTCTGTATTTGAAAATTTCGCTCTAAAATTTGAGCTGCAAATAGTTTACCAAACTGATTGATGGAAATTCTATATAACTTTTAGCAGAGTGGCTCAATTCTGATTATTCTAATCTCTTCAAGGGAAATCGCAGTTCAAAGTTGGTGGCTGAGCTCAGCGTGAGCTGTGGCTCATGAGCCGAAAGCTGTGGCACACGAGTTGAGAGCTGTGGCTCACGGGCCACTGTCTAATGCACCAGAATTACAGCTTCGATTTGTGGAATTTCTACCGGTCAGTGCTCGAGCTGTCCCAGTGGTTAGTGTTTACTGGGACAGCATGAGACTTAATTCTTGTCTTCATCTCAATAATCAGTTATCATTTTGTTAAAATCAAGAACAAAACATACTTAAAATGAGGTACGAAGTGGTAAATGTTGCATCCTTTCTCAGGGATGCAGTCATCTGTCTAATGGAGGATTTGACGGTCACTCTCTACTTGGTAGAATCCACTGGTATACTCACTGAGTTGGATCGCGTTAAGATGAGTGGTCGTGGTGGTGGCAGGCAGGGTGGCATCACCTGGACGGGTCAAAGTTTGGGCCATTATCACTGGTAAGTATACCAAAAGGACACACTTTTCCATGCAAATCCTAATTTAACTTTTTTCCTGATTAGGTGAATTGAATGTACGCATTTGGGACATGGAACGGAGTGATAACTATCTCTTAAAGATGGACTTACCCAGCGGCAGTCAGATAAGCTCCTCCCTCTCCAGTCTGGGCAAAGCAGCGACTTCCTCCTCGAACAATTTCTTTAGTCAGGACAGCAGTGAGACGGGATTGAGCAGTGTGCCGCCCAGAAAGTCGAATCACAAGTATAATCAACTGACCTCCGGTGAGATCTTCACCTGTTTGGCCTACAGCTCAAGCAATCAGACCCTATGCGCCGGCACCTCACAGGGCAATCTTTATACTTGGCGAAAAGCGGGCAGCTGCCTGGTATCGGCACCTGAAGAAGCCTGGCAGTTGACCAACATTTCATCCGTCTACGTGAGAGGATCGGTGCGTAGCTGCCAGTGGGGATATAATGAGCTGGCCAAGCCTTGCATTTTGGTCAACTGCCTGTCGAATGTTTTCATGCTCAAGGAGCAACCCCTAATGGCTAGCCACACACGTGATCTGTGGGCTGTGCAACGCTCGGCCAAAACTTTGCAATTGACGCACTGCAGCGGTCGTCAGTCCAGCATACAGGCAGAGTTTCCGGTTACGGCCATGGCCTTGAATGAGCTCAGTCTTGTGCTGAGCAGCGGACGGGCCATTTCATCGTACAGTCTGCAAAAGATTGACAAAAGTCTGGACGAGTTCGATGAGGTGCTGGAAGGAGTGGGCGCAGCCTCGGGCACAACTACAGCATCGAGCTCCACTCCTTTGAGTGTGAGGCTGTTGCAAACCTTTCCCGCCGAGTGCTTGGCTCTGGCCTTGTATCATCAGAACATCTTTTCGCTGGGAAGCAGTGACATCTTGGTCTACTCGGTGGGTGGCGTGATCCTGCATAGAATACAGGCCAGTGATGTGGAGGGCAAGATCATTGGCATGGACTTGAGTGGCTGCCATCTGTCGCTCTTCACCATGAATGGCTACGTCAAGGCCTATGATGTGTCCCGGCATGATCCCAAGCTCATCTTTCCCAGTAAATCTGGTCACGACATATTCGACGACTTTGGGGAGTTCATCTTGGTCAAGTGCAATAGCGTTGGTAGCCATTTGGCCTTGGTGATAGCCAATAGTGGATTCGTGCCCCTCACCAAGCTCTTCTGTTGGGACTTTGAGCGGAGCAATCTGTTCGAGTATGACCTCAAGGAGTTGGAGGAGAAGGAGGGTGAAGGCGACAGAATGCCCATTCGAATATTTTGGGACACGGAAGAGGCGCGCCTGTTGGCCCTGGAGGTTAGGTCCATGAAGAAGAAGTCTGCCTCGTCCAACGCCAGCTCCAACCAGTTCCAGTACCAGGCCAGTCACTTCGTACAATCCCAGGTGCTGGTCATGTTCTACTCGGATCAGGCTGGACTCAATTTGCTCGAATCCCAGAGCTTGAGTGCCGGTTCCCAGCTGCTAAATCTCTGCCTGCCCAGTGTGGTCTGCCTTAAGATCAATTCGGTGGAGGAGCAACCTCTCAAGGATTTTGCTGACCTGCAGCAATGTGATGCGGCGACCCGTAGGCAAGTTCTCAACTTTAGCCTCCATGTGGCCGAGGGTAATATGGACTTGGCCTATCGCTGTATACGTTCCATTCAATCCAAGGTCATTTGGACCAATCTGGCCAAAATGTGTGTCCACACGAATCGCTTAGATGTGGCCAAGGTGTGTATGGGACATTTGGAACAGGCACGCTCAGTGCGGGCCTTGCGTCAGGCCATGGACGATGAGGATCTGGAGCTGGAGGCCAAGGTGGCTGTACTGGCCATTGAGCTGGGCATGATTGAGGAGGCGAAGGACTTGTACAGACGCTGCAAGCGTTACGATTTGCTCAACCGACTGCTGCAGGCCACTGGCAAGTTGGATGAGGCCTTGCAGGTGGCCGAGACGGAGGACCGCATTCATCTGAAGCACACGTACTACCAGAAGGCTCAGGCTCTGCGTGAAAGTGGCGACATCAAGGGAGCTCTGGAGCTGTATGAGAAGACACAGAATCCAGTGCAGAATATAACACAGCTGCTGCTCGAGAATCCGTTGGCCATGAAGCGTTACATTCAAAACAGCAGCGATCCCAAGCTATTGAAGTGGTGGGGCCAGTATGTGGAAAGCTCTGGCGATATGGATGCGGCCCTGGCTGTCTATCACAAGGCAGAGGATTGGTTTTCGCAGGTGAGTAGCGGCAGCACAGTTGCAGAATACTGATGTCTGATTTTCGATGGCAGGTCAAGATCCTCTGCTATTTGGGGAAAATCTCCAAGGCAGATGCCATTGCTCGTCAGTCGGGAGATCGCGCCGCCTGCTATCACCTGGCTCGCCACTACGAGAATGTGGGTAAATACCAGGAGGCCATCATGTTCTATACCCGTGCCCAGACCTTCAGCAATGCCATCCGCATTTGCAAGGAGAATGACTTTCAGGAGGAGCTCTGGACGGTGGCCAGTTCGTCGCGTAGTCGAGACAAGGCCATTGCCGCTGCCTATTTCGAGGAGTGCGGCAACTTTAAGCATGCCGTGGAGCTCTACCATCGTGCGGGCATGTTGCACAAGGCCTTGGAAATGGCCTTCGAGTCGCAGCAGCCGGAGATTTTGGAGATCATTGCCACCGAACTCAATTCCGAGTCGGATGCCGAGCTCATACAGCGTTGTGCCGATTTCTTTGCCAGCATTGAGCAGTATCAGAAGGCAGTCCATTTGCTGGCCAAGACCAAGCATCTGGAGCGAGCGCTACAGATATGCCTGGACAAGGGAGTGCCCGTCACAGAAGAGCTGGCTGAGATGCTGACTCCGGGCAAGGGAGATTTCGAGCAGGCCACTAGAGTTTCTATACTAGTGCAACTGGGTGAGCTGCTCCAGCAGCAGGGTGACTATCACAGTGCCACCAAGAAGTTCACTCAAGCTGGAGACAAATTGCGTGCCATGAAGAGTCTGCTGAAGTCGGGGAATACGGACAAGATCATATTCTTTGCCAATATGTCACGGCAGCGGGAGGTCTACATCATGGCAGCGAATTACCTGCAGGCTCTGGACTGGCAATCCGACTCGTCCATACTCAAGCATATTGTCAACTTCTATACAAAGGGCCAGGCCTACGACTCATTGGCCAATTTCTATGCCATTTGTGCTCAAATTGAGATTGAGGAGTATCAGGACTATGAGAAGGCCTTGGTGGCCATGCAGGAGGCCTCGAAGTGTCTGGAGAAGTTGGCTCATGCCCAGCATGCGTACAATAATCTGCAAAGAACGGTGGGCGATGTCAAGAGCATTTTGGAAATACAGCAAGCCCTACGGGCTGGCGATAATGCGGCGGTGATTGGCTCCTGCCGCAGCATGCTGAGTGAGTAGATCGATCGAGAGCGCGGGGGGGATTTGTTCGACAATCTTGAAACTCATTTAAATCTTAACAGTCAAACCTGAACTACCGCCCATACGCCATGCTCATATCTTGGCCATGCTAGTCCGTGCCCTGGTCTATGCCAAACAATATCCGGAGGCTGGGCGAGCACTCAAAGAGCTGGCCGTCAAGGATAACTCGTGGAGTGCTTCGGGACTGCTGGATCGGGCTTTGGTACAAAAGGTGGCCAAGGAATGTGATTTGGACTTTGAACTCATTTGGAATTCAGGTCGTCAGGTGAACACCACTAATACCAGCTCCACCCCGGCCACCACCACACTGACGTCCACAACCACTGATGACGATGATGATGATGATGCTGATGAGGAGGCTGATGATGAGGAGATCAGAGAAGAGCTGCATTAAAAAAATTCAGTTTTTGAACTGGATTCAACCGGTTCGAAAGGTTCAACTCTACATTAACAATCCAATCGCCGCAATTCTTGTTCGGAGCTCTAATAATTTCTAGCCTTTACATTTTGAGTATATGATTCTAAGAGCGTTTATATTTAAGTTAAAACATCTGAGCTAATTCAAAATTGTTCGGAACCAGTTTTAAATTGGAAGAAGAACCTAAAGAACAACTTTCCAATCGAAAGCTAACAAACAGAACCACTTTTGATCTGGTTCAGCCACTTAGTTCGGAGCTACCTCTATAGGACCAGTCTACACACCAAGTTTCAAGATCTTAACTTAAATTACTTCTGAGATCTGCGACACTATTACTCCGGTTCTAAACCAAAGCTGAACCAGTTAATTATCCAACTCCATATTATCCATAGGTTAGGTTAGGTTGCGATGGCTAAGAGCGAATGCCATATTACCCATAAACAGATCAAATTTCAAGCTCACTTTTGAACCGGTTCGAATGCGGTTTGGAACCATTTAAATACAAATCTCCAAGGTACAAGCCAAATATGAAGCTTATAGTTTTATTGTTGAACTGTTTTGAAACCGGTTCTGAGCCAGTTACATTTTCAACTCGATATTACCAACTTACAGATCAAATTTCAAGTTCGTAGCTTAAAAAAAGCCTGAGATATGGCTCTGAACCACTTTTGAACCGTTTGGAAACCGGCTCTGATCCAGTATTTCAAAATCCTGGCTTAAATTACTGCTTAAATAGGGCTCTAAATCACTTTTCAACGGGTTCTGAACCAGATAATTATCGAATTCCATTTTACCAACCTACAGGGTTGCCCATATTCGACGGACCCATGTTTTTTTTAAAAAATCAAAGAAAAAAATACAAATTTGGCGGTTGGCAATCTTAATCATTTAATTTGTTCCAAGTAGATTTGTTTACATCAATTTTTGAATATGATATCTCTCAAATGGCCGCCTCTGGCGTTGATGGCGTATTGTGCCCTTTTTGCAGCATTTTCCATCGTTTTCGCCAACATTTCGGCCGGAATAGCGGCTATTTCTTCACGAATGTTGTCCTTGAGCTCTTCTACGGTCCTTGGCTTGTTAACGTAAACCTTTGACTTCAAATATCCCCACAAGAAGAAGTCAGGCGGCGTCAAATCGGGCGAACGCGGTGGCCAGTCCAAATCACCACTTTTCGACATCAAACGGCCCGGAAACAATTTCTTCAGAAAATCGATTGTTATGCGACTTGTGTGCGGTGGAGCGCCGTCTTGTTGAAACCAGAACTGCCTCATACGCTTTCGACGAATAATTGGCATCACAAAATTGGTCATCATGTCGCGATAACGCTCCTGGTTGATGGTAACAGCATGGCCATTTTCATTTTGGAAGAAAAACGGCCCAATGACCGTTTTCGCACTAACGCCGCACCAAACTGTGACTTTTTCGTCATGAAGAGGCACTTCTTGAATCTCCTGAGGATTTTCAGTGGCGTAAATACGGCAATTTTGCTTATTTACGGTACCATTCAATGTGAAATTTTAATTTTTTAAAAGCACGTTGAGTTTTCACAATTGACCTGTTCTGTTGAATGTAAATTTCAACTATTTCAGAGCGCTCGCGTGGCGTGTATTGTGTATATGTCATTAAGCGATCTGACATCTCTGTCAAAAGTTATGGCGTTGCCAGATGGGTCCGTCGAATATGGACAACCCTGTATATACAAAATTTAAATCCAACTCAAAATTACCAACGCACAGTCCAGATTTCAAATTAGTAGGCCTTTTGGTCGGGTGTGGTGCAAAGGGTCATGCATTCGATGCCGATTTTTACATCTAATGAAAAAGTTGTATCTTTCAAAAACAAACTTACCTACCCTCAACTTTACCAGCTATTGGCGCCAAGCTTCTCAAACCTTGCCTTTCGGATTCGGCATTTAACTGTAGGTGGCTTCCTCTTATACGAAAATAAGAAGCACACAAGCCAAGAGATTGAGAGAAGCTCGGCTTGGCCCTTTGGCCTATGACTCTTGCATGATCGACGAGAAAATTTTGACAGGATCTGTTAACTTATTTAGAGGCCTAAAGGGACAAACTTACATACATTTTCTTAAATACAAATGTATTTATGTATGAATATGTTTAAATACCCCATAGAAAGATGTTCCGAAAAGTTGCAATAAAGCCTTCAGAAGGTGACACTGCAAAGAACTATTTCCGAGTCAACTTCTTACTACTGTTCACAGGCCAAACATCAATTTTCTAAACATTTCAAAACCCACATTTTCCGTTCAGGGTACTAGATTAGCTGTGCGTGGGTTTTTCAGTTCAAAGGTCCGGCCCTCAGACGATCGATTCCCCTTCAGTTTCCGGCCAGTTGGATTCTGCACTCAAATATTTGAGTCATTTTTGTTACGCTGAATTGTTTGCCTTACCTCTGACTACACGCTCAGTGACAAAGCCACAATTTATGAATGAAATAAGCGACGGCGCCTAGTAAAAGCTTCTGCACTCGCGTCATTTCAAAGCAAATACAGCTCCCAGCTATTCAGCTACGAGTATCTGGTGGCGCCAGAGGGAGAGGGTCGCTCGTCGCGTCCACCAATACTAAATTAGACTGATCAAGCGAAAGGCGTCGCATGAATCACTTACGCCAAAAGCGTCCTCAGCTATGCACGATGAACTCATATAACGCTTCTTGGAATTATGCGCTGAATTCAAATAATTTGGAATAGAGAGCAATCGTTTTGTGTGTAACAAGCATTTCCCACGGGCCAAGCCAAAAACCAAACCAAAATGCGACCTGTTGTCCAAAAAGGAACACATGCGCCGCCGACTCATACGAATTTTCCCAGAACGGAATGACGGGGCAGAAGTGAGATCGAGATGAATGAATGAATTTTCGCTGCTACACGAGCGCCAAACGACCTTACCGCCCTCCCACCTGCCCGCTGCCCGCTCTCGATCTTCAGCCGGTTGCCGCTGCCTGGGGAACTCCATTGATTTCGTTTGTTGTTATTGCCATGACTCACTCGCACAACGTACAAGTTTGCCGACGTCATGCTTAGGATTGAGATATGGTGGACGAGAGAGCAAAAGCTCTGCCCTACCCATGCCCAATCTAGCCGGTAAACTGGTCATGATCTTGGGCATTCTTAGCTAGCTCAGCGTTTTGGTCAGCGGGCAGGCAAAACTTCGGCGGGAGAGACACCGAGAGAGAGAGAGAGAGCTTTTACGTACATCGAAGACTGCGTCATGGCTTTATCGTAGTCCCACTTGGTCAGATTATTAGTTCGTCATACGCGAATCAGTGCGGACGTCTGGCCACCAAAGATCACTGGATAGCGGATCGTGGATCGGTTGCGGATTCAAAAAAGATTATAGTAAATAACGGTTATTAAAAAGTACACACGTGAAGTGCTGCCAACGTTTCCCAAGATTCGTATGGAAAAGTTTTTGAAAAATATTACATTGCCAGGTGAAATACCCTGTCTAAGGTGAAACGAGAAAGTGAATCATCCTATATACACGGACCTTCCAACCGGTTGGAGGCCCATAAACGTCAATGAATTCCCAGAAGAGACAGAAGTGCCCTTGCAACTGAAGGTCTTTAGCCTTACCCTTACGTGCTGTGCTGTGCCTGAACGACCCCTAAGCAATTTAATGGCCATTTTGGGGTGCCTTAGCCAAAGCCTAAACCAAACTCTATACAACACAGTAATGCACCAAGATGCACGCGTTCAAGCAACTCCAACAGAAGAGCTGGAAAAGAAGACGACGCCGTCGGCGAAAACTAGAATACGCCGCCGAAGATGCAGCAGTAGCAGCTCTACCAGCGATACCAGCTCCACGGTTAGCTCCTCCGACTCCACACACTCCTCTAGCACACCGCCACCTGCAATTGAAATCCAACCTAACTCTGATTCCGAGTCAGAGAGTACACCACCCACACCCGTCGAAGTACCTGTAGACCCACATGCCTGGACGTCGCAAGACATAGCCAGCTGGGTGAAATGGCTATCGCGTAAATTTAAGCTAGAGCCGGAGCCCGACATTAGCCGATTTCCCAAAGATGGTCAGGAGCTGTGCCAATTGAGCCGTGCCGATTTCTGGGTATGTGCCGGTTCACGACGCGGTGGTATACTCCTGGCCAAGCATTTTGCCCTTAGCCTGTATCAGGCCACCGGACGGGAGACCAGTCCCATGCTGAACGAAAACGAGCCAAGTGAGTAGTAGAAACTAATCTGGACAAACATAAATCAGAGATAGAGAGAGAGTGCGAACGAGATTGAACTGTTTGGTAATTGAGGGCACGTCGCACAGTGGCCGAAATCCATTGTTGTGTTGAGTTGGACAAAAATAAATGGAGAATGAATGTCAGCTAGAAAAACTACTATGGTTTTTTAGTTTCTTATTTAGATTACATATTCATAAATCAGGCAGCGAGAGCGAAAGTATAGTATGTCCTATGGGTAGCAACGATGTCACAAATTGAGCTTAAATTAATTATAAATATGCTTTAAACATTCTATCTCTTAAACTGTGCGAGATATAAAGGTATTTCCAAATAGCAAGGGCTTGGCAAAAATTAAAATAAATATTAGAAGCCTAAGTTCCATACACATCGAACCTCTACCTTTTACCATATCTCAGATCTGTTTGTTCGTACGGATAGACAGACAGAAGGATGGGGCTAAATCGACTCAGCTTTTGATGATGATCAAGAATATATTTACTTTGTAGGGTCGGAGATGCTTCCTTCTTGTAAACAAACTAAATATACTCTGAGTACCCTTGGTACACAGTATAAAAAGGGCGATAAAATCTATAATTTTCTACTAGTCTCAAGAATAAGTATCCGGGATTACCCTGTTTTCATAACAGCTGGATGTTTTTGAAGTTTGATAAAGTTTCGAGTCAATTTATAGATCTTTAACCAGTTGAACGTTCTGATCTTGAAAATGTTAGAAATGTAAAGAAAATCTTGTATTCGAAACCGAAACGTCTACAAGGAAATCCTTTCTGAATGTATGATTGTCTCATTTCTCATCTCATAGAAGTGATCATTGACACACTTTTGACTTTTGTATTTATGTTGGTAAAATCGTGAGCCGAACTAAGGTTCAAACTAAAACCTTGTACTTAAACCTCAAATGTTTGAATGGGTTAACTACGATTCCGGTTGCCAATTAATCTGATTTCGTTCCTAGAGCTGCTTTAAGGATGCCTTGAAATACTTTCCAAACTTTTTGAAACTACATTGGGTATTTTCGTAATATCTTTGTTAAAGAAAAATCGTAGAATTGGTTAAAGTTCCCCTACAAAACACCAAAAAAAAGGGAATTTTGTACAATGCAATAATTGTGTATCATTTCCCCCTTCCATAAACTTGACCTTGTTGTCTAGTGTAATCTAATTGTAATTGTAATCAAACACGCATAGCATACTTAGAAGGGCATTTATCAGGATATTTTTGTTGTATTCTTTAGAAATTGGTAAATCACAGCAAACATTTTTTAATCGCGGAAGATACGAATGAGATTCTTTCAGTAGGTATTCTCATCGGCCTGCTGTAAGAAGTTCCTCTGCGACAGTTATAAAAGCAATTCTATTTGGGTTTAGTATCCCAGCAAACATTTAATGATATTGTTGAGCCGTTTTTAACCCGTTCTCTGATTCGTTTATCAGTCATGTGATAGTAATCTCTTTTTAATTTTCAAAAGGGCTTGGATAAGGCTCAACTAGGTGATTTTTGTTAAAATTATCTTCCAGAATGATACAAAAAAGTCTCGTGGGAGAGATAAAAAAGCGGTTTCTAAGAAATTCGACAAAGAAACTCATAAAGTTAAGGTCAACTTTAATTACAACCAAGGGAGCCTTCTGTGGCGTAATATTTGTGTTCCCTAAATGCTTTTTTCTAAAAATGTTATAAAAATGAGTATTTTAAGCTTTACCTTGCCGAGATTCGAACTTAGGCCCAAACGGGAATAAACACTATTGCCTCATATCACTGTAAAGATCCCAGTCATTAGTTAAGCTCTTAGCTTGTAAAAAGAATCGTGGTGCAGACAGTAGAACGTCGCCTTAGATGGAGAAGGTAATAAGCTCGTTTAAGGGTGGTATTTTGGAATTTTGGACCCCCGCATTAGCAAGCTGTATATTGTCAGGGATGCATTACCAAATTCAATTCTCAAACTATTGCCAAATGTTTGCAAGGTTCAAGCACATGTTTGTTGTTACGTTCGAATGGCTCGAACCACTGTGCCTCGTCCCAGAGGAACGATTTAGACTGGGAGCGTGTGTCAGGTATTCCTTTGTGGTCAAGCCTCAATTGAATCCTTTTTTGGGAAATAATAGCCACTGATTAAGATGGTGAAGTACTGATAGGCCAGTTACTTATGGGCTTCAATGATTGTTTTGCCACTCCCTTCACCTTTACACCTTCTCCCAAGATGGCGGGGGGCTTAATTACCTAAAGAAAACTTTTCGTGCTAACCCCACCGCCCCCCCGGCAAGCATAAACATTCACACTTATTAAATAAAAGTTGGAGGCGGAGGCGGAGGCGGAGCTGGGGCAAGTCAAGTGATGAACTTAATAATAAACGATCTAAATATGATAATTTCTCACAGGATGTGGCATCTAATAATAAAATCAAAATAATCCCACCGCAGCGACAAAAGTCGCCAAGTCAGTGGCAACAACAACAACAGCTCCACGGGTGGTCCACGGAGCGGCAGGAAAATATTCATTCGTCGCATCCTTCCTGTGCCACACTGAGCAGTAGCTGGCGAAAGCCTTCTGATTTGGGTTTGTCGATTTAATTGATTTGTTTTTTATGCCAACAAGGATTACATGACGCCGTGGCGTGGATTACATAGTTGCCCTGTCTGATCCAGTCCCACCTCCTCTTCTCTCTTCAAAAGGGCGGGGTTGAGTGTCTGCACGTGGCCTCTGGCTTTTTTTCGGGTGACGATGTGCGTAGCCATTTACCACCAACTGCGCAGGTGAACGTCAGCCTCAGCATCAGCCACGCAAAGATGTGATAAGGCGTCCGTACAGTGGACAGTGTTGTCAGTAGCCAAATGGAATTCGTGCGAAACGGTTCTCCATGTGAATTCGGCGGTTCCTAGGAAATCCGATATATAAAAGTTCAAGAAATTTTGGGCAGTCGCAGGAAAAGCCCATATTGGTGAATAGCCCCCAAAAGGGTTGAACGGAATAGCCCATGAATTCATCACGTTGAAGTTTTGCGGACATAAAATACGGGAACTCTGATAACACAGCACACAAAAAAAACCTACCGCGTTGAAATAAAAATATTCACAGAAAATACCCAACGAACTCATGACAGAATGTGGTTCCGTAAGGAAACCTTTAGTAATCAAAAAATAAAAAAAAACCCCGTTGTTAACACACCTGAACCCAACACGAGTTCATGTTGAAATAATGAGCAAAGAATATTAAGTGAAACAGATTTCATTCATTGAAATGTTTACGAAATATTTCCTCAACTTCTTTTCTTTCGAAATAGGCAGGGAAATAATGGAAGGGGTTTAGTAAGTGTTATACAATTCATCTTCGCTTCAGTGACTATTCGAGAGTTAATAGTACCATAGTGGAGACCTTTGCATATATGCTAGGTATTGGCCATAGCATGAAGACATACAAAACCGAGCCGAAACCGGTTGCAACTCGAGCTGCATACTGAACCTTAAGCCGAACCAAGGTTGAAAGCAGCTAAACCTATATCTTTTCTGAACCAAAAAGATAGGTTTAATTCAACAGAAATAAACTACAAGAATATCATGATAAATCCCCCTAAAAGTATGCCAACTTTATTTACCTAAATAACTATCAATTAAAATGAGTAATTAAGAGTCAGCTATGCCAGCGTCATGCATGATCCACGCTTTGCTTTCACTCAGATTGACGGAATAATTGAAGGTATTCAACATATAAGAGCATTGTTTTCTTGAATTAGTAAAATTCATAAAGCATAGCATACTTTAAAGAGCAATTGCCATGATAATTTTGTTCGGCCTAACGATTTTGGTGGTATTTTTGTTAAAAATTCAAGACAGGAGTAAAAAGGGAAGACCATAGTAAGCAGAAGGTAGAAGCATCTCCGACTTCATAAAGTGCATATATATTCTTGATCAGAATCAACAGCTGAGTCAAGTTAACCCCTTCGTCTGTTCTTTTGTCTGAATGAAGCCATAGATCTCCGTTAATAGAATAGTTATAGCAGCCAAATTGTACAAGCCGGTTCTGAACCAAACCAAACTAAACCCAGAGCGAACCCCTAATTCCAGCTGATTCAACGAACCGGCGGCTTTTCGATTTTGCTGAACCGAACCAAAAGTCGTGAGCTAAACGGTTCAGTACGGTTCCCTCCACTGAAGTGCTCTAAGAAGATCATAAAACTTGACAAATGTGCGAACTATAATCCTTTCCCTAAGAAAAGTTTAATCCGACCTTCGGATAAACTAAGTTATGACGGATTGCTGTTGCTTTTAAGGATCACCAATTATATTTTCACAAGTGTCTACTAAGCTGTTAAAATGCCTGTCATCTGACTGCATACGTATATCAATCATTTTGAGTACATGTGCTAAAAATAAGCATATTTTGTATCGCCCATAGATATGCAATGGATGTTGCCAAATGGAATAGCTTCCCTTCAAAAATCGTAGACTTGTAGAAAGAACAGATTAGTTTTCAGCACACGAATAGCTTCAAGAATCAGCAAAAAACCTTTCAAAATTAAATAGAAATTCTATTTAGTTATTTTAGCGATGTCTCAGACGTCTCGGTTATAAGCAGCGAAAAGTTCTATAAGAGAAACGTAGGACGCATCCACTTATTAGCCAGAAGACAGTGACTTGGCTACAAGATAGACAAACCTTACTAAACCCTCAGCAGCTGGCCCTAAAAACATCACAAACTTCGTTTCCAAACGATGACGCGAGTGATTTTATATAAAGTTAAAATATTTCTAGATTTGTCAAGTTTTGACACAAAAACCAAAACCAAAATTTGATTGACATTAGCAACAATTGAAGAAAGTGCTCGCCTTTTCCGTTGCAAATATGAGTGTCAGTGTTGATGTAGGCGTTATGTGGCGCCTCTCGGAGGACTTTAATCGTCGATTTGGACTCCGCATGCAGCCGGCACCGACGGCAGCCGGACATCATTCGCACACACATCACGCCACGGCGGCAGCGGCTGCTGTCCATCATTACCATCAACAGCAGCAGCAGCAGCAACACCATCATCATCATCACCACCATCATGGCCATGGTGCGCCAGTCCACACACACAATACCCTGATCTTTAACGGTAAGAGACTGAGGAATTTCCGGAAATTTGTGAATGGTTCTCAGGCATTTCCGGTCTTCGTCTTCTCCAAGAGCGGCCATGACTCACCCAGTGTTTATGGCAAATTCGTGACTTCAAAGCGGTGACTTGAAAGGGGATTTCCCCTCGCCTAGAGCTGGCTGTTGGGTTTAACCCCGATACCAGGTTCAGGATTTATATTTCTGCTCTACTCCGCGGTTGACGACCAGAAATATTTTGTGTTAGCCATAGCTTCCTCCGTCTCTCTTGCTCGCCATCCCTCTGTCTCTGTTGCCGTCTGAGAGAGTGTGTGTGTATCTGTTGGCCTTATTTGTATTTGTGTGCTTTTGGTTTTGCCTCTTTTCCAGATCCGTATCAACTGCTGAATGCTGCCTCGCACCGATTGGTTGCTCAGGGCTCTGGTGGCCAGATACAGTTGTGGCAGTTTCTGTTGGAGCTTCTCGCTGATTCGTCGAATGCCAGCTGCATAAGCTGGGAGGGCCAATCGGGTGAGTTTCGGCTCATTGACCCGGATGAGGTGGCTAAACGTTGGGGCGAGCGCAAGGCCAAGCCGAACATGAACTATGATAAACTGAGCAGAGCCTTGAGGTGAGTATTTAACAGTTAAACAAATAGTGGAATGATGTATGTATATCCTTGCAGTTGGTGTATCGCTTTGAGCAATTGTCTGAGAGTTATTATCCAACAATAGATGGCACCATTGCTTCTATATAAACTCAGCATATTTGGATAGATGCCGGTAATATTCCTAGTGGCAAAGTTTGAATAGATTTTTGGCATATATGGTAGATTAAGGCTATAGTCCGGAGGGTTCCCCCAATGTTCAGCTTATTATACTCTATACCAACGGTACACAGAGTATATTTAGTTTGTGCAAAAGTATGTAACAGCCAGAAGGAAGCATCTCCAACCATATAAAGTATATATATTCTTGATCTGTATCAACAGCTGAGTTTATATAGCTATGTCCGTCCGTCTGCCTGTCTTCCGTATAAAAAAAACAGATCTCAGAGATGGCAAAAGATAGAGGTTTGACATTTATGGGACAAATGCTTCCTATACGTTTGCCACGCCCCTTCCAGGCCCAGCAATTTGGAAAAACCGTTATATCTGCCACAGTTTTATAGATAGAAGGATAATATTTTGATATATATGAAATAATCCGAATTTTTAATCGATTTGCCAAAAAATGGAACGATCGGACATGGAATAGTCGAGTTATGAGCAAGAGAATGTTCACTGCAGCACCAAAATTCATACTGAGCATGTACACTCGTTGATATTGAGTACTTTACTTTATAATATACCCAATTTAGATTTAAGTTCAGGCACACGTCTTGACAAAATAAGGCAAAGATAATTAAAAATGACTGAAAATGTTTATTTGGTAATACATCTCTAGTAAATCCGGCTAAGTTTAGGCCTGGTCAAGCACAGATCAAAGTTTCATACTGTCCTTGCTAAAGTTATATTAAAGAAAGTGTTTTATCGACTTTTTAATATCAGTCTTAATTCAATAGGAAATGATATCAGTAAAGCAAAACATCCAAGGCAGTTAAGGAACAACTATAATGGCCGACTACACTGTAATTAGGGGAAGGTTAGTGCCAATTTCGGGTCCCAGGAATCGAATTGCATTATTACAGGGATGCAAACCACTCGAAAATAATTACTGGTTCGGTTCAGTGGTTCGCAGAATTTCTGAACCGCCGGTTCGGTTCAGTACATGGTTTTTGGAGCTATCTGAACCGCGGTTTCGGTTCGGTTCAGTGGTTCACAAAGGCACATAAAGAAATATTAAAATTTCTGTAAAAATGTGACTATTCGAACACTTTTGAAATTTAATTCTTCTAGTCCATTTGAATATCTTTAAAATCTTTAGAAGAATGTGCATATTATTATCTCGGACTTTCAGAATTCGTCTATAAATTCCTAGAGGAATGCCCTTCGAAATGAGAGAATGTCAGCTAGAAAAGAATACGTTCCATGCATCTTACATACCCTATTAATCATATCATACGAAAAAAACTCTGCTGTCTAAGATTGAATTAAGGTAAAGAAGGTTGAATTAAAAATATTGTCTACTAGAGGAAAAAGACATATTGATGACAGGAATATTAAGCGATAGGCGGGCCATTGCAGAAGACTTACAGAATTACAAGTTGTAAAATTTGTGTCAAGTCATCCTATGTTTAAAAATTATCTTCGATTTAAATTCCCAAATTAATCAAAAACATTGGGGAAAGCGATTCCAGTTAAAACTCGTGGGAAAGCTCAACCGAACCGAACCGTTTTCTTTTGTGGTATTCGGTTCGGTTCAGCAATTCTGATAGGAAGCCGGTTCGGTTTGCGGTTCGGTTCACCAGCTGGAATATGCGGTTCGGTTCGGTTCAAAACCGGTTCGGTTAAGAACCGGTTTGCATCCCTGCATTATTATCATTTCATCTAAAACTCTATAAATAAACGAATGTCAGTTTTTGACGTTTTTGTCTTTAACTTGTACAGTACAGGTTTTTGTATTATCTTCAGCAGACTTGCTAGCAAAGTTCCAGATAGTTTTCGGAAAACTCCAATCCCCAGAATTCGGGTTTTGGGGACCTTTTGAGACAATATGTTGGATATCTCGAATACAAGCTTCTTACTTCAAAATTATTTCGCTTATTCAAAATGGAATAAATGTTTAACAACCGTCCCTTATGTTAACAGTGCATTAACATAACCCTTCGGTTACTTTAATGTAACATTATGTTAGCAAATGCTGCTCCAAAAAGTATGCAACATTTTTGAAAACCTTTATAGCTCTACCATTTGTTATTCAATTTTCCCGAAAATTTAGGACATTATAAACATTGTGCGCATATCTACATAATGCTTGATATTAGCTGGATATTTTTGAATTTTGGTTGTAGTTCAACACTTTTAGTTAAGGAGCCAAAGGGTACAGACAATAGGAGCTTACCTAAAATTTGTTGCTCTGGCTTTTCTAGACTCTGAGAGGATGGTTTTTATGGTGGATATATGTGAAATGCTGATTAAAGAAATTCGAAAAAAAGATGTTCTAACGACAAAAAACGAAGGATGAAGATCCATTATATCGTTTGCAGCAGAACAAAGATTTGTCGTTTCAGCTGGAACATGAAAATGTACCTGTAAAATGATATACTGACATATTCTCACCTTATTCGGAGACTATCAAAGATATCCATATGAAATTTTAGTTATCACAGCTTAAGATTTCATAAAAGCAGACAGGCATAAGACTGCCCAGCTATATAGACTCTAAACACTTAGGACCAAAAGAGTTAAGGAATTCTGTACTCAATTTAGCTAAAATCAAATCAAATTTCCTTTTTTTGTCCAAGTGTACCTTTCGTATGCTCTGCAAGGTTATGTGCAAAGCTATGATCTGATCCCTAATCCCTCTTACAGATACTACTATGACAAGAACATTATGACCAAGGTGCATGGCAAGCGTTATGCCTACAAATTTGATTTCCATGGCCTGATGGCCGCTTGCCAGGCTCAGGCACAGGGCTGTGATCCAACTACCACGCTAAGTTCCTACCAACATCATGCGGGCGGTGCGTTTCCACCGCATACCCTACCGCACACGCACACCCAACATCCGCATCATCATCATGCGCATCCCTATGCCACGCACGCTACGTATCTATCACCTGCCTCGACGAGTTCCAGCCTGGGATTTCCATCACCATCGACAGCAGCCTCATCGTTGCCTTCACCAGGTAATCCGGGTCCATCTACATCCACAGCATCGGCATTTCCTACTGGACCATATGCTCCGGGGGGCGCAACAGACCAGGCGGCATCAACCTCCTCGACCAGCTATGAGCCACGCTCCCCACCCACTAATGCATTTAATTGAAATGGCAGGACCAACCCTCAATTTGTACATGGACCACCCACTGCGCATACTCCGGGGCAGTGTCCCAAATCCGGACCGTAAAAAAGGACATTTCGGGTTAATTGAGGCATAGTGATAACCGCAGAGCAATAGAAGGAAGGAAGCTAATTTGTTACTTCGTCTGTTATCCTTTACCCATCCAACGCACCAGAATGTCGTCATCGTCATCAGCATCATCATTATATAATTTCTAAGAAAATACAAAATACAAGTTATCCAACAGATCCTTGAGTACAGCTTCTATTCCTAGACAGAGCACACAATGGCCAGTATCATGAAGATCACGCTGAAGATTACGAAGCATATGCGATCCACGGCAGTGGCCAGCAGCACCCAATCGTATTGAATGCCCCGGGCCGAGGGTAGCTCTGTGGGATTAATGTCCAGTGGGTTGGTCATAGCATCATCGGCATTATCATAGATATGATCGTCCAGCTCTCTGACACTATTATTACCATTGTTTGTCGGCTGATCACCTTCGAAGGTGAAATGGGAGAGCAGCAGCACAGAACCCAGTGGACCATGGAGTAACCTTTTGAGAAAGTCAGGTAAACGACGCTTGTGCTGGGCCGCGGATAGGTAAAGCACGATCACTTGGATGATAGTGGAGATGCTAAGCAACAAAAGGCTGGAGCTGTAGAATATTACTGAGGAGGGGGAATTATTAAGGGTGTTTTTAGTTTAGGGCCAAGGAAAGTGCATAAGGAGAGTAAGACTAATGAATGAAGGAAGATGAGCTAAAGGCAGGAGAAGCAAAGGAAGAATGTAGATAGGAACACGGAATATCCAAAGAGTTGAAAAGAAAACATCAAAACGAGCGGGATGTATTCTTTACTAAGGTGAAGAAAGCTTTAGCAACCACCGCATTAACATTAATGTTAGGTTATTAACATTATGCTGCATTATGCAGCAGTTAGTTGCGATCCTTAAGGTAAGCCGAAAGGTATGCAACATCTTTGGGAAGATGGAGAAAAAACGATCAACAAATGGGATTTCCAGATCTAGGTCGCTGGACAAAAGTCCCCCTACAACTTACTCATTGAGCTTAAATCCGTCTGCGGTAAGTTAAAATTTGATTCCTGATTTTGGATAGACCACTAATAAGTAGGATAGTGTTTCCACATATATCTACCCCATAACCTCAGACGTCATATACCCCATACCCCTTATTTACGATACCTCAGATAAGTTCCAAAGTAAGAATAAGTTAATAGAATAAGATGGTTCATAATAGAGATAGGCCACTGCACAATTGGCGGAACGAGGTGGATTCTAAGACTTGGGTAAGACTTGGTAAGACAAAGGGTAAGGAATTTTTAGAAGAAAACGCAATGCTTGAACTTAAAACAGATCATTTCTAGGGAAGCTACACGAAATAGCCTAGTCAATTTACTCAGCTCGTCAAGATGAACTTAAATATATATACTTTATGTGGTCGGAGATAATTCCTTCTTAGCGTTCCTTTCAAGCTATAAAATTATTCCGAGAGAAAAGAGCTTGCAGCTCTTTTGTGGAAAAAGGATTGGTTAACAAGTAACCAAAGACTTCGAGAAGGAAATGTTTAGAGATTAAAAATGAAGTGAACGATCAAAACAAAATAAATGATTTAGCTTTGCTGTTCTACTCACCCACAAGCGGCGTATTATCAGCCAGCACCGGCAACAGCTGGGCAAAATACAAAAGAAACGCAACAATCACTAAGATGAGTGATCCATTCACCATAATCTTCTCGCTGCCCATTTGTGGGGGTAGCCAAAATGCGCACAGCGTCATAATCACAATGCACGAGGCTGGCGTATAAATGATAGCCCTGTACATGGACGATCGACGTTGAATCGTAAAACTGTACTCCACATAGTTGTAATAATCCTGACGCACAAACTCCGCCTTGGCGCTAATAATTGTCCATTCCATGGACTGCATCAGCTGCTCATCATAGCCCAGCGCCTGCTCTGGCTTATTATATGTCGCTCGAATGTTTTGCAGAGCCCAGGAACCAATTCTTAATTTACATGTCTGTTGATCATAGGGCCAATTGATCATATTGAGATTACAGTAGACGGCATAGACAGCCGGTGGCACCCAATGGAAGGTGCCATTGTTTGATAGAAGCACTTGGGTATTACTCATATAGTTGCTCTCATCGCCGGCAGTATTGAAAAGTACGATTCGTGGGCTCCAGATCTCCTGGGACCGGAAGGGGACTTGGGTGATGTTCTCGTACTCTTGAGGCTGCCATATGCGAAGCTCGTCGAGCCAGCGCTAGAAATAAAAATGGTAAATTAATGGAAGATTTATTTAGAGCAGGTTTGTACAAAAATAGTAAATTTTTGGTCCGATTTTATGTTGATAAACCATATTTTTGCGAGGCAGTTAGACAGATTTTTAATTGATCATATCTTAGAATGCCTATATCTTTTTCTAAGCCGAACCGAAAACTAAAGATCGGAACTATTTCAGCTATTTTATCACAAGTGGTTCGGTTCACAGCTAAAAAAAAAACTAATTTGCAGCACTGGCTTTGCTTAGATGTTCATAAGCTGTGCGAATTTCGCCAATTTTTTTGTTGCTCTGAGAGAGATTATTCTTATTACGAACTTGAAAGTGAAGTACAGCCTTCGCCTTGGAGGTATTTATCAAGTTTTCTAGCAGAAGGCAAAGAGTTTTCCGATTTATAAGAGTAAGGATCAAATATTTTCAGTCATACAGTATTTTAGTCAACTTAGACCCTCAACGATAGTCTACTAATGTTGGAGATTGAATGCCTGGGAAATATCTTAGGCATTCCATTCGGACCCACTCATACCTCTAATCCATTTGAGAGTACTTACAATATTCAGCCAACAATGCAATATTATCTTGCCGCTCAACTCATCAATATCTATATAATTGACCATCATATCCAACGTTATATTCGTCGGTTCTCCCTGCCATGTGGGCTGCGAATGCTTGTCATAGTGTACCAAGAGATTCGCACGCAAACGATCCAAACTACTGACATTGGCCATCTTCACATCATCCTTGGTGTCGGCCGCTTAAGTAAGGGACAAAATCAGGTCGATTAGAAACACGAAATGTATGTGTTTGTATGTTATGCACTCACTGCTGGCGCCTGGCACGGAAACGGCTACCAACACAAATATCATCAGCGTCGCCTGCCCACGGCCGGAAGTCAACGGTTTTATCTGCATTTTAGTTTGCCTCTCAAGTTCAGATTTAAACCAAAATCCAGAGTTTTGTGTGTTGTATGCAATTCGATTTTTAATGCTAGCGCCTCGAGCTTTCGGCTTCAACTGAGGCTCTGGTCATTGTTTTGCACATGGCTGCACAGCGTTGATAAATCTGAATACGCGTACTGCGCCAGAGCTGTCGATACTGGGGCGTCAGAGGTCGAAAGTTGTGATTGAGGATGCGTTTAGCTTTAATTAGTTTTGAACTAAACTTGCTTAAGTTAAACAATAATAAAGCCAATCAATTTTTTCAGAGCTACAGTTCGCGGGTTTAAGCTAATAGTTATGGTTGGGAAATTTGAGGTTCGAGTTGTTTGGACGAAGCCTTTGATTAAAACCTTCCATACGATTTTCATTTCAAATTATTAAAAATTTTCATAGTTTTAATTAAAAATTTGCATTTTAAAAAACTAAAACTAAAAATAAAAATTTTAAGTAATTTTTTGCTTTTAAAACTAAAAATAATTATTATTTTGAAATTTTTTTTACAAAAAGTTTTAACATACTACGTTTATGCTAGCAATATCACGATTTTTTAAAATCACGCTTTTAAAAATGCGCCTGTTTATGCTGTCATATAAAAAACACGATATTTCTACAGTGAGATGCCACCTATGTATGAAATCATGGTTTTTCTCAAAAACCATAGTGTGTGGAAAAATCATGATCTGAGACCATGTTTTTTTGCAAGCATAAACGTAGTAGCAGTTATTGCTACGAAGTCAGCTTACTTTTTTACAGGGTACACAACTCCAGGGCTATGCCGAAGAAATTATGCAGCCCTTGCAGGTAATCACAGATGGCTTGGCGAACTCCAGCGTATTATTCAAAGTCTTCAAGGGAAGCGAGCTGTATTCTACACTAACGAATGTATTTACTACTTCGTTTTTATTATATGAATTAAATTGCTTCATTATTTAACATGTGCTGCCGCACACTCGACAACCCTGCTTTTAATCGATTTTCTTGTGCAACTCGGCCGGCGTTTTGTTGTTAAAATCTATTGGCACGGCACAAGTAGTCAACCACAACTGAAAATAAAACAGTTTATCGTAATTCACTGACGTTGAGTTGAATTGTGTGCAGAAAACAAGAAAATGTGTGAAATAATGGTGGTTTAATCGCATCCCAGTCACAGTGACAGTCACGCTGCGGTCACACTGTTCGCAACCCAAGCTGTCAAATACACACACAGACCGGTTGTCATTTTCAGTGCAACCCTGACGGACAGACGACTTGGAAAATTTGCTGAAAACTGAGAAAATTGTGTAAAAACACCGAAAACCAGAAAATAAGTGTGCAAAACAAATCAACAACAATTTGAATTAACTCAGCGAAGCCATGAACTATAGAAACAACATGGAATCAGCGTATGGCATCGGTCAGCGGCGTGGTGGACCTGGTGTTGGTGGTGGTGGCGGTAACCCAAGCGGCTTGGCATTTTATGCAGCAAACGCAAAAAGCACCAGCAACAACAACAACAACATGAATATGTACGGCTCTCGTGGACGCGCGCCAACTTCCACCGCTTTTAATGGGAATCAGCAACAACAACAACCCTCGGCTTACATGAACATGAACAGGAACCGTAGTCCCCCTCCCTCCAATTATGGAGGTGATGATGGCTTCCGTAATCGAGACCGCGATTTTGGTGACTCGTATCGTAACCCGAATCTGGGCCAGCAACAGCAGCAGCAACCACAACGTTTTGTTTCCGATGGCTTTATGGCCAACAACCAACGCCGCCAAGTAGATGACGGTGATGACATGTTTGCGGCCAAACGTCGTCATATGGACTTGGATGTCCAGTTTGGACGCCAGCCGTCACCACCGCGGCCGTATGTCAATCGCAATCCCGACAATCCCAATTTCAATATGGATTTTCGTAACCTGGACGACAACTTTGGGCGTTCCAACTTAAGGCCGGAACCAATCCAGCGCGATCAAGATCGGGGCTTCTTTAATGATGAACGTCCAAATATCAACCCGGATCGAGGTTTTTTCAATGACCAGCGTTTCAACCAGGACCGCAACCCAAGAGATCAAGGCGGAGACTCCTTCCCAGACAACTTCCGTGGCAATTTTAACAACTATCGCGAGGATGATCGCAACTTTGTGCGCAATTCTGGCAATTTTGGTGTATCGGATCGCGACGGCTTTGCCGGCAATGGCAACTATTCCAATGATAATAATCGTGAATTTTTCGCTAACAATTCTGGACGCAACTGGAATAACCAGTCCATGCCTGGAAACAACAACAACATGCAAAGGTCCCAAACTTCATTCCAAAGCTCTGGCTATCAATCCTCGGATTGGAATACTTCTCAAAAGAATTTCAATGCCAAACGGAATGTGAATCCGAATGCAAATGCAAATGCAAATCCACTCAAGAGGACCTACAACAACAATGCGGGTCCACCTAATAGCAAGCCCATGAATAATCAAGCAGTTGTTCAAAATAAAATTCCACCCAAGAAGAATTTGAATAACACTGCTGCAGGACCACCTGCCAAACCGAACAATGTACGACCAATGGGTGCTGGAAATGTTCGACCCATGGGACCTGGAAATGTCCGACCCATGGGTCCCGGAAATGTCCGACCGATGGGTCCTGGTAACGGAACTCGAGTCTTTCCCAACAGACCACCGGTGGTAGCTCAAAATTTTAGGCCCAAACCGCCAATGAATCCAAGACCAGTTCAAACCGGGGTCAGGCCTCCACCAACTGGTAAGTTCATTTATCAAGCAAAACGCTTTTCCTTCTTATGGCTGTTTTGATCGGCTAGTATCAATGTGATTGAGATACTTTCCAGGCGCTTTAATGTTCTGCAGCGAAAAATATCTTTTCCTTGCTTAACTTTCTGACAATTCTTTAATTCGTTTTGCAGGCCAAACTGTCGCTGTTCCAAAACCCAATGCTGTTCCCCTAACAAAGGCCGAAAAACAGAGACGCAAGATTGCCCGCAAGCGTGGTTTTATAATGGGCGGCTTCAAGTTGGCATATATCTACAACAAAAACGACAAGCTCCCTCAGCCCGAGTCTCAATCCTTTGCTATAACCTTTTTCGGGGAGACTCCCATTTATAGTATAAACGTGGATGACGAAGATGCCGAAGTGGCTGCTGCAGTTATACTCGATGATGACTTTAATTCCGATGATGAAGAGGATGCTGCTGCTGCTGGTAAGGCTGGTGCCGACGGGAATCCCCAGCCCTCACGTAAAATGGCAAAACGTGCTCGCAAGCAATTGCGCACCGAGTGGACAACACTGCACGATGCCAAGGACTACAAATGCTGGAACAATTGGTGGAAGGACTATAAGCGTTGCGGAACTGAAATTGACAAGCAACTGGAGGTATTTGGCGCTCTTAATCTGGAGCATTGCTTCTTGCCAAATTTGCCTCACTATACCACGGAGCAGGTGGTGGCTAACATAATGCGATCGGGTAAATTTGCATTGGGGGAAACGCCGGGTATGCCGTACAATACCATGAAACAAATATTCACATTGATGAACAAGACATTCCTGGAGAATCTGCAGGAGTCTGATGTGGAGAATTTGCAGGATTTCATACGCAATTGTCCCAATAGTCTTTGGGTATTCAAGATGCGTAGCATGGTCTATATGTGGGCCAAATACAAGGAAATTCTAGAAATGCCGGTGGTGCCGGCAACAAAACCGGAGGCCAAGCCCGAGGCCAAAGCCGAGGTCAAAGCAGAGGTTAAAGCCGAGGACAAAGCAGAGGACAAAGCAGAGGTCAAAGCCGTGGTCAAGGGTGAGGTTAAGGTCGATGACAAAGCTGAGGCCAAAACCGAGAACACTGCAGCCGAAACTGAATACAAATTGGAGGGCAATCCCAATGTCAAATGGATGGCCAAGCAGGCTTTCAAGAATCCCTGTTTCCATTACTTGGCCAAGCAGGCCTTCTGCGAGCTGCAGGTGGGTGGAATTAACACAACTGTAATCGAAATCTCTTTCTTATTGCTTTATTCTCCTCTCCTTACAGGCAATTAGCGAAGTGGATTGGCCCGATCACGAGAAGTTATATCCGGGATTGTAAGATCACCAAAACTCCAGTTTAATAAAGCAAACATCGTAATACCCTACAAGTCTATATATACACAACAATATTGAATACAAGTATGAATTGGTTTTATATGGAATACAAATGTGGATTGTATTTAATATACAGGACATATATGAAACGCCTATATCCAGAGAATAGATGCTTGCAACTCGTATTTCTATACATAAGTAGTTTGTAACTAGAACACACAACAAAAACACATCCCTCATGCAAATTTCAAACTTCTATGTAATGATTTAATACAAATAAAAACCGATCAGAACTCAAAGTTAGCTTAGACCTTACAGCATTTCGTGGGGCCTGGCTCCCAGCGACTTTGTTTGAATAAGAGGACGGACGGAAGACCGACTAACTAAACCTTGGGAAGCTTTGAGGTCTTCTGCAAAATACAGTAATAACCCGAACCCAAAAAGTTCAGACGAGTAAACCCCTCACGACTTTTAGCAGTTTTGCAGCCCTGCTTCTTCTACGGAAGCTGTAGCTCAAGACTAGCAAGAGTGTGGCCATGTCAGGGAGGGCCTTCAGCATCTTGTTGTCAGCTCCATCTACTCCAATGGATGATCAACGGTTTCAGATGCAACCGCTGAGAATCGTTTTATATCTGTCTCAACCTCTTAAGAGAGACATTCCTAAGTAGCGATGCAAGAAATTATTTTTCAATTTTGTATTTTAATTTATTATTTAAACTTAAATTTTTTTTTTAACAGTTCTTCGGCCAAATTCAACATTCAGTTAAGCATTATAAACGGGAATGCGTATTTGTAGCATCTGGAAATATGGAACAGTAAAAAATAATGACTTGGTGTTAGTTACTCATGGCGTTTGGCCCGCTCACCTTGCTTGTCTTATCGAAGAGTGCCTGGGCACGTTCTTGTTGCAAAGTATAATTGAAAAATTTATCAAAAATATATCCATGCTTCAGGGACTCAACCAGTATGCGATCTTCACCAATATCGAGACTAACTTCCTGCGATGAAACCTACGAATTTGCATTCAATTCAGAAATGGTCTTGATATTTTTAGCTAGGACTTCGATATACTCACACAATTGGGCAAATAAAGTTCGGCATGAATCTCCTCAACCACCTCATCACGAACCCGTGCACGTAACTTGTACTGTGGTTCCCTACCATTGGCTGAGCCGCCACTTGGGCTTCTCCTAATGGCAGCCGCGTCGGTGGATTCAATCTCCTGCACCAGCTGTGGTGGTGCAGCAGCTGCTGCCTGGTGATCCGCTTGCTTCACATCTGCATTGCGTACACGATGCGAAACTAAGGTGCCAATCAGCTTGCGATTATTCAAAATAATGGTCTTCTCCATGGCGATTTGGAAATTGTATTTTTCACTCAGTGCCTCGGCCACAATTTGTAAAAAGAAATTGTTAAATAGCTGCGATTTGTTGATCTTCACCAAGAACTTGGGATTGATGGCGATGTCACAGACATCGACAGTCTTATCCGAACGATCCTTGGAATGACGCGGCTCGGAAATGCTCATGGGTACACGAAAGGAATCCGGTGTGGGGGATTCTAGTATGGCGATTAATTCCTCTTCGGTGACATCCTGCGGTGCTGGGACTTCGGGGGCTTGACAGACATTAATAAAGAACTTTTCATTGCTGTTCACTTTGAAGCTTTTCACACAAAATCCTGACAAGAAACAAAAAAAAAAAGAGTGGATACAAAACGGTTAATGCGAGACTCGGTGTGTAAGCTACGTTCCGGATTTTGGTAAATCCACACCTAGAAGCGAAGCTTCAATCTTGAAAATCGGAAGTCGTTCACTCCGGGGTTCGAGCCCTTGAAACCTTTTCGGTTAAGGCCTTTGTTTATTATTACCTGAAGTTCCTTATGAAAATTGGCACATCCTACAGAGTTAAAAAACAAAGGTTCTTCCAAAAACCTGGGGCTTAACACCCCTACAAACCAAAACTAAAATAATATTATATATTCGAACCCAGAGGATCCAACTATATGTTACATCAAATAGTACCTAGATATATGGTTTTTCAAGCTTTCGCACCTTCAAAAGTACAAAAAAAATAACATTTCGAACAGTTTTAGCAGAATTCCCGAATATTAGACTTAAGAACGGGCGATATTGAAAGAAAAGTAAGTTCTAGATTTTATTTCAAATTTGACTTAACTTTTCTAGCAGATTTATGAGTAAGACGCATCGATAAACTTAAGAAAGGGTGTTAATGGTTCAGTTAGAGAGACTTAAGGGCTTATCTAAAAATATTAATGAATTTTAAAACGGACTGCCTTACCTTTAAGAGTTTGTATAAAGTACCTTTACTCGCAGATTTAATAGCATACCGGAACTTTATATAGGTAATAAAGCTAAAGGCTTAAGACTAGGCGAAAATTCCGAACAGATTTAAGAAAAATCCGATACGTTATCCTTAAGTAAGAAATTTAAGGGTAGAGATTCGGCGAAAATGAGGGCAATCCTAGAGCAAAAAGAAGTTTCTGGAATTTGCCGTTACTTTAAAAGTACAGAGAAGAGATTTCTGATCAGATTTATGAAAATATCGGGCCTTTGTAAGTAAGAACGAAATTTAAGGGTAGCGATTTGACAGAATTTCGACCGATCCAAAAACATTAAGATGCGGGTTGCCTTATAGGCAATTAAGACTAAGTTAGTTTATGGTAAAAGATACAGGAAAGTTAACTTCAGCTAACCAAGACTACTTTTCGGACTTTACTTTTCTAGTGGAATCATGCACAAACTTAACAAACCAACATGTATCTAATTTGGAGTCGATTCCATTTAAAAACAAAAAAGGTTTTCTCAATGGAACATCTTTTTCGAACGATCATTCGTACTGCAGCTATATGCTATAGTCATCCGATTTTGACAAATCTTTGTAGAACTGTGTGAAAGCATTTAAAAAACATTTCCATTAAAAACAAAAAAGATTTTCTCACTAAGACTACTTCTTAGACTCCACTTTTCTATGACTGCTATACTATATAGATGTCCGATTTCGATCAAACTTGGTGGAATCATGGGAATGCATAGCAAACTAAGAAGTTCAAAGTTTGAAGGCGTTTCCATTGAAAACAAAAAAGTTTTTCTCACTAAAAACTAGTTTTTCGATCGACTATGACAACGTTGGAATTCGGTTGAAAGAGGTTTCTGTGTCACCGCCCGTTGGTTCTTTTTGCTGAGGAAACGCAGAACTGCGTTGAAGCAACTGACACTGAAAATAGAAACATTTGCATGAATATCTAATTTTTTGAATGAATAATACATCTAGCTGATATCGTAAGATGTTCATTCTCTCTATCTGTCGTTGCTTCCGAAATGCAAAAGATTCTCAGCCCGAAATTGCGGTTTCCATCCATTTCCCTCTTCTCGATGGCTTTATTTTGTCTCAAAGCATTTCACAACATTAAAATTTCAAAACTGTTTGCGTTTAGTTTCAGTTCATTCGCCTCGCAGTCCTGGATACAGTTTGCGATGATCTCTCCAATCCCTTTCACTGATTGCCTGCAAGCAAAGAAGACAAAGGAAAACACTTAAGTTAAACAAAAATCACTAAACTGTGGCGTTCAGTTCCCACCTTCAGTTCGTCAAATGCCTGCTTCGCCACCCAATGGAAACGGGGATTTTTCCAATCTTCAGCCACGGCAAGCAGGTCCAGGAGACCCTGCCCAGTGGATGGTGTGGTGATCTTTATTGTGGTGTAGTACTTCTTCCACAAATAGACCATGCTTCGCATTTTGAAGAGCCACAAATCATTGGACATACCGCGTATCATGTCCTGCAGCTCTTCAATGACATCCGTTGACATGTTGTCCGACAAGTTCTCCAAGAAACTCTCGTTCATGAGCATGTAAATGGCCAATATGTTTTCATAATATTGGCTCACATTCTTATCGAGGGCCAGATGGGCAAATTTCATGACAGCTTCCACGAACGGCTTGGCGCTGGGGCTGCACTCTTGCGGCGTGAAGCGATCCTTCAAATTGATCTTAGTGTTGAGGTGCTTGTTGATCTGTGCCCCCACCCACTTGAAGTCTGTCCACCATTTAAGCCAGTCCTCGTAGTTCTTTTCAATGTACGTTTCTCTCCAGTAAATACGCATAGCTTGCCGCGCCTTCCTAATACTAGCACGACTTGGCATCGCCTCACACCTGGTGGTCATGGCGGCGACGTCAATGAAGTTATTATTGAAAACGAGGCCATCATTGTCATTATAATTGGCTGCAGCAGCGGCGTCCACAGTTTTGTCAATGGGTCCATAAAACGGTTTTTGTTCGAAGAATTTGATGGCATAGGATTCTGATTCTGGCTGTGCCAAGGTCTTTCGGTCGTTATTGATATACGGAAAAATGAAGCCAGCAATGCGGAAGCCACGTTCTTCGGCCTCTTTTTTGAGCTTAATTGCAGTTTGCATTTCTTGTTTGCTTAGTTTAGGTGGAGGACCATCGTCTGTTGGCTCAAAGCGTCGCTTTTTAACTGAAAAATGTAGAATGTGTGAGTTTTGAATATAATCCCACGAACTCTTCCAAGCAGCGATGAGAAAACCCAAATCATCTTGCCGAAAGATAGTTTTATAGTTCAGTTCTTTACACTTTAATCTGTCCAAACTGAGCTTTATTTGCCACTTTTGGCCCCCAGGAGACCGGAATCTCGCAGGGAACCATCTGGGTTATAACTCTCTGTTGAGAGACAACTCCATGTTAAGCCTCTAAGTAGATAGGGACGGAAACCTACTTAGCCCTAGGAAATTGGGAACTAAGGCTTGCAATTATTCTTGACTTGGCCATTTAAATGACGGGCTATTCATAATGGACGTGCGTTGATGCCGTAAGCCCAAACCTACGTTAAAAGCTTGAAATGATCAGCTTTCCCGCTAGTTAATCCAAGTCTGTTAGTCGATAGGAACAGTAGGAATTTGATTAATCCATTTCCAGTGTCGGAAGTCGAAAGCGCAACGGGCAATTGACTGCCCATCGCTGGGCTTAGGACATAAAAATACAAGTTGTAAGCAGAGCGGGCAAACAAACGAAACGTTTAACGAACCGTTCGCGAAAGCTAAGAAACGATTCATATGTTTTGTAGCTGTTACTCTAGTCAGGGAAAACGAAACCACTTACTTTATATTGCCGAAGAGCGCAAACGAAACGATTGGAATATTGTTCTCCCAACAGCTGCACTGCCTTGGAACGTTTCGGAAACGAAAACAACAAAGCTGAGAGAAACAAAGAAGTAAGCAACAGAAAAAAAACAACAATACAAATACAAATACATATTGAGCAGCAAACGTTTTCGAACTATTCGCGCTCGTTGCATATCGTTCCCTTTGTCCGCAAATCAAGATGAGAGCATTTCGCTTTACGTTTAGTTTGCTCTCACGAACGCAAACTGAACAGAACTCATTTTTTGTTCCAGTTACTTTTCTCGGGTTTTGTTAGTATTTCGCTCTGTGCAAAGAAAGAAACGAAACGATTCAGAAACGTTTCGTTTCGTTTGTTTGCCCGCTCTAGTTGTAAGTACTTTATCAAAGTTGTGTGCTGTATAAGCGGTAAAATGAATAGTTATAGGCATTTTATGGCTAGTTTGTCAGTCAGTGCAGAATGTCTTTAATAATACATTCACATTCATTGTGGAACTCCATAATTATATCTTTTTGGCAAAATATTTGCGTGTTTGCATCTCGGCTTCGAAAATCGTTGCAATTAAATGTAGTAATCAAGCCATCGCCTGATTGTGTAATTACCAGTAACTGGTTTTCCGTTTCCCGTGTGTTGTGAACTCAGTTGCCTAGCTTGACGAGGACCAACAGTGGGATTTTTGATCACCCTGGTTCTAGCTTGATTCGGCCTGCCAGACTGCATAATCTTTCTCGGTTGCTTGCCCCTCGACTCACGTCCAAGTGATTTTAAAGGATACTCGTTGTTAACCACAATGTCATGTTGTTGATTTGAACCACGGAATGTAGTGGAATTGTCTTGTTGTTCTTCTATCGGCGGTTCGTTTTGAAATGATTGATTGTCTGATTGATCAAAGCGATCGAAGTTGAGCTGTCTGCGCTGTTGATTGAAACCATCAGGTTCGAATTCACGCATATTACCCACAAAGTTGGGATTAAGGTCAAGCGATTGATCACGATCAATAAATCTGATATCCCGAAAATCGTCCTGGTCCCGTACGTTTCTTTGTTGGTTTTGTGCAAAATAGCTACCGTCATCTAAATCATTTCCACGAACATTTCGACCATAATCTCGTAAATTTGAACGATCGTTGGACGGATCAATCAAATTATCGGTGCGCTGTATGGTAATACGATCATCGTCGTGAACAAATCGCTGATATTTGGCACTAAAATTAATGTCCGTACGACCAAGATTCCTTGATGGTTGGCCAATGCTACGAACATCAGAAATCCGATCAGAAAAATGCCGATCGGAGTTACGAAAATCTCTGTCTGGATCATCCGACCTACGAAATTGGGCATTCAGCTCTAAATTTTGAATATCTCTGTCCAAAATATCTTTGTCTAGACGATGATCAGACATGCGATTGCGATTAGGAATGTGACGCAAAGTGTTTGTGTCATTAAAATCTGGATTGAAGTTGAGATTGCCTTTCATCAAGATCTGATCATTGCGATCATTCAGGTTAGAACGTCCGAAGTGGTGACTATATTTGATATCTGTGTATTGACGTGGTTTAACCAAATATTCGTCTTCAATTAGTTGACGTGGAGCAATATTCAAATCGCCTTCAATTAGTCGACTTGAATCTATCTCCAAATTGTCCTCAATTCGGCGCCGTGGATTAATCACCAAATTTGCTTCACTTGGTCGACGTTGATTAAACTCCAACACTTCCTCAATTTGAAGTCGACGATCATTCATAAAATGATCTTCAATTCTCCGACGTGGATTAGGATTATCCATTAAAACCTCTTGTTCAACTTGACGACGAGGATAGTCCACTAAATGTTCTTCGATTGGTTGAAGAGGTGGATTATTCAGAAAATGATCTTCAGTTTGTCCACGTCGATTGTCCATAAACCTATCTTCAATTTGTCGACGTGGGTTAACCACTAAATCTTTATCTAATGAATACCGAGGATTATCTACAAAATGATCCTCAATTTGTCGTCGTGGATTATCCATTAAGGGATCTGCAATAAGTCCACGTGGATTAACCATCATATCATTAGTTTGTCGGCTTTGGTTTATAAAATTGGAGCGATGATCATCAATTCGACGTTGGTTAGTGACACTGGAGCGATGATCATCAACAGGTTCCACAAAATTGGGGCGCAGATCAACTTGGCGACGTTGGATAGGGACGGTGGAGCGATGATCTTCCACAGGTCTTCCAGAATTGAAAGCTAGATCATCAACTTGTCGACGTTGGTTATTGAAATTGGAGCGTAGATCATCTGGTCGACGTTGGTTACTGATATTAGAGCGATGATCATCAACAGGTTCCACAAAATTGTGGCGCAGATCAACTTGGCGACGTTGGATAGAGACGGTGGAGCGATGATCATCCACAGGTCTTCCAGAATTGAAAGGTAGATCATCAACTTGACGATGGCTTGTGACATTAGGGCGATGATCGTTCACAGATCTTACAGCATTGGAGCGTAGATCATCAACATGTCGTTGATTATTCAAATTGGAGCGTAGATCATCTGGTCGACGTCGGTTTCTGACATTAGAGCGATGTTCATCCACAGGTTCCATCAAATTGGAGCGTAGATCATCAACTGGGCGACGTTGGTTAACGACACTGGTGCGATGCTCATCCACAGGTTCAACAAAATTGGAGCGTAGATCATCAACTGGTCGGCGTTGGTTATTGCTTTGGGAGCGATGCTCATCCAAGGGCCTTACAACATTGGAGCGAATCTCATCAACTTGTTGACGTTGATTAGCAACTTTGGAGCGTTGATCATCTACAGGTCTTCCAAAACTGCTGCCCACTGGACGATTATTGTATCCAACTTCTGTATATCGGTTGTTGCGGTCCTCATTTGATGGACTACGTTTCCGACTGCGTTCTACTTCCGCCGGCTTTTGACCAATGCTGCGATTTCTTGGTCGACTTTCATCATTCCAATCAATGTTCCTTGGCGGCGATGGGGTACGAGGCCTAGGCCTAGACCTTTCATGGGCCTCCACTAATTTGTTAATTTCACCCAAGATAATAGCATCCACCTCGCTCACATGGCTCTCACCCATTTCAAGGATTAAATTCAATCGAAGCCTATCGAAGTCGCCCACTTCGAAATCGTGAATCGGAAGCGTACGTTGAGCCAGTGCTTGGGACTGTTTGCGGGAGACACCAATTAGGCGAAAGAATTGACGTCGTTTGTCCATTATGAGGTGCTTGTCGACTGTTCTCAATTAAATGGCGTTATATGAAATTAGAAGGTAGAAAAGTAAACACATGTGATTAAGTCTAGAAACAGGGGGAAGTATCCTAGTGCTGGGTATCTGGACTACAAAATTCCAGGAACCCTTAAATTTGTTCAACTACACCAGACTTGGGCTTTCTGTTTCAATTTTGGTAATTCAATTTCGTCATCGGTTGAAAGAATGGTACTTAAAAATCGAAATTTAACTAAAAAATTGAATTGAACAACTGAACTATTATACTAAATCAGCGGTGGGCACGATATTTGAGTTTGGGAGCAGTTCAATAACCAAAAACCACAACAAGAGACACACTATTTTTATATCTTGTCTTACCAGGAGTCTGTTTAAACGCCAAAGGAGTCTCGATCAAGCACACTGCACCTGTTTAGCTGACTTCGTGTGCAACATACTGGCTCCCTGCGCCGATAGGCATTGGTTCTGTGGTTGCACTGATTGCGACGAACGGAGGCAACTTCCTATGTGTCTGAATCAGCGATGTTTAAGAAGAGAGGTTCTCTGACGCTCTCTGTGTCTCTCCGACACTCACTGAAGCATTACTTCGGCAAGCATTCGGCGTCAATTACCGAAAGTGTTCGGCCCCTGGGGGCTATGGGTGAACATCGCTGGTCTGAATGAAGTCAGTCGCCAAAAACACAACTCTCGAAGCAATGGGAGCAATTGCTTGCCCACCGCTGATCTAGTTCATACCAACGATTAGTTCAATCGATCTATTCCAAATGTTGTGCGTTTTTTTTGAAACTTTTAATCACGTTCGAGTCTTTTTTGAGTAAATAGTCATAAATAACAGAATAAAGAGACAATGGTATCCTAGCAGCGACCCTTAAAGATTAATTTTCGACTTATTTTCGAGTCATATTTCAATTTCGAGTCTCTCAATCACACACCAAAGTAATCTCTTTTTAATCATCTAAATAAAAAACTCGAAAAAGACTCATCAAGGTGATTATTGTCAAAACGATCTTCAAAATTTTAGGCGTCTAAGCACCATCGATAGATTTGACTATCGACAGACATTCACCTCGATAGTTATATATATTTCTTGTTATCGTCTCATTCTTCCGTAGCATTCGGTGGTTTTGGAAGTCGTAGGGAAGAAGGAAGTTTCCACGTTTCATTGTGTTCTGATCTGATGAACTTGTTGGCGTTGGCTATTGACATTGGTGCGAGGATCAGGTCTGCCCAAATTGTTATTAAATCCAATTTCTGAATTTGGGGTGGCTGTAAACTTAATCATTGTTGCGGTTTCTTGGAATATTACCATCATTCCAATCATCGTTCCTTGATGGCGAGGTTGTACGAGAGCTGGAGCTTTCCTTGGGCTCCACTAATTCGCGAATTTGGCACAAAACAATGGCATTCACTTCGCCCAGTCGGGTTTCTCCCATTTCGTCGATCAAAGTTAAACGCCCGCTGGCGAGAGACACCGACTAGGTGAAAAAGTCGACGACGCTGGTGCACTTGTGCTCGATTTAACGGCATTATATGAATTTAGAAGGTGGACAAAGTAAACACAAGTGATTGAAGCCTGGAAATACAGTTGGGCGCGTGAAGTGTTCTTATTCGTGTCAAACACACACGACTTAACACGAGGTGTTCGTGCTCGAATATTAGATTTTGTGCCGTAAGCAACAAAACGAGCGACACCAATTATCTACGCAGAATGCTCAAAAGTTTTAGTTATTTAAAATCAAAGAAGATCGCGAAAATTACTGGAAAAACCTTTTATACCTCCTGATCTTCTTTATATGAGCTGGTTTTGATCTGATCAGTCCTTAAAGCACTTTACCCAAAAAAATCACAAAAATTTAAAGAATACAGGAACGAAAGTTAGGCTAAGAAACCTGAAAAAAACGCAGTTGATATGGAAGTTGCATAAAATTAAAATTGTAAATTTAAAAACAAAAAAATATGTAAAAACTTAAGAACAAAAATAAATTTAAAGAGACTTAAGATTATTAGGAATTTTTCAAGGAACTACGAAACTGCAAGCCAAATATGCTAATGGAAATCAGGCAAGCAATGCAATGCAATGATTTTGACGAAAGATAATGACGTTATTAGTTACGTCCGGTCAGTTCTCCATTCTGCCCGAAGAGCTGGAAAAATGATGCCAAAAATGGAGCTTCGTATTGTCTTTTATGAGCTGTGGTTGTCTTTTTTAGTTGATATGTCTCTATTTTGTGAAAGGTCCTTGGTTGTAAAAAGTCGTTGATTCGTTTCTAATGTGAAGATTTCATAATAATTCTGATGATTTCTTTATGCTAGGAGCTACTGTAGGCCAATTTGCTATCTTTTGTGTACATTGCAGTCAATTATACATTTCATCAGAGCAAGCAATTCGCTCTCCCGGTGAGTATAAGAGTAAGTTCTCTTTTCTAAACAAATCAAATGGTGCACAATGCCAAATATAGGCAAGGTCGGTGGCAACTATCAATACCCAACTGGTAGGGCTTACTGCTGTCCACTGCCCGTTAGTCATTGTTAGAATTGTGTTCATATCTAGAGATAGTCACACTTCGTGCACCATATAACTCTCACATTTTGATTACAATTATCTGAGATGCGGTGGTTTTTGTTTGGTTTGTGTTTGAAAGGCAAACAAATAAGTTGGTTCGCAGCGTTTGACTGCCATTCAGTTGTCTTTTGTGCGCGTAGCTCGATACAAGCCGGTTATTGTCCGATAATATAATTAATTTTCATTCACTGCTTTGAGGGGAAACAAGTGTAAGTGAACATTGATAGTGTGATAATTATGCGAAATTCTTATGGAAGGGTGAACCCCCCGCGGCACTATTCTTTTTTCTATGAATCACATTTTGTTTGTTGGAAAATGGACTCAAAATGTGAATTGTCAAGCTTGAGTGAGATTATGAAATTGATAAAAACGTTAATTTTGTCACAAGATCGGAATTGTTTTTAATTATTAAGGCAAAATAAATAAAGTGATGCAGTGAAAATAAACAACACAACTTTGCAAATGTTAAAGAGTGATGGGTGAAAGTTTTGTTAGCAAATTTTAACAAATTAACCTTCAAAGACGGAAAATGGGCGAAAAATTGTTGAATGCAGCTTGTCAGATTTTCGGTCGAACAGTTTTAAATACATTTTACTTCAATTTTATTTTAAAAACATTTTAACATGATTGGCAAATTATTGAAACTTTGAAAAAAACAGCGGGAAAACAGTTTTAGAAGTGTTTTTCGCTATCTTTTCTTTTTGATAATTTTTCAAAGCTGTTTTAGAAATTCCATTAAAACTGATGTTAGTTTTTTTTTCAAAAATTGGTGGGGTATATTTTCATTCCTCGCCCACACACAAATGAGAGCGAGGACGATATTGAGCACACTTAAAAGATCTCAGCCTGCAAAGTAAGGTCTTACAAAGAGGTGTAAAAGGGTGGTCGGAAATCAGACAGGAAAACGGGGTTATGATTATGTGTTACAAGTGACTCGAAGACGTTGCTCCTCCAAAATAAAGCAAGGTTAAAGATTAACCAACAAAAAAGGAAAGTACAGCATAAATGCTCATTAAAAGAGTGATCCAATCAGTTTCTTGCACAGGAGCTTAGAGCTAATTTACAAAAACATGTCACTTTATAAAGGTTTGTTTTCCAAAATGCTTTACTCTTTGTTAAAGAGTTCCATTAGTATTTAAGCAAACAGTTTGTTGTTCGATATTATTTCAATATTTCGAATACTTAAGGCTTAAAAGATTTGTGATAAAAGTAAAAGTCAACTTAAATTCGAAAACAAAGATAAACCAAAATTTAAATACTTAAAACTAACGCAGTGCTCACTTAAACAAGTGCACACTGTAACAGGAAAAGACAGCAAAGTGCCGTCTTTACCAGAAGCACAGGTGCTCACACTTGCAAATGTTAGCCTTATGATTAAAAACATTTGATTAACAACGTCATTGCCAGACCTACAGCAACAATTATGTTTGTTTTCAATCGTTGACTAGAATGACCCACGCCGCTTATCGTTCGTTCACTTACCTGGTGTGGGCTGCACAATCACAGCATCTCGAGGAGGCGGCTTTTGTTGCGAGGTCCCTGGTGTTTCAGCTCCACCAAAATACTGATTGAAATTGTCCTCGAGTTCATTCTGTAAATGTTAACCAAATTGCGCATACAGTTTTAGACGCTCCAATTGCCGGGGAGCTCACAACTCACCCTTACGAAGCGCAAATTTTGTTCACGAAAATTATCCATGCCATCCAGATAGTTAGTGCGGCGTGCCATTTTCCGAGTTTTTCAGCAGCGGCAAACTCAATTTAACGAGTGAATTACTACCTTTTTAAATATTTTCACCAGCAGCAATTTGACAATTTGTTAAAAAGAGCTGCCAACTTGGTGGAAAACAGATACCTAACAGTTAATCGACAGAGTCGATAACAGTTGAGAGGATTTGGTGGTGACACAATGATATCACAGCGACTCGGCATAATGGTAAAAGTGATTTAAAAATAAAAATTGGTTTAATATTTTTAAACTTATGTTTATACTGAAATGGGAATGGTAAAGATATCTGGCATTTTTGCAACTATTATATGAAGACAAAATAGTTTCCAAAAAGTGCGGGCTTGCCAATAGAACTAATACTTAAGCAGTCACACATCTAAACAATTCTATCGATAAGTTGTAGCGAATTTGTAACGACTAACTGTTAAGAGCGCGCAAATTAAGTTCAAAGCTAATCACATTCGTTTTTTCTTTAGTTTAATTAATGGAAAATCGTTCTCCAATGGACAGATTTTGCGGCTCCATGTTTTGGGTAAGCTTATAATTCAAAATTCCATCTTTATTGCATTAACAATTTCTATCATTTAACTACAGAATGCCACGGAGACCTGGTGGACCAACGATCCAGACTTTACGCCATGCTTTGAGCAGACAGTTTTAGTATGGGCTCCCTGTGCCTTCTATTGGCTATTTGTTGCCTTCGATTTGAATAACCTCAAGAGCAGCTTGGATAAGAATATACCATGGAATAAGTTGAATCTAAGCAAATTGCTGATCAATCTCGGTTTACTGATACTCACCGCTTTGGATTTGATAATGGCCCTAATATTAAAGGGCGGCGACTCACAGCTGCCCTTGACTCAGCTGGATGTGTGGGGTCCTCTCATCAAATTGGCCACCTTCCTGTTGATCTTATTGTTCATACCCTTGAATCGAAAGTATGGAGTGCAGACCAGTGGATGTCAATTTTTATACTGGTTTCTGTTAACCATATTCTCCATACCCCGTTGTCGAACTGAGGTCAGAGCCGAGCTAGAGAGAGCCAATGTAAACTCTGACACCGATTTCTCCTGGGATGAGTATCAATATGTCAGCTTCTTTATCTACTTTGCCTTTTGTTGTGCCATGTTGTGGTTGAATTGCTTTGCCGATGCCATGCCTCGGCATACCAAATACGCTCGGAGCAAAAATGAGATACCCGAAATGTCGGCCAGTTTTCTCTCCCAGATCACATTTCAATGGTTTGATCAAACCGCCTGGAAAGGTTATAAAAAGCCACTCGAAGAAAAAGATCTCTGGGATTTGGGTCCACAGAATAGTTCCAAGGAGCTAATGCCCATTTTTGCCCATAACTGGAACCAGAGGAAAACGAAATCTGAACGCAAAGATAATAAGAAGAAGAGAATGGTCAGCATTATGCCATCAATATGTAAGACCTTTGGTGGCACTTTCCTAATTGGCTCCCTGATGCATCTCTTTCACCTTTGTCTGGGATTTGCCGAGCCGCAAGTACTTAACCTAATAATTGGATTTGTGGCCGACTATGAGAACGTACCGCAACCCGAATGGAAGGGCATCCTCTACTCTGTTATGCTTTTTGTTGTGGCAGCAGTGCAAACTTTTATTTTGGCTCAGTACCATCAGCGCATGTTCACTGTGGGTTTGCGCATTCGAACCGTATTGACCAGTATGATTTATCGGAAAGCCCTACGGATTTCGAATGCCTCTCGAAAGGAGTCGACGGTGGGTGAAATTGTCAATTTAATGGCTGTGGATGCACAAAGATTTATGGATTTGACGTCATACATAAATATGGTGTGGTCGGCACCGCTGGAAATTGCTTTGGCCTTATACTTTCTGTGGCTGCAATTGGGTCCATCGGTGCTAGCTGGCTTGGCTGTGATGATCATCCTGATACCGGTGAACGGGTTCATTGCCAATCGCATGAAAACCCATCAAATACGTCAAATGAAGTACACGGACGAACGGGTCAAGCTGATGAATGAGGTCCTTAATGGCATTAAGGTAAGAATGCAAAATTTGTTGATACTAAAGTCGTGCAAATGTATGTAACTGGCAGAAGGAAGCATCTCCGTCCCCATAAAGTATATATATTCTGGATCAGCAACAATAGTCGAGTCGATCGATATAGCCATGTCCGTCTGTCCGTCTGTCTGTAGAGCTACAGCCACCAAATTTTAAATGTAGACTAGTATTGTCTGCACGCAGATCAAGTTTGTTTCAAATTTTGGCAATATAATAAGGAGAATATCTCAGTTTTTATCTACATTTTTTAAGATATCGAGCTCATAATTTGCAGTGTAGTATATGTGGCCAATATCTACAATCTCACAAACTTTCATAAAAATCGGATAATAAATGGCAGCGTTAAAAAAACGTTGCATACTTATCTGAGCCACATAAAGTTATTAAACACTAATTGCCTTGTCTAACGGGTATTTCGAAGTCGCGCAGCGCCGAATTTAACTTACGCTCTCGTTTATGAGTGCAGAAAATAAATTTCGATTGTCTTATCTAATTGCTGTATTTCTCGATTCTTAAGGTTCTCAAACTATACGCCTGGGAGTCCAGCTTTGAGAAGCAAGTGTTGGATATACGTGACAAGGAAATTGCCACACTGCGATCGAACGCTTATCTAGGTGCTGGTACATCCTTCCTGTGGTCCTGTGCTCCCTTTCTGGTAAGATCATTAAGCAGGTCTCTTCTACCTTTCCATCAACTTGATGACTAATCTGATCTTGTACTATTCTTTTAGGTGTCATTGGTGACATTCACCACCTACGTTCTAATTGATGAAAATAATGTGCTCGATGCCAAGAAAACCTTTGTCTCATTGTCCCTTTTCAACATACTAAGTTTCGCCTTGACAGCATTGCCAATGCTGGTCACCAGTATGGTGCAGGTAAGCCAATAGAAAGACTGAACTAATCGGTGATTTCTATATTATTTCAATTCAAAGCAAATTTCAATAAATTTTCTCTGCCATTTTCACTTCTTTTCCATGAACGGATAGACCCAAGTTTCTGTGAAGCGTATCAACAAGTTCCTAAACAGTGAGGAACTGGATCCGAACAGTGTACAGCACGATTCCTCTAAACGTAAGTAGCGTCTTTGATCCTTAAGATAAGCACACTCTCTAATTTCAACAAATCTTTTCCAGCTCATCCCATGAGTATTGAGAACGGCGAATTCACTTGGGGCGATGAGGAGGTTACCCTAAAGAATATTAACATTGAGGTGCGCAAACATAATCTGGTGGCGATTGTGGGTACCGTTGGCTCTGGCAAATCTTCTGTAATGCAAGCCTTTTTGGGTGAAATGGAGAAACTTTCGGGTATTGTCAACACTGTGGGCAAGTTGGCCTATGTTCCGCAACAGGCCTGGATCCAAAATGCCACGATGAGGGACAACATCCTCTTTGGTCAGCCCTACGATCGTAAACGCTACAATCGTGTGATTAATGCCTGTGCCCTGCGTGCCGATATCGATATACTCTCGGCAGGTGATGCCACGGAAATCGGTGAGAAAGGCATTAATCTGTCGGGTGGCCAAAAGCAGCGGGTCTCCTTGGCCCGAGCTGTGTATAGCGATGCAGACTTGTACCTGCTGGACGATCCCCTCAGCGCCGTCGACGCTCATGTAGGCAAACACATCTTCGAAGAAGTAGTCGGACCGAAAGGCTTATTGGCACGCAAATCTCGTATACTGGTTACGCACGGTGTTACCTTCCTGCCCCAGGTGGATAGCATTTATGTAATGAAAGCGGGCGAGATTAGCGAGAGCGGCACCTTCAGTCAGCTAGTGCAGAATAAGGGCGCCTTTGCCGAATTTATTATACAACATTTGCAAGAAGGCAACGAGGAGGAGGAGGAACTGCATCAAATAAAACGTCAAATCAGCAGTACTTCTGATGCTTCCGAATTGTTGGAAACTGTCCAAAAGGCCATTAAACTGGCACGTACCGAAAGCGTACCCATGGACACCATGTAAGTCGAGACTGAAACTAGCCTAATTTGGAGTTGCCTTAATCGCTACTCTCTTCCAATACAGGTCGATAACATCAGTCGATAGCTTGAAGAGCAGTCTGCACTGTCGTACCAAACGTCAGATCTCTCATGATTCGATAGCCTCCAACGCCTCGCTTGAGAAGAAACAAGAAGCCCAGGGCAAACTGATTGAAACTGAGAAATCCCAGACAGGTGGCACTGATTTCGCCGTCTATAAGCATTATCTAAAGAGTGTGGGCATGTTCCTTGGAGTGGCAACCATTTGCTTAAATTTTTTCTTTGAAGCATTCGAAATTGGTTCGAATTTATGGTTGGCCAGGTGGTCCAATGATGCTGATGTGGCAAACGATACGGGACTTAGAAATATGTATCTGGGTGGCTATGGCGCCTTCGGATTTGGACAATGTGAGTGAATTGTAATTTAAGTTGACATTTCTACGGTTTATATAGTTGGATTGGTGTTAAGAATGAAAGAAAGAAAATATTTCTACTTAAAATATTTACAGCACAACACGTAGCGCAGTAGGCGAACATTCCTTTTGACAGCTTTTGCTCTATAAAAAGTAATGATCATTTATAGATAGATATTTGTAAGGATCCCAAGAATAGGTCATTCTTATAAGTCAACTCGGCTTTGAAATTTCGTGGCGCTTTAAACGGAAACTGAACGAGCTATTGAAAAGGAGTCAGCTCTAATTACCATGAGCAAGATAGATTGAGAGATTGAGAAGAATAGAAGTATCTGCTCAGTAAAGTGTTGGAGATGGATTACGACGTGCGACTAGAATTGAATTAATAGGATTCTATGAACATTTTAAAATAAAGATAGTGAACTCACTCTTTGCTCAACCAAAGGGAGCTCCTTTTCTCTCTCTTTTGTGCAATTGTGTAGCCGTTTTTTGTTTTTCTATGTGTGTCTTGAGTGCCTCAGTAAAATGCAAGTGTGTATGCGTGCTGCGTAGCAAAAAAGAGATATCAAAATCAAAACCAAGTTGAGATAGAGACCAAGTCTGTTTAATTTGTTTCTGTCATTTTGGTGAGCCGACAGCATAGAACGAATTGATTGAACATAAGTCCAAGCTCTGAAAATAAGAATAGATAAGTTTTCCATATAAAGAAGAGGTGTTCAATCAGAACTCAAATCGTATAAGTGCTTAAAAATCTATGTAGGACGCCTAGTTCCAATATGACGTATCATCTGTCTCATAAACTGGCAAATAACAGTGTAAATTCTAAGCTTAACTGACACATAGCAGCTATTAACTAGATGAGAACACTTAATCTTATGTTTAATTCAATTTTTTGTACTCTTAGGTCTTACCGCATTCTTTGGTGATTTGGTGCCAGCTTTTGGAGGACTACAGGCGGCCATTGTGCTCCATTACACCTTACTGCACCATGTGCTGCGGGCTCCCATGTCTGTCTTTGATACCACACCGGTGGGTCGCATGTTATCCAAATTTTCGAAAGACATTGAAATGGTTGACCAGAGAATTCCGCGTATCATTAGTGAGTGCATTGCCTGTGCATTTCAGGTAAATACCTAATAGTTGCTACACTATTTTTAAAGCAGAAATCAATAATACATATGTGTCATTGACCATGACTCTCCCCATTCATGAAATTTTAATTTAATAAATCACTTTCAGTTCCATTTGGTATCGTTCTTCGCTGTCTGTTGTGTCCTCTAAAAAGTTACTAAATATTAATATTTTTTCTTGATTGTGTATTGCGCAGGTCTTGGCCACCATAGTGGTTATAACCATATCCACGCCCATATTCCTGGCGGTCATTGTGCCCATTGCAATGCTCTATTATATAGCCCAACGTTTCTATGTGGCCACAAAACGTCAACTGAGGCGTATGGAATCGGTTGCATTGTCACCAATTTACTCACATTTTGGCGAAACTCTGACGGGAGTGTCTATCATACGTGCCTATTCCGAGGAAGATCGGTGAGTAGTACTTATAGTTTGATGTTATAATGTATAAAAAACCACTAGATTGCTTCTTTGCAAAATATCGTTTGCTCTTTTAGTATCCTATATAAAGTCCAGGCTACAAACCCTTGAAATTCTAAAGAAGGTTTAGTCCTGAAAGTTAAAAAGTTTAGAGTATGATTTCATCTTAAGCACTAGAATCAAAAACCCATAGATCGTGGAAGTTTCTCTACTCACTAAATCCTTCTTCTAATTCAGATTCATCGACGAATCCGACTGCAAAGTGGACAAGTACCAGGTGTGCAAATATCCCATGATGGTATCCAATCGTTGGCTAGCCTTACGCCTTGAAATGGTCGGCAATCTGATTATACTCTTTGCCTCGCTTTTGGCTGTGCTTGGTGGACAAACTAATCCCGGTCTGGTTGGTCTCTCAGTGACCTATGCCATGCGGGTGACGCATACGCTCAACTGGCTGGTACGCATGACTTCCGACATTGAGACGAATATTGTGTCCGTGGAGCGTATAAAGGAGTTTGGTGAGATCGAACAGGAGGCGGCCTGGGAATTGGAGCAGGATAACAACAAGCCCAAAAACTGGCCCGAAAATGGACATGTTGAGTTCCAGAACTTTCAGGTTCGTTATCGTGAGGGGCTGGATTTGGTGCTGCGCGGCGTTAGCTTTAGCATCGCCGGTGGCGAGAAGGTGGGCATCGTGGGACGTACTGGAGCCGGTAAATCTAGTTTAACACTCGCCTTGTTCCGCATCATTGAGTCAGCCGGTGGTAAAATTATGATCGATGGTGTGGACACATCCGGCATGGGTCTACATATGTTGCGCTCTCGCCTTACCATCATACCACAGGATCCGGTGCTCTTCTCTGGCACCTTGCGTCTCAATTTGGATCCATTCGAAGTGAAAAGCGATGACGAGATCTGGAAGGCATTGGAATTGTCCCATTTGAAATCATTTGTTAAGGGTTGGGCGGCGGGTCTAAATCACGAGATCTCCGAGGGTGGTGAAAATTTGTCAGTGGGTCAACGGCAATTGGTTTGCCTGGCGCGTGCTTTGCTAAGGAAAACTAAGGTGTTGGTGCTGGATGAGGCCACGGCTGCGGTGGATCTGGAAACCGATGATCTGATACAGGTGAGAGTCTGACTCAAGTCACTTTAGCACAAATTTTATATGCTAATCCTGTATTTATACACCCATAGAAAACCATTCGCACTGAGTTCAAGGAGTGCACCGTGCTGACAATTGCCCATCGCTTGAACACCATTATGGATTCGGATAAGGTCATTGTTTTGGATAAGGGTCAAATAACTGAATTTGCCTCACCGAACGAACTGCTGGACAATCCCAAATCGGCCTTCTACAGCATGGCCAAGGATGCCAATCTAGTTTAAGACCAAGAACTTTTCGTTCTCCACAAGGAATGTTAAATCTCCAACGATGAAACTCAAGTGGACGTGAGCCCAACTTCTAGGATAGCAATATGAATCACTTATCAATAGCTTTAAAACTACTAGATTTAGATACTAGTAGAGAGATAGACATATTTTTTGTACAGCTACAAGAATCAAATGTATATTCCTATGTTTTTACTGTACTTACTTTTCACTGTCCTATGTTTTTACTGTACTTAATTTTTGTATACAACAAAATTAAACACAACAAGAAAGAAAGTCGCTCAAGCCCGACTATAACATACTCTGTACCAAGAAAATTTGTCTTTTGATCATTACTCGAAAACCGTTCATCCGATCTTCTTAATAAGATAAGTTATAATAATAACTAAATATGTCCAGAAGAAACAAGCCATCTATCTTCAAAACTGTGGGAGATATGACGTTTTTTCTAAATTGCGAGGGTGGGAGGGGGCGTGGCCAAAATTAAAAATAAACTTGATCTGCATGCAAACATAAGAAGCATATGTCCCATACATGTCAAACCTCTATCTCTTACCATCTCTGAGATCTGTGCGTTCATACGGACAGACAGACGGACATGGCTATATCGACTCGGCTGTTGATGCTGATCAAGAATATATATACTTTATGGGGTCGGAGATGCTTCCTTCTGGATGTTACATACTTTTGCACAAACTTATAATACTCTATGTACCCTCGGTACAGAGTATAAAAATAATGAATTATGCAACTTGTGTATCTATTTATGAGGGTAGTCCCAGAATTATGGTCGATATTTAACGAGACTTTGTTTTGTTTGAAGAATTTTTATATAGAAAGAAAACTGTTGACCGAATTTTGCAAATAGTTCTTAAGGCCGATCTCACATCTTCTACTTAGCTCTATCGTTCACCTATATTAAAATATACGAGAGTAAAATGTGATTTTATGTGTCACATAACATCTATCTAGAAGATCTGAAATCGTATTAAATTGACTCTTTGTAAACGGAAATCTATTCTTTGAATTCTAAATTGACAGAGCGGTTGGTGACAGCAATGTCATACTTCTTTAAACATGCTTGCCCTCCATTTCAGTTCAAAGGAATACGAAGAAAAGGATCAAATATGCATCTTACAAGTCTAAGCAAGGATCAGGGCTTAAATCACAAACGAATAGGAGCTTTGCCATCAATGCCCTTGTTTCCTCACCAATATGGATTAGTTTTAAGGTCAATATAGAACCGTTTTTAACTGCTATCTTACCGGTTCGCGAAAACTGAACGCCAATATGAAACAAAACATACATTTACTTTGATATGCATGTATAAATACGCAAAAGCCTTACCGAAATAACGACTTGTCGCATCTATTGGACCCCATGTATGGATTTTCGATTTAGTGAACTTTAATTTTTGATATTATCGATTTTGTTTGCCGCTGAGTACAAATGACTTCCTTCTGTAAATGTTTTGATGTGTCGTACGTGTCGTATGAGGAATTTTGTGTCGCTCTTTTATATTTCCAACCATTAAGCATTAAAAATCATGTGGCTGTATTTTGGTTTCAAAATGCTGAGTTGTACTTTTTCTCCTTCTTGTTAATCGAGGTCCGGCCTAACGTAGATACGTACAAACATATCGCTATCTAACGTTTGCCATACACATATTTTCAATGAATTCTGAATTTCATCAGAGTAGCAAATTCGCTCTTCGGAGAATGTCAGAGTTGGATTATTATCTCTGGTTCTCTTTTTTGACCAAACAATATCGCAAAGTGCCAATGGCTAATGATGGGGCACATTTTGGATTAGGCTGCCTCTCTCTAGGGCTCAGTTTAACTAGAGTTTAAGACATAAGAAGCCTGGCTGGCCTAGAACAATAAACATTAAGCTCGGTTTCTGTTCAGAGATCATTTATCCATGTTTGATACATTTACGGAGAGGGAGAACACATTTGTACATATGTAGGCATATCACTCTCCCATTTTGATTACAATTATCTGCGAACGCTAGAGTTTTCTGCTTCTCTGTGTGTGTGTGTGTGTGTGTGTGTGTGTGAGTGTGCGGCGTTGGTGGGCGCTTGAAATGCAAACAAATAAGTTTGCTCGCAACGTGCGTCCGACACTCAGTTGCCTTTTTAGCTTCCCTCTAGCCGGTTGTGCCTCGTCGTTAATTTATTTTGAAATATTCAAACATACCCGAAGGTAATTATAAGTGACATTTTATTGTTGCTGCTTCTAGTTTCATTGGCTGCGAAGCGTAACAAGTGTGAGTGAAAGTTAAAAGTTTGTCAAAGAAGGGAGGAAAGGGTTAACCAACTAAACTATTCTAATTCGCCGTGAATCATACAATTTTGATAATCGAGTTTTGTGAATTGTCATGCTTAAGAGTGATTATTTAATTGATAAAAATGAAATTACATTTGTGTGCCAGGCAAGGCCAAAAAATGTAATTATATTTAATTACCTGATTGTAGTTTTGAATAAGTTTGAATATGTTTGTTCCATGGTTTTTTGTTTAAATCGAAGATGACGTCACAGCAAGGCCCGTACATATGTATATGCGTACATACATAGGTGAATGTGGACGTGATAGTTATCTATAGTTTCGACAGCTTCTGCTTTGGGCTTTCCATTTGATAATCAAAGTGAGGCGTGTGTGTGCTGTGTAAATGTCCCTGAAGCCGGCAATCTGTGAGTAGGCGATAAGCAGCAAGAAAAACAATTATAAACTGCAATTAAAAAACACAGCAGAAACATATATACAATATATTGTACGGACACGTTGATAGATAAGATTATCAACACAAAACGACTCAAGTGAAGCCTTTCCGAAAAAGGATATTTGTGGCAAATAGGTGGAGTGATGATAAGTGATATTAAACGGTGGCTATCACCGTCAAGTGCCATAAATATATCATAATACACTCTGAAGGCCTGTCTGTCTGTCTCAGTTTGTGTGTGTGTGTATAAAATATAAACAAATTTATGAGCCGGCAAAAGTGTATTAACCCGGAATGTGTGTGTTTGTTTTGCCAATTTTCCGTATATTTCACTTGGTACCACCAGTAGATCCCCTTTCAGTGACTTGACACTTTTCCTTCCGTGACGTCTGTGTAGGAAACACTCTTGACATTGTCCAAGTTTCTTCATGTTTGATAAAGAATTGAATGAGCTGGTGTTATGTAATCGTTGGTTGTCGGAACTGGTTTTTCTTCTGTTAATTATACCTGGGGCGACCGAGGGGCAAATGCTCGTTTTCGCTAGAAGTTTTATCTAAAGCTTCAAAATACTTAAAAATTGACAAACAAGTTTTGTGTTAGCGCCCACTAAATGTGACTAGCAAAGCGCCTAAAATTGACTTTGGTTCAAGATCAAGTCACATATTTTGGTATTTGAATTTTGTTTGTTTGTAAAGAAAACACGTTTATTCTGCACGCAAGGCAACAAAATTTGAAGAATCTTTCACCTACAGTGAACTAGCCTTAAGTGGTAAGCGTGGGCCATATTTCTTTAAGGTTATTAAGCTCAAAGTACAAATGATTTGACCTAAGGGAGAGAAATGAGATATATAAGATAAGGAAATGAAATTTCTAGAACTCAAACACAATCTGGTTCAGCTCGTACAACTGGGAAAGCTCACACAAGAGTTGGGCTTGAGTCGTGTTTATCTTCGTGTCACAGACACGTACGACTCAACACGATGTGTTCGTGTTGCAAGATCAGACGTCCTTAAAAATAATATATGCTTCAAAATAATACACCAAGGCTTATCTGGGATATTTTGTTAGGAAACTTTCTGCTATTTACAGAACTTCAAAATGTTAATGAAGGCTGAATGAGTTCAGGAGTGTGCTAAAAAATAACATTTACCTACACCAGCGGTTTAGAAAATAAATTGCCTTAGGTCGCTTTCTTATCTTGTACATAAAACTATATGTCAGATAATCTCACAAATAGTAGAGTAAATTGAGCGATTATCTGATAAATAGCAACTGTTTTGAAGATAAAACTGAAAATAGGAACAAAAATTTTCAAAAATGTTGGACATAAATGTCTTATATCTCTCAATCCACAAATCAAATCGATGCATTGTTCTTTTCGCGTGCCTGTCCCATGGGCACTATCAAACTAGACAATTATCTTATTAATAAAGGGTTAGGGGAGGGTTAAGAAGTAGGGGAGATTATTTCGTAACATGAAATGGAAGCCAAATTAATTAGCACCTTCCAAAAAAGGAATCCAAACTGAAGACATGTTTATTAAGATGTTAAAGTATATCACATCTTTTCGACAAAGCGTGTACAGATTTTGTCAAGTCTTTCTTAAAGGCTTATGAATCCGGAATCGCTTAAGATCAACAATACTGTCCTTGATGGCGTGAATATTAGCATGGTCTTATAGTTTGTTTGACGATTTTTCACTTTAGATGATGTTGCATTAAAAAAAAACCATAGTTCATGTAAATGAGAAGGCCAAATACTAGCTTAATTTTTGTTAAATACTAAATTCGGAAGCTTTAGCTCTTATAATCTTTCAGATCTCCGTATTCATATAAACAGTATAACGATTTTCTTCATACTTTATGGATGCCCCAGTCTGCCTGTTAGCCTTAGATTTATCTTTCACTTTTTTTCTCATATCAGAAACTACTGCACAATTCTAATTAAAGATAATCAGTTAGTCATTGATTACTGTAGTTTGAGTTAAAATTCTTATTTCAAAATCATAAATGTGAATCAGTGTTCTGTGCTGTTTTGTGTGCACTTCTCAAGAGCAATCGACAACGACGTGCGCTCATTATCTAAAAGGTACTCGCGCAGGCTAAGATTAGTCAAGTGATTACAGACATTTGTTGAAAATTCACTTGTCATTGCCAGTCCAGCAGTTAATCGCTGACTTGACTCGACTTGGCAGATATCGCGTCGCTTTATTTTGCAGTCTTTCAGTAACTCTGAGAAGGCTATCGTAGCGGATTCCCTGATGAATCAGTGGCACCGAAATTTAATTTTTTTCGTATAAGCGCACTAATTTGGCAAAGACATGGCCTGACATAGCCAAAAGTGCATAAATTGATAATGATAATAAAATAGTTGTCCCAGCATGCGCTACTTATCTGCGAACTAAGTAAGTCGTACAGCACATTTGCAATCAAAGCTGACACAAATGTTCAATGTTAAAAGCAAATAACAATGGGAATTAAAAATTAAATATTTAATCAGACTATGCTGCAGGAGAAAGATTACAAATCAAATTTTTTAACGACACCACGAAACAAAACGTTAAATTTAAAAATGTTTCTCTTCATGTTGCAATGCTTTTGTTCTACTACCACGTACAGAGTTCTTGGAAACTGTGGATAAATATTATCTTTAATGACGAGACGAAATGAAATGATTATGATCTACATGGCTGTTAATAAAACTACTATAAAACCAGATATAGCATCTCTGGTCGCTCCAGTAAATACTCTTACAGAGATTGAATAAGTTTGTATAGCCATGTTACTGCTTTACTTTTGCTTTTTCACATCTCATACAACTCGAATTTGGATTTACGTATCCGTTACTAAACAACTATTCACACCCGCTAATATATGAGAAAACTTTTTTTAAAAAATCTTTAAGAACCGGCATAACAATTTTATTAAATCTGTTCAGCAAAGTTCGTTTTCGAACAATAATTCCTGTCAGAATTGGATTTTATAATTGTTGTTTAGCATCGAGTATAGAATAACCCTTACAAACTGGTTCCTCTTTTAAATTTTGTTAATTTTTTGAAAATTACAATCACTACTTGCAAGCAGTCGCAGTGACCTCAAGTCACGTCACACTCTAGTTATCGATGTATCATTCTTATCGATAAGTTGTTGTTGGTGTTGTTGTGGGAACTGACCAGCTGTTTGGTAATGAAAAAGTTCCGTTTGTTTGCTTCTTCCAGTTATTTGTATTAATTAAAATTTGTTCCCGTACAGTTTGCACGTGGACTCAATAAAACAGCGGAACTTCGCCATGGAGGATATTACCTCTCCAATGGATCGTTTTTGTGGCTCCACATTTTGGGTAAGTGTGTGTGAATCGAAAGTTTCAATACTATACTCAATACTATGTAATTGCAATTTAGAACTCCACTGAAACCTGGTTTACCAACGATCCGGAATTCACGCCTTGCTTTGAGCAAACAGTTTTGGTATGGGCTCCCTGTGCCTTCTATTGGTTTTTTGCCATCTTCGATTTCTTTTATCTCAAAGCCAGTTTGGATAAGAATATACCATGGAACAAATTGAATCTAAGCAAACTGATGGTAAATCTGGGATTACTAGTCCTCACCGCCTTGGATTTGATTATGGCTCTGGTCGAGAAGGGTGGCGACTCGCAGCTGCCCTTGACTGACCTGGACGTGTGGGGTCCCATCATTAAGTTCGCCACATTTCTGTTGATCTTTATCTTCATACCATTGAATCGGAAGTACGGAGTCCAGACCACTGGTTGCCAATTTCTATTTTGGTTCCTCTTGACCATATTGTCCATACCCCGTTGTCGGACCGAGGTGAGAGCTGAGCGAGAGAGAGCCAGGATATTGGGATCGGATCAAATCTCTGAGACGGACTTTTCCTGGGACGAGTACCTGTACGTCAGCTTCTTCATCTACTTCGCATTTTGCTGTGTCATGTTGATATTGAACTGCTTTGCCGATGGCATGCCCAGGCAAACCAAATACACGCGCAGCAAAAACGAGATACCCGAAATGTCGGCCAGTTTCCTCTCGAAGATCACGTACCAATGGTTTGATCGAATGGCCTGGAAGGGTTACAAAAATCCACTAGAAGAGAAAGATCTCTGGGACCTGCGACCTCAGGATAGTTCGAAGGAGGTGATGCCCACATTTGCCCATTACTGGAACAAAAACGTGCGCAAGAATTACAAAACGCAATCGGAACCCAAGGCACAGTTCAGTAATGGCAGAGTCACCTTTGATAATCCTCATGGTGAGAAAACGGGTCGAAAAAAGGGCATGGCCAGCATTATGCCGCCAATTTATAAATCGTTTGGTGGCGTATTCCTGTTTGGCTCTATGATGAAACTCATTACCGATGTGCTGACCTTTGCCCAGCCGCAGGTTTTAAGCCTCATCATTGGCTTTGTGGATGACTATGAGAAGGATCCGCAACCCGAATGGAAGGGCATCCTTTACTCAGTACTCCTTTTTGTGTTGGCTGGCGCTCAAACCTTCATTCTGGGTCAATATTTCCATCGTATGTTCATTGTGGGCTTGCGCATAAGGACGGCTCTAATCAATGCCATATACCGAAAGGCCTTGCGCATTTCTAATGCGGCCCGCAAGGAGTCGACCGTGGGTGAAATTGTCAATTTAATGGCTGTGGATGCACAGAGATTTATGGATTTGACCACGTATTTGAATATGTTGTGGTCTGCGCCGCTGCAAATTGGCTTGGCCCTCTACTTCCTGTGGCTGCAATTGGGCCCATCGGTGCTCGCTGGCCTGGCCGTGATGATCATCTTGATCCCGGTGAATGGTGTCATTGCCAGTCGCATTAAAACCTATCAAATACGTCAAATGAAGTACAAGGACGAACGTGTTAAGCTTATGAATGAGGTCCTCAGTGGGATTAAGGTAAGCATGTAATATTGAAGAAGTGTCTTCCGAATCTTTATATTCCTTTTACGATTTCAGGTGCTGAAACTCTACGCCTGGGAGCCCAGCTTTGAGAAGCAAGTCTTGGACATCCGCGACAAGGAAATTGCCACACTGAGATCCACTGCCTATCTAAATGCTAGTACCTCCTTCCTCTGGTCGTGTGCTCCATTCCTGGTAAGATATGCCAGTCGGACGGCGACTCTTTGAATTCTCTTTTCAGCTGGCCAAAATATTATAATTGGACTTGGACTAATAAGGACAAACCCTTTGTGTAACAATCCCAAAAAAAAAAACAAAAAACAAGGTGTCCCTGGTCACATTTGCCACTTACGTGCTGACCAGCGAGGCGAATCAGCTGAGCGTTGAGAAAGTCTTTGTTAGCCTCTCATTGTTCGACATCATGAAAATCCCGCTGACCGTCTTGCCCATGCTGAGTGTTGACATAGCCGAGGTACATGGATACAAAAGTCCCTACTACTTCTCCACTACCAACTCTACGGCTATGGGACCATACCGGCATCATCATGGACATCTCCCCACCTATTCTACTCCATTTTTGATAACCCTAAACGAAAATTGTATATTATTATTTTAGGTATCATTAGTTACATTTGCCACTTACGTTCTAATTGATGAAAATAATGTGCTTGATGCCAAAAAAACCTTCGTCTCATTATCATTATTCAACATTCTACGATTTCCGTTAACAATGTTGCCCATGCTGATCACCAACCTGGTGCAAGTAAGTCAATTCCCAAATTACAATTTTAAAATGCAAAAAACCAGCTCACAGCGGGGCAGGAGCTGGGCTAAGCTGAGTCCTATCCGCCGCACTGTGAGCTGGCCAATATGATGTGATGTTTTGTGATTGTAATTTATGTTTTATGAAATTCTTGTTTTAGCCCCCCACCTCAGATAATACATACACACCACAAATTCTTGATTGAAACTCACACCAAATCCTCTTCAAATCCCATCAAATCCATTTTCTATTAGAAATCATATAAAAACTTGTCCGATGCAAAACACTTTCCCCATTACTGTGGTGGTCTTATTTTAAGGTAATGGGTTACCACCTAGTTATGCCCTTTGCAGAGGGTAATTTTGGTTTAAATGAAGTAATCCTTAATGATCTTTAAAGGAATTTTCCGAAAAGAGCTAAGTTTGTCTGTCTTAAGTATTGCGAGAAGGGAAAGGCACAACGTCTATTAATATACAGAAAACTTCTTACAAAAAGCCAACCCAGGTAAAAAACTTATCCACACTTAACTGGGATCACTTCCATCAAAGTTCTCTTGTGAAATTCGTCAGATTCTGCACCTTAACTTCCCTTTCCAACTGCCAAGGGTATTAAGAACTCGGTACTCTTCGAGTGAATTCTAATTCTCAACCATCCTCTCACTTTCCCACATTCTTAAAAACCTTTCACTAACCTTCAATATTGTGTGTGTTGGATAACATTTTGGATGATTTTGAAATTTTCTAATCGATTTACACACATTTTCCATGAACGGATAGACCCAAGTTTCTGTGAAGCGTATCAACAAGTTCCTAAACAGTGAGGAACTGGATCCGAACAGTGTACAGCACGATTCCTCTAAACGTAAGTAGAGTCTTTGATCCTTAAGATAAGCTCTCTCTCTAATTTCAACAAATCTTTTCCAGCTCATCCCATGAGTATTGAGAAGGGCGAATTCACTTGGGGCGAAGAGGATGTTACCCTTAAGAATATCAATATTGAGGTGCGCAAACATAATCTGGTGGCCATTGTGGGTACCGTTGGCTCTGGCAAATCCTCTGTAATCCAAGCCTTTCTGGGTGAAATGGAGAAACTTTCGGGTATTGTCAACACTGTGGGCAAGTTGGCCTATGTTCCGCAACAGGCCTGGATCCAAAACGCCACCCTGAGGGACAACATCCTCTTTGGTCAGCCCTACGATCGCAAACGCTACAACCGTGTGATTGATGCCTGTGCCCTGCGTGCCGATATCGATATACTTTCGGCAGGCGATGCCACGGAAATCGGTGAGAAAGGCATTAATTTATCAGGTGGCCAAAAGCAGCGCATCTCTCTGGCTCGAGCTGTGTATAGCGATGCAGACTTGTACCTGCTGGACGATCCCCTCAGCGCCGTCGACGCTCATGTAGGCAAACACATCTTCGAAGAAGTAGTCGGACCGAAAGGCTTATTGGCACGCAAATCTCGTATACTGGTTACGCACGGTGTCACCTTCCTGCCCCAGGTGGATAGCATTTATGTAATGAAAGCGGGCGAGATTAGCGAGAGCGGCACCTTCAGCCAGCTGGTGCAGAATAAGGGCGCCTTTGCCGAATTTATTATACAACATCTGCAAGAAGGCAATGAGGAGGAGGAAGAACTGAATCAAATCAAACGCCAAATCTCCAATACCGTTGATGCTGACGAATTGTTGGGTAATGTTGAGAAGGCCATCAAATTGGCACGTACCGAAAGCTTGTCGGATTCCATGTGAGTTGGGTTTGAAAATGTAATAACTTAATGTGATTTTAATTATCCCCTCCTGTCGCTTGCAGCTCTGTAACCTCAGCCGACAGCTTGAAGGGCAGTCTGCGCCGTCGTACCAAACGCCAGAACTCCCATGATTCAGTAGCCTCCGCCGCTTCGCTGCAAAAGAAACAAGAAGTCGAGGGCAAATTGATTGAGACCGAGAAATCCCAGACTGGTGGTGTTGATTTTGCTGTCTATAAGCATTACATCAAGAGTGTGGGCATTTTCCTGGCTGTGGCCACACTGGTGTTGAATTTCGTGTTCCAAGCTTTCCAAATTGGCTCGAATTTGTGGTTAGCCAAATGGTCCAATGACGCTAATGTGGCAACCGATACAGGACTTCGGAATATGTATTTGGGTGTCTATGGTGCCTTCGGTTTCGGTCAAGGTGAGTTTTTTGTGATTCAATTAGAGTTTGGTTTTTTCTGTTTAATGTTTCATGTTCGTTTTGTCTCACTATGTTAAGCTTTTTATGCTTTATTTGTGGATGTTATGTCTATATGTAGCTTTGGGTTTTTTTTTGTATTAGTTGAAGGAAAGATGGCTAAGGGCTAATGAGATGTTTTGGGTGTTGTATTCAAATTAGTATCAGTAGCGAGCCAGCAAAAGTGTATGCTCAGTATGAAACATTCTTTTGCTCATAACTTAACTAACGTTCAGTCAATCTTTACCCATACTTGGCGGGTCGATAAATCATTCTGATTACCAAATATGTCCAGAAAAGTTCGAACTATCTTTGAAATCTGCTGTAAAGAAACACACGTCTTGTCCTGCCTAGCCATCTTTCTTTTGAAAATTTGTTGGTTTATGTACAATTTATATATGGTTAATTGGTTTTAATTTAGTATTGTTTCATGTTAATGCTTTTTATGGCCAATAAATACTGTTTTTTTTGCCGCTCAGTTACTTCTTTTCTAACGCTAACCTAACCCCACTTTATCTTAACCCAAAAGCACTCACACTTTAATACTTTTTGGCACTTGATTTCCAATGCTGCACGCACAATTCCTAACCTAAGCTCTTCCAATTAACAAAAATGCTCCGTGTAATTAAAATTCTTCACAACATTTGATTAACCCTTAAATTCTAACAGTTCTCCTCTTCTATATATTTGTGTGTGTGTGTGTGTGTTGCAGCATATGTGTGAATAGTTCACTAAAAGCAATATTAATTTTCCACCCACAATTTCCAATTGAATACCCGAAATTAGTCGCCACAAATTTCTTCTCATCACTCGCCATTTCATTGGGTTGCCTTGAGTGTTCACGGACCTTGCATACGGCCCTCTTGTTTTACAACTTGCGCTGGCCGATGGAGCTGTTTGATACGACGCCGCTGGGACGGATTGTGAATCGATTTTCAAAAGATATCGATACAATCGATAATATACTGCCATTTAATATACGTGTCGTGGTTGGACAGGCATTCATGGTAAATGAAGGGACAAAGGAATGATACAAAACAAACAAACAAACGAACTAACCTACTTATACAAGGCACTCATGGTTCATGGCTCGTCACACGCATCATTGTCGTTCAAATCCATGTCTAGTGGACTCTGCTTACTAATTCGGACAGTCAGTTTTCTGTTAGGAAGATCGCTTTTTCTCGAAGTCAACTGAGTTGAGTTAGCTTTTTTGTCTTTGTCTGCTGTACATTTCTATATGCATATTTCCGTTAATTCAAATATTCTCTTTTATAGTCATCTCAAACTTTATTGCCTCGCTTATCTTGTCCCTGGGTTGCATTTTCTGCGCCCGGGAGCTACAAGAGAGCTTACTGCACTCTGTGTTCCGCTGGCCCATGGAATTGTTTGATATCACACCGCTGGGACGTATAGTCAATCGATTCTCAAAAGATGTCGATACCATTGATAATACCTTGCCCTTACTGTGGCGCGTGGTGATAAGTCAAGCATTTGCGGTAATTAAAATGTTCCTTAATTTTTAGACAAAAATCATCTGAAAGTGCATTTCCAAAGTTTTTCAAACGAACTGAACACGATTTCGATTGACATTTGATGGTTGCGGTAAACAGAAATCAAATATTTCCTATAATTTTCCTCTCATCTTGTTTCAATTCAATTGCTTTTCCACATATCCCTATCCTGACCAAACAAAAGATGTTGCTTCCTTTTTGTCGCTTGCTTTGAAATGCCAGTGAATTTTAACAGCAAAAGTGAAAATGCATGAAACTTATTCAAAAGTTAACCAAAACTTACAATTCAAACCATAATCTGTAGAAGTTATATTACTTAAAAAGGTCCGTTGAGAATTGAAACCTTTCCGGATCAAAAACGATCTTTTGTTTAACCTTCTTAGACTGCACCGCTGTGCACATTCAATCGTAAAATGTTTTTATGTTAACCTGTTTCCTAGAAAAAAGGTCCTTATCAAAATTATTAGACACTTTATGGCAAATATATTTCAAATAAAATGTGTTCAAGTATTTGAAAAAGTTTCAATAAGTCGGAATTTACAATACAAAGCTCATTCGACAAGAGTATCACTAGAGATTCTATACCTTCGGTTTACAAGTTCCATTAATTTTCAGTTGAATTTCCCACCTACTAAGAAAACTTCTTAAAGTTTGCTTCAAAATGAGAAATGTTGTTGCAAAACGATCAGAGCATTTAAACTCATCCCAATTTGATACTAGATTAATGTTTATACAACTCTAAAACTCAATAGGATGACTAACGGTCATACAAGAGAATTATTTTAACTGTGGACCTTCAATTTTACATTGGTATTCCGTATGTGTGCGCGCTCTCGCTCTCTGCTCAAACGAAAACAAAAATCACAAAAATAGAACAAGCTTTTCACAGATTCTTAGTTTCAATGTGATTACAATCCATGGCCGATTAAGATTCACATTTGTACTACAAACGTTCGGAGGATATTAGACTGGGCATTATAAGATCGCTCTAGTAGTGTCGAAATCCATCTGCGATATCCATGATCCCATGATACATGCGAAATAATACATTCCTGGTTAAACCCTATTAGACCCTAGGGTAATCTTCGATACTGAACCATTGTGTAGACAAAATGAACTCTAGCTCGGCTGTCTCCATAAGGTTGAGTAGTCGAGGTTGACCAAGTAACCTAAGTAGGAGGAAAGGTTTTTCCAACGGTCCGTAGCGAGGCGTATTGATTCGACTTTTTTATGAAGCTTGCTCTGAAAAGAGCTCGATAGGTGTTCCTAATCTGGTCAGTATATCAAAAATTGGAATATTATTTTGTGGATATTTGGCTTACATTAAATCCGGACTTGGAAGTAGCTAGACTACTCCATCAAGATGAACTTTTGCCAGATGGATTTCGAACATCACTGCTGAAATTCTGTTCTTGTTCTTCTGATCTCTTTTATTCCAACAAAGATTTGCCTTACGGAGGTATTCAAAATATAAATGTGTCTTATAATAATGATAAGAACCCTAAGGATTCTAAACAGAGAGAATAAATTATAGCTCTTGATGACCTATTGCATGATTTAGGTATCCATTTCGACTGGATAATACCTAACATCCATTTTTGTATATTAAAATAACCATTCAAGATTAAATTGATTGTAGATTGTCATTAGATCGTCAAAAGAACATAGAAACAGTAGAATATTTATGCTTCCCGTTGTATATAAATTCGTTGTAAATTCGATAACCTTTTGTGTAGACTGTACCTACCCGCACACACTACACCTTTAGCGGAATTCTCACCAAATGATGCATGTGTACTTTAAACGGTAACACTGAATATGTAAAAAATATATATATTATATGTAGTTGGTATCACTAAACAACAAAACAAAAAAACTGTACTCGTTGTCTGTGGGTATGTTAATACACTAACTCCGCGGCAGCTCACTTGCACTTAAACCCTTGAGCATTGTTCGTGCCTGATTAGCTTACACTGGTTTGTTTTTCACCCATAACTCTTTGATACTTTATACACACTAGTGCTGGCTAAATATTTATCGGGATTGACCTTGGCACTGGGTGGTCTACACTGCTCGCAGAATATTTTCACCAATCTGCTACAAAGGGTGCTCAGATGGCCCATGGAATTGTTTGATACCACACCAATAGGCCGTATACTCAGTCGGTACTCCAAGGATGTTGATACAGTTGACAGTGTGTTGCCCGCCTTGGCGGCAATGTTTATGTCCACTTGCTTTTCGGTAAAGATTGCCCCCTCACTTCCAATGGAAACCAAATTGCTTTAACTACAGCCTCCTCTAAATCTAAATGCTGCGCTACTAAAATCTCCTTCCCTTCATACCATCATATGTTACTTCGCCTATTTCACAGCTTCCCTCTACATTTATTAATTTAAACAAAAAAAAAACGCCTTTACTTGAGGGGTTGGGTCAGGTGTGTGTGTTTGTGTGTGAGAAAGTGATCAAGTAGATCCAAGGAGAACTGGAAGCATTCTTTTACCTCACCTCTAACTGGACTATGGTGGTTTAACACATAGTTGACCTCATCTAGAGATTATGGTACAAGGATATAACGCCCACTCTGACGAAGCATTTGTCTCAGAGCCATTTTTTTAGGGTACGCAAGTACAGTTACGCTTTTTGAACTAAGTGAGAGATTGATAGGTGGTAGCAAAGACTCTAGAACATACAAGTTAATGTCAGAGAATGTCAGTGTGCTGTGTCGGTCGAACAAGCTTTTGCACACACACAGCACACTCATGTAAAAACGTGGGTCCACCCTTAAATTTCCCCCCTACTCGTCTTGTTACGTTCCAGAGTCTTTGTTGGTAGGCAGTCCATTTCGCTCCTTCTCATAGATGCTCACAATATTTGGCACCCACACTCTATGTTCCATTCCCAAATTCCTCAGGTGTGTTTGCCTACTTTGCGGTCGTGATTGTCTACTGCGGCGGCTTCAAGGCGGCTAAAGCACTGCACAATGAGCTGCTGCACATTATCATACGCGGCTCTGTGTGCCGTTTCTTCGACGTAACGCCCATTGGACGTCTCTTGAATAGTTTCAGCGGCGATATGGATGTTATCGACGAAGAGTTACCCGCCACTCTGGATTCCTTTATGACCTTTATTTGGATGGTATTTGCATTTGATTGCCATTACTTGGTTTATTCTTTTTTTTCTTTCGATTTTATTATATCTTAAATGAATAGTTTTCGGTTTGTAGCCAATCACGGTTTGTACTTGCCCCATAATTAAGCAAGGATTTTGATCAACATCAACTCTCATGATCTCCTTTTACTCTCTCTCTCTCTGTCTTTCCTTCTTTTGAGACCCATTTCATCGCCAAATATCAGGTCTGGGCAACTATGGCGCTGCCGTAACCCTCTTCACCTCAACATTACATGCCTCAACCCATGTTTTCCGACAACTCTTTAACAATATCATGCATTGTCCATCAGCATTTTTTGATACCACGCCCAAGGGGCGCATATTGGATCGCTGTTCAGGTGATATTAACTGCTTGGATTTGATAATGCCCATCAATATACGCATGTGTCTGGCCACAGCATTTCAGGTAATCCAGTTAAGGCCATCGATCGATCGATGAGTTTAGTTTAATTGCAAATTGACTTTTGGTTTTTTTTTTGTTTACTTATTAGTCTTGACCTTTAAGGGTTTTATATTAGGGTAAAGCTATAGTAGCTCAGCAGTTAAGAAGAATTCTGAAAACTTTCCAATATATTCTAGATTCTACGCGTTTCAAGCTACTTGTCACTTCTATTACCATCTTTCTGTCGGTATTAAAAGTCTGAGACTATTGGATTGGAACCAATGATCATCTTAAGGATATAATACACAATATATCACATCAACTGTTATTGGAACAGTTCCAGTGTATAGTTTTCATTGGACACAACTACAAGTTGATCTCACCAAATGACCTTTCTCGGAATATCGAACTTTTGGCCTAAACTTTAAAGAAATTGAACCTGAGCTTTAACAAAATAGTTTGGTAGATAGAAGGGAAATTGTGTTATAAGTAACATGAAAAGTTCGATCAATATTAGTTCGAATGAGATATTTTGATACAAAGTATTGTAAGGTATGAAAAGATATTCGGGGTGACACGGAAAGCTCTAATGTTTTTCGCATAATCGATTGCGTTTCAAGTTCAAATTCTTTACCTATAAAGGACAAGTATATAATCGGGCTATATACGAGCTATGTAGGGGTTTACTTCGGATGAAATGTCAGGATTTTGTATTTAGAGAAGTTTAAATCCAGAAGATGGAAAGTAAAAAGGGTCCTAGGTGGCTTTGCTGGTGTACTCCAGAAGAGTTATTTGTGATAGTAGAGTAAATTTTACTAAAGTCAGTAAACATTAGGTCTGTCTGAGATTATTAGGAAATGCTTAAGACATTTTTCCAACAGAACTCAATGAGGTTAGTAGTGGTCTTCAAGAGGCTAAGAGAGAAAATGTATAATTAGGCTTTAACTCAGGCTTTAGTTGTTGATCCATTGGATGATTTTAGTATCTCGAGATAAGTAAATATCCTTTTTTCGAGATTAAGTTATCCATTAAATGTTAAATTGATCTTAGATGTTCATCCAAAGGATATTAAAATATCAAATTGGCATTAGTCAATATCATTATTTGGATGCATTAAGCATTAAGCATTAAGTTCATAGATTTTTACACAAAGAATATTATAATATCAAAAAAAGGACATAGTTTTATGCACTGTCCAAATAGAACTGTTAGTTGTCCTGTGTAGGAGTTTTAACAGGAGTTTCCCCTTTTTTTCCCACTGATCTATTTCGTTTAAGTTGAAATTTGAAATCATACTTGTGGTACTCTTAAGTATTATCCACCATTGTCCACTTTTCCGTTGTCCTCGTTTTATTGTCAAATCTAACCAAACAAAGTGATTCGTTCCTCTAATCCCCTACACCCGCACACACACACACGTCGGTCTCTCTGTACGTCCCCTCCAACCGCCCGTTTAAGTCCCAAATATTGAATTTGTGTTTCTCTTCTACTGTTTCCCCTGCCAGTCATAAGCTATATAGGCGCCGTTGTTGTTGTATACATGGGCGGCCTTAGAGGGGCCCAGAAAATCTTTGGCCATCTCTTTGGACGCATTATGCATGCACCACAATCCTTTTTCGATATCAAGCCACGTGCTCGCATTCTTGATCGTTTGTCCAACGACATATACAAATTGGATGTGGTCCTGCCCGAACTAATACGCGTCTTTAACTCACAAATATTTCGGGTACGTGATGTACAACGACATCGTAACTAACAAGCGAACTAATCTCTACTAATCCAACTGATTTTAACGCATTCCACCCCCCACCCCACCCAGATCGTAGCAATTTGAGGCCCCCCAACCCATCATCATGTCGTAGACTGTATTGTACATTTGGAAGCTTCTTCTATCTTGCAGAACGGGCGCACGTTTTGTTTGCGTACTTCACACATTCTTCTAACCTTCTACCCTGTGCTTGTGTCCACACAAACCCCAAGCCTCGAATCTAATCCTCTATTTGAAATTAAATTGCTCATGTTTAGGTATTTTCTCGTTCCTTTCGGATTTGGTGCCTGCTTTTGGAGGTTTACAAGCGGCCATTGTGCTCCATTGGACGTTGCTGCACCAAATGCTGCGGGCGCCCATGTCCATATTTGATACCACACCAGTGGGTCGCATTATGTCCAGATTCTCGAAAGATATTGAAACGGTTGACCAGAAAATGTCACAAGTTGTTAATGATTGTCTTTGGTGTGCTTTTGAGGTAAACCCCATGAATAGAAAGCGCCTTTGAATTGCTACAAAGTTGTTAGAGGAAATCCATACCTAATCCCTTTAACCGACACCACCACACATGACGCTCCCACCATCCCCAACCACCAAGTAACGGCGTTCGCTCATCAAAATTTTAATTTACCCTATCAGTTTCAGTTCATTCAGTTCTTCTTCCAAACTAACTTCTCACCCCTCGCACTTGGATCGAACTCTGCCATGAAACGTTCCCCGATATTAATATGATTTCTGTTTGTATTGGTTAGGTTTTGGCCACCATTGTGGTTATTAGCATGTCTACGCCCATTTTCCTGGCTGTCATTGTGCCCATTGCGATCCTCTATTACTTTGCACAACGTTTCTATGTGGCCACATCACGACAACTGATGCGTCTGGAGTCGGTTTCACGTTCACCAATTTACTCGCATTTTGGCGAAACTGTAACGGGAGTATCAACCATACGTGCCTATTCCGTGGAAGATCGGTGAGTAGTCAATGGTTTTTTTTTTACGACAATGTATTTTGTAAGTAAAAAAGTCGGTCAAGCCCTACTTTAATATACTCTGTACCTACGAAAGTGTACGGTGCCCACAGCCACCGTACGGCCACGTAGATACCAACACAAATGAAGACAATTAGCCATGCTCCCATTTTCGCAAAAGCTTTGCGACTTGAAAGATATTATTCGACCAAATTTGCTCTTGGCTGTCCAATGCACACGACATCATTCGCCGCACAATAACAAAATTAACGCATACGAAAGAAAAAGTATTTGTTGAAGCGTAAAATTCTTCCAGAAGCATAGAATAGAAAAGAAAGAAACAATCGAAGTTGTGGTTGTTGCATCTACGAATGCCGCCGGCGCGTATAGGCTGCGGGCATCGCTGGAATAGAACAGTTTTCCTTAGCAACTTAAAACAAGGCCTACAAGGAAGCCAACCTATCTATTGCCAAATTTGGAAAAAACAGGAAAGGACCATTGCGAAAAAGAGATATATTCCTATATAGTATTAAGCATTTAGCAGAGAGCACATGGTGATAATGGCAGAGACGCCATGGATGCTCATAGCTCTGATAATCTTTGCAAGAACTGGCAACTGGAAATAAACAGCGTAGACTCAAACTGTTAAACCAATACTAACATATACATTCTGCTTCCAGTTTCATTGAGGAATCCGACACCAAAGTGGACAAAAACCAAGTGTGCAAATACCCCTCAATGATAGCCAATCGCTGGCTGGCCATTCGTTTGGAAATGGTGGGCAATTTGATTATTCTGTTTGCCTCGCTCTTGGCTGTGCTTGGTGGACAAAAGGATCCGGGTCTGGTTGGTTTGTCAGTGAGCTATGCCCTGCAGGTGACTCAAACACTTAACTGGCTGGTGCGCATGAGCTCCGATATTGAGACGAATATAGTGTCCGTGGAGCGTATCAAGGAGTATGGTGAGACCAAACAGGAGGCGGCCTGGGAATTGGAGCAGGACAAGAGCAAGCCCAAGAATTGGCCTGAAGATGGTCGCGTTGAGTTCCAGAACTTCCAGGTGCGGTATCGTGAGGGTCTGGACTTGGTGCTGCGTGGCGTGAGCTTTAACATCACCGGTGGCGAGAAGGTTGGCATCGTGGGACGTACTGGAGCCGGCAAATCTAGTTTAACACTCGCCTTGTTCCGCATCATTGAGTCAGCCGGTGGCAAAATTATGATCGATGGTGTGGACATTGCCAGCATGGGACTACACATGCTCCGCTCTCGCCTTACCATCATACCACAGGATCCGGTGCTGTTCTCTGGCTCTTTGCGTATTAATTTGGATCCATTTGAAGTGAAGAGCGATGATGAGATCTGGAAGGCATTGGAATTGTCCCACTTGAAGGCTTTTGTCAAGAGCTTGACCGCTGGTCTGAACCATGAGGTCTCCGAGGGTGGCGAAAATTTGTCAGTGGGTCAACGTCAATTGGTTTGCCTGGCGCGTGCTTTGCTAAGGAAAACTAAGGTGTTGGTGCTGGATGAGGCCACGGCTGCGGTGGATCTGGAAACCGATGATCTGATACAGGTGAGAATCTGACTTAAATCGTGTTGGGAAGTGTAAAATGCTTATCCTGTAATTATACCCATAGAAAACCATTCGCACCGAGTTCAGGGAGTGCACCGTGCTGACAATTGCCCATCGCTTGAACACCATACTGGATTCGGATAAGGTCATCGTTTTGGATAAGGGTCAAATCACTGAATTTGCCTCACCCACCGAGCTGCTGGACAATCCGAAATCGGCCTTCTACAGCATGGCCAAGGATGCCAATCTAGTTTAAGTCCCCGTCCCCCCTAAGGAATGTCAATTCTCCAACAATGAAACTCAAATGGAAGTGTGCCCAAGTTCAAATCACTTAACCGGTAGCTTTAACCATAACCAATTGGCAATAGGAGAATGCTCTACCTCAACAGTGGAATAACAAAATGCAAAACAACAGCAAAAACGGCGAGAACAAGAAGATGAAATTAGCAAATACCATTCAAATGTTCATTAGCTTAAGCGGGAGATTTCTGTTTTCTATGTTTTCTACTGTATGTGTATGTATGTATATGTATGTGTTAAGGATATGTAAATGAAACTACATAGCCAAATGTATTTTTCTATGTCTATAATGTACTTACTTTTTTTTGTATACAACAAACTAAAACCCAAAACTACTTAGTTATGCCACCATGTACTTGTATGAATTTAAGTACTTAAAAAAAAACAAAACTCACTCAAGAATTTTTTGCCTTGAACTGATGCAATCAGTAAGATACTGTGTCAAGTAGTTAAATCTATTTTTGCAAAACTTTTGTAAAACCTAACTTGTATACTTAAACCGTAATAATAATAAACCGATTTCAAACCACTGTAAATTTAAGCAAATGTTTGAAATAGAGAAATAATAATTGATAATATTAACCTAACAGATTCGTAGTAAGCTTAGACAGCAAAATGCTACAGAAGATTTAATCTAAAATAAAACAGGTGTTAAAAAGACAAGTTCTTGGCTCCATTCACTGACTCATTCGCTTCGAGTGTCTTTCAGTTGTCGAATCACACTTTTTCGCTAAAAGTCACACACAGGTACTTAAATGGTTTCCTGCAGAGGGTGCGTCATCCAGATTACACATAGTAAATATTTCGTACTTGATAAAGGGTTTTGTTATTTAAGGTTCTCAAAGTGATGTGGCTATAAAACTTTAGCCAAATGTCGATTTATTTTCTCTTTGTCTGTCTGTCTTGCCAAAGATCTAGCAAATCGCAAAGATAAGTAACGGCCATACAAGTGAACTGTAACGGGAAATTTTAGTGTGGACCTGCGATTTTACATAAGTATTGCTGGGTGTGGAGTCTTCCAAACAAACCTTGCATATGCAAAATCGTAGGTCCACATTATTCTGATCAGTGACTATTTATTTAGTTCGGTGACTGTTTAGCGGTTTTCGGCTTCGCGTTTCTGTTTATTGTCTATGTATGGCAACTCTGTACTAAGCAACCTTCTAGATTTGAGAATGACAAGAACTTTCTTCCTCATTAATTTAACATTTTCAATGATATTTTTGCTGAACCCCAGTAAAATGGCATCATGATAGCCAACTTGAAGCATTATGATAGCATGTAGAAGAAATAGTACGGTCCTTGAAACTGCTACCGCCAGCTGCAATTGTATATCGTTAAGTATTGTTTCGATAACAATTTGTTTATCTGGTTCATTTTGTGCACTTAATTTGAAAATGAGTTCTTTTATGGGCGATAAATTATTTGAACTACTACTTTCATGCCATTTCCATATTGACATGTCTGACGAACTCCGCCGTTGTGCCAGTATTTCAATCAAGTCCTACTTATCACCCCGTCTTGAGGATTATAGAGCTTATAGAAGATGTCTCACAATGCACAGTTGGACGGCTGGACTTTCGTCACTAATGTTATGTATAGGTAAGTCTTGCATTTCATTTCAACTAAATAATTTAAAAATAATAATGACAAGTGAACATGTTTAGTGAAATAAACAGCCCTTACCCAACACTAGAGCTTATGGGGTTCATAAGTTAAATTTTTTCGATGCTGTTTTAATTACTTGTTAAAAGCAATGCCAAGAAAAGCCATTGTAAAAATGTATTTCATCATAAGAGCAGAAATTGCATTATTAAAATATCCCCGAACCCCTTGCACTCTGCGCTCATGATCATGTTTATTCCCCCCCACACAAACAGTACAAAAGTCAGTCCACACACATGCAAACACGCACACACACACCGGCACATAGACAGCAATTAAACATTTTCAACAGAGTTGGATATGAAATCACTGAACGCAATCGACCGACCGGCTAGTACTGCGACGCACTTGCAATACTTCTAGCCAGTCAACAATTTCATTCGCAATACAAACAACCACATCATGTCAGCACTTGAGAAACCTATGGGTGGAGACATCTTGAAGATTGCCGGAGCCATTATCCTTCCCAACCTGCCTGGCTTCATCCAAAGCCGCATAACGCGTAACAATCTGACCAATTGGTATGCCAACTTAAAGTTTCCCTCGTTTAAGCCACCCAATTACGTATTCGCCCCCGTGTGGATCACATTGTACTCGGGAATGGGATATGCTTCGTATTTGGTTTGGCGTGACGGTGGCGGTGCTGCGGAGGCCATTACTTACGGCACCCAGTTGGCCCTGAACTGGGCTTGGACGCCGATCTTCTTTGGCAAACATAGCATCAAGGGCGTAAGTGTTATCGGTGGCATTGCCTTATCTGTGGGTTCTAATCCATTTCAATTTCATGCACCATTACCACTCCCAGGGGCTAATTGACATTTTGGCCTTGACGGCCACAGCTAGTGCCTGCGGTGTTCTCTTCTATCGGGTGAACAAGGTTGCCGGCCTGATCTTTGTCCCCTATGTGGCATGGCTGGGCTTTGCCAGTGCCTTGAATTACGCCATCTGGAAGCTGAATCCTAAGCCCAACAATGAGGAGCAGCCATCGACCAGTCATGGCAAACCTAATTAGTCATTTTGTATTTAAAATTTTTATTAAAGTTCGTAAATTGTTCACAAAAGAATAATCGAAAATGGGTTAGTAGTACCAGGGCTGGACAGGTGTGTTATTGATAACTTTTTCCGTTAGAATCGAAAAAATGCGCGACAAATTGAAAAATGCAAATTAGGGGAAAAGCAGAAGATTAGTTAGAAGCTGGAGCTGGGGTACCTCCCTTGGGGGAGGTGGCTTTAGGTGAGCCGGCTGCCTTGGGCGATGGCGTGGCCTTGGGAGAGGCTGAGTTTGGGGAATTGCCGGGGGTCTTGGGCTTGGCTGCTGGGGGAGGAGATGTCTTGTTATTGGCTTTGCCCTGTCCTGGTGTCGGATTGTTTTTTGGTGCAGACTGCTTAGGTGGGGATGCTGTGGCCGGTTTGGGTGCCACTGTGGGCTTGGGGGTGTTCTGTTTCGGCTGCTGTTGCTGCTGCTGGGGCTTGTTTCCTCCTCCTCCTCCTGGTGGCTGCTTTTGTCCACCCTGAGGCTGTTGTTGGCCTGTCTTGGAGGTTTGTGGCTTTGACTTGGCGTTGGCTTCCTGTTTCTTGCTGGGCTGTGACTTCTGGGGAGGAGTAACCGCTGCTTCGGCAGTGGGGGGCACCTCCGCAGACGGAGGAGCTATTTCCGGCTCCTTGCTTGGCATACTCGGCGGAGTAGCTTCTTTCTTCTCCACTTTCTCCTCAATCTTTGCAGCTGGTGGGGAGGCTGGCTTGGGTGGTTCGGCAGCCACAATCTGCGCTAGCGTTTGCATAGCTGGAAGAGCTGGAGGGGATTGGGCTTTTGGCTGCGCCTCGATTTTTTGCTCTGGCTTGACAGGAGCCACTGCATCTGCAGCGGATTTAATTTCCTCCGGGGGTAATTTTACAGTTTCCTCACTCTTGGCAAGATCTGCTGGGGTTTGGGGATCTCCTTTCTTTTTAGCTGGAGGTGATTGGCCCTTTGCCTGATTCTTAGCTGTTTTTGGGGCAGGCTTAATCTCCTCCTTTGCGGGGGCTGGCAAGGATTGTGCATCCACTACTATTTTGGCTGGCTCTGGAGTAGATTTAGACTCCTCCTTGGCTGCAACTGGCGGGGTTTTAGCATCTACCTGAATTTGGGCTGTTTCTGTTGCGGGTTTGGAGTCCTCCTTGATGGGAGTTGGTGGTGCTTGGACTTCCGCTTTATTTTTAACTGGTTCTTTAGCTGGCTCCGACTCCGCCTTGGCGATAGCTGGCGGGGATTGGACATCCGGCTTGATTACAGCTGCTTCTAGCGGCGGCTCGACTTCCTTTTTGGGAGGAGTTGACTCTTTCTTGGCGGCAGCTGGTGGCGATTTGTCTTTTAACTCATTCTTAGCTGGCTTAGACTCCTCCTTGGCGTGAGCTGATGGCGATGGGCCATCCACTTGGCTTTTATCTGAATCTGGGACAGGTTTAGCAGTTGTCTTTTCGGAAGCAGGTGGAGTTTGGGCTTCCGGAGCAGGCTTGGACTCCTCCTTGGCGATAGCTGGCGGAGATTGGTCATCCACCTTGATTTTGGTTGATTCTGTGGATGGCTTGGGCTCCTCCTTGACGGTAGTAGGTGGCGTTTGGGCTTTCAGCTCATTTTTAGCTGGTTCTTTGGCGGCAGCCGGCGGGGCGGAAGGCGATAGAGCTTTTACCTCGTTTTTAGCAGGTTTCAACTCCTCTTTGCCAGGAGCTGGTTTCTTTGGGGCTTCCTCCTTGCCTATAGCCGGCTTTGAGGTAGAATTCGAATCATCCTTGGCTGGAGCTGATGGCGATTGGGATTTTCCCTCAATTGTGGCTGTTTCTGGGGCCGGTTTGGGCTCATCCTTGGCGAGAGCTGGTGGCGTTTGAGCTTTTACCTTATTTTGAGCTGGTTCTGGGGCAGGTTTGGGCTCATCCTTGACGGTAGCAGGAGGCGATTGAAGTTTTGCCTCATTTTTAGCAGGTTTGGGCTCATCCTTGGCGGGGGCTGGAGGCGTTTGAGCTTTTACCCTATTTTTTGCTGTTTCTGGGGCAGGTTTGGGCTCATCCTTGGCCGGAGCTGGTGGCGTTTGAGCTTTTACCTCATTTTTGGTATGTTCTAGGGCAGGTTTGGGCTCATCCTTGACTGGAGCAGGAGGCGATTGAGCTTTTACCTCATTTTTAGTTGGTTCTGGGGCAGGTTTGGGCTCATCCTTGGCCGGAGCTGATGACGCTTGAGCTTTTACTTCATTTTTAATTGGTTCAGGAGCAGCTTTCTGCTCCTTGTTAGCGGGAGCACTGTTTTTATCTAAATCTGTGGTCTGTTTGACCTGTTCTTTGGCGGGAGACTGGGTGTCCACCTTGGGAGCAGCTGGCGGTGATTGATCTTTCATCTTGTTTTTAGATATCTCTGGTGTGGGCTTAGCATCCTGACTGGCGGCTTGTTCCTTGCCTGGCGCTGCCTGGGGTTGAACCTTACCCTTGTTTTTAGCTGTTTCTGGAGCAGAAACTGAAGGAGATTTGCCCTTTCCCTTGTTTTTAGTGGGTTCAGTTGATGGTTTACTCTCCTGTTTGCCTTCGTTTTTATTCTTAGTGGGTGCTGCTGCAGCTTGGACTTCTTCCTGAGGGGATTTGTTGGTATTTGCTGGTTCAGATTTATTCTGATCCTTGTTTGGTTGTTGCCCCTTGTTATTTGGTGCCTCTGGAGCGGACTTGTTCTTCTGATTCTTCTTGTTTTCCTGCTTGTCTTTGGCTTTTTCATTCTTGGCTTTGCCTGGTTTCTGTTCCTGTTTCTCAGCTGAAACTTGCTCTTGTTGTTTGGTGGCCTCCACCTTGGCCACCTCATCAAAGTCACCCACCAGATGCGGCACTTCATCGTCACCTTCTTCTCCACCCACCGCAATCGATGGCCCCACTCCGTCCTTCTCGTCATCACCACCCATTTTCTGCTGGTTCATTGAATTGGCATACATTCTCAATTGCACCACCGTCTCTTGACCCAGTTGGGGCAAAATCTCCGGCAACATTTCCACCACCTTCTTGGTCTGCCCGTGACCCGTCACCGCAAACGTGTTGGCCGACAGCGAGGCCTGAGCCTTCGGATTGTTGAAGTGGATGACCGTGAGGTCATCTTTGATAATGTTCACCTCCTCAATGCCGGGTATGGTGCTCACCGAGAGTTTCTTGAGCGAGCTCTGCAATTTCTTGTCATCGGTGGCCGCCGTCTGGTGCATCACCTTCTTCTTGCGACGTGGCGTGCCCTTGCCACCGATGCGCACCTGGGCCTGCAGGCGTTTCAGCTTCTCCACATTCATCTTTGATTATCTGGAAGTGGAAGTCGTATGCGTTGGCCGATGAATTATATAAATTGTGGGGCAAATTAACCTGACAGCGAGACGACGACGATGTGCAACTCCACGGGCAGAAACCACGAATGCATCGGCCGGGGCCGCCTCAACCGATCCCAACCCGAAGCAGCGCTGCTTTTATTAATAACGCGAGAGATTCGCATTTTTCGTTGTTTTGCATTTTTGTTTTTCGCAAAAAAGAAACTGTCGCCGCCAGAAGATTATAAATAGAACCACAATTTCCTTCTCTACAGATGATTTTAGTTTTACTTTTGGTGAGGCAACTCGGCGTGTGGCTACCCAAGCGGCTGTTGAACTGTGGGCTGGGGAGGCTGCTCCCAGAGGAGCAGGGTGAGTCGCATCGAAAATAGAAGGCGGCGAACTTTTCTTACTTTTTGCTTTGTTTTTTCTTGTTGGGGGAGATGTAGAGAAAAAAGTTATATGGGGGGGGAGGGATGTCGGGCAGGGAATAGAATTGTGTGTTTTGACCAGGTTAGATTTTGGATATATGTTTTTGTGGGGAAAGCATTGCGAGAATAATATCATTTAGATGAAGACAACAATGCGCTTGCCAAAACATGAATTCAATTAATCACCCAAGTTCTTAGTTTCACCACCCATGTCACGAAACATGCGACATCAAACTATTATTATTTACTACTCTCGCCCAGAACACAGTGGAATTTTGTGTCAAAATTGTAGAGGTTTCAACAGAACTTAATGTCCTCAAATAACTGAGGTCAGAAAAGATGTTAAGACCTATAGAGTCTATAGATCAGTCCAAAATACCTTTCATAGCATCGCCCCACCACGGCTACCCTATTCTCAACAATCACTTTCACTTTACAAATCAAAATTCACACAGATGGTCTCAATAATACTGTTTGGCCTTGAATCCACCCATTCCCCCGTCATAGCTTCTCGGATATTGGGTCCGACTTATGAAAATAAGTAATAAAGGGTGATTTTTTACCAACTTCTTTTTGGCTACACTGTTTCAGGCAGTTTAGCTGTTTTCTTTTCACATGTTACTGTCAAACATGTTCAGTTTGGTCTATAATTTAAACATGAATCGACTTTCAAACGAACAACGCTGGCAGATTAATAAATTTTACTATCAAAATTCATGCTCGGTTAAGAAAGTGCATCGCAAAATTGCCGTAGTCGGTGTGAAGAGCAGTAAGAAGCATTGCAAGAACTGTCAATGCATTCCAAAAAAAAATTCACTGTTTGGTGTGGGTTATGGGCCGCTGGCTTCATTGGACCGTACTTTATAAAGATGATGGAGGCAGGAACGTTACTGTTACTGAATGGAGGGCGCTACCTTGCGATGATTACAACCTCTTTTTTGGCCCAAATGGAAGAGCTGGACTTGGCTGACATGTGGTTTCAACAAGACGGTGCCACATGCCACCCAGCACGCGAGGCAATGACCCCAATTGAGAGGTGAGTTTGGTGAACAGTTTATTTCACGTTCCAATTGGCCTCCTAGATCGTGCTATATAACGCCTATAGACCATTTTTTTGTGGGGCTATGTTAAGGGCGGTTTTTGGGCACACCTTTTGGAAGTGTTAAGGAAAGATAACGTATGGGGGAATGCTATTATCGACCTGCACTATAGTTTACGCTAAGTTATTAGAGCTAGCTGTCACAGAAGCACATAGCAGCTATTTAGAAGATGATTTTTGTTAGTTTATGTGAAAGAAAGCTCTATAGCTATGAAGATTAGAAATCAACTCTATGCCTACTTCTTGAATACCTATTTATCTAAATCCCTACCTTGTTTTGGAATACATAAAATGAATAAAATTGTTTTTAAAGTTTATGTCTTAAGCAGATTGGGTTGTATGTTCGTCTCGACGTTGAGATCTCAAGTTTGCAAGCAATTAGAAGATCCTGACGTGACTTCTAAGCATGTGTCTTGCCAAGTGGGCATATCAGAGGTGAAAAGGCTGTATTATTTTGGACCTAGCACGATGCCTTGAGGTTTTACTGCTCGAATCCTCTTCTGCTTCACAATATTAAACATCAAACTTAACATAAAACATAATTTTTTCAGAGTTAAAAAGTGAAAAGATACTTAAAGGGGTATCTAATGTCAATTGCTATTTAAATCAAAGTTTACTTTCCCACCTCCTCCTTCTCCTGCTGCTGCTGATCATTGACTACTCGTTGGTAAAACTTATCCAGGTTGTGGTAATTGAAGGCAGCCGACTTTTCATTGATTTGCTTCTGCATTTCCTGTTCCATGTTAAGGATTTGTTCCAAGTCCGCATACTTCTCCTGTTCTGCTTTCAATTGTGCCAACATGGCCATGTTCTGGAAAAGAAATAAGCTTAGTTAGAAAAAAAACAACTTCCTATCCTCCTCCTTACCTTGCGAAACTGTGACTTTAGATCATTCAGCTTGTCCTGCTTTTTCTGCTCATCTTGCGGGCCAAATTTATGATCCAAGTAAAAATCCTGAATTTGCAGCACATGCCTAGGCACATGAAAAGTAGTTTTGTCTAACTCAGTGATTTGGGCCAACCTTTTGTTGCTGGACGCCTGAATGGAATGCATGACATGGGCCTTTTGCTGGGCCAACAGAGCGGAAGTGGCGGGCGTTTCAATTTTCTTTATGGCCGTATCAATTGCCTTGCTTATGAGGGACTGCACCACATGGTTGCCTAAGGACAGAAAGGACGAAGGAGGCAGTTTCATACATGAACAGAAATTTGAAAAATATTCTACTTACGCTCTGCCGAAATCTGTGCGGCGGTGAAATTGAAATACTCCAGATCGTGGGCATGCTGATTGAAGTCCATTTTGTGAGCCCAACTGCTTGATTTAATAAAATTTAAAGAAATTTGATATTTTGTAAACAAAAAGACGCGCTGTTGAATATCAGTGTGACCATACAATAGAATGGTTAGTGGGCCTTAGAAATATTAATTTTGACAGCTAGTTCCGGTTCATTTTAAATATATTTCCTAAGGGAAATTCTTCTTAACAACGAAACAACAAGTTTTGAATTTGTGCTGTAAGACACCAAGTATTCTTTAGCAAAACAACAAATTTTGGAAATAAACTATAGTTTATTGTACTGAATTAATATACTAGCACATATATATCCAGGTTTCTTTTTACAAATGGTTATGCGTCATCAAAAAAGTATAATTTTGTTATAAGTATAACAATGTTCTACCAAATAACCCCTATTTCTTTATAAAATTAAATTTCCAAAGCGCAATTTTCACAGAACCTTTAACTGCTAAGGGTTGTGTGTGTAGGTCCTAAGACGGGCACACTGGCCGATACCGCTTAACAGCGCACTGTTGGCTTAACAGTGTTAAGTGCTGCAATGTTAAATGCTGCAATGTCAAATGCTGCAATGTTAAATGCCAGTGTGACCCTGCCGCCCCGCAGAGCCAAAGAAAGAATTTTTGCAAAGTGGAAGTGGCGTTTGATTCCAGAACGAAAAGGGAATAGTAAAGCGAATTGTGCGACAGCAACAAAGGTCTGTATTAATTAATAAACTAATAACGATTCCCTGTTTATCGTTTTGAAAGATAAAATTGTGCAATCACTACTGCACTCACACGAAGAGTGCGGCAACGGGGGCGGCGGCGGCGACGAGCAGCAACAACAAGGCGATTTGCAAATGTCGGCTGATTGATTTTTTACTTGCAGTTTGGGCCCAAAGCAAAAGGGAGAGACATGTTTTACAACAGTTGCATTGATTCTTAGGCACATTTGTTCAATTCGGTTGGCCGCCTAACCGCTGTTAATCCAAACCAATATCAATTGGATGTTTAGCCGAGTTTGCCAAAATGGCCGCTGGCTGCAAGTGATTCAAATTTAATACAACAAAAACAACGTTGTTCAATTTGTAGACAAAGACAGAGCGTCACAGGAATTCGTATCAATTTTAAATGTTTTGCCTAGTATATAAGCATGTTTGTAGGTTTTTGGCTTCATTTTGAATCTTTGTGCTGTGGTAGGTTGCTTTCAGGGACGGGTTGGGGAAGGAGAAGCAGTTGGGTTGGCCATTCGCCTTGCCAAATGAAACAAGACAAACTTAACAGAAAAGGCTGTTATTATTAGTATTTTATTAGTATTGTTCATTAACTAAATTGTCAAGTTTTCGTACATTGAAGTCTTTAATGGTTATTTAATTATATACAAATGGAAAATAACTGTTTGAAGGCCTAGCACAACTCGTCAAAAATTATCAACTTCTTCACTCCTCTTGATTCTGGTTAACGGCTTCAAAGGGTCACCAAAACTAAGTTTAGGCTCAAGTTATGATTCCGACTTCTAGGAACGTGAATATAAATCTGTTTGGAAACCTAAATATGAATGAATCTGCATTCAAATTCGTTTGGAGCGAGGCAACGTACCTGGCAGACATGGTGTAAGCCCATGTGATTTCTGGAGGACCTTGGATTAGGTACTATACATACATTTCTCTCGCATACCAGCACATCAGAAAGAGCAGATAGATCATCTAACAGATCGTAACTCAGGCCTATCTAAAGTATCTCGGCATTCGACTACAAATAAAGCTCCTTTGAAATGGTCCACCGTATTGTCAGTTGACAAGTTATGAAAATAATGATTAATATTTATGGATAAATAAATACTTTAGAAACTTAATAGCCAGCCAATCCTTATAAAACTTCGGCACAAACGAAGAAAGCTTTGACGTCTCAATTTCTCTACTCTCTGCTCGTCGAAATGACAGATACAAATTAAGCAAACTCGCTCACTCTCTCAATAGAAAACTTTATTTTGTTTCTGTTATCGTTATCGATCAAAAAACCACAAATAGCTGTCTTACGATAACAGGGGATATTTTCGATCGGCTTTCACCAGCTGAACATATGCAACTGTACAAAACGATACCTTAGATTAGGATTTGGTTAAAAGGTTTGGTTTGGTTTTGGATTCGTGGTTCACACAGTTTTTTAACCGCCGGTTCAGTGGTTTACTCTTAACTTCATCTACATTTTATTCAAGCTTCGAATCTCCGTATATTATGATGTCCATATTATGATGTCGGTGGACAGGTTTTAAAATGTTTAATTAGTCATCAATTTTAAGATCAATTCTGTGATTGTGATAGATGATCTATTACAGTTCCCAAATTTACTAGGTTTATTGTCTGAAGAGTTTTAAATCTTTGATTTGTGGTTTTTAGTTCTGTTCAGCTTCTTCAAAAGAATAGGAACTGTGCGTTGAGAAAAGACCGAGAAAAATAGGAGCTTTTTCCATCCCTATTTGCTAAACATAACGCTACCAATTGCTGTGACATGTGAATGTTAAGAGAAAACTCTAGTAAGGAATTTTTGAACTCTCGAGACCCTGGGATATATCAATGGCAGAAATATATGATTTTCTAAGAAAATTCTGGATCAGTCTGAATAACCTTAAACACAATTCACTAACTTTTGTATTTATTCCCCAATTTCTCTTTTGGCAGACGATCTTCGAGTGACCCCCAATTATGTCATCAACTCCAGCAGCGGGCAGTGCCGCCGCAGAAGTGGCCACATCCAGTGCCACCTCAAATTCCAGCAGCGCCTCCAGCACAGCCAGTAGCAATGCCAATAGCCAAACCACCAGCGTAGGCACAACACCCGTTCGCGGTGGCAGGGGTGGTGCTCCCAATGCCAATGGTGGAGCCTCGGGAAGTAATACCGCCGGAAATGACGAACCACGCAAAGATGCCAAGCCAACGCCTAGGATATCGAAAGCCCTGGGCACCTCAGCCAAGCGCATACAAAAAGAGCTGGCTGAGATCACATTGGATCCACCGCCAAATTGTAGTGCCGGACCAAAGGGTGATAATCTATATGAATGGGTATCAACCATTTTGGGACCGCCCGGGTCCGTGTATGAGGGTGGCGTCTTCTTCCTCGACATACACTTCTCACCAGAGTATCCATTCAAACCGCCCAAAGTCACGTTTCGCACCCGTATCTATCACTGCAATATCAATAGCCAAGGTGTGATCTGCCTGGATATACTCAAGGACAATTGGTCGCCGGCGTTGACCATATCAAAAGTGCTGCTGTCAATTTGTTCCCTGCTCACAGACTGCAATCCAGGTAGGGATATATACATATAATGTAATGTCTTTAAATATTTAATCTCTAAATCTTTAATCATACTTTTTAGCTGATCCTTTGGTTGGCAGCATTGCCACGCAATATTTGCAAAATCGTGAGGAGCACGATCGAATTGCGCGTCTCTGGACAAAGCGGTAAGCAATAAGTCAATAGAGGGGAAAGATACCTTGGAAATTCCTTATGTAGCGTTTGCGAATAAGTTAACCTGATACCAGATTTCTTAAGGATTACTTTATCCTGACACCTACAGCAACGAACTAGTTCTCATTTCTTCAAAAATTAACAATACGAATCATAAACTGAACTCATTTAATTACCTGAGTATTCATCAGTGTTCTTGCTTACTTCTAGTCTGTTAGACATTCACACAATACTTTTATGGTTTTTTTGGCTGTGCCGGCATATATTTAAGGTTGCTCCGCTCGAAGTCTAAAACAAACTGATAGTTTATTCATCGGCTGCCTCGTCGATTCCTATGACATAAGAGGCATAGGCACCTACAGTTTTAAGTTTCTTGCTCCAAACTACACGCTGTTAGAAGAAACTTTTTGGATAAAGCAAACCTGCAGTTTTAAAGATTTTCCACATTAGTATCCCATTACTGCTCTCGCTTATTCTATGTTCCATCGTCCGATATCAGTAAATTCGGTAGATATTTAAGTCACATTTTTTCTTGTTGAAATCTTTTTCGGTGAACCTAATCCGAGAACTCTCCTGCACTACAAAAGAACTAGAGTAGAGTACAAAGAATATATCAACATTTAACAGATTAAGAGCCTACTTCTATACATCTTTTGTCATACAATAACACAGTAGAATCGAAGTTTATCTGCAACTGCAGCTATATAGAAGATACTATTCATATATAGATACTATTCATTTGTAAAATTATTCTTTCACTTGCCATATAAGCGACTTTTTTACACATTTCGATCCAAAGAATATCAAGCAATAAGTATGATAACGATTTGAATTTGATCGAGACTATCCTCAATATTAAAAAGTTGATCAACAATCAGACATATTTACCATTCAACCAATGTGATTGAATTTGACGTCATATAGGAAAAGCTGCAATGAAATCTGGCATTGTGTAAAGGACGTCTTAGGTTTGCTATCTCAAATTTATGATATTATGGGAATTTGCAAAACCTGATACAATCTTATATGGTTTACAGCTACCTTCATGTAATTGTGCGGCTCAATAGTCTCTGAGATCGAATAATGGCGGACATGGTTAAATCGACTCGGCTGTTGGTGCTAATCAAGAATATATATACTTTATACGGTCAGAAATGTTTTCTTCTCCCTATTCAAAACTTCACGATCCCCTCTAACCACAGCAAACATTTTATGAAATTATGGATCACATTAGAGTCTATTTCGAGTCCTAGAACTGATTAAGATAGTCATTAAGATCAGAGATAATTCTTTTGTCGGGAAAAAAGGGTACCCTAGTCGAGACTCTTCTTGAAGAGTCGTTTCTAACCCGTTCTATTCATCAGCTTTAGCATTCTGAGCATGTGCATGAGACATTTTCGAGTCTTCTTATAATTGCACTCGATACAAATCCCTTTTCAATTAATAAAGGGTCTCCAAAAAGACTCATCAAGTTGATTTTTGTTTAAATTATCTTCCACCTGTTGGGTGGAACTGTATTGTTTGTAACCCCTAAATCGAAGGTGTCCTAGAGCATCTAATGCTCGCGTAATCACCCATACATGTGAAATAAATTCTGAAGCAACAACAACCACAAGTAAAAGGAACGAGAAATTCAATCATGCGCAATCGCAATCATTCGGCGCATAACAACAAATGTTGCATTTAAGATATTACCTTAATCTACTCATGACAGTTTGAGCTTTGAATATGCTGTGTCATAAGCACTTGCCCTACTTGCCACTAACACTTTTTAAGGCTCAGACTGCATAAATCTCTCTCTTGTGGCTCTCTCTCTCTCTCCGCAAATCTGACTCCAGCTCACTCACAAACCCAGTCACTGAAATACTAGTACGAAAATGAGCGTGTATATGAGCTGACTGCATATTTTAAGTGTCGAATCACACCGCATACGCTTTTACAGCGAATGCACTCTTAGTAAGGGTATTTTTGCTATTTGATTTGTAATTGTGATTAATTCTGCAAAAGAAAGAGAAGAGAGACCCATACAAAGTTGTTGGTGCAATTTCGCTATACGCAATCCGCTTTACGCAACAAATGCGGCCGATGCGTATAGCTAGCGGGCACCCCTGCCCTAAATTTAAATTTCATTAAGAACTACAAGCAAAATGAAACAGCCAACAGTCATAGACTGTCGACTCCAAACATAATTGAATGATTCACCAAAGTAAGTAACTTATCGACACATTGGTAATATTTTGAATGAAATAAAAAGTTATCGCTAAGTGTAAGTGAACAGAAATGTATGCTGAGTATGCTGGCCAACACAAATTTCCCCTGGAAGGTTATAAAATAGTGTTTAAACTTCAACAAAGAGTGAGCAACTGAACAAAAAAGAGCGTGTAAGTGAGCAACTGATGAATGGAAGTAAAGTAAACAACCAAAGAAAAGTTTCTCACTTTTGTACACTGTAACTAGCTGATGTACCTAACTCTACTCTTCACACTGTTATCAATTAACTCAATGGATTTGTCTCCACATCTTTTCTTCTAGGTACGCAACATGATGCGTAGACTTGAGCATCACAAACGTACCACAACAGCAACAAAAACTGCAACAAAAAACGAAAATTTGCATCCTGCATGGGAAAAGTCTATTTTATAAATATATATATAAAATCTATGCTAACTATTAAATTAACAACAACAATTACCATACACACACACACACACCCGTGCATACAAAATACCAGCAGCATCGGCAGCCGCAAACAAACAACAAATAGTCGTTCAAAACCCTCCTAATATATATGATATCCCGTTTATACAAAAGTTGTAAAAACATTTGGAGATTTTATAAGTTGTATTTTTGGTCAAAATAAAAGGGGAGAAAACTTATTTGATTTAAGATCGCTGAGCAAACAACAACTAAGCAACAAACACATTAACCAATGCATCATAAATTGCACTCTAAACTATTCAACAGCATAAATTACTATAACTACAATTAGTTTACATTATATGTGTACAGTGTTAAGTAAACAAAATGGAGCTAAATATCGTGTAACAACAACAAAAAGCCTATTTTAATGCATAATACAAACAACAAACAGTCAGGGCAGCAAATTTCGCAAATAACCAAAAAAAAAAGAGCAAAAACAAAATGATTTTCATCACAAAACTGGCCACGAAAACGAAATTCTCAACTCAAAAGACTTGCTGTAAAAAAAAACAAACAAAATACAAAATTTAAGACAAAAACTAACTTTTCCAAATTTTTGTTATTTATAAAAAAACATTCGGTTTAGTTTTCTTAATGTGATATTTATAAGCGTGTAAAACTGTTTTATTTTTCCTTTGGCCAAATATTTGTCCCGTTTTGTGTTTCTTTCTAGAAATTTCCTTGAAATTTGCATCGTATTTTAATTGAAAACAATTGAACTTCCTATTATTTTGTAGTTTTAATAACTCAAAAATATAACAACAAAAAAAAAAGAGAAAAACAAACAAAAAAAAAAACGAACCGTAAACGTAATTGGTAAGGTTTTTGCGTAAATAATACAAGACAAATGCGAATCAGCAAGAGAAGAACTTAAATAAAAACAAAATAAAGGAAAATATATGGAAAATCCAATTTTTATAAGTGTAGAGTTTTGAATGGGAGGGGAGGGGAAACGAAAGAACTGAACTCGAAGAGGATCCAAATTTTGTGTTTACATTGAATGTGAATCCTCTCCATAGCTAGTCGATGTTAATACTAACATTTATGTTGTAAGTTTCTTTTTATTTGATATATATTTTGGTTTATATAAAATATGTTGTTTCATTAAACTATTAATCATATTTGTTACTAGTCAGCTTATCTGTCGACCAATCCCCACCCATAAAATTTGTTCACACACAAAACGCGCACATAATTACATGCAACAACACAAACTAATTGAAGTCCCCACACCCTCCTGTCCGGTCCTTACAGATACATCCCATTGACCAGAAAGTCTGCTTCCTGTGAGTAGGGCTTTTTGCCGCCTAAGCGTCGTGCCCTTCTACCCACCGTTCTCATGCGACAGCCTATAAGAATGGCCAAAGCAGCTGTCACCAGCAGACCCATTGTTAGAGAAAGAACCGCTCCGCCGGGACGCTCGGAGTGACCATCGTGATCACGAAATTCTAAAGCCAGATTTTCATGAATCATTTTGTACTGCTCGTGTACTGGTGAGACGGGGACGGGGAGGGCGGGCAGTGATACCTCCGGTTGCTGCAGTTGTTGTTGCTGTTGCTGCTTATTTTGCTCCAGAGCTAGCTCAATGGGATCCTTAACTGTCTTTGATTTGAGTTTTTTGTGCTTTCGTTGTTTCTGTGAAAAGATGCGAGAGGAAAGTGTTAATCGATTGTGACATCTGATCTGTCTTGAGCTACACCCGCTTAATGAAAATTCACATTTCATGGAAGAAACTGGGTTCCCACAAACGAAAATCAGCCTCTTTGATGATTTGAGATAGAGATTGCTAACATGTGCGACTAAAAGAGACTCAAAAATGACCAAAAACACATGACTTATTAAAATACAACTTTGAAAACACTTCAAAATGATTCACAACTGGTTTCCCGAGAAAGGTAGAATCTATGATCAGAAAATGAGCACATTTATAAAGATTTTAGTCGAAAAAAACTCGAATGTGATCAGAAATTACATAAAATGTTTGCTGGGTTCGCTAAAGTGAAGTGGAAGAATCGCATTCTTACTTTCAGCTTCAAAAAAGTTGGCCAAAAAGTATGCAACGGCAAATGTGAATTATGCGACCTACGAACTTGTTCTCTAAAATTTCAAATGGTTCAAAATTCATGATCCAAAGATGTTTGCAGCCTTGTAGGAGATTCTGTATGCTAAACTTTTTACATATTTTATGTATGCATACTTTGTTTCAAGAATGCTTTGGGGTTGACTTAAGAATTTGGAAGAATTCTTGGCGTGTCCTAACTGTTCTCATTAAGATTGATATACCCTTCTCGACACCTCTTAGCAGCACATACAACAGCATGTTTTGCTCACCTTTTTAGGCGCCTCTGTGGACTTTTCTTCCTCATAATCATCATAGTCCTCATCCGCTGTTTGGTCCTTGCCATGAATGGGAGCTGCATTTAAAACAGGCAGCATGGCCGGTCTCTGCTGCTGCTGCTGTTGGGGAGGAAGTGGTGGAGGAGCTATGGGGGACTGTGCCATAGTATAGGCGTGGCCTTGTTGCTGTGGTATCAGCAATTGTTGCTGCGGTGCAATTGGAGCCGGCTTAGCTGGGACCTGGGGCCAGACCACAGATGATTGCAGCTGTTGGTTAGAAGCTGTCTGAAGTTGTTGATGTTGCTGTGGCTGTTGTTGTTGCTGTTGCTGCAGCGTGGGCGGTAAATAGATTCCCGTATTTGGCAGCGACATTCCATATAAAGTTCCAATGCTAAGGGGTTGATTGTTGTTGTTGTTGTTGCTGCTGCTGCTGTAGCTTGGCAATTGGATCTGCCCCTGAGCCGGGCCCTGTCCCTGCTGTCCCTGCTGTTGCTGACCTGCCGCCTGCTGCAGTTGGAGGCCGCCTTTGTGATTGAATATGTGACTTTGCTCATCTGCAATTATTGGAAATTAAATGAGGAAGTTGAAAGTGTGTCTCCAAGTTAAGGCAGCGCGCAGCTAATTGAATTAATTACATGTGGACACAGAAACAACAGCATCAACAGCAAAACGCAACAGCCACTCGTAAATCAATTTCAAGTGACGGCCAGCTCCCATTACAGACAATGGAAACTGCTGCTGCTGCAATTTTCCCAAGCTGGAAAAAAAGACATTCTAAGTAAATGCGAGCTGGAGCCAGCGATCATTGCGTGTTGGTGGCTCTTTGATGGCAATTTATGTGCCTTAGCCTGGGGTTGAGTTTTGCTGTTTTGTGTTCCTTTCGTTTATAATAAATATTTATGAAATTACACCGATTAGTCAGTTTGAATTTGGAATGCTCCTGTCAGCTGCAATCTGTTAGGTTTCGTTTTTGTTCTGCAGAGAAAGTGAGCTCCCACAACAATTCTGGTACCCACCGGTTTTCAAGACTTCGCTCTGTTGTGGATTGGCCTGCTGTTGGTTTTGAGATTGATGTCCATCCACTATCATCTTGCGATTGGACCAGGCAGCCACATCTTCACGATTGTTAACCATGGGCGGTGGTGGCGGTGGAGGTGGGGGTGGACCCAACAGAACAACTTGCTGTTGTGGTTGCTGAACAGAAACGGGGGGCATTGACTCATATTGTTGAACCATAGGTTTGGCCACTTCCAAATTGTTGGTGTTGCTCACTTTTGTGGCCGTCGATGAAACTGCATTGCACTGAACCAGTTAGAACAAAATGATGTTAATAGATTGAAACTTTACTATTGGGTGGAGGGGGACGAAACCTACTTCCGGTCCTTCATCGCTGCCGTCTTCACATTGCGGTATTCCATCGCACGCGTTGTACACAGCAATGCATTCACCCGAATGACAAGTGAATTGGAAGCGACCACAGTGACCAATGGGAGCTAGAATTTGATATGACGGCTTATTGTGGGCACAACAAAATGTTTTAAACAAAAGCAAAGCACCTTGCACGGCAGCAACGGCTGACTGAACCACACCAGTTGTGGGTGCTACAGCCGAAACGGTCACCCTGTTGTTGCCAACTTCCGGCTTCAATTTGAGATTGCTCAGCTCCCATTCCTGCTGGGAGATGTTGTTGCTCGGTATGTGCGGCAGCTGGGGCCTCGGTGTGCTGACCAACTCCGTGGAATGCCTGACCTGAGTGAGCACTGCACTCGTATAGTTTGCATGCCTGGTGAACTTGCAGTGGAAGTTCTCCGGCGGGCCGCACTCAAAGAGATAGCAATATCCACCAGCTTTACGCTCAAAGATGTACACATCGCAGGACTCGGTCTCGCAGCACAAACGCTCGCACTCTTCAATGGTATCCAGCTCGAGACCTTGCAGGTATTTGCCACCAATGGCCTGGGATTCGCCCGTACGAATTATGGTATTTTTATGCACATCAAAGTGTCCTGAAAGGAAGAGTTAAATGTGTTATTTTAAGCATTATTCAAGTTACATTCTCCAATCGAGTAGAAAAATGTTTGAATCCAGTGCTAAATGTACTCTAAGCCTAGATTGCTTATTCTTATATCAATACCATTGTCAAAAAACAAGAATCTTAGTTCTGGTTTCAAGCGCTCATCAGTTTCAAGAGTAAGATCGTTCACTCTTGAATCAAGAGCTGCACAGTTTCAAACGAAAGGGTGCCCACATTGTAAATCAGTTGTTTCCCCTTTTTGTTTAAATTTATTTCATAGAAAATGAATTGTCAAACTATTTAGCAAGTTTTAGACGGCTTGAGGAACACACAAAACCACAAAGCAGCATTGGTCGTTGCCTTTTAACTGTCAATAGCTGTCATAAATGACATAACTGCTTGGGAATTTCAAAGCAACATTTGTGAAAATATCAATGATGAGCACCAAAAACACCACACTGAGAACGAAAGAAGGTCAATTTTAAGAGCGAAACTCTTGAGAATTCAAGAACGAATAAATATATATTTTTTGAAGACCGTTCGTACTTAAAAATAGGTTTTTAAAATAGTCATAATCGGGAACATTTTAACGTTTTTAGCACACTTTAGCAAATCGAATGAACTCATCATATAGCTGCCTTAAATTATCAAAAATTCCTTGAATTGAGTTTGGAAAAAATCTAAAAAATCAAGGTTTATCATCTCCGAACTTAGCAATCCAAAATAAATAAAACGAGAAAGCTAAGCTAATTTCGTCTGTGCCGAAGTTTTTATACCCTTGCAAGTGCTCGCTTATTTATTTTCAAAAAATACTTTTTCCCATTTTCCGACCGATCGTTCGTATGGGAGCTATATGATATAGTCATCCGATTTGGACAAAAACTTGTAGAACTATGTAAAAGCATGAGAAACAAACAAATACAAAATTGCAGGATGCTACCATTAAAAACAAAAAAGTTTTTCAAACTAAGACTGTTTTTCAGACCTATCTTTTCTATGGCAGCTATACCATATAGTTGTCCGATTTTAATAAAACTTGGTAGAATTATAAAAAAAACATAGAAAACTAACGATTACAAAGTTTGGAGACGTTTCCATTGAAAAGAAAAAAGTTTTTCCGACCGATTGTTACTATGGGAGCTATGAGATATAGTCATCCGATTTGGTCGGTTCCAACATATTAGTAGTGTGCAGCAAAAAGAAGACTCTGTGCAAAATTTCAGCTCGATAACTTTAAAACTGAGAGACTAGTTCGCGTAGAAACAGACAGACAGGCGGACAGACGGACGGATAAAGCTCGATCGACTCAGCTCGTCACCCTGATCAAGAATATATATAGTTTATGGGGTCGGAAATGAATATTTCTATGCGTTGCAAACTTCTGGGCAAAATTATAATACCCTTTGCAAGTGTATAAAAAAAACTTTGGAATCAAGGTAAGCTGAAACGTGCTCAATTTTAGTACAATGTTCGCGCTATAAGCACATATCTTTTGAGTACGCAAAAACTTGATTTGAGTTGAGTTGATTTCCTTATGATCATACTATAGTATAATACTGATTGCTAAAAGTTTTTGTGCTTGAAAAGTCTGCCTGGCATCATTTTGTTTTGTAAACTGAAAACCATAAGTTTTCTTACCTATGCACACTTCCAAATCCATTCGCTTGGTCAGACGATGCATGACCAGCGACTGAGATTGAGAAGGAGCTGTTGGCTGGCCCGCAGCTGCTGCTGTGCTCATAATCACCGCGATGAGCAGCAGCCACAGTCCAGCAGCGGATGTAGGCAAATTCAGCTGCAGTTTGGGAAACATTTGAAAGGCGTAACTGATCACTGATCACTGATCACTTTGATGATGGCGTTGATGGCGTTGTGGTAAGCCAGATGGTTGATTTCTCCGTTGGTCACGCTAATAGCTTTTATCGACTGTGCACAGTTCACTAAAGGAGGAGGCTGGTCAATGAGGGCTTGGCGTGTTTACAAAATTTACACGCTTATTGATTTTTTTTGGTAGTGCTTCAAGCTGCGTAGTTTCATTGTTTTTAGCAGTGGCTTTACGCAGAGTTATTAAAAATGTTAGTTGAAAGGGTTGGACATTAATTTTGGGGATTATATGGTGAAAGTTGAGTTTTGTATTTTTTTCCAAAGGAAAATTTTCCACACAAGCACGCTAAAATGTAAACCAATGGCAATTGTAGAGCCAATTTCCTGGCAAAAGCACACGACAAGCTTTTTGAAGCTTTTGCCTACAGCTGGGAGGGCAAAGTGTTATCGATAAGAAAAAATATTCGAAATATTCAATAATATTAAATTATTAGGAATTTGGAAAGAATTAATCGGTAAGAGCTTAAGTAAAAAGTGAATTAAATAGTTTATTAAGAATTTACTTGTAAAGCTTTACTTCCATGCTGGTTGGAAGGCTTGCTCTCACTCTCTCTCTCTCTCTGTTCCAGCTACCATATGTTAACCTTAGTTATGCCTTTCAACCCTAACCTTGCAGACCTTGTAAAAGTTGTACTTAAATTTGCAACACAACACTATAACATAACAGAATGTTTGACTACATCGTTTAAGGCAGATCTGAACAATAAATAAAAATCAATAAAAGCTTTTATAATTTATTTATTTATTAAGAAACTGAATAGAACTCCTGAAAGGAAAAAGAAGGGTTTATTTTATAGTTTTTTCTAATGTTTTGACTGTTTGTACACATTCTCCCCTTTCTGATAGTTCACCTAAATTGTAACCATTTTTTCCATCCACTTGATTGCAAGCCTCTGGCCCATCAAACATTTCTATAAATAGCCCCACAAACTTCACTGTTAACTAACAACATCAACAGCATAATTGACACTCCCTTGACGCATGCGCCAGGTTTTCTTTGCCCCAAACTTTAAAAATCTTCAACTTGAAAATGTTAATGAAAATAAAGCGATAAACGGGAGGGTCTCAGAATATAAAAAAAGAAACGAACACACAACCCCCATGCTGCCTATTAAACAGTCGAGTGAACATTGCACATGGGCCAGGCCAGGCCAAGCTAAGCAACAGCAATCAACCCCCTTTTTGGAGCACATGCAGTGCAAGCACAAAACAAACATTGAAAAGGACGAACAAACACGACTGTCTTTTACCCTAGACTATTTGGTAGGGGTCGCTATATAGTAGAGGTGTTATGCTATTATAAAGTTTGGTGGATCGTTCAAGCTTGAACAATTCAGATGAAAAGTGAGAGACTTTCTTCTTACTGCATATCCTTAAAAGGAGTTTTCAAAGATATTATATTCATCTTCTTTGCAGTATGAGCTTTATTTGCACCAACTTGTTATACCTTTGGCAAAGGGTACAATAAAAAACATTTCGAGTCATAAAGTGGGCAAAATGCGAGTTCTGCTTGAGGCATAACAAAAAGCATTGCATATTTCAGGGGGTCACCCCTGCCACTCAAATGGGCAGCGTGTTAGGGAGCCTCTCTTTGCCTGTATGTGTGTGTAGTGTGTATGTATATTTTAATGCGAACGTGACAAGCAAAAACATCCATCTTTAAGTAGGCTCATTGATACTCTGTAAATACTTTAGTTATTTAAACTATTTAATATTATTTTGAGATTGAGAAAGAGAAAGAAATATTTTGTTCGAAGTTTGAAGTAAGACGAAATAAATGTCAAGAAGAGGGGTCTTGGAAATTAGGGCTGATTCGGTATAGTAGTTTATAAATGATTTTGTTACCCTGGTTGGGCTTATTTTATGGTTTTTAAAGTTAAGTTAACCATGTTTTCGATTTGGTAGAGTGGTTCCCGCTAAATATATAAAATTGGATATTTTTATTTGAGCTCAGCATGAAGATCACTCAAACTTCATAACTGATCAAGGAGTAGGAACTTTTGCAGATGATTTTTTTTAATAAAAATCTTTATTTTAAGATAGCCGCTACAAGTAATCAACTTATTTCCAAATGTCAATCTTGGTCTTGTTTAGGATTTCAAAAATGATTCCACCTGCCGTTTAGCGGTTCGATTTTCGAGCACAAATTCGCGGATCTGGGCGCTCTGCCCGACTAAAACATACTCTGTACCTTCCAAAATTTTCATTTACCACACAAGGTGTGTTAAAGGTGTGTAAAGTGCTGCCCATCGCTGATCCAGCCAGTGCTGCTTATCAAAAATGTTTCTTTCCCTTATAACTCGACCATCGTTCTTCCCAACTTCTGCATTTCTTTGGCGAACCGATAACTAATGCTGATAATAAAAAATATGCAGAAAGTACGAACCGTATATCTATAATATTGTGGGAGATATGACGTTATTCTGAAATTGCATAGGCGGAAGGGGCGTCGTGGCCAAAATTGATAATAAACTTGATCTGCCTGCAAGTAAAGGGTGATTTTTTAAGAGTTATAGGAAAGTTTAAAAAAAAAACACATAAAATTCAGAAAAATTCATGAAATCTTTATTTGAATCGATAGTACGGTCCATATAATTTAATGTTTGAAGATTATTTCATGCAAATGTTGACCGTGACAGTGCTTCAAATGGTCCATCCGCTTAGTCCAATTTTGACATACTCTTTCCAACATTTCGGCCGGTATCTCACGAATAAATGCTTCAATGTTGTCTTCCAATGCGTCAATTGAAGCGGGCTTGTCTGTATAGACATGTGCTTTAACATAGCCCCACAAAAAATAGTCTAAAGACGTTAAATCGCACGATCTAGGCGGCCAATTGACCTGTCCCGAACGTGAAATAAAATGTTCACCGAGCTCGCCTCTCAATAAGTCCATTGTTGCGCGTGCTGTGTGGCATGTGGCACCGTCTTGTTGAAACCACATGTCATGCAAGTCAAGCTCTTGCATTTTGGGCAAAAAAAAGTTGGTTGGTTGGTTGGTTACGTTACGATTCGCATCATTTTTGAAGAAGTACGGTCCAATGATGCCACCAGCCCATAAACCGCACCAAACTGTGACTTTTTCTGGATGCATTGGTAGCTCTTGCAATGCTTCTGGCTGATATTCACTCCAAAATCGACCATTCTGCTTATTTACGTACCCATTGAGCCAAAAATGAGCTTCGTCGCTGAACACAATTTTTGGCGCGATGAACTTTCTTAACAGAGCACTCATTTTGATAATAAAATTCAATATTTTGCAAGCGTTGTTCGATTGTAAGACGATTCATGGTTAAATTATAAACCAAACTGAAGATGTTTGACAGTGAAACAAAACACGAAACGTGCGTGAGCTGTTTAAACCAGTGTTGCCAAAAAGATAATAGCTAAAAAATCACCCTTTATAAGAAGATTTTCTAACATGCTAGTCAAACCTCTATCAGTGAACATCTCTGAGATCTGTTTAACTTTATTACAGATTATAAAAACAAAGGTGTCTGCACTTTCAGTTCCAAAACCCCGCAGTTTTGTTCCAAAGTTTCAATTGGTAAAATCAAAAATGAAAGTAGTCGTTTTAACAAAAGTGTCAGCATTTTGAAATCAAAGGCCTCCCCGTTTGAGTTTGAGCCCCAAAAATTCTTGATTTTATATACGAAATCAGAAGTAGATTAAGTAGTTTGTTGTTTTAATTATCTCATATACCCCTTTCGAACTATCTGAATTTGAGGGTAGCAAACGTGGCTTAAATTGCATGTTCAGTTTTCACGCTGCTGGCAAATGTAAATGCTTTTAATAAGGGACAAAGAGGGGGCTAGAAGAGATTGGAGCTGGGCGGTGGTAACTCGGTGATTATTTCCATCTAAAATGCATTATACATTGGGAGGGCAACCTCTAATTGTGAGCATACTTTTCAGCGTTTTTAAAGCCAATATCGATTTTTAGCTGAATTTTTTGTGTGTAGTCGTTCCATTAAGTTCAATGGTTGCCGTCTGGAGACGAAGCTATTTCAAGTGTTTGGAATGTTTTCCTTTTTTCTACCAAGAAAACTTACTCAGACGGTGCATGATTTGTGGAAGTTATGTTGTCTTTTTTGCTAACTTAAATTGAGGTTATTGACATAAATGTGCAGTCCGTTTCCCCCCACATTTGGGCATGTCACACAGACGACAGGCCGCCGCCTGTAAAGTTCAATAACATGCAAGAAAATTTTTGTGGAAAATTGCTCTTGGGGCAGAAAGGACACATGCACGTGCAGCCAAAAGGTCGTAAATTTTGTACATTTAACGAAATGGAAATTTCAATAGACAAACCGCAAAGGGAACAAAGAGGAATGACTGACAAGACGAGTCTGGGCTTTGGGTTGCCAGGTGAATGAGGCGGCGGCGGCTGCTGCTGCTGTTGCTCTTCTGATTATACACGACTCATGTGACTGTAGTTTTGTGGCCTTGCCTTTGAATAACGTGTTTTTTTTTGGTGTTTTAGCTAGAAAATGTGTTTTTTTGTTGTCAACTTAATTCATCTGAACCGCCAAGAAGACATTTATAACGAACCAGAGAAGCAGAAAACTAAAACATTGAATGAATTTTTTGTTGGTTTTTACTTGTCGCAAGTAAATCAGAACTACTAATTTGACAGAAAAACATAGTTGAACTTGGGGTCTAAGCAGCTGCTGAGACCAGGGGGGATTTAGTAAGAATGAGAGTTAAAATGTTTAAAAGGAAATCTGAGCCAACCGCCAAAGAAAGCGAAGCAATTTTTCAGTAGGAATCATAATTTTATAGCCTCAAGTAACTAGAACTAAATATTATATTTAAATGCGGTAAAAAGTGCAAAAATTTAAAATTGATAAAGAAAATATAATTTTTGTTGTTCAATTTCTAAACTTTTTCAGTCTGCTGTAAACTATTGTTAACATTAGTATTAAGTTTGTTCCCCTAAGAGCTGTCTATGCCTCTGCCTCTGTTTTAACTGCTTTTTAGTTCCACTTATGTATACATAAAATATATATATATATATACTTGGAATTCTCAAATTAAGAAGAGAGCATAAGAAACGACAAACTGGTCTTACTTTAATTAATGCATCTTAAGATACTTTTATAAAGCCTGTGACAATAAAAGTAGGAAAATATGTATATAAATTTTAAGACTGATTTGCATAAGAAAAGGCCCACACTCAACCAAAGAAATGTTGAGAGAAAAATGAATGAGAAAACCCTTTGCCATAATTTAAAAAGATTTGTGAGAGGTGGAGAAAATTGGTAAGTAGTGAGAACAGTGAGAGGTTTGCAGGTCTGCGATGGTGAAATTGGAGAAGAATGTCAAAAGCAAACAGCATCAACATATCTCAGAAACTTATAGATAGATGGTTCGTACCTTCTGCACATATTTAGCAATAAAAATTATTTATCGATTTGCATGAAATGAAAGGTAAAGATCGCATGAGCGGTAAACGAGTTAAGAGCAATTGGGCAAAACTGATTGACAGACTGTCTTAGAACAAGAAAGAAAGTCGGTCAAGCCCGACTATAGCATACTCTGTACCAAGAAATTTTGTCTTTTGGTCATAGCTCGAAAACCGTTCATCCGATCTTCTTCATTCCTTTGGCGGATCGATAAGTTATTCTAATAACTAAATATGTCCAGAAGGAACAAGCCATCTATCTTCAAAACTGTGGGAGATATGACGTTTTTTCTAAATTGCGGGGGCGTGGCCAAAATTGAAAATAAACTTGATCTGCCTGCAGACATAAGAAGCATATGTCCCATACACGTCAAACCTCTATCTCTTACCATCTCTGAGATCTGTGCGTTCATACGGACAGACGGACAGACGGACAGACGGACATGGCTATATCGACTCGGCTGTTGATGCTGATCAAGAATATATATACTTTATGGGGTCGGAGATGCTTCCTTCTGGATGTTACATACTTTTGCACAAACTTATAATACTCTATGTACCTACGGTACAGAGTATAATTATTTATCGATTTGCATGAAATGAAAGGTAAAGATCGCATGAGCGGTAAACGAGTTAAGAGCAATTGGGCAAAACTGATTGACAGACTGTCTTAGAACAAGAAAGAAAGTCGGTCAAGCCCGACTATAACATACTCTGTACCAAGAAATTTTGTCTTTTGATCATAACTCGAAAACCGTTCATCCGATCTTCTTCATTCCTTTGGCGGATCTATAAGTTATTCTAATAACTAAATATGTCCAGAAGGAACAAGCCATCTATCTTCAAAACTGTGGGAGATATGACGTTTTTTCTAAATTGCGGGGGCGGGAGGGGGCGTGGCCAAAATTGAAAATAAACTTGATCTGCCTGCAGAGATAAGAAGCATATGTCCCATAAACGTCAAACCTCTATCTCTTACCATCTCTGAGATCTGTGCGTTCATACGGACAGACAGACGGACAGACTGACAGACGGACATGGCTATATCGACTCGGCTGTTGATGCTGATCAAGAATATATATACTTTATGGGGTCGGAGATGCTTCCTTCTGGATGTTACATACTTTTGCACAAACTTATAATACTCTATGTACCTACGGTACAGAGTATAAAAAGTTTCAGACTCGAGTTAAGTTACCTTCGACTCGACGGAAGTTTGTTTCCCCTTGCAGCACGTTTTTCTAACTAATTTGAAGGACATTTCCACTGAAAACTAACAAGTTTTTCTCACTAAGACTACTTTTCTGACTCTACTTTTCTATGACAGCCATACTATATATATGTCCGATATTGACTCAACTTAGTGGAATCATGATAAAGCATAGCAAAATAAGAAATACAAAGTTTGGAGGCGTTTTCTATGAAAACAAAAAAGTTTTTCTCACTAAAACTAGTTTCTCCACCGATCATTCCTATGGCAGCTATATGTTATAGTCATCCGATTTTGACAAAACTTTAAAGAATTGTGTGAAAACTGATAAAATAAATATATGCCAATTTTGAAGAGGTTTACATTGAAAACAAAAAAGTTTTCCTTACTAAGACTATTTTTCTAACCTTACTTTTCTATGGCAGCTATACTATATACAGGGTGCGCCATATAAAGTGTCGGTATGGCAACACTGAATAACTTTGACATTTACCAACCGATTGCTTTTGTTAGACATGTTTTGGAAACATCAATCTAGTACAATTTTGACCATGGAACGCTTCACACCAAAACAACGTGCCGAAATAGTGACGCTGTTCGTCGAAAATAATCGTTCAATTGTGCTAACAATTGGAAACAAATTTTGATGACCGATGAGGCCCATTTCACGCTTTCTGGTGGTGTTAATAAGCAAAATTGTCGCATATGGGGCACGGAAAATCCACGAAATACCTTTACACGACCAAAAAGTGACTGTTTGGGCCGGTATCAAAAAGAGGCGATATTGACTGGCCACCCAGATCTCCAGATTTGACCGCCCCAGACTTCTTTTTGTGGGGCTATTAAAAAAGCAAGGTTTACGCCAGCGATCCACAGACCATTGAAGAGCTTAAGGCCAACATTCGTGCCGAAATCGCCACTTTATCGACTGAGACGCTCGAAAAAGTGATGGAAAATGCCGCAAAAAGGGCACATTTTGTTGTGGCCAATAAAGGCGGCCGCTTGATTGATGTTGTGTTCAAAAAGTAGTCGAAATAAATAGTACAGGACCAAATTAAAGGAACAAGATCAACATATAGCAATCGGTTGTTTGTTTTTATATTTATTCAGTGTTGCCATACAGACACTTTATATGGCGCACCCTGTAGATGTCCGATTTCAACCAAACATGGCAGAATCATGGAGAAGCAAAACTAGTAAATACGGACAAAAAAGTTTTTCTCACTAGGACTAGTTTTTCGACCTATTGTTCCTATGGTTCCGACAAATGTAACAAGACTTTGTGCAAAATTTTCTGAAGTTGGTAAAATCATTAAGCTTTTTCCATCAAAATGGCTAAAGTTGGTAATGAATCTTAAATAATAATGCGAAAAAGCAATCTCTCTGAAGGACTGACTAAACCCTTAATTATTTAACATCGCAATTAAACCAATTTTTTTGATTATATGGCTAAGGTTCCTCTAGCTGGCCTGGCAGCCAGGGTGCCCAACCCCTAACAGCCCGGCTAGCATAAAAGCGAATTTCTCATGTCAACAGCGAGGCGTCAAGGAACCTTCAAGTGTCAAAGTGAGGAATGAGGAGATTGTAGTCTGGCTTAAATGTACAATAAAAGCGCAACAAGAAGCCACAAATAAGGCTAAGAGAATGAATGAATTGACTTTTTATTCTGTGCCGCTGGGGTCGAGGGAACTCGACAGCAGATGCTGCTGGCGCCCAAAAAAAGATGAACTCTTGAACTTGGCAAAGCGACTGAAAGTTCAATGCCTCGTTCCCCGAAAAGGAGCGAATAGCACCAAAGCCATAGACAAATGTGCGACAGGTCAATGGTTCTGTTTCAGCCCAAGAATTCAATTTTTCTCAAATACCTATCTAATGATATCTAAAGCACTGCAACTGCCTTTCCCAAACCAAATTAGTCTCTTGCACAATAAAGGAAAAGTAAGAAAATTACATAAAAGTCTTGTTGAATAATTCACAATCAAAAACGAAAAGAAAAAGCCTCACAACAATAAATATTTTATGACTGGAAAAATTAAGCCAAGCCAAGACAATGAAGCAGGCTTAATGAGCAAAGCAGAGGAGCACTTAAGGCACCATTCAGTTAGAAATGCAGAAAAAGCACCCGCTTATTAAAAAGCCAAAGACATTGCCATGGCTTAACATCCGCTCTACTCGTCAAAATCAAATATTTACTTATTGATTTTCTTAAACATTTCTCGTCGACAACTTTTTGACTGACGTCTGTCACATTTTGTTAAATCCGAAGCGTATCACTTACCAAGTGTGCAGACAGTCGGGACGACTAACAGTTGGCCAAGCTAACACAGCTCTGTTAGTCTCTGCCAGCTGCCAGGGCCGCTCTTTGGCTGTTAGAACGCTGCTGCTGCTGCGGCCGTTGCCAAGTTTATGGTCATTCCAATTCCAATGCAGCCTCCCCGCCGCTTGGTTCATCAGCGTCCAATCTTCAACTGTAATTTACTTTTTCATTTTTGTTACCAGTTTTGGCTTGTTATCGCCATGTTGCTCTTCGGTTGCAGTTAGCGGCGCTTTTGTTGCTGGTATTCTAAGCGTGGCGATGCCAATGCAGAACAGCGTGACATTTGTCACGGCTGGCTTTTAGAGTGGAGACTCGATGAGATGAATGGGACGGTAAGCTTTGCTCTTCTGTTCGAAAAATATTGATAAAGTGCTGAAATGGCTTGTCAAATGTTGTGTTATATGAAAAGTTGGGGCTTCGAAATAGCTGATAGATGGCAGGCAATTTGGAGAGTCAAACTTTCTCCTTTTTTTTGCAAATGCCTCTAAATGTTAATTATTAGAATATACGACTCGTTTTTTTATTTTAAATAAATAGTTTTATTATACTCTGTACCGTAGGTACATAGAGTATTATAAGTTTGTGCAAAAGTATGTAACATCCAGAAGGAAGCATCTCCGACCCCATAAAGTATATATATTCTTGATCAGCATCAACAGCCGAGTCGATATAGCCATGTCCGTCTGTCCGTCTGTCCGTATGAACGCACAGATCTCAGAGATGGTAAGAGATAGAGGTTTGAAGTGTATGGGACATCTGCTTCTTATGTCTGCAGGCAGATCAAGTTTATTTCCAATTTTGGCCACGCCCCCTCCCGCCCCCGCAATTTAGAAAAAACGTCATATCTCCCACAGTTTTGAAGATAGATGGCTTGTTCCTTCTGGACATATTTAGTTATTAGAATAACTTATCGATCCGCCAAAGGAATGAAGAAGATCGGATGAACGGTTTTCGAGTTATGATCAAAAGACAAAATTTCTTGGTACAGAGTATGTTATAGTCGGGCTTGACCGACTTTCTTTCTTGTTTTCTATATTTTTAAATTTTATTTTAATAATTTTGTTCACCTTAATATCCGTTTTAAATTCAAATTATTTAAGCATTTTATATACAATGACAATTTCAAAAGACAAAACTTACATCCACTTGCATCCGTTTCACATTTGTAATGTTTGAAACCAAACATTATTTTGAGGGAACTGAAATTGTCCAGAAGTAATGGCCAAGGCTGCAAATCTGTGAAATTGTTGAAGATGCTTGTAAAATCTATAGTTCGTTTCACGCACCGGTTTCTGTTATCATCATACCTAAAGTTTTGGTTCTACTCTAGTTTTGAAAACTCTTAGATAGTAAACAGACTGTAAACTCTGTTTTTGGTCAATCTTTTAGTAGGTTATAGTCAATGGGAACACATTTCTTATTGTTATTATTCATAAGTCTTCTACGAATTCTTTCGAAAGTTTAAAGTCTTTGAAATTGGAAGGTTGGGGCTTTTATTTGTCATTTTACAACTTGACCTATACATTATTTTGTTTCAGAAATTGGCATAAACCGATTTGAAATTAAATTTAAATGACATTTAAATAGCATCTTTGTTTTGTTCTCGTCATATTGTTTAGGAAGTTAAAAGTGGTTGTTAGACCCGAACTATATTTCATCCGTAGAAGGTCCGGTAGGGTTTTAGCTTTCTGAGCTTAAATACTTTAGTCAGCTTCAAGAGGTTCGGTGCAGGGCAGGTTTGCAGCCTTGGTTTTTATTTAAGTTGTATGTTTATTGTGTGTTTATTTGTCTCCCATTACTCTCTCTATCTAGCTCTAGGTCACATCAACCTTCTAAGAGTCTATGTTAAGAATTTATTCTCCTAAAATTTTTGCAACCTTTGTACATTGTCGGTTTGGCATAATGCAGAATTTCACAACACAATTACAATGGGAAAGGGAATAATGTAGCAGTAATGTAAGTATTTAATGAAACTTTACACATTCTTCGCACATTTTTGTAAATCGTTGCCTTTAAGAATATTCAAACTAAACAATGACTTGTATCTTGTATGAGTATGAGTAATTTTTAAAAGGTTTTGGGCCACAACCTGCAGTTTAGGTTGCAGTCTTGCGTATTTTTTTAATTCCAGGGAGTCAGAGTGCTAGCTTTCAGGGTTACAGAAAAACGTTGTTTTCAAAAACTGTAGCATACTTAACTGGGACTTAGGAAATAGTATAGTTAATTCTAGTTTTATTTAATTATCTATACATCTCTTTGCAAGATTTGGGGCAAATCCAATATATTATATAATAATATTTTTTGTTTGCTTTTAAAACATGGGCAGCAAGTTCAATCTTTTAAAAACACAATGTACGCGATGTATGAAGATGTAGATTGAAATTTTTGATTTGAGCAAAGATTATTAAGAAGATTTGATCGACGGCAAATGTAGACGGATGGTAAATAGGAGATGTAAACCAAAACTATCACAAAACTCGCGAAATTTGACAAATTTTCATGTGACTTTAGATTATCATTAAGACAGACATATATATAGGAGGTGAGACGGGTAAATAGTGGGAAACGTAGGAGGAGAAGATCAATAGGTCAAAAGAGTGGTACAATTTTATAGAGTGTAGAATCTAAACCTTCAATTATTATTAATATTTTATAGTTGACAGTTGTAGACTGATGAATAGGAGGTATATAATAAACGGACCATCAACAGTTGATAGTTCTATCAATGAAAGATTTGATTGGGACACCTTTATATTTGAGAATAGAAAATCTTCGGACCTTTGTAGATGTTTTTGAACAACACCTTATTCAAAATAGAGGTGGTTCGGTCTGTTTTGGTTTACCCAAATAAACCAAAAGCTTTTGTATTTTGTTCTCAAAGCTTTGTGGTTCCCTTCTAGTTTTTACTGTACTCTGTTGCCTGAATGTCATGGTCTCGCTCCGAGTTGTTTCTATAAAGTTTTGTTAATTAAATTACAACAGAATCAACTTTTATTGAGGTATGTCCAAATCAACTTCACGTTTTCCATCAGAAAGGCTAGCATCGACTATAAATAGAACTTAACGATTTGATAATGAACATGTGTTACGAGTACAATAGCCGATTAGCCACTCAATAAGTATGAGGAAAAAGATGGATACCTCTGGATTAACAGATTAGGCTCAGCTGGAGTTTGATACCCCACTCAGAGTCGGCCAAGCTTAACATTCGTCGGGCGGTCAGCCGCAAAAGTTCGCTCATCATTAATTGCAACACTCCCCCCTCGGCACAACAACAATTCAACAGTCAATCAACGCGCACAGCCCCCCAAATACTGTTAGCATTTAGAGATGTGTGCGCTCGCTCTCACGCTCGCTCTCGCGCTCTGTTAACCGAGCCGGCCTGTTAACATTTTTGTGTATCTCGGCAGCTGATGCCGCATAGAAGTTATTTTTCAGTTTCAGTCTTTCCATGGTGCTCACCGGCTGCGCGTGCTAACGAAACCAGAGGTTCCCCCACAGCTAGAGAAAAACGCAACTCCGTCAGCTCCAGTCGGGCCTTTGCCGCCTAATAAACAAACAGTTAAACAAACACTTTTGTCGTCTACGGTTGCGTCTCGTGCTGCTGTGTCCGTGAGTGAGTGTGTGTTTGCATTTGGTTTCCTGCTCCACGGTGTGCGCCCTCATTGTGCTCTCGTGCAAATGAAAATTTCATTGAGCAGAAAGTCGAAGTCATAGAAAAGTGGAAAAATCCTAAAGCAGCAGCAGCCAAAAGAAAACAATTAAAAATTGCTCCAAGTGAAATTTCATTTATGAAAATAAACCATAAACACCGCAATTAAATCAGCGCTGGAAATCTGCCAAAAGAACCACAAAAAAGTAAATGTTGGCCGTAAAAATATTTCTAGAATATAATTGATATTATTTGCATTTCAATGCTGGCCTGCCCGCTGCGGCTATTTTATATATATTGACGTTACAACTTTCTTGGCGAATCGAGAACCGGAAAATGTTTTTCCTACAAGTCTGCCCAGTTCGCTGGCCAGTCAGACGAGCCGAGCCGGTCAAGCATCCAGGAGAAGTGTCCCAGCCACCTGCTTAGTTCCAGGCCCAGCCCAGCCCAGACATTGCGGCACAGAAGACCAAAACCACCAACAAAGTTGTGTGTGTGTTGCGTGTTGCGAGCTGTGGAATTTTATGCAGTGGAGTGGCTGCTGCTGGCTCGTTTGCGATCTTATTCAGTTTTTTATTTTCGCTATTTACAACTTCATATGTGAAACTTTTTTATTATTAGGGAGGGTGGCCGACTGTCGGCTACGCATGCAGCCAAACGTAACGAAAAACGCAACTGCGCTTCACGCTTCCACTGGCCAAGTCTGGTGGTCGGTCGGTGGGTCTGTGCGGTGGGGGCGCATGCAGAACTTTAGCAGCAGCAGCAGCAGCAGGGAGTCGAGCTTCAATTGCCATTAGCAATAGGTAGATGAAGATTTACGTGTTAGGTGCCAGCAATCAAAAACACAGACGAAGTCTGAAGAAGTTAGAGCATTTCTATAGTTTGCCTGAAATGTACACTCGGGGAAAAAAAGTGGTACGAATTGGTGGAAAAACTATAAACAAATTGTATAGTTTTCACTTGGAATAGCGAAAGGAGTGGAGAGGAGAAGTATCTAAATGGGAAGACCATGCGATAATGGTCCCGAAACTCGAAATCGAATATGTTCAAGGAATTTGGATTCTCTGGAACAATTATGTTTGAGTATAACATTGACAATAATAAACTGCGATCGTATATTTATTCTTTAAAATGCTGCAAAATATTCGATCCCATCGTAGAGTTGGTTCAAGTCGCGAACCGGTTCCTAAATCAAAGATTTAAATTCATGTCTTTGTATTTATTTGGTGAAATCGGTAAAAATGTAGACTAACTTGAATGTATTGAGGATGCCAAATAGATTTTGAAAATAAGTTCTGATTTAATTTTAACAAAAACGAGAAAGCCAAGCTAACTTCGTCTGTACCGAAGTTTTTATACCCTTGCAAGTGCTCGCTTAAATATTTTCAAAAAATACTCTTTTTTCCCATTTTCCGACCGATCGTTCGTATGGGAGCAAAATGATATAGTCATCCGATTTGGACAAAAACTTGTAGAATTATGTAAAAGCACGAGAAACAAACAAATACAAAATTGCAGGATGCTACCATTAAAAACAAAAAAGTTATTCTAACTAAGACTGTTTTTCAGACCTATCTTTTGTATGGCAGCTATACCATATAGTTGTCCGATTTTAATAAAAATTGGTAGGATTATAAAAAAACATATAAAACCTACGATTACAAAGTTTGGAGACGTTTCCATTGAAAAGAAAAAAGTTTTTAATACTAAAACTAGTTTTCCGACCGATTTATCCTATGGGAGCTATGAGATATAGTCATCCGATCCGACCGGTTCCAACATATTATTAGTGTGCAGCAAAAAGAAGACTCTGTGCAAAATTTCAGCTCGATAGCTTTAAAACTGAGAGACTAGTTCGCGTAGAAACAGACAGACAGACGGACGGACAAAGCTCAATCGACTCAGCTCGTCACCCTGATCAAGAATATATATAGTTTATGGGATCGGAAATGAATATTTCTATGCGGTGCAAACTTCTGGGCAAAATTATAATACCCTTTGCAAGGGTATACAAAGTATAAAATTGGACCTAAGTTATTATTGCATATTTAGCACATTCAGAAAACTACCTGTTAGTATTCTCCGATATATCATCAAGCAGAGCAGGCTTTCAAAATGAATATACGCTGTAAATTTAGTGAAAAAAGTATAGGAAAATGCCCAAAAATAGTCCATAAAAGAAAGCGTCTAAGTTGCCAAGCTTGCAAACTAAACGAATGCAATTATAACAGTGCATTAAATAAAAAATAACAATTCTGAAATATTAATCCTTAAGACTGTATCTTAAAAATTAGTTCGCAGACTCCAGAACTTAGTGACGATGCTAGAATCAATCTCCTGATGACATAAAAACTAACAATGGAAACAGTTCAATTTAGACTTTAGTTGACGAAACTGCGAGTTGGCAGCCTCAAAGACAGGCTACTCCAATCGGATATGTCCTTGCTTGACTTTACTCTGAAGCCTGTATTTGTAGTTGGTATATCAAAGAAAGCATTATCGACCACATAAAGTATACGTATTCTTGATCGGCCTGTTGTAAAATATCAAACTGATGTTTTCGATCATATAAAATCATTATTTAAAGATCAAATTGATACTTCATATTGTCATTTTGTCAACTATACAACTAGCTATTCCACTCTGTTTCTTTGGCAATGAATTTTGAATAATATTTGAGAATCAGAAAACAAGGAATTAATAATTTTTATACTTTTTGTACTTTTTCTCCTTGACTGGGGATTGAACTCAGAATATTTAGCAAAGGAATGGCGTTACGTTGCTTGAAACACTATTTGTCTCTTTCCGTCTTTACATATTCTATACGTTCCTTTCTCTTTATGGTCATAATGAAATGTTATAGTTTTGAAATGATACGAAAAAAACTGTTATTGTTATTGTTATAATATCAAATTAACCAACCCAGCTCAAATTGATATTGGCATTGTTTTGTTCTCTCTGTTTATTTCATCCACCGTTGTTTTTTAAGAGAATGCTCATTGAGAGTACCAATATATAGCTTTACATTTAAGTACTGCCAAATCTGGCATCAAGGCTATTTGGGCAAATATTCTTGCTCAATTTGCCTGTTTATGAACTTAGCCATAAAATTTTGAAGTTTCTGTGGCTTGTGGTTTATTTATGCCGAAACTTTGAAAGTGTTTTGCGGTTTAATTGGACCATGGTATATTAATTTTCTGATTTAAAATTTGTTAACTTTTAGAGTTAACAATTTGTTTCACACAAACTTCGTTAGCTTCTTTACAAGTCTTGCGTTAATGTTGTTATTTGCAGATACCCACACTCCGAGATGTTGTTGCATTATTCACTTTAATTGCCTTTTTATCAATCGCAGACTCACTTTTTTTATGCAGTTGCCACGGCCAGACCTCCTTCCTGCTGCAGAATTTTTTATGGGATACTCTGGCTGTGCTCTTGTGCTGGACACATGTATGTATGTACGTTTGTGGTGAATGTACAGTGGTAAATACTCGTATCTATTTTTTTTTTGAAGTGTGTCGACGGCTGTGGCGCTTATTTGATTTTCTTTTATGTTGTGTCTGCTGCGTTTTGTAACCTGGTTTTATTTGCAGTCATAACATTTGTGTCTAATCACTGTGTGCAGTGGAAGCAGAAAAAAGATACAGATACAAGATACATTGAGTATTGGACACACGACGTTTTGATTCTGACATGTTTACATATTTCGCTTCGTTTTTTGTCTTCCTAATCGATCCGCTTACAGGGTGTAGCGGCACTCAACACGTTTTCGCAGATGTTCACGTTCGCCCATTGATAAGCTTTTCACTTGAAGAATAAATTTGAAGGTCGCCGCTGGGAAATATCAAACAATGAGTTAGCTTGAACCTGCTGAAAGGCTAAATGGTCATAAATTAAATGTGGAAACTAAACATCCCGTGCTGAACCAAATAGAATAGGCATGGCCAAAACCACAAGAAATTCGTTGGCAAAACGTTACATTTTGAATCTGTTTACCTCCCTGACGATTTCGGCAAAAAGATTAATAAGCAAACGCGACGTGTTTGGCATAAAATGTTGGGCAATTAAAGTACAGACATACTGTGAGAATATATCTCTGGTTCTGTATCTTTTAAGCGGAAATGTTAGACATGCTCGGTGTGATTGAAATAAAGAGTAACGGAAGGCTCGTTTGTGCGGCAAACGAGACACACACAACAAAAAAATGTATTTATTAAGAACAAATGAGCTGCGCAAGAAATCGTTACTTTTTTTTTGGGGAGTGTTTGAAATGGCATTTAAAAAAACACAGTTTTATTTCATAATTATATTTTAATGATTTATTGCTGTAAGAAAATGAAAGGCATCGGATTTTATTATATTTCTGCAAGGTGTGTTCCATCTTGAGTGGAACCTTTCAGTATGAAAACTCATTGAATTGGCAAATATTATTTATTTTATTTAAACTCGTTTGTCCATTTCTGTATTTAGGTCGTTTCTATTATTTCTTGTTTTGAATGGTTAAAGGCCTCACAACGAGTAGAGGAAAAAGGGTTTCTAAGAGAGTTGTCAGTGTATATAGACAGACCAGTATTGAAAGCGGTGTCCTATATATATATATATATATATCGCGAAAGCTAAGCTAAGTTCGTCTGTGCCGAAGTTTTTATACCCTTGCAAGTGCTCACTTAAAAACTTTAAAAAAATACTCTTTTTCCCATTTTCCGACCGATCGTTCGTATGGGAGCTATATGATATAGGCAACCGATTTGGCCAAAAATTTGTAGAATTGGGTGAAAGCAGGTAAAACCAGCAAATACAAAATTGCAGGCTGCTACCATTAAAAACAAAAAAGTTTTTCTAACTAAGATTGTTTTTCAGACCTATCTTTTGTATGGCAGCTATAGCATATAGCTGTCCGATTTGCATCAAACTCGGCAGAACTATAAAAAAGCTTAGAAAACCTATGAATACTAAGTTTGGAGACGTTTCCATTGAAAAGAAACAAGTTTTTCATACTAAAACTAGTTTTCCGACCGGTTGTTTCTATGGGAACTATGCGCTATAGTCGAGCAGACGGCTCAGCTCGTCATCCTGATCAAGAAAATATTATATATAGTTTATGGGTTCGGAAATGAATATTTCTATGCGTTGCAATCTTCTGGGCCAAATTATAATACCCTTTTGCAAGAGTATACAAATTTGTGCCTACTGTATAGCTTTATTTGCTTGCAAACGACTATCTGCTCGTCCCTAACTTGTTGGATCTCAGTAAAGTCTTCAGTGCTACCCATTAAGCTTGAATTCAGTACTGAAATACATATCCAACATCGCCATGACTGACTGAAGAACAAAATGTTTGGAATACTTGGTTACAAACTAGATAGAAGTTTTCAGTTTAATCACAAAACCAAATATTTGGATTTCCCTTTCAAAACTATCACTTACCTGGTTTACTTAGTCTTGTTGTGTCAGGAACCGCATGTTTGTTTCCCATAAAAAGGTTTCTGAGCTGCAGGCTAAATGTCAAGCAAATCGATATTCTAAACACACATCGAAGATAAAGCGGGCGGTGGGGCGGGCGAATGCATTAAAACTAAACCAAAAAGGCAATCAAAAAATATTTTCGTCTATAAATAAACAACAAAAGTGATAAATCATGCAATAGAAATTGTGCGGGTTACATTCATCACAGTTTTGTCAGATGTATGGAGCACACGCAAAATGCACGGGTTGGTGCCCTGCTCTCCTCAACACTCTTCCCATTTTGTTGTTTGCTGTTTCTATTTATTTATTTATTAATGCCGCGGCATTACAAATAACGGTGGTCGGTGGACGCTTGGCACTGGCATTGGATACGTTGCCGCTGTGCCGAGTGCCGAGGTTAGCTATAAAGGCGTCAAGCAAATATGTAGATATGGCGCCCATATGCATATCATGTATGTGCGTATGCACTGACAGAAATAAGGACAATTTATTAGAATAATTACACACAAATCTTGGTCTCTTCTAGAAGCCGAACCCCGAGCTTTTTATACCCTTGCAGAGGGTATATTGAAGTTGTCCAGATGTTTGTAACGCATAGAAGGAAGTATTTCCGACCACATAAAGTATATATATTCTTGATCAACATGAACAGCCGAGTCGATATAGCCATGTCCGTCTGTCTGTCTGTATGAACGCGTCGATCTCAGAGACTATAAGAGATAGAGCCACAAATTTTTGTACGCAGATCAAGTTTGTTTCAGATTTGAAAAATTCCACCCCGCCCCCCTTTTATCCCCAAAAAACCTAGACCTCCTCTAGAAATCCTAGACCTAAAAAGCCGTCAGATCCACAATTTTCAAGTCAGAGCCTCGTGGTTTAGTATACATCAAGCTAGGCCCAATATCTATCTATTCTGAAAAGTACAATCAGATCGGACCTAAAACACCGGAGTTATAAGCGAAACAGTTGAGCTGATAAGAGCACCCCCCCCCCAGTTGTTGATCAGGACTAGAAAAGTGTTGCCTACATTTAGGATGACATCTTCAAAAATTCAAAAACAAATAAATGAAAACAAATGAACAGGGTATTTTGTGGTTGGGAAACTCGACTGCAGCGCCCTTACGTTTTAATAATTTATCTTAGCTGAGATAAACTGTGTTTATACACACCAAATTATTCGTGTATAATGCCCTTCAAAGTATGCAAACTTTATTTCCTTAAGTAGTTATCTAGTAAAACGAAGCCATTGCTAGTCAGTAATGGCCGCATCATAGATAATCAACACTGCATTTTCATCCAAAATGTTAAGTTAGATATATATAAAATTTTACCTAACTAAAATTATTGTTCTTATTTATCGTAGCATACTTTTAAGGGCATTAAGCATGATATATTTTGTCTCTTAATATCAAATCATATTGAAATGAAATGTTTCTCCAGTGTACTTACACCATTAGAGTGCAAGTTAAACACAAAAGATGAAATAAAACTGCTTACATCGATACAACGGTTGCCCTCTATCAATGAACATGTGTTTCTGTATGTAAATGCAAGCCCCTTTCTAGTTGTGTGTGTGTGTTGTTTTTTTATATAGCTGCAGTTTAATAGCAACATAAGCACATTACACATACGCCATGTCAGTCAGAGTAAGTCTATGTCTTTGTCCAGATGTCGGCACTGGGTTAGAGTTCAATGGAATTGTCCAACTCACACACATATATAGCTATTTATACATATGTATGTATGTACATTCATTACTACCTCTTTCTTCTTATTATTTCCGCTGCATAAATGGAAGATTCAATCAGCACGAGCTGAGTCAATTAAACCGATGCAAGGAATATGTTGGGAAAGTACTTTTACACAGCTTCATTTGTTATTTATTAAATTTAGAAACGCTTAGCTGGTTCTATAGAGTTTAAATGAATTCAAAAGTATGCCACAAATTAGAAAAATACAATGATTTTCGAAGAAACTTTACTTTATCAAGAAACAATTTCGAAATGTAAAGGAACTTATGACTCAAGAAGTCAATCTATCTTTGAAGCTAAACTGTTGATATGTCTATCAGTTGTCAAGTTGGGGATTTGAAATTGTGTTAACATCGATCAGATTTGGAGTTTCCATGAACTTAATCGGCTTTCAAGTTTCAAATTCTCGCACATTTTCTTTCGTCATTTGGCTGACTAAAAATATATGAAAAATAACAAAACCAATCAAATTGCCTAAGTTAAGGTTTAGAAAACAAAAGCTTATCATCAATCACCTCAAACAGAAACGTTCTCCTGTAAAAAACCTAGCTTATAAATTCAATCAACCAAAACCCTCCGAATTCTGCAGAAATATTAATGCCACAATCAACACAAAAATCTGTTCAATAATAATAAACACAAAATAAAATAAAAACAAAGCGTGTCCAATTGCCAGACTCTCAGTGAGTCACAAGAAATGTAAATCAACAGAAGGGGGGGCAAGACACAGACCAAAATGTGTATTCAAAAGCCAATTTGCTTTATTGTTGTTTCACTTTGGCCAGTCCCCACTTGGGCTTTAATGGGGTTACAATAAAGAACAAAAAACTGGCCTGAAGAGCAAACCTTATGGATAAATAATTACAAGTGAAAACACCTACGAGATACACGAAGTTTGTGACCATTAGGCCGGCAAGTAGCCAAAAGGTTGATGACCTCTAAAAAGAGAGCCAAAAGATGGCAATCTCATATTCAAAATGCTTGGCTGGGCAATTGCCAAAACTGAACTGTCATGGTAATATAATACAAAACAACAACAGCAAAAAAGAACTTAATAAATATTTGGTCAATAAATAAAGTAAATTTATTTAAATGGCCAAAAAGTTTTCCGAGCAAAGTTTACCCTAAGGTAAATGTTTGGTCACTTTTGGTTTAGGATTCTAAGTAACTGCGGCCTACTTGACACAGTTTTTTCTTCTTTTTTTTTACTTCGTTTCGCTTTCCAGGCGATTTTTCGTATTTGTTGGCTAATTTATTGTTTACGCAATGTTTTTGTCAAAAGCGATTGCGTCATGGCTGAGAGGGGAGTGAGGAGTGAGAATGTTCGGAAAGGTGTGAGAGTTCTCGTTTGAGTGAAGAGCACAAGTGGACCAGAATTTTCGCTGTTTAAAAATAAATGGATTTTGTCATATGGCCCACAAATTGACCGATATTGAGAAAGAGCAAGGCAAAACGATGTGATAATATGTATTTTGAATATATGCAAGAAATTTCACAAATTTCTAGCTAATTTGCTGGGTTTGACAAAAAGCCCAAAGAAAACCAAACAGTATTTAGTTTGTGGTTAAATTTTGGTTGAACAAATATGTGGATAATAATCTTGTAAAATTACTTTTAATAGCTGGTTGTTGTTGCGTAAGTAGAAAGAGAAAGTCGAGTCTAACCGATATTTCCGGTGGGATATGCTTTTTGACAAACACATTTTTATATATATATTCACAACAAGAAAGAAAGTCGGTCAAGCCCGACTATAACATACTCTGTACCAAGAAATTTTGTCTTTTGATCATAACTCGAAAACCGTTCATCCGATCTTCTTCATTCGATAAGTTATTCTAATAACTAAATATGTCCAGAAGGAACAAGCCATCTATCTTCAAAACTGTGGGAGATATGACGTTTTTTCTAAATTGCGGGGGCGGGAGGGGGCGTGTCCAAAATTGAAAATAAACTTGATCTGCCTGCAGACATAAGAAGCATATGTCCCATACATGTCAAACCTCTATCTCTTACCATCTCTAAGATCTGTGCGTTCATACGGACAGACAGACGGACATGGCTATATCGACTCGGCTGTTGATGCTGATCAAGAATATATACACTTTATGGGGTCGGAGATGCTTCCTTCTGGATGTTACATACTTTTGCACAAACTTATAATACTCTATGTACCTACGGTACAGAGTATAAAAACAGACCTCATTCAATTATTGTTTATTAATTCACAAACAATCGATGGCGTTTCGAAAATATAATATTATCCGAACTTTGGAATGAAATTAGAATTTTAATGAAACTTAATTATAAATTAGCTGGAATTTCTAAACATGTTTTTAAAGTTGAACCCGAATCAGATTTTCCAGATTCCACTTACCTACCCCAAGAAGAAAGTAGAGCGAATATTAATACTAAGAAATTTCTAGAGTTTTTGAAGAATTTTTTACATTAAAATCGTTCTCATTCTAAAATTTATAGGCGAGAAGAGTGATAATAAGCAACTGAACGGGGAGAGCAAGCAAAGTTTGAAATTATAAGCATCCCAAACTCACCTACCTACCTACTCCAGAATATACATAGAGAGAAACAAATATTTAAGAATACAAGTTTCCTTCAACTCAATATAAAAACAAGATGTTCTCTCAAATTTTTTAGAATAAATTCTACCAATGTTCTTGAAATGAGCACAATTCAACTCAACTCAGCCGCCGCACTGAAAAATACAGGTACCCAGTAGAACTTGAACACGTTGAAAAAGGCACAATTTTCATATTTTTATTTCCCCGGAGAAGTAGATCCCAAGAGCTGAAAAGTTCCATTCGCTTTTGTTAAGAAAAATCTATGATTCGGATCAAATTGAATGCTCTCGGTTTTTGCCCTCTTATTCAGATAATGTTGAAGAAATATGCGCTATATCATATTCTTTTATAATCTCCAAATGAGATGAGAATATGTGAGGATATCATTTTATAAATTCATTTTCATGTTTCAGCAAAAGCGAAGTTCAGTTCTGTTGCAGACGATAATATGCAAAGATGCTGAGGTTTTTGTTGCTATTGAAATATCAAATTTCATTAATGAATATTTCATGAATAGAATACCGTACTTTACTAGAACCCTTTGAGAACTGAACTGAACTGAACTGAACAAACAGATCTCAGAGATGATAAGAGATAGAAGCTACACAGGACTTAAACTTGTTATACTTGCAGGCAGTTTGTTTTAAATTTTTGATAATTTTTGGAAAATCCTCAAATCTGCCACAAATATATACATATATGTTTTGCACATTCTAATCAGGTTTAGTTAACAATCCGCCAAAGAAAAGGTGTAGTTCGAACGAACAGTAGTCGAGTTATGAGCAAAAGAATGTAAGCAGCAGTGCTGCTTTCTGCAAAGTGCATACGAAACATCACTTTCATTGGTACAAAGTATATTACAGTCAGCACTTTTCAGATCTTAGTTAAATTTTTATTTGTAAAATATTAAAGACCACCCTCGCATTGACTACACCACAAATGCTTTAAACTGTGAGCAAAGAAATGTAAATTTGATGAGCCATAAATAGGTAGTTGCTGTCTCATGTATTTCCAAAAAGATCAACAAAATAATGCGTAATTTGTTCGACTTTGACAGCTACCATCTAATTGATTTTTGAAGACGTGAAGCCACACGGCCTGGAACTCTTGTCCCACACTCCACCATTGCCAAGTCAGGCAAAATGCAAATAAAATGTGTCACAATTGTTTCACATTCCCTTTTTGGTAGGCGGAAAATCATTTAGTTTGGTTTGGCTTGGCGCCGATTTGACGAAATTTCTATTCAATAAGTTGATGCAAATCCCAAGGCAATGATTACCACAAGCAGCTTAATTATATTTTTTTATGGGTTGATTTTCATTTATGGCTTGGATCATTATTAAAACATTCAACATTTTGCTAAGCTTTCAAGTGATTTTTGAATGGTTGCCAAACTGACAAAAAAAAAAATATAAATCAAATGCTGCCTGGAACTTTTCTCATCATTTTTAGATTTTGTGTGATTTTTCTGGCATTTGCGTGAGTTTTATATAAGTCTAAAATTGGGCTAATGACTGCAGACTGCGGTTTCATTTCATTTTCTGTGGCATAAACAGAACCAGAAAACCTGATTGAAAGGGTAAGACAGAGAGAGAGAGAAGAGAGGGAGATGTTTATCGAAAAGGTGTAGAGAAGTAAATATGATAAGAAATCGAGAATTAATTCAAAAAAACCAAAATATACAAAAACACACAAAGACCTAGATGAGGCAAACAAAATGGAATGAGAGTCTAATCAAGCTTAGTTAATCCATTGAGTAGAATAAGAGATGGGTAGGGCATGCAGCTCACGAGTTTTGTGCTTACTTTTGTATGGTATAAGGAAAGGATTAGGTGGGATTGAGTTTACGGAAAGACTGGAAGACGCTTAAGCGCACCAACTGCTAATGTTCTGACACTCAAACAGTAGCTAAAAACTTGCAATAGAGTTTAATATTGTAAAGCAAAAAAAGAACAAAAGCTATCAGCTCCAGGGGTCGATCCAAGAGGCCACAGAGTTTGCTGAAATTCATGGCTAAAGTAGGAACCGCAAAAATGCCTAGGAATTGAGTTACATAGTATGTACTATATATTAAAAGTATGCGGTTATTAGATTCTACTATTCGATATTTTGGTGAAGCTTCGAACCCAAAATATAAAAGATTTGTACTATTTCTAGAGCCTTTGTTGTTGATCGCTATTTTGTTTTCTCAATACCCTTTCATTTTCGATTGTTTTGGTTTCTTTTGCAGTTTCTTAAGTTTTGAATATCATCCATCACGCTCCCATCTCCAAACACTTAACCCATTTGATAAAGTAGTTGAATTGAATTCAAATCAAACTTATCTATGGTCTAACTTGAATCCCATGGAAAAATTCATTTAAATCCATTTGCGTTTCCATTTAATGTGGTCGGGGTTGAGAGAAAATAGTGAAATGTGACGCTTGTATGCTAAAAAGCTTGAGAAATTTTTGGAAAAAAAAGCCTACGAGTTTAAAGTAACAAATACATGGTTTGTCTATGCAAATTTTTATTATTATGCTAAACAATCCATCGAGAGAGAGCGAGAGGCAAAATGAGGGACAAAATGAGATGAAGTAAGCGGAAAGACTTAATTCAAAATCGCTTTACTTAGAGATACTCTTCGGCTTATGACTTTGGTTGTTGTTTAACATATTGTTTATTAGTCACATTATTCATCAGTCAGCTTATCAGCCAGGCCAGACAGTACTTTCAATAAATTATTATGTGAATTACAGATTCGTTTATATAAGTAAGTCGCTGATAACCGGCAGCTGTCGCCGTTGCCAGACTATACAAAAATATTTCCATAAATACGTAGACATCAGTTTCAATAAAAACAAAAAAAAACTGATTAATCAATACTTTTACTCTGCGTATTTTGGGGAGACGTTTGCCACATACCCTGCAGTTCCGTACGGACTTCTTACTTATCTTGTCTGGGATTCGAACTCACAATTCACTTACCTTGTATCAAGAAATTAAACACAATTGACAGCATTGACAGCCCATACGACTATTAAGCATCAGCGTGGCATTATCGCAGATCACTGTATATAAAGGAAAGCGACGATCAGCGAAGGGATCAACAATACGTTTTGTGCAGATTTAGCATTCAGAAATTAAAGTTCTTCACCTTTCTTTAGAAAATCTACATATTATGTGTGAAGTACTGTACTGAGTTTTGGTGTTACCAAAGTATGACTCGGTTTGAACTCCTGAATTTAAGTTAAAATTGGATGAAACTTTACGATTTTGGAAATATTTGTCTTATATTTACAGATTTAATGGCTCAGCCTGTGCTAAATGATGGCTAAGTTTTGGCAAATCTAGATACTAATTGAGGTTATTTATTGCTATGTTTATGTTAAATCAATTCAGTGCAGATTTCTCATCTTCTAGATAGATTTACTAACAATTAACTGTGTTATTTATAAGTTTAAGTGACAGATATCATTTCTTTCCTTACAACATGCCAAACAAACATAAAGCATATAGAGTCTTCCTCCAATCAATAAAACACAAAAGTGTCAACGGCAACAGAGGCCGTCGCGCCTGGTACCAACAGCATAACCCCTAATTGCCTAACCTAAGGTTGGAAGGATTCGTGTAGCCTTGAGCTACTTTTCACTCACACACACACACACACACACACGAAATGTGAGCCTCGAATTTTCAATTTCCCAAAAAATACAAGTTAGCTAACACGTTTTCCCCTCTGTCAATGAAATTAAATTGCAAACAGTCAAATGTTGAAACTGTTTCTTTATTTTTTTTTAATTTGGTTCAGTTTTCTGACTTGTGCGAAATCTGATATGAGATTTACACAAGAGTCATGAGCAATTATGTGTAAATGACGTTTAACTTGTCACTCGCATGTCAGAAAAAGCCAAGAAAGACCCGAAAGACAACAACGATTTATTTTTGGTTTGTAATATGAGATTTTCCCTTGAGGGAGTTGAGCTTGGATTAACTCGCTGGGACCGGGTTTGCTTCTAAATGAACTTAATTGTGGGGATCCGCTGCTTTAGAATTTATCAAGAAGAGTAGGAATTTGATGTTTCGTTGTCATGACATCAGTTAATAAAGGGTAAGAAATAAAGAAAACAGATGTTCTGTGTGGAGTCGGTGGTAAGAGACTGTTGCAGCCTGTGAAAATGGTTTACTTAGAGTCAGGCTGAAAGACTGAAAGTTCTAAATCGATCGGAAAGAAAATCTTATCGTTTTTAACTTCAAATTTCAAGTATTTCATGGAACTACTTCAATTTTCGATACTACAAAACATTCGAAAATCGATAAACGATCTTAAATATTGTTGAAATGTGAATAAAAGTTCCCAAGTCAAAATAATTTGAATCCTATAAAAAAGTAAAAAAAAAACTCGTTCTAGGTCAAGCACAAAGTATCTAAGATTAAGTGCAAAATGGACTTAATATGCTAACACCGAAAAGTATGCAGCATTAAATGCAAGCTATTTTTAAGCGTATTCGTTCTTCAAATTCCCAACTGGTTCTGACTCTTTCGTTATAAAGTTATGGTTATGGTTATGGTAAATGTATTTTCTGACAATACTGGACAGGCTGAATATATTGTCTATTGTGAAGTACTCTTGCCGGAAACCTGCCTATCGTTTTCATAACTTCTGGGTCTTTGGTCTATGGTTTTGGGTTAATTGATTCCCCTTTAAATATTTCCAGCCTTCTTCAAATCAATACAGAAACTTGGTTTTAAGAACATATGGGGAACAGCTGTAGAATTTTAAGGGCTTGAACTAAGAATACTTTGTACTAGTTTGGTGCACTCTAAATAGACGAACCAGAGATTCTGCTTTGGACTGCACACTGCTAATATCTAGAATCGAATAGGAACATCGGATAGTTTTCAAGTGTAGTAAAATTATATATAGCACAGGCGAAGTTAGCCTTGCTTTGTTGACTTTAGTATCGATTTAGGTACAATCCTAATGGAAGCCCTTGGCAAATCTGCATTAGTTTTCTAAACTTGATGACCAAATTGCCTTATTAAAGTGTATTTTGTTCCTGCACATCACTCAAATATTTATGGCTGACTTGCACACTTTTTGCTGTTCACTCTTTTTAGTGGTAAATGCCAATTTTAATTTGTAATTTGACATGTGAGTGAATACTTTGCTTGACTATCAACAGAGACAGAAATAACAAGCCTCAGCCATTCGTACAAGGCACTGTGGGACAGACAGGCTAAATTCCAGCCTTAAGGATATTTTATTAAAATGAAAATAAAACTCAAATTTAATAATTTTCTTAATTAAACATAGAATTTTTTACTTGTGAATGCGATTGAGAGAATTTTTTGACATGACAACTGCCCCACAGTGCATTGGGTCAATCGTAATTGATTTGAAATGCATGAAGCTAACCATTTCGAATTGAAATTGAGATTGCATGATGAGCTTGTTTGATGGCTCAGAAGAGCCAAAAGAGAAATAGAATGAAATGAAAATCAGTAGCCAGCCTGGCCGCAGGCCACATGTGAAAATATACAGCCAACCCGGAAGTTTCCACAACGTTGAGCAGGAGGGATCGGCGGTATGGGTGGAGGCAGCATGTCGTCAGTTGTTACAATTTTTTGCAGTTACCTTCCATTGAGTTGAGTGTGTGTGTTTTTTTTTTATGTTTCACACATGCAACATGTTGCATGTTGCTGCTTCATTGTTGTTGTTGGCATTTCAACATCAGATTTATGCAAAATTGCAACGCTAGATGTGGCAAGTAATAATAATAAGGGTATAATTTACTTCTTCTTTTTTATTAACCCAACCCAACAGATATGTAATCATGGTTAAAGAAGAAGTCATCGGTCAAATGGTTTTGCTGTTGTTGCTGCTGTTTGTTTGGGAAAACCGCGGAAAATTCCTTAGATAAGTTGCTTGATAGTCAACTTAATTTATTTTATCCCACAATTACCGCTGCTCGAGGGATGAGAACGGTTTTCAAGTGAGGAGAAGTGTAACTGGAAACACTTTAAAAACTTTAATAGTTTCCTTTCTTTTCTTTTGATTCTGAGACGATTTTAGTGTAGATTGAAGGCCTTAAAATATTATAGAACCAGTGTAAGATATTGTGGGAACGATACCCCCCTCTAAAGGAACTTCAATAACTTCTTTAAAACAAAACATTTACAAAACCAAGTCTCTCTTTTAGCCTTAAAGATTGTAGAAACGTGAAAGTATCTCCAAAGTCATAATACAACTCTTTAACACTGGCTTAAGTTAAAGTCGTCCCTGCCCATCTTCCTGTTACTCAGAGGCATTAAGGCTTAATGGACTGTTCTTATGTTAATTTACAGAGTATTAACATAAAGTCAACATTATGTTAACAGATAGCACATGCTACTCTGGAAAGTATGCAACAGTTGTTATAATCTTTCCAACTCTGCCATTTTTTGTTCGGTCCTTAAAAATTCGGAAAATTTCAGAGACTATAGATACTGCACACATACATATACTATAATGTCAAATATGAGCTTAACATGTTAAAATTTCTAGTACTCGGCTGTTCAAACTGATCAAGAATATATATATACTCTTTATGATATCGAATGATGATACCTTTTCCTTTTCTTACACAGAAAAGAAAAACTCAGAAATCGGGAACATGGGTAATCCCGAAGCAGGCTTAAAGTGATCCTGTTTTTTGGAATAAAATCTTGAAATTTTCCCTTTTTTTCAATTTCCCTAACAAAGAAAAGTTAAACTAGAATTTTCTGGTTTTCTGATGTTTGGCTCTAAAAGTGAAATGTCATGAATCAGAGGAAAATATTTGACAAATATTAATTCAATTAGCTGTGAATTGAGTGGGTATGTGTGTGTGCCGTGAATAGGACAAAGCTAGCCATGAAATGGCCAATTAGTTCTTTCTTTTTGTTTGCATGTCAAAATTCCTGGGCATACAAGGCACACACAGGTAAAAAGCAGACATCAGGAACCACCACCAATAAATGGTGTATGAATCACAAAGCCAGAAATCAGGTTGAGAGTGAGTCATGGGCTGGGGGAAATTGAAAGAAAGCCTTTAAGCCCGAACCCAAGAATTTATCACAAACGATGAGGCATCCGCAGAGTTCAAGTTTGTCTGGCAATTACATGACATAAAGTTTAATTTAATTAAGCAACTTCCACCACTCAGTGTCTCAATTTCATTTCATTTATTTTTCTTCAATTACAGCCACGCCAATTAATTGAAAACCGAACAAGTAGCAGTTACAGCAATTCCAGCAGCTCAATAAACGTATCACAATGCAGTGCGGTCTGGAGCAGATGAATGATTGCGAACGATCACCGAATCGAACCAATCTGCGAGTGAACTTCAATGAGAAAGGGGCTGAGGTCAAGGAGAGGCGGGAGAAGTTTTTGACTGCCAAATATGGATCACATCAGATGAGTTTGATACGGAAACGTTTGGCCGTTGAAATGTGGCTGTATGATGAGCTGCAGAAATTGTTCGATCCACCAGTAAGAGGAAATATATTTCAGTTAAAAGTTTGTTCATTAAAAAACTCATTTCGTTTTTCAGAGCGAGGCCATCGATGTGGATATCGATGAGATATTGGATATGGACACAGATGATATAAGAAGATCTCATCTTATTGTAAGTTTGCCTGGATACAAGACGTTTTGTGTAGAAAAATCCAACAAGGTTCTTTTCGACGGGATTTACACGGCGAAGCAGACCTTAGGAAGGTTTTTCAAAAAGCTGTTGCTTGTAGGAAAATGGTGTTGAATGGCAAGCGACACCACTACATCTCTTTTCTACAATCTAAAGCTTTTTCACCGTGTAAATTTTGTCTAAGAAGAGTGAACAGGAATAGAAGAAGTTGGCCTTGCCTAGCTCTGACCGCTTTTTTGAGGAAGAATATATTGAATTGTTATTTAAAATGTTTTAAACTCAAATATAGAACTGTTTTTGATCGATAGACACAAATTGTCTACATCTTTAAGTATTCTCGATCTCTTGCGGAGATCCAGGAAACGTTTGAGAAGAAGAGAGCTGTTGGAGCAAGCGGTACAGCAATGAGAAGATAGATAAACCAGCTCAGGGTTTACGATTTCACCTAATTAACCATATACTTTATCTAATCCAACACCTTTTCATCTTTCCCTTTTTCCAGAGATTACTTGCAGTCTGCAAACGCCCGCAGTCGGACATATCGAAATTCATCAGCGATCTTCTGGATCGTGCAAAAACGCTGTAAATCTTCAAGCTCTCATGGTTCTACAAAATATACAAAATAAAATCATTAAACATTTAAACTATCCCACACATATTATGCAAAAAAAAAAAACGTAAAGAATTACTTTAAGTTTAGCTGCTTTAAACAAAATGAAAAACAAACAAAAAGATCACACAAAGAACAAAGAATAATATTGATAGACTTTAATTGTAACTTCATTAAAAAATATTCAAGGTTTTTTTGTGTATGTATTTTAGTTTTTAGTTTCTATTTGTATGTGTTTTTTTCGCTACTAACTTGAAAAGTTTGATTTAATTTAGTCATAACTGAAACGGAAATTCATCAATTTTGTGATGGAACATGTATTTTTTGAATAATAAATTGAAAATAAATGCGAAATGGCCTGAAATCAAATATGAGAAACAGCGTGTGTAGTTAAAAAACTAGAAATAATGAAATGAGATGCCACGAACAGCTGCATGAATATGAATGTATTGTACGGTACTGGACTAATGTAAATGGATCGAGAAATTATTGTGGAATAGTAAACAAATCATAATTTATACAGAAAAATGAGATCACTAACTGCCATGTTACGGTTTTCATTCCCAACAACAAATAATCAGAGCCATTAGATGGAGTTTAGTTAAGTTTGTTCAAGCGAATTCAAAAGTACACAAATCTCAAGGGTTGTCTGTTGCAGCTTTCGTAAGTTTCTTCAGATTCTATCTCAAAAGAGTCATATTTCTAACTGTATTGAACTGGACTACTTAAATTCGCTACCAAACGATCCATTCACACCAGCACACGTACCAAATGCACCAAATGCAGTATCTAAGTTACCTGCACTCTGGTTGTTTGCATACTTGTTTAGTTTTTAAACTGTGTGCTCTTACTGCAGTTATCATGTATCAGTTTATAGCCTATCATTTGACTCAAAATAAAAACAACATACATATATAATTATAGAAACGAATATTGGGCGAACGCCGTTTTTTTGTAAAGTTATCTCGATCATCAAGATAAAGAAGAAAAGCTCAGGTTCACTGCCAAAACGTGGAGGAAGAAACTGAAATGCGCAATAAATACAGAATGGAATATGGCCGAAAATCCTTTTTTTATTTACCTAAACAGTTTAAAGGTAAATTAACCCATAACAGTTACTTGAATGCCAATCCAAATCCGGTTGTAATAAAGCTTTTAATCGGTATGCCACATAAAATGCGATTAAACAAAATATTTAAATTGTCTTTCTAAAATAAAGAGCTGGTTCACTCTGACCATATAACCAGATATTTTCCGTCTATTTTCTGGGGTTGTTGTTATTTGACAAATGATTTTCCTCATACTCACTTTCTCATACAATTCTATGACTTCAAATGGCAATTGCTGAAATTTTATAACTAATATGGATGTGTTTTTTTTGCAAGTGTACAACCGGGTATGGATAAGTTATCCTGTAGCAATTATTTTCAGTTATCATATCAATTTTATCAGCTCGTATTACATTTTCCTTACCAAAATCATCAAAACACAGTCGTTCATTTTAAGAAAACCAAAAGACTTAAGTAATTTGACTAGAAAAATATTCCACAAATGTTTTTTTCTCATCTTTAACCAATCGGTAATGTGATTTCAGAAGCGACAAAAAAAAATCAAGAAAACAAAACAAATTGATTCGCTTGCTTATATTTGTACCAAAGTAAGTTGAATATTTTTTTGTCACATTACTTAAAATGGAATTGTTGTAAATAAAACACAAACCTTGAAATAAATCCACAAAAAATCAAACAACTAATTTGTAAATATCCTTAACAAGGCATTAAGCATCTTCACTCCACGTCAAAACCACACAGTCTCTTTAGTAGTTCTTAGAGATTTTCTATTGCAATTGAAAACTTATAAAAACAAAGTATTTTAAAGTGTGCTCAATAAAGCAAAAGCAATGATAGCTTAGTAATTATAAAATAAATAAAACGTTTTTAGCACATTTCCACAGCACTCTGCTATTCTCTCGAATCTATTAGGAATTGCTATTTGCATCATTAAGACACAAGAAATATTTCACAATTTAGGTGCTCAGTTAGCCAAAAACTCAAAAAATCACGCATAATGAACTTTCAATAAATAAAAATCTAAGCATTATAATCATATAATCATTAATCATTGCACATGATTCTCATTTGACACTTGAACACAACATACACAATATGAAACAGCTGTAAGGAAAGGCTATGGAATATTTATTAAAGAAAACATTAAACATTTATTTGCTTTAGACAGAAATAATTCCAAATGCTGTTTTATTGAATTTTGGTTCGCCCGCAAGAAATTGCGATTGATGTAACTAGAATTTGAATGGGATAAAATGATAAGCGTAAGTTTGAACATTTATCAAAGCGCCTAGCTACTATCGATACTTGGCGTACGCGATAGCATATCGATATATGCTAGCTATAACAGTGCTGTCCGTCCTATTTAACCTGTTTTTAGGTTCAAATAAAGTGGGCAGAACACAATATCTGAAAAAATCTGATATTAATATCAAAGCAACAAAACCCACAATAATTTAACTGGCTATTGGAAAATATGACTTGGCGGGGCCAATCCAGAGGATTGAATCAAGTATTAAATTGAGGAACAGTAGACATATATAGTATAAGTCGATCTTATTCTTGAGTCAGCCCAGGGCTGGCTGTTTGGATTTTAAAAATTTAGTTGAACCATAACAATTATTAATAATATCCAGATGCCCTTAAAATTATTTCGCGTAGCTTACCCGCCTATCGATAACAGCAAGCGTAACGTTATGTGCTGCCATCGCTAAACAGAAACTGTCTAGGCCTGGGTCTGTCGACAACAAAACTGCGCACTAAATAGTAAATCTTTTTATTTCGGAAAACCCACACTCGTATCGCACTCACACACACACGGATCAGAGGAAAAAGCAGAACGATGACAATTTTGGCGAAATTCATGGGGGACAAAAAGGACCAGGAGAAGGTGCCCTTGCCCATGAATCTAAATCTAAATGACGAGGCTTTGCTGCACCATGGCTCGCTAATCAGTGTAAGTTTTTGTGTTTTTCTCTTCCCTTTCAATAACAACCTTTTTGCGCAATGGTTTTTTTTCTGTCCTTGCGGGTACCCCTTCCCCCGTCTTGCAAAGTGTGTCCTTCGGCCTGCTTGAGCCACAAGTTTCGTTTTTGATTCGTGTTTTTCACTGCGAGGGTGGGTGGGTGGTAGTGTGTGTGTGGGCGTTGAAATTCCTGTATATGCACAGCCTCAGGTCGAGCAGCATGCATATTTATTGATTTTTCCATGTTGGAATTCCCGCTGTCCTTGCACTCGTTCCTTCATTTTTCTTACACTCGTTTGCTTTTGCCTGCCCATTGACGTGTTTTCATTCATTTCACCTTCCCCCCTGCCCCCTTTTCTTCCTGTTGATTCCCTGGACACAAGCAAGTTGCTGGCCGTGAAAAAATGGGGTCGGTCTATCCCTCTCTTTCTTTGCTGTTGTTGGCTTAAAAACTAAAGAAAACTTTTTGCACTTTGCTCTGCAATGTCTCGATAAGGTGCTGACCAATGCATCATTTTAGAGTGTGTGTCTGTGTGTGTGTATGTATACAATGTACACACAGCTGCTGCAATAGTTATTCGCTTATACAAAAAAAAAACAAAGTTGGATAAAGTTCAATATATTTTTATATTGTTTTCAATTTTGGAGTAGCTAAAACAACAATTTTTTAATACCTGAATTAGATAATTATGTATCGCACAGATGGAAACATCTTTGTTTATCAGCACCCATAGGCGACACTGTCAAACCCTGTTAATAATAGATTACAGAGCTTACCTTATTAAATTTGGTGTATGAACTCACTGCAGCTATGTATACAGTCGAACTTCTATATAGCGAATCTCAGGTGGAAAAAAAGAATAAAAAATGGTTTTAGAGTAAATTAAACATTAAATGAGTCGTGAAACATGCTTAATGAATGAGGAAAAATATGTAATTAATGAATATAACCGAACTAGATAGATGAATTAGGGGTATTCACGACACCCTAATTGTGCTGTGGAGTTATTGAATCGAGGGAATTTTCGACAAGTCAAAAAGTAGAAGAAGAAAATCGCGATCCCCCATTTACATGAGGAATTTTAATTTTTGTGAACATGTCAGTTGAATTGATAAGTTTTATTTTTCTTGTTTTTTTGACTTGAAAGAAGTAAACAATTTCCTGAATTCAACAACTCCTCAGCTCAACTGGGGGTCGTGAATACTTTAATTGTTAAAAGAAACACAAAATATCGGCTTCGGTTCTAAAATGTACCAATAGTTTAGGTTTGAGGTTTTAGAGCGAAGGTTTTGTTTCGAACCTTGAGGCTATTATGATGTAATTCTAAGCGTTTTTCTAGATTTATTCACTAAACTTTTTATCTTCCGGTTTTAAGACACAGTCAGTCGCAAAAAACCCACCGGATATCAGAAGTCGTAAGGCAGTAGGGCAAACTATTGGTACCATGTTTTTTTATACAATTGCAAAGGGTATTATAATTTTGCATAACGCATAGAAATATTCATTTCCGACCCCATAAACTATATATATTCTTGATCAGGGTGACGAGCTGAGCCGATTGAGCTTTGTCCGTCCGTCTGTCTGTTTCTACGCGAACTAGTCTGTCAGTTTTGAAGCTATCGAGCTGAAATTTTGCACAGAGTCTTCTTTTTGCTGCACACTACTAATATGTCGGAACCGACCGGATTGGATGACTATATCTCATAGCTCCCATAGGAAAAATCGGTCGGAAAACTAGTTCTAGTATGAAAAACTTTTTTCTTTTCAATGGAAACGTCTCCAAACTTTGTAATCGTAGGTTTTCTATGTTTGTTTATAATTCTACCAAGTTTTATTAAAATTGGACAACTATATGGTATAGCTGCCATACAAAAGATAGGTCTGAAAAACAGTCTTAGTTAGAAAAACTTTTTTGTTTTTAATGGTAGCATCCTGCAATTTTGTATTTGTTTGTTTCTCGTGCTTTCACATAATTTAACAAATTTTTGTGCAAATCAGATGACTATATCATATAGCTCCCATACAAAAAATGGGAAAAAGAGTATTTTTTGAAAATATTTAAGCGAGCACTTGCAAGGGTATAAAATCTTCGGCAAAGACGAAGTTAGCTTAGCTTTCTCTTTTGGAACATATTTAGCTTTAGCTAAAGTATTTCTAAAGGTCAATGGCTTTAGGTTCGGATTACAGAAATTCTGGGTTCGAACCTGCTCGGAATGTAACATTTCGTCTCACAAAAACATCGATATACCAATTTATCGATACAATACTGACAAACATAGAGCATGTTACGTATTCCCCTAGCTACGGGAAAAGTCTGCTACCTACAATTGAGAAATGCGTTTTAATATCGTACTTTCAATTAAGATCTAGGAACTAAATTAAAAAAAATGTGTTGAAAAGTTCAGATTAGAACCAATAATAATTCTTAAAAAAAACCTATGTTGATTCTACAACAAAATAGCTTGCCCTATTTAATGACGCAACAGTTTTTATCGTTTTCGAATATGAGCTGTTATTATACTTTGCCTGACTCTGCGTGAGTATTTTTCTATTGATAACTGTGCCAAACAAAGCCATTGCTCGTTTCCAATGCTTCTAAAGTTTCAGGCCCCCTAACGAACCACCACCCCAGAGACTCATTTGGAAATTTTATTGTTTATTGTTTGCCATTGTTGACTTTACTTTGGGGACTCGGGGGGGGCCCCTTATCAACATTTTTCGAGATATGGCAAATTACCAATTAGTAACTTAATTTGTTTAACAATTTGCTGATGGGGAAATGCAATGTTTTTGTTACATGATTTGGTTAATATCGATGCACCCTCTCATCTTCACAGCCAAAAATCGCTTACAGTGATGCGGACACCGAGTCGATGGTCTTCAATCGGCCACAATACCATTGCCTAAAGTCTTTCTTGTTGTTCCTTATCGCCATGGTGGTCATGATGATGGGTGTTCTGGGCGGCTGGACTCTCTACAGGCTGTATGCCCCGTCGCATGCCAATATGCGCTATCATGCCCTGTGCGACATACCCTACGATGAGGATTCCAGCGAGTTGCCACGTTTCTATGCCCGCAATGATGACGCCTTTTCTTTGAACTGGCACACTCTGCTGCCGCAACTGACCAGTGCCAATGGCCTCGATGGCGATACCATGGTCAATGACAACTTCTTCCGCGAGGAGATCGAGCTGGATAGCAGCGATGAGGAGGGTTATGCCAAAATCGATGTGCCAGACTTCAAGGACGGACGTCGTGGTCGCTTCATGCATGACTTCAAAGAGAATCAGTCGGCCATTATTGATACGACCACCAACCGTTGCTTCATCATGCCACTGGATCGTGAGACGACCCTGCCGCCAAGCAGTTTTGTGGATCTGATGCAGAAAATGAGCTCGGGCTACTATAACATCGACACGGAGCGAGTGCGTCGCAATATGCGTGTGATTACACCACGAATTACCGATTTGTCTTTGATTTCGGAACGCATTGCTAATGAGTGCTACGACATGAGGGTCTACATGATGGAGAAGTACATTTCCGGAGGTAAGTTGTGACCCCCTGAGGCACTTGCTCTATGTTGACCCCTCTATCACTCTGTTTCAGTGTCCAAGCGCTCAGCCGAGCCTCTGCCAGATGCGGGCAAGTATGCCGAATTTATGGGCAAGGGAGTGATCGAATACGATCTGTCCAATATAGCCGAGGTGGAGGCCTACGAAGCGAACGAGGCCAAGCAACAGCAAGTGGCTTGAGCTCATTCTCAGTGGCCCGCATCAAATTTTTAAGCTACACTACAAAAAACCAAACAAAAACAAGATAATTATTAACTAGAATTGATTTATATATGTAAACCGAATGATCTGTTTGTAGTCTGTAGTTGGTAAACGAAAATTGTTATATGTACATCAATGGCCAACGGATGCTCGTGGAAGCTCCAACAGAGAGACCGAAGGAGGAGAGGAGACGCGAATCATATAGACCCTAGAAAAAGAAACTGTACCTAGAAAGCAATTGAAATGCGATTGATGAAATTTGTGACAAATACGAGCGAGAGCTAGGGGGACTGGATTCGTTGGATCAGATCAGTTAGGTGGGGGCCTCGCGCATCTTTCTATTTGTATAATGTTTAAGGCAAAGATTTAAACGATAATCCAAAAACAAAAAACGACTAAAATTCAATTTCAATATCGAAACAAACATACTGCATTCCATTCCAAGTGCATATTTTATATATATATACTATATCCTCTTTAAAAACTATCTTTAAAAAACAACAACAACAATTATTGTATAGAATGCGCGCGATCCAAAACGAAAGCTATAAACAGTCGCAAATAACACAACACAACAACTATCAGCAAACGAGAACAGACGCAAAAAGTGTAAGGGAACCACAAATTAATCTAAATGTTCTTAAAAAACCAAAACAACAATACCTATTTAAATGTATTAAACGCGAATTTGTGATCTTTAACAACAACATTATTTTAATCCTTGCTTTTAACACGCAAACTATGGCCGGCTGCGCTGATAGGAGGGGAGAGAGCAGGCAACTGGAATTGTAGAAATTCATTTTACTCCGAAAGAGTGCGCCAATAATTGTCGGGAATCTGCACTGTAAGCCGATTGAGGCTCAAAACTCGAGAAGCTTAGTTGGTTCGGGTTAACGGAGCGGGCTCAGATGGTTATGGTGCACCGTACCGTTTAGACTCTAAATTTTGATTTAATATTTCATTAAGATATTTATTTACAATGTGGGTTTATTTCCGAATATTAAATTGTCAAACCAAATGTAAAACGAACCAGTTCTGTCTTGTATTTTGTACCAATTTGTATGTTTAACTAAACCATTTGTGGGAAGCGTTGCCCATAACCAATTGCAAAGGGCAAGTCACATGAAATCTCTAGAGATTTTCGTATAAATGGTTTCATTTCGAATGTAAACTAGTTGCCGATAAAGGCGGGTTTCCTTTCCTAAAATTAGGTAGATTATTCGTTTCACTTGACATATAAAGTCCTTCTAGCTAAGTTCAAAGTCCGAACCATTATTCGAAAACCTTAAGAAATTTCTGGCACACCCCGCATTAAGTCGGTTCGTGTATCACTTCCAAGTAATGCAATGTGTGTGCATGATGGGATCCTCCAGCACCAGACCAGAGGTAGGCAAGTAGTTAGACTCAGTCAGAAAGAAACAGTTTACGAAATAGACCAACAAATTGCAAGATCCTTAAAAAGAATGCAAAATGGTGAGATATATAGTTAGCAAATAGCCAACCATTACTGGAATTGGAATTAGGCAATCATTGGAACCCGTCAGCAAGAGGTAGTTGATAAAACTCTACAATCTTACCTTAAGGTATTCGCTACGATCTCTAATGAAATGAACAGAGTCATTTAGCCTTGTTCTTAATTGGACTTCCAGACGCTGGTTTGGGTTGTGAGCACAAATTAGCGGTTTGCTGAGGTTCATAGCCGGTTAGTCTGCTTTAAATGGTTCCAGATTGTATACGTTCTACCTCGTATTCACGCATCATATCTCCTTGGATTGGAAAAATGACCGAAAAAAATGTTGCAGCAATAAAATAGTACTTCGATTAGAACAAATGCGAGTATTTAGTAACAACTATTTACTTAGAAGTAACAAAAAATGCCAAAAATGTACACATTTAAAAGTAAGGCTTACACACAGCTATCGTATGATCTACCCCATACGCCACCTTGGTCACTTTGCCATTGATGGCCGTCTTGAAGGGAAAGAATTGATCTTTCTTGTGACCCAATCCCAAATGACCGAAGCGGTTTTTGCCCCACATGAAGAGATCGCCATCCGAATTGACTGCGCCCATATGAAACACGCCGCATCCGATGGACACCACTGTTGTGGCATTGCTAAAGTCATTCCTACCGAAAAGTGGAGGCAATAAATGTTGAGGCTTCGAGGTTTGCTCCACAGTTGGACCGAAGCCCAATATGCCATAACCCCAAGTGTAGACTAGTCCCTGGTCATTGAGGGCCATACAAAATGAACCGCCTGCAGCCACTTCCCGTATGGATCCAATTCCTTTGGTCAGCTTAAGCGCGCGAGGCGTATTGATCTGTGTCTCGGCATGCTCCGAATCGTCCAGCTGGCCATATTCCGAATTACCCCAGCCGAAGACGTCACCTTTCTCATTGAGGGCCAAGACGCAGTCGGAGGAGGAACTGAGCCGAATGATGCGCTCTTTTTCTATATCTCCGCCGATGAGCGTTATTTGGCCCGCTGTATAGTAGTTACCCTGTCCCGTCTGACCATCGGCTCCCCAACCGCAGGTGTAGACTTTGCCCAGTTTGCTAAGAAACATCGTATGATCTTGGCCACACTCTACGCTCACAAGCTCATCCTCTGGGCCGCATATGTCTACTTGGGCTATGCGGTGGACAACAGCACTGGCGCTATAGCGTTCCTCCTCGATGATGGAGCGACCACACTGGCCATAGGAATTGTTGCCCAGTGTGAATACGGTGCCATTTCTGGTGATCACCACCAGATGAGCGCGTCCAGCCGACATGCTGCGCACTTGCATATCCTCATCCGTCTCCCCGAGCACACGGGGTAGTTTTATGGCTGTGGGATAGATGACTACATCCAAATTGGTGGGATCCAATGGATTGCCCTTGACGTGGAATCCCAACTGGGAGTCGGTGTTGAGACCGCTGCCAAAGAGGGTCTCACCGTCCGAACGCTGAACTGCATAAGCGGTGAAGCCATATCCGGCTGTTACGTCGGTAATTTCATTATTGTTGGAAAACTGCAGCCGCGTGGGATGATGCACCATTTCAGTGTACCGCTCCTGGGCCTTCTTCACGTTGGTGTGCAGGCCCAGAGCGCCTGTTTCCTGGAAACCCCAAACATAGACCCGATGCGGATGTGTACTTGAAACTTTGGGTGTGTAATCTGTGGCAAGCAGGAGAAAAACAGCGGGTCAGCTTAAGCTTTGGAGGGCAGAGTGCACCAGTTTACCCTTGATTTTTGACTTATCCTGAGCGAGCACGCTGCGTTTGGCCTTGGCCGTGTAGGAGCGGGCTAAGCCAGGAGTGGCTGCCCTCAATGCGGCCAGCATTTTAATTTTTATTAGGTTTGGATAAAATCAATGCAATGCCGTTCGATACCATAACAATACTCACTAGCGATGCTATTTTTATCGATTCTTTTTAGGTATCGCAAGTATTTTTATGCCAGCCCTGTTATCGCTATCGATAGTCCGCCGATAAGAAGTATACACGACTGGTCTCACTAATCGATAAGACAGTCTCTCTCTATGTCACACACTCCATACAACTCGCTCCGGTAAAATTAATAAAAATTCATCCGTTTAACGCCAACTGGTGCTGGAAAAGTGTTTAATTGTTTAAACAAATGCTCTGACCAATTCAAGCATTCATATTATCAAGTCAAAAGTGTCAAATTTCTTCATTTTCGAGTGATTTTCGACTGTGCATATTAAATACACATTCGCACACACACACACACACATGCATATGTACATACATGAGATTATGTACCATTAAATTGTAACAAAATAATTAACGTGTGTAAAAGTGCAATATAATTACATGCGGAAGGAAAAGAAAGTGAATTTTTGCTATATGAGAGTGTGATCAACTGGAACAAGGCAAGGGCGAGGGCCACTGGCTGCTGCGAAGGATTAAGGAGTTGCCAAAAAAAATCTCGAAACTTTCATCGTCTCCCGGTAGGTACACACAAAATATACGGCTGCTCCTTGTTTAGTGCTCCTCTCTCGCTCTCCGGTCCTCTCAAGTGTCGCGCGCTCTCTTTCTCTCAGTTATGTTTTAGTTGCTCGCTCTCATTATTATCCTGGAAATCCACCCAGAGGTGGGTGGGTACCCCAAAAAATAACAGCAACCCTTAGCCCGCCATCTCTCTCTCTTTCTCTTTGGATTTTAGTCCTTGCACTCCTTTTTTATGCAACGCAGGGTGGGGTTCAGGTTCGTTTGTTCGTTCGTTTTATTTTTTTTGGGTAACCATGGTCGTGAGCCTTGCGGCTAAATGTGTCAGCCTCCCCTCCTTCCACTGTCATCCACACCGTACAACCACCAAGAGATGGTGCCGAGACTACCCACAACTGTCACCTGGTTGTCAACATTCAAAAGAATTCATCTCTCTTCGCTCGGCAACAAACAGAATCCAAATCCAAACAACAACAAATGCCAAAATCAAAGTTTATGCGGGTCAAATGTACGCGATGTAACGGAAAATGAAAGAGTGGTTTTCCAAAGCAAACCAGAAACCAGTTGTAAGACACAAAATGGTTGAGAAAGTAAAACTGGGAATACGATTGATACTTAAATATTTCAAAGTAAAGTTAAAAGATTCGATTTCTACTGGTTTCCTGTAGGAACTAAGACCAAAAATATCAAATATTGCCATACAAAAGGAAAAATTAATTAGAAACCAGAACAAGGAAAACTAAAATTCGGATACCTGCCGTTTTAGCCGGCTCGAAAGGAGGCTGGTTGATCGTACAGCTGTATCAAGAGGAACCACCCTTCTTCATCAGCGATCTTGACCTGTCAACTGTCAATCCAGCAGTATAACATCACCTCGAGATGGCTAAAATTGCAGGTTTACTTAGCATAAAGGTCGTAAAAACAGTCGCTTATAAAATTACGATATTTAAAACGAGAACATCCAAACTGAAAAATCAACTAGCTCTTGCACTTTTTCCAGCCTGTCGTTTATTTATGGATTCTGTTCAAGATTTCTGAAGTATCAGGCTCATATTTTGAGTTTATTAACTCAGTTTAAAGCAATCTTAAATGATCGTAAACTTGAAGCAACCGCCGTGAATGCACAACAGAATATTATGCCCAATCCTCAAGCAAATGCCAAAAACTAATTCCCCCGAGAATAAACATTGTCATGGAATTTCGCCTTGCCAAATTTGGTGAGGAAAATGTAGAAGACAAAGCTAAAACTTATATTCAATATTACCAATTTTTGATATTTTCGAAATCACGCATAAACTGCGAATGCGCTTGTAATTATCAGCTCTGGCCCTAAGTTCTTTTTTTTTTTTTGTTAAGTCCGCCCCAACATAATAAATATGTTTACATTGGAAATCGGAATGGCTGTGTGCGGCTGCCCTTTTGACTGCAACGACACCAGATAACACTAAATATTTTCTCCTCCCCCAATGTTTTTGTGGCTGGCTGGATGCTCCACTTTCGATTCTTGATGAGCTCGGTGCTGCTGCCGCTGCCGCTGCTCCCTGCTTTGTTTCCAATTTGTTTGTTATTGTTTTTAGGGCTTTTTATGCTTCGCCTGCGTCTCTAGTAGAGATTCATCGAATGGAACCGTGCCTACTTCCTCCCCTAGACAAGAAATCAACTTTACGCCTCATAAACTTGTGGGCACGTGCAACTCTGTGTTTAAGTTTTTGAATTTCTCTTTTTTTTTTGACGAAATGTTGTCGCAACAACGACAAAAAAACCTTGGCAATGTCTGCGCAAATGAAAAAACTAAAAACAAAACAAAAGAAAATTCAAACCCATTCATCCAAGGCATTTCTAGTAGTTCATTGGCAGCCAAGCAGCGCAACGAAGCGTTCCGTTTACCTTGCGGTTCCCACCAACATCTTATCAAATGGGTAACATTTTGCACAAACATAGACAACTATTTAAGTTCTTCTGTTGGTTGATGTAGACCAGAAACAAAGCTTTCTCTGAGATGCGAGTAAAAAAGAAATAAATAAAAGAATAAATCAGACAGCTTTGTGCTTTTGGCGAGGGCTTTATAATTGTGCTATGGTGCTTATAATGAGCCATAGCATTAGGCGGAAGATAAAGAAAGGTGCTCTGTGGCCAACAATATTTAATTTTCATAATAAGTGTTTTGATGTTGAGGTATTTTGAAAAGTATTGGCAGCATGCCACAGTTGTTGATGATTAGTTTCTACTTAAGTAAGTGAGCCGTAAGGCGAATTCCCACTAAGCAAGCCAATTACTATATTTAAAGCGTTTCATGGCATGGTTTGCTGTTTAAATTTAATACGGAAACCCTTGGATCCGGTTTTCCGATCTTTTGTCTTTCAAACAGAGATGAGTGAAAGTGAAACAACAAAAGTTTAGCTATAAAATGGTTTGGGTAAAAGCTTTGTTACCCTTTGAAAAAGTTTCTTACCAAATGTAACCGATCTGCTAATTCCAACTCTTAAGCCGAACCGCAAACCAGACTGGTGTCCTTTCGAAAATGCTGAACCGAACCGAACCCGCAAATCAAAACGGTTCGGTTCAGTTTAGTAACAAGTTTTAAGACGTATAAATTTTAGGAATTTAAATCATGTCCCTAACATAACATCTTATCCATGCCGGTTGTATTTAAAACTTGATCTCGTATATATCCTTCAATTGTCCAACGACCTCTTAATATGCCTGTCAGCAGCTTTTGAAAGCTTTAAGAGTTGGATCAGGATGTAAGTAAGGGCGATTTTTTATTCTTTATCTAACTTTAATAGTCCGAAAAATACCTTTCCACGCAAATTATTATCGTTTTCACCCCTGATTTATTCACAATAATCTTTATCATCAATTTAATTCAGCATATCTAAATTTTCAATGAAATTAGGAACGAATCCATTAAGCTATGAACCAACGCTCGAACCAAACTCTTAGAACCTTAAGCTTTCCGACGGTGTCGGACCGAATTTTTTTTAGAACTTTAGATGTTTGGGTAATTTGGATCCAAGGCAGGTTAAAACCTGACTTAATCAGGCTTGTTTCATAGTTCGTACTCAAGTGAAACTGTTGCCAATCAAACTTATACAGCAAGACTGCAAACCGGACCAGAACCAAACCCAACCCCAACAGATCTGGTACGATCCAGGATTCTGTATACCCAAACCGGGAAGCAAAACCCTTCAGTACTGGTTCGATCCAGGATCTTCTATCTTCTATGGATCACAATCAAAGCTAAACTATCGAAATCACAATCGCAGACCCTCCGAAATTCACTCTAAAAGAGTTTATAAGGCATTTCCGTCATGGAATTCGCTCAATTTTGGCCTGTTTTTTTTATCAGAAATATGAAAAGGTCTACTTGGAGGTGATATTGCAGGTATAAACCCGAACCGGAACCCCTATCTTCATACCCCAGCATGGGGTAAGGCTTCTGATCCCTAACCAAGCCAAGCTGAGTTGACTAATCGCTCCAAATATAATCCAAAAATAGATAACTAAGTCGTACGTTTCTGCTAAATAGCGCTAAAAATACTGTAAAATGGCTGCTAATTTGTATGAATTGTGCAATGGTTATTATAATCGCCACCTCTTGTTCTCTTTCCATTGCAAAAACAAACTCTTATCGCGCCCGCATTTACGCCAGTGACAACATTTTGCAGTTGGGCTTGGGCAAGAAATTCCCAGCCCTAACAATAAAAATGTGTTGTGTTTCTTTGTGTTATGAGGAATATGGGTGTTACATGACCAATTAAGCCATGTTCCGACCTTCAACTCAAAAAGCCAATTATCCCCGAGTTAAAAGTGAAACCACAGCATGTCTATCCACCTAAGGTGTCTATCAGAGTCTCTCAATCTTTGAAGCTTGTGAAGAGTTGAAGCCAATCCAAAGAGCTATTGATTTTTAATTATGAGCCTCTGGCTATTGACATTGGCATTGATTTTTTTCTTGTTTTGTTTTACTAGTTTTCATCTCTTTCGCTCATGCATATGGCCAACGAACTTTCGGTTTGTATTTGGGTGGAAATATGTACAGCAATTGCGTAAGCCACCGTGCAGCCGCCCACTTCCTGGTACTCCAGTCGCAGCTAAATACTTATAAACAAATGTTACTCAGTTGTTAGTTGGTTTGTCTTTTCTTCGATAAATCTGAGTAACCAATTTCCAATTCCAATTCCTGTTCGTGACTCATTGCGGTCGCCGAGTGGTGGCCCGTTTGGGGTTTGATTGTGGGTTTTTATTATTGTTTGTTTGTTGGTTTTTTTTTTTTTGGTAGAGATTTCTTGCAGGCGCGAGCTACGAGATAAGTTGGTTTACATTAATTAGCGGGCATAAAATAGAATACAGCTCTGTGTCTAGTATCACTGGCTATTCTGCCAGACTGCAGAATCACAAACTTTCGGATTTCTAGAATCGAACCAGAAGAATAGAGAGCGCTTTTGCTCAAATTTTTTAATCTGGCAGCCTTCAATTTTCAAGGGAAATTTAACTGACTAAACGAGGAATATTCCATCATTAGTCAGACAAAAAGGTGACCCACATAGCGGAAGGTCTGCTCTAAAAAAGCATCTATACATATTGTAGTTTTCTTTTAGTTTAGTACACTTTTTTCCAAAGAAACGTTTCGATCGATTTTGGATTTTCCAAGATTTTGAGCGATCTGTAAGTATCACCACACACCAAGGGTCCAAGAAGAGTCAAAACAGTGCACCAAAGAATTCCAAAAAGGATCTGCCGGCCAACAGGGACATGGCCACTGATTTTTAAGAAACGAACATGGCCAAGCTTAATTTAAAATCGACCTGAAATTCCGTTGGAAAATCGTACGATCAATTCTCGCACCGTTTCCTTTACTTATCGAAGCTAAAGTTTTGATTCAAAGCTTAGTTTATGGCTTCTAAGATCGTTAGTTAAGTTTGTTTTTGTAGAGAATCCTTCTCCTTGCATACGCAACTTTAAATAGCGATAATCAATGCCCGATTGCACCTCATTCATGATAGTTCATAACCAAAACAGTTTCTTTAGCTCCAGTCCTCGGGTTCCAACCAACATTTAGTAATGATTAAGGTTCGGAAATGTGAGGCTTAATGTTTTTAGGTAAAGTTTTTGGTTTGAACCTTGTTTCAGCCCATGCTTTGTGATGTGATTAATGTCGATTTTGGGTTGGGATAGGATTATTTAATATATAAATTCCTGTTCAGTAATAATTTTTATAGATTTTTAATGAATTTTACTGCCGATTGTAAAGAGCAGCGGAAGTCGTTGGGTAGTAGGTCAATTTTTTTTACATTATTCTTGTTCTTGAACCAAACCGAAGTTTTATGTTCGATACAGGTTCATAATAAATGCCTTAAGGGGATCGGATTACAGTAATCAGAAGTCCAGGCTCGAACCGATTCGGTTCAAAACCGATTTACAGCCCTGGTAAGCATTTGATTTGCCATTTGACAACTTCACTTATGCTTTGGCTTCTACTAGAAGTCGAAATATGACAAGTTTGGATGTGGTTTACTCTGAAATTATTTTGGAATAATAAAACCTTTAAGATCTGACTAAATTTCTTCTGTTAACTGAACCTATTGTATGCAGAGGAGGTCCGGTTTGGATTAAGGCTGTCCTTTGTGGTTTTTGGTTTGGTTCAGTGTTTGTTAAAAGTTCTCAGTTCGGTTCAGAACTGGTTTGCAACAATTCAATGCATAATTAGACCTGTATCCCATTTTGAGCTCAGTCAAAGTATACAGAATCGGAACTGTTAAATAATTTTGTCGATTAATTCGTCATTTAATTTATATTTTCGATTAAACGAGCTAACAAAATAGCTAGACCCGGTGGGAAAAATAGCTAAATTGACAACTGTGATGCAGTGATCATTCACTTTGATTCCCTACCCTCTAACGATCACCGGCGAACAATACTTCGAGCTATTGGACAGATTTAAGATTGATTTAATGCAAAACCGACTCCATTTGGTGAAGAAAAGAGTGATCCTCCATCAATACAATCCAGCTATTTTCAAACTATACCTTTAACTCAACATCAGGTCGGATAATCTTGTGGCAGCCCTCGTATCGATTGCACTTTTCTATTGCTATGGTTCTTTAACCTCCACTTTACCCGTTGCCAAACCAATTCCCAGTTCATTCATTCAAATTCGGAGTCAAGTGACAGCACAGTAAGAGACAGAGAGAGAGAGAGAGAGAGAGGCGGGGAGGGAGGTATGGATGGACAGAGTGTGTCAATAACATTGCTCCACCATCATCGTCTCTTGCAATTGTTGGCGGGTTGGTTGTTATTTTTATTTATATTTTTATTGAATTCAATTAGGCGTCCTCCTCTTGGAGATTAACAACTTTCACTGGCTTTTCCGTCATATTTTGTTTTAATTGCGCAAATCTCCCCACCATCATCTCCATCTCAGTCTCAGTCATCCGTCACACATCATCATTATCATCATCATCATCTCAGACTCGCCTGTCCTGGTTTTTACTTACGTTTTAACATACTTTTGATCGATGCAGATTTTTGGTTTTAATATTTCGAATTACTATTCTTAGTTTGAAGCGCTTCTAAAACAAACAACAACACAACAACAAATGCTTTTTCAATATATCAAATTTAATTTCCACTTTCTTTCTTTCTTTTCGTTCGCTGTTGCTTTCCATTCCATTTTGTTTATGGTTTGCTCTGCTACTTATTCTGTTGCCACGCCCACTTTCCGCACTCAGCAATTATGCATTGGCTAGAAGGCCGCCCGCTGGCTACTTGCATTGAGTTTCAAATGCAAGCGATTGAAGATCGATCCTCCCACAACCATAACTGAGTGTGTATGTCGTTGTCCATCCCCCCAATCCCCACTTGAGCAGCAGCTGGAGCCGGAACACTGGGATCTGGATCTGGCCAAAGGATCTGGTCTGAGTCTGTGGAATGTTGGAATATCCACAGCGATTTGCACGCAACATCCCCGACTCCTCAGGCAGCAGCAGCAGCAGCTCCTCTCAGCAGCAGCAATACCCCCCGCAGCTGCCGCAGCACCAGAATCTGCACTTGAATCCAAATCAGAACTACCAGCCGCAGCAGCAGCAGCACCAGCCACATCAGGCATACCGTCCTCAGGTACCGGCACCTGGTTCGCCGGCACATCACCAGCGCCACTCATCTCTATCCCAGCAACAGCAGCAGCAGCTGCACCATCGCACCCTGTCGACCGCCTCCAGCTGCAGTGTCCAGCATAAGAGTGTGACATTTGGCCAGCCACCAGCAGCAGCAGCGGTTGATTACAGCAACGGCAGCAGCAGCGGTAACTCATCCAGTTGCAGCGCGGCTGGCAACGCTGGACAACCACAATCAATGGCGGGGAACATGAAGCACGGTAAGAATGAATATATTTTCTAGAAATTGATAACAATGCTAGCAAGTTGTGACTGAGTCAGAGAAATATTCGAATCTGATAAAGCAAGGCCACAAAATGCATCTTTTTCCGACATCCTTGCATGTTTTCTAGTCCCAGTAGAAGGAGAGACTTAACTTAGCAACCGCTTAAAATAGTCAAATCACCTGATCTTGGCGAGATTAATTGCTCACCAAACTCGAGTCGATAAAACACATTTCACGCAGTGCACAAATTTTGATAATACAATTCAATGATTCACAAGCTCTGTTTGTTAGTCCTATTCAAGGCAAAATGGTAAGCCTTACTGAGCATTTTTGGCATAGCCACGCAAGAGTCTGTGTGTTTACAACTCTAAGTAATACTCCCAGAAAACGTCATGCTCTTAACAATGCAAAGGACCATGAAATCAGCGATTAAGTTTAAAATCTATATATTTTTATATAAAACGTTCTGCTTATATAAACTATTAAAATGTAATCTTTCACAGAAGCTATTTTTATACAGTTGCAAAAAAGAAAGATTAATTTCCGACCCCACAAAGAAGTATATATATTCTTGATCATGTAGAGGAGCTGAGTCGATAGAGCTTTTGTCCGTACGTCTGACCCCTAACTGTTCGATCACTGGACCCACCAACAACCAGCCATGTGTTTGTATATCGAATTTTAAATGAAAATGTGTGACGCATTACAAGTCGTTAACGACGGACTAACGTCTGGTAGCAAAACTACAGGCCAGCATCCATACATCTGACATGTTCTTACTGCCCCCAGCTACTATGTCAGAACCGCCAGGGTCGGTTGACTAAATCTTTTAAATGTCATACGAACGATCGTCATAAATTAGGTCTTAGTAGACCCGCCTCAATCGGCTCAGCTTAGTCATCCTGATCAAGAAAGTATATATTTGGCTTATGGGGTCGAAAATTAATATTTCTATGCGTTGCAAACTTCTTCTTCTTCTGTGGTTCGATTCTCGTACCGGAGTCCTTGAAGCTTGGGTTATGGCTTCTTAGATAGTTGACATACTTTGGGGTAAAAATAGACATATTATTGATGAGAAGGATGCGTCTTGCTTTAGGAAGCTATTAATAATAGTATTCAATTTCCGATTCGATATTGTTGCCGACATCACTAGTCGCAGGTATCGATTTATGTATGGCAGCACTGCCGATACGTTCGATTTGAAGAGCCGGAGCATAGCCAAAGACCCCTTTAGATCTTAGGATTCGCCATTCCAACTCAAGTTCAGTACCTACATGCACAGCAACTACGCTGCAAGGAGGGAAAAATCGTCTGTATAGTCCAGATGCCGCAGTATTGTAGTCATTGACCAGCTGATGACGGGGCTCTTAGGTGCTGGTCGCCTAGTAGAGAACACGTCTGCCTGCAAACACCCACTATATAAATAGTACAAGAGTCAACACAACCCTGCCAAATTCCAGTCATGACTGGAAAAGCTGCAAGAGCTTTCCGCCATGAAGCACTCTGCACTGAGAGCTATCTTATGTTGCCTCTGATATAGGGGAAATAATGTATACCACCCCGACAATATTGTTGAACCATTTTAAATATCTTTAAGCTCCGGCTCACCCCATCGGCTACTGCCGGAGCCTTCGTTTCGAGCTTTATCGTAGATCTATGTCATAGTTATGAAACACTCGCATAAATCTGACAACCCTTTGCAATTCAACTAATTTACATTCTCCACCCCCAATTGCAGGCAAATCTCAGGAAGACGTCTGCTACGTGGTAGCCAAATACGATTATGCGGCGCAAGGTGCCCAGGAGTTGGATCTGCGCAAGAACGAGCGATATTTGCTGCTGGATGACTCCAAGCATTGGTGGCGTGTCCAAAACAGTCGCAACCAATCCGGCTATGTGCCCAGCAACTATGTGAAGAAGGAGAAGCCCTCTCTGTTCGACAGGTGTGTTCCATGCGAAGCTACCCACAACCCTAAAGCCCTGAACTAAAATTAAGTGTTCTTTTTGTTCTGATTTCAGCAGAAATGAGATCTCTAAGAAAGAACAGAAATATTAAACCGTTGCCTCCTTTTGCTTTGACTTGTGTAACTTTCCTTTTGTTTTGGTTTTCCACTGCTTTCGGCTTTTGTATTGTTTAACAAATTCGTTTTGCTTTCGTTGTCTTCCGTCAGTCAAAATGTTGAGTACGTCCCCGTCAACCACCCCCTGCCCGACCCTCACTAATGTTGACCCCCCCCCGTAGGCAACCGTTTGCCACACAAAATTCTCCGTTCTGTACAAGACACTAATCCCTGCATTTGTTGATCTCTCCCCTCTGTGCCACAGCATCAAGAAGAAGGTGAAAAAGGGTTCTGGTTCGAAAACGTTGCCCAATTGCTCGCCGTCTCGCCAAATCGAAAGCCCAACCATGTCACGTCGCTTGCCACCGGATCCGGCCGAGGCCATTGGTACGGCCATTGTCAAGTACAACTATCAGGCCCAGCAGCCGGACGAGCTCTCGCTGACCAAGGGCACACGCATCTTGATACTAGAGAAGTCGAATGACGGCTGGTGGCGTGGCCAGAGTGGCAATTCGGTGGGCTGGTTCCCCAGCAACTACACAACCGAAGATTGTGATAACGATGGCGAGATTCACACCTATGCCATGGCGGAAAATGTGCTGGATATTGTGGTGAGTAGCGAGCGGCAGAGCCGGTAAGGGGAAAATGCCAAGAACTAACCTTTCCAAATCATCTGCTGCAGGTGGCCCTCTACAGCTTCACATCCAACAACGATCAGGAGCTGTCCTTCGAGAAGGGCGATCGCTTGGAAATTGTCGATCGACCCGCCTCCGATCCAGACTGGTACAAGGCACGCAACAACCAGGGTCAAGTCGGTTTAGTTCCACGCAATTATCTTCAAGAGTTGAATGACTACCTGGCCACACCCTATCGCAACACTAGCGCCAATAATGCTGGCAACGGGAACGCTGGCACCAATAACGGAGCCAGTGGCGGCAATGGCGGCGGCGGCGGCGGTGGCGGCGACTCCATGGAGCGTCGCAATGAGGGCAACAACAAGTCCTCATCGCAATCCTCATCACAGCAACAGCCAATCGAGCGTCCAAATTTGGCGGGCAAGTCATGGTACTATGGAGCCATCACACGCAGCCAATGCGATACGGTGCTAAATGGCCACGGGCATGATGGCGACTTCCTCATCAGAGACAGTGAGACTAATGTAAGTGGGATTGGTTGGGATCCAGTTGAAAAAGGTGAGGGAATGGATTACCATTCTCACTCGGCATTGGGTACTCAGTGCGGCTTCTTCCGGACATCTCACTAAGGATTCAGGCAGTCGAGAACTCAGAATTGAGCAACATCTCATAAATCGACTTAGAATTGAAGACCACACACTTGATCCATACTCAAAATAAGTTCCGACCAAACTACTCTAGATTAATACAAGTGTCAGGGGGTATTTTTGAGTGGATATTCATAGATATTTATTTAGGGGGACCCTGTCAATGATTTCAAAGATTCCTGGAAAACTTTTACTTCACCTTTATGTGCTTTCCATTGCAGATGGGCGACTATTCGGTGTCGCTAAAGGCACCCGGCCGCAACAAGCACTTCCGTGTGCATGTGGAGCAAAGTATGTACTGCATTGGACAGCGTAAGTTCCACTCACTGGACCAACTGGTCGATCACTACCAAAAAGCGCCCATCTATACAAATAAGCAGGGCGAGAAATTGTATCTGGTGCGGCCGCTGCCCAAGGCCAATGGAACGTAAATCGCAGCTCGCACTCTCGTAGCATTATTCGTATATAAAAATGGAAAACCCAATTCAAAGATATTACCACACAAGGCTAAACCACACACACCACACACACACACACACTTATAGGCAGCTCAGCTCGATCCATGTGTAGTTCAATATATATTGTATATTTTTTTGAGTTCAAATACAGATACGAACTTTGCTTGGGCATTCTTGAATTAAAGCTACAGGCAGACAGTGGACCTTTTTGTACTTTTATAAAATTAAATTAATGAAATGAAAGCTTAATTAATCCGCATTGGCTATAATTTTGGTGTATCACGAATAGCGCGCAATTTGGACTCGAACAATTCTAGATGTCAACATGCATTACATTTACAACAACAAGATATATAATTGCACATACAAATTCATACTATATACAAATATATGTAAAACCAAACGCATTGTAGCCAAGTATTGTACACAAAAACCAAACGCTTTTAAACCGACATTTGAACTATGACTAGGTCTTGGGAGAGCTAATCCAAACGGTATATGATATTGATATGTCTAACTATTAGTCGTATCCCCGTGTATTTGTGCTTCGTAAAACCCCACAAGATAGTTCGGGACTCCCTCTCAACAGTTTCAAAAAGGCAACTGCTCAAGGAAGTAGCCACAGTTTAGTTGCAAGACAACAACAGTCAACAACAATAACAGAGTGAGGATTGCTCCTACAGTCATTAATATCAGTTTTTTTCTGTTACTTACCACATATATAATATTAAACGAATACAATTTGATATCTCTAAAGAAACATTATAAACTTAACGTAACGTAATCACCATCCTCATCAGAGAGACGCAGCCGAAAATCCCCCTATTATATATATATATATATGTATGCATATAAGCCATAATTACTGTACAGTTGATGCAAATGCAATGCTAACCTAAGCAATCTTTCGTCTTTATACATAAACCACTCTTACTTTATTTACCTTTCGACTTACGATTACATGTAGTACGCAGCGATTCCAGCTTTAATTTTTGTTTAATTATTACAATTTATATTTTGTTTGCCGTTTATTGGAAGGCCCCTTTGATTTTTGATTTGTTTCTGTTTATACATTTTTTGTTAGCTTTTAGGCAAGTGAGAGAGTTAGGGAAAGATTAGCGCAAGAGCGAAAGAATGGGAGACCACAGTGTTTACAATGACTTTCGATTTATTTCATATGCGAATTTTTAATATATATAAAAAATATATATATATATACATAATATATTTAAAACTTAAATAATTTATATAGTAATTTAAACAATTGCTAAAAACCACAACAAAACAACTAGTACTAAAGATGAGAACAAACTAGAAATTATACCGAAACGGAAATGAATAAAAATACATCAAATAAATCATAATTTGTGTCTCATTTGGGACGGACAGTGATCAGTGTGATACATTTTAGAGTATTCTTTTTGATTTAAGATGAGCTTGTCTTTCAGCTCTAAATGATATGACGCATGGGGTGTGGTTTTCTAAGATTTTTTTAGATGTACAAACTAGGGTCAAAGCCGATAATATCGAATATCAAAATTTTTTAATTCGATTTATAATGTATATTAGTCGAGGTTTCTTAAAAACAAAAGAAATTGAATGCATTGGAGTGCTATATTTACACTACACTGAGTTGGCCAATAACATGGAATAGGTGTTTACAGTAAACAGGCCAGCCACGCTAGAATTTGTCTACAAGTTCGTCAAACAAATACGCAAGTGGAACGACTGCTTTTGCAGACAAATCAGGTGAGTTTGGTTTTAGATTGCTAAAATTAAGGAATTTAACAAGCAACTTATTTGTGTTACTATCTGATAGGGACTAAAATGATGCTATACTGATCAAATTTATGGATATGGCATTGATGTCGTCAGCTTGCAGACCTACAATGGTTCAAAGTTACTTCTTTAAATACTATTAAACACCTTCTTACCGCTATTTTGGGTCGTATTCAATCAGCCGTTATTGCTTCCCGGTCTGAGATTGAAAGTTGTTTTTTATTTTTGTCACCACTAGGCCCAAAAACCGTTGTTCTCTGAATGCTGTCTACCTTGTTATTGTCGTGTGCAACAGACAGCTACAACCTTACATATCTAAGTAAATGTCTCGTCGCTCCCTATCTGTGGCTTTCCTATTGACATGACAAGAACAACTCAACGGTATTTACAGTAACTTCTACAAAACCAAAGAGAGCGAGAGCAAAGAAATTTATACTTATGAACTTAAATACTAGCAGTGTGTGTGTTGTGAGAAAGCTTTTGCCGCTCAAGCACCGAAACTGCAGACTGCAGTGCATGATGCAACAACTAAGGTACGGCGCTCGCAGTGTGCGCCCTCAGTAGAGTTTAAACGTTCAGTGTTTCGCGTACTCTTGAAGCGTAAGGTTCTTCGCGGCTGTACTTAAAAAGGAAATATGCGCCTTACTTAATTGTTGCATCATGATATGTTCTTAAATATTAGCCAATGTGTGTGCTATGAGAGAGCTTTTGCCGCTCCACCAAAACTGCGGACTTCAATGCAAACAAATACCGCAAAACTGACTCCAGCTTGAGCACACATCATGTCATAGAATAGAACATACTTGTATGAGTGAGTATTTGAGCAGCTTACACTGCATTCGCCCTGCGGAGAAAGGTTCTGGTTAAATACCAGATATATACGTCTCTAAAAACTCGCAGCTAGTGGTCCTTCGTTTCCAAATCAATATATGTATTTAAGTCGTCTATTTTACACCGGCATGTCATAGGCATGAGACAATTCCCCGGCAGCAGCCATTTGCCCGCAATCAGTCAACTATAGCTTCAGCGGCTGCAGCTGCGCAGGTCAATGGTAAATACGAAAATTAGCACCAAAAGCTTTGCCATCTGCTGCTGCGCAGTACATACAATTCAGAAAACTGTAGGAAAATTATATAGATTAATGTTTAAAGATGACTTCATGCAAATGTTGCACCGCAACCATTTCAGCTGACCATTTCCAACAAAAAACCAACTCGTCTTAGATGTTTCGATTGTTTTTATTGAATTTGTTTTAAATAATTAAGGCTTGATAATGTTCTTGACCCTTTAAGGCTAAATATGGAAAAATGCTGGCTCTTTAATGGGACAAGGAGCGCGAGGGATATGCGTAAGTGCGTTCGATTGCCTGAATGAGAGTGTGTGTGTTATTGGTTTGTGTCTATGTACATAGAAAATACAAGCAATCAGTTAAAGGGTATTACATATTGAAAGCTTACAATTATTAATTTGTAGGCCCTTAGTGAGATAACCGTTTACATTTCGTAAATTGAGCAAAAAACCAAAAAACAACCCCGCCCTTCCCCCAAAACAAAAATACCAAAAAAAAAAAGTGCGTTTATAATGAAAACAAGAAGCATTTAAGTTAGGTACAAAAGCATATATGTATGTATATAATATATATGTGTGTTTGTTTGTATGTATATAAGTAGTAGTAGTATGTATTTTAAATTTATAGTTTTATAATCTTATTAAGGCCACACAATCAATAACTGACAGAGTTTTGTTTTTGTTTCTGTTTCTTAACCGCAAACGAAAGTCAAGCGAGAGCGAGAGAGAGCTAAAGCGAACTGATCGATTGGTATACCCCGCTTACTATAGAGTTAGTTAAAGTTATAAATATATATATATATTTATATGTATGTATGTGTAAAGATTAAGTTTAAGTTTTGGGTAGGCTTTAGTTTAGTAAAAAGTTATCTATAGACGACGCGGCGCTCTAAAGGCAAACGGTAAATACAAATTGTAGATGTAAACGTTAAAGTAGAGTTAGCTTGTAAAAGAATATATCATCGTCATTATCGTCATGGAGTAGAGCGCACTCCCTCAATATACATGGACAGGTGCACGTATATCGTATGGATTAATAGCTATTGTTCGCAAAATGGACTTAATTCGGTTCATTTCATGTATTGTTCAGCTGCTTCTCATGGATTTTGTTCAGCGTTTGGAGTTCGAGTCTCATAAAAATGGATTATTGGTGTTTAGGGCGCCGCCGTTGGCCTGCAGAAGAGACAGAGAGAGAGAGAGAGAGAGTTGAGTACATGTTGGAAAACTCTAATCACATTTGTTAAACTCACAGCGAACGGATTGTTGGCCATACTGCCAAATCCACAGCCATTAGGCACTGCCTGGGTCATGGCATAGCCATTATTATTAAAGTTAAAGAAGCTAGACTGATTCAGCTGCATCTGCTGCTGGGGACTGCTGCCATAACCATTTGGTATAAGCGTCAACTGGCCATAGAGATTCTGCTGTTGCTGCTGCTGCTGTTGGAATGGATTTACAATGTGGTTGCTGAGCTGTTGCTGCTGCTGGCTCTTGAATGGATTTGGATTGTTGTTTTGGCTGCTGATGAGGCCTGAAAGCAGGAAAAACAAGTACAATTAGAAAATTTGAATGGGAAATAATGTTAATTTTATGCTTTTTCGTAAGCTAACTTGGGTATGTAGAACCATTTTTATATTGGTTGTGTTTTGAGTTAAGTTTTCTCATTTTTATTGATTTATTTAATTGTTCAACTTTCAGCCGGCTGGCATTGTAGGGATCCCTCGTTTCTCTGGTGCAAAAGCATGACTTTTCTTCGTATCAAGCCTTAGTTCGATTAATAGGAAAGCGGTTTAGCGTGCCGTAAAAAAAAAGACTCCGCGAAACAGACAGACGTACGAACAAGCATATATATTGTATATGGTAAATAGGTATATGCATTTCAAAAGAATAACAAGTCTAAAACAGTCTTGAAGAGCTTCCATAAAGTGCTTTGTTCGTCCAAATTCCAGCTGCTCGTTTTAAAATGATGATTTTTGCATTCCATAATGCACTTACCTGGCCCAAAGGCATCTGCTGCCAAATGGCCATTGCCATTGGTGGGCGTGGGGGCCTCTGTGACCACTTCGCTGGCCTTCAGCTCGCGCAGCTGCTCGTCGAGGTCCTTTAAGGCCGCATATCGATCCTCGCTGGGACTGTTCTTGTGGTTGCTGTGAGCAGTTGTGGTCCCATTCTGCAGCGGAGTGCCTGTCAAAATGTCAGAAAAGAAAAACGTGTAAGTGCCATGTCTTCACCACGTGCAATTTTATGTCTAACTACTGGGCAACACAACCAAAACAACAACAAACTAAACATCATCATCAAACTAAGACAGCAAATCAACAAAACGAGCCAAACAAAACTGATTAACACAAACTCAAACCACCCAATCGGCCGCGATGAACTTACTCCACGTAAAGAAATCATTAAAATTGGCATTCAAAATGTTTGCTTGGGTCGAATCTTGGGATTCTGTGCCATCGCTGCTGTTGGATAGCGAACTGAACAACAAATAGGCCGCCGGACTAGGTGCTGGCTGTTCCTCATTGCTGAGATAGGGCAAAAAGGGATTCAAAGGCGACAAAGGTGCCTCCTCTAGGCCAGAGCTTGAGCCATATGGCGTATGCTGCTGCTGCTGCGGCTGCTGTTGTTGTTGCTGTCGGTGATCTTGCTGCTGTTGCTCCCAGAAGTTCCAATTGAAATCTGGTTCCTCTTTTCTTGCCAGTGGCACAGCAGCTGGAGGCGAAGTCGACACAATTTCCATTTCGGCCTCATCAAACGGATCATGAAAACCCCGCCTGCTCCAGTCACTGATCCAATCATGAAACGCCGGTGCTAAGGCGATCATCAAGAGAGAGAGAGAAAGATCAGAAAGTAATTATCGTTGAGTGCTCGTTGGCTGAAGCGAAGCAAGGTGCAAGGCCAATGCCAAATAAAGCGCTCAGCAGGAGAGAGATCTCTGATCACATCTGGCCATACCAACGGAGTTTTTGTTTGGTGTTTGCGAAACGAAACAACAACAAAAAAAGTACAAAGGAAAAAAACAACAGAAACCAAACAGTTGTTAAGAATTCACAAAATTAATTGAAATAACTGTGAAAATATGGCGAAAAAAGCACACAAATATTGCTTAAATCTGAATGTAAACATGTGCAAGTTTTGTAATGTTCTGGTGTTTTCATTTTGCGAAATTTATTCGCTATTTAGGGAATACTCTTGGGATCCGTTTAGGTGATGTACAATTTGTTGATAAGCAAATGGTTAATGATTGATGGACAAAAGCAGAGGGTTGAAAATTCCAAGACAAAGCTTCTTCCTTAAGGAAAAGTTCTCTCTGAAGGCTGAAGTTCTGCTTGCGGTCCAGCCTTTTCATGGAAACAAAACTATAGCAAGTTGACATGCAGATAGGATAATCACGTGCAATTATATCTGCTTATAGTTTTGTTTGCCTGTCGTCGGTTCTGAACCGAACCGCTAATTCCACCTGAGAGTTCGAACCGCAAAGCGAACCGAACCGACACCCACACAGTAAAACGGTTCGGTTCAGTTCAGACTTAACCGATTCACTCAGGTAAAACTTATCCGACTTAAGCATAGTACTCAGACAAACTAAATCGATTTAGCTGGGTAGACATTTAAATAAATATAAAGGAAAGCTAACTTCGGCTCGGCACAAGTTTGCATAGTCTTACAGCACTTTTTTCTAACCAAAACTACTTTTCGGTCCTTACTTTTCTATGAAGCTAAACTATATAGATGTCCGATTTCAACCAAACTAAGTGAAATCATGGGAAAGCATAGCAAATTAAGAAAAATACAAAGTTTGGAGGCGTTTCTATTGAAAGCTTAAAAGTTTTTCTCACTAAGACTATTTCTCTGACCTAACTTTTCCAAGGCAGCTATACTATATAGTTGTATATAGTTTTCAGTGGCGTGAAACAATCACACTGTACCCTTAGCTGGCCGCCCCGCGGAACAAGTTGTCTTTTTAGCTAGGTCTGGATTTAGTTTGTCTGAGTACTTAACTTTAGCGATTCGGATTGGTTCTTAAGGTAGCTTTTAAGGACAACTTGTCAACGCGATTCACACTCCTTACACTTACCCACTGCATTGTAGATGGGTGCATGCTCAAAGTCCGCAAAGTTTTCGTTGCCATTTCCATTTAGGAGCTGTTGCTGTTGTAGCTGCTGCTGCTGCTGCTGCATATGAGCCACTCTCAAGGGTTGCACCTTGGCATAACCATTTGTTGAGCTAACCGAGGAGGCTGAGGAGACTGCCGGCGATCCCGCCGATCTCGCTGAAGTGGCATCAAATATATTGGCCGTCCCGAAATCAGCCACAAAGTCTGATTCGCCCGCGAATCCATTACTTGCACAGCTGCTCGTATCGGAGAGAGCGCCCGTAGATGTGGAGCCGGCACTATTGAGGCTAGTCAGACCACCGCCCAGTCCAAAGACATCGTGATGAGGCTGCTGCTGCTGATGCTGATGGTGCTGCGGTCGACTGATGGCCGTTGTTGAAGTGGTGGACGTGGCGGAGGCGGCCTTGTGCAGACCATTGGCTGTGGTACGCTGTGCGGCAGGTGGTGTCAGATGAATGCTGGCATAGCCGTTGGTCGAGAGGCCCACGCTTACCCCATTGTGGTGACCGTTCTGATTCTGGTTTTGGTTTTGATTTTGTGCCGGCGACGCTGACGACTTGAGGTTCAGGGACTTGAGCGGACTCGCCGGCTCCAGGTAGTAGCGCTTGCGCTCGTACTTGTCAATCATCAGCTCACGCTGATCCTGCTGCTGTTGGGCGGCCCGCTTGGGATCCCACAGTCCCAGCCAGGTTTTGGCGCACAGCTCGTTGCCGTGAGCCTTGAGAAAGTCAATCTCCTCCTGTGTGAAGGTGGCCATCGAAATTGATTTCACTCGATGTGGTGGTGTCAGTCCGCGGCTGAAAATATACGGCAAGAGACACTGATTAGTTCATTTAATCCGAGGCGAGTGGGATTGATTTCCATTTCCAGGTGGGTGACCCAGAAACAATTCACAATGACCCATCCAAACGGGCATTTAATATCAGTTAATTGCGCAAATTAATTTACTGGCCTTGAGTGCGCTCCGAGAGTGCAATTAGAGCACTTGGTTAAAGTAGAAGCATGGAAAATGAAAACCATAAAAACGAAAGGGGGAGGTAGCGACAGCCATGGAGAGTTTTCCAGCAAATTTGCCTCGTACTCGAAGCTAATTTGTGTTTTTCACGAATTTCCCAACGAAATGGGCACAGCAGCAGCAGCAACGGCAGCGGCAGCAGCAACAACAACTTGGCAACTACATTTAGCCACAACATGGCAACAGAGAGCAAAAAAATATACATACACTCACACAAATGCACATTTCAATATAGGAGAAGAAACTGGACGTTTCACATGAACGCTTCACTGGTTTCCCTGCTAGTTAGCGAGGGGGAGGGAGAGGTAGTTAAATTTAGTTGATGATGCCGCAGCCTCCTTATGATTTGTTTTGGCTGATGGATTGCTGTCGGAGGGTTTGCTTAAAGCTATTGAAAAATTTCCTTTCTTTAAATCAAGGCAAAACGTCTGAACCATCTCTGAGATCTGTAAGCTCAGACAGACGGGCATGGCTATATCGACTCGGCCGACTTAAAATATAAAAATTTCTTAGGGAAACGATTCAAGCTTTCAAATCATTAAGTATAAGTCGCTAAAGAAAAGCGAGTCACGTCTTAAAGCTCGTCAAACTGAACTGAACCGAACCGAATCAATTTTCTTTGTGGTTTTCGGTTCGGTTCCGCATTTCTGAAAGGAAGCCGATTCGGTTTGCGGTTCGGTTTACCAGCTGGAATAAGCGGTTCGGTTCAAAGCCGAAACCGGTTTGCATGCTTGCTTTTAAATAGTAGCTGGCCTAACTCAAATACGTGGAAATACAAAATATTACCAAAAAATATTTTATATCCGCTACATCGCCTCGATATTTTTTGCAAAAAAATATAGATATTTTCGATATTTCAGTACTTTTTCCGGCATTCCTAGTTCAAATGTTAATACTCACACTGTAAAGGACTCCGACGACGTCGGGTATTCAGTTAGTGGGTAATATAGTTATCCTTTTCAGTTGGCTATCCCCCCTGTGCATGAGACTTCTGGCGCCCTCCACTTCCTAATTCAATCAGCAAGCACAGCCCATCATCCATTCCTTGTCATCCTTGATTACCCCTTCAAACAGGATTTAATGCAATTCTAACTCAATTTGATGGGCCCCGCAGCTGGTGGAAAATTCGATTTTGATGCCATTACAAGTTTCCACTTTAAAAAACAATTAGCGTTCGTTCGCACTGACCCGAGACCAAAAGCTCAAGACGGACTTCCGCTCTGGCTCTGGCGTTAAATGATCTGTGGCAAACTGGAAATCTTCAACGGAAATCGAGCAACCTAGCCCACCTCCAACCACCGCCACCACCATCACCACTCAAGACAAGAGCCGAGGCCAAAGCACGCACAGGCAGTTTGTTAGTGGCAAAGTAAGTGGCAGTGGCAGCAGCAGCAGCAGTAACCAGAGAGGCTGCAGAATGTGGTGGCCAGCTATTTTTGTAGCCGGGGAGAAAGTGAAAGTTGCTCACACCAGCAGCAAAAGAAGGCGGTCAGTCACGCCCTCCATTTACAGCTTGAATTTGAATCGCTTAGAGGGGACAATTGTCCCAACAATCATTTTGGCAAATTTCCCTCAAAGCATTGCCTTTTGTTTTCTTACCAAAAGGTTAGCATTGAAATGCTAATTGGCAAAGGTGAGGTACATCAAAAGTCTATGTACGGGATGCTAATTAAAAGGCCGACACAGCCCCAGCAGCAACAGCAGCAGCTTGGCAATGTATGTCATCCTAACAACAACAAAAAGGCAATTGCAGTGCCGCCAGTAGGTGACGGAACTTCGAGCTTAGCTTAAGTGCAACCAACCAGTCAGTCAACTCATTGCAATCCGACAGTTCTCTCGGTGACTAACTAGAGATGGAATATTTGCACACAATACGAGGGCGGATCGATAATAAGTCGCTTGAATTTAAATGATTAAAATTCAGTCCCAGGCAGTTCGATGAAATCATTATTGAGTTTGTGCTTAAACGCTGCCAAATGCTCATCGAGGTGATTCATGAGTTTTATGTTTGGCAGCCAGAAATGGAAAGTCGGTAGACATGAAACAATCATTAAGTATAATTTCCATTTTATTAATTTAAGTAAGCTCAAAAAAATGGATTTGATCTTGACCTTTGGCTAGAAATTTCAAGTACAAGCTGGATAGGCTTAAAACCAACAAAGGCTAATTTCCATCTCGGAGGCATGCTTGAAAGTCAAATAATCCTGAGCACGGATGTCCCATGTCGAAGCGATAGAGCGAATGAAACCGAGAGCAAGAAAACCTCTCTTACCACACACATTACAAAGGTTTTCATCAACTTAACGTTCATTTCTTGTGTCTATTTTTGCAATTATGATGCCTTGAAATTCCCAAACGGGTTTAACTCTGAGGGGGGTTATGCAAACAAGGCAAGATCTTCCTGATTTTCAAAATGTTGGTTAGCACATAGTTTAACTATGCAATTATGCATCATTGGTCACCATTTTAAAACTGGGGTCGTCTGTTCTACGCTGTCTTTTAATGTTTTGCGCGCATGCTGCTTTAGAATTCCCAAACAGTTATGCCATGTTATGTTTCGTTATGTTTAGAAAAGTGGATTAATGAATTCTCTTTCTAAAGCGATCAAATGCACGGAATTCGACAACCGGAGAATTCAATACACATGAAAAGCTAACCGGGTGACGTGATGGCCGACACTAAGTGACTACTTCAAAGGAGTGATTGTCGATATTCAACCGCAAACCAGACATAGATATTGACTAATCAATCCTGAAAGATGACGAGTTTGCTGTGTCACTATTGCTTATTGAGTTCGGGCGTTTCCTGGATATCTCTAGAGGTTTTTTCTTCGGTTGGTTTGCAAATTGGTTTAAAAAATCCGTCGGTGTTTTAGAACCTCGATTCCCAAACCAAATTTTGCAAAATGTCTTCCCAAGACACTAGAGATTTGAAAACAACCGAAAGAGATTTCTAGGACGCCGAGAATTGGTTTTGGGTTGGAATTTGGTTGGAAGAGATAATATATATATGTAAAGGTAAAGGACTGCGACCACTCCTGGTTTCTTGTGCTCCCCTACAGGTACTCAGTTTAGGTCAGGTTTTATGTGGGTTGTAGGTTGCCTATCTTTTGGTAAGTCCTTGCTATGCCAAGTACAGTTTCTTGTGGTGTCAGAGACGCTTTCGTAGGACCACTAAAATGTATGTGGTGTTTCTCCTATAGACATTCATTCTATCTAAACAACTCTGCCACCATTTCGACTCATAAATTAAAAACTAGCTGTGCAAACCCAAACCTAATTATTGTCATTAAAACCTAAACGTTTTGACTGACGAATATTTTTTGCTAAACGCAATTCGGATATAATTATTCCAAAATTTTATGTTTTATGGTAAGTTGTCATCAAAATGTGCCCCACCTCCGATCTCAAATCCCATTCGTTGTTAAACAGCCAAACTTGGTGGGTTTTTTTTTCACAAAAAACCAGCGCCGGATGGATCTCAATCTCGGATCTCTCGTACTAGGCACAAGTGAATACAACAACAAAAAATTAAAACAAATACTCTCACACACACACACTCTTGTAGATAAACATAAAGCTTAGCTTACACACCATATAGCAATTTTTCTTTGCTACAAAGTGCAAAACTAGTTTTTTGCGCATTTTGCGCACTCAGCGTGAAAAAAAGATACGTTCAAACAAAAACAAAAGTAAAACTCGTTGCGGCAAAAATGCTCCCCAAAAACACAACAACAACAAGCGAAATATGCATAGCCAACAGATACGAACACAAACTGCGACGAGTACACCAAGTACAAACAAAGCCAACAAACGACGACCGACCTACCACATGACGTTTAGTTAAGCGCTTTGACGACTGATTGTGAGTCAAGAAATTGTACAACAAGAACCTAAATAATGATAATAAACTATAGCTCAAATATGGCAAAGTACCCCGCCGCCAAATAAAAACCGAAACCAGCTACGCAATATTTGGCAAATAAATTTCTTCGCCTTAAAATTGGAAGTGGAATGAGTCATGGAGAATACATTTACTTGGGTGTAGAGATACACAAATCGTACATTCACTTTTGAGCACAGCCCAAGAGCAATTAGTCAATTTCACAAGAACCGAAGACCTTGCCCCAAGACTTTGGCTGAGGCTGCTGGGGTCAGTGGAACAGTTCGTTGAGTTATGAGTTAAGGGAAGTGCAAAGAATAACGAACACACTTAAGAAAGTCGTTCAAGCCCGCACAGTATGGATCTTTAGCTTAAACTCAACTAAAGCTCATTCGATCTTTATTAATCCCTTGGCGGATTGATACATAATTTTGCCTACCAAATAGGTCCAGAAGCTACGAATCTTAAGTACAGAGTATACAAATAAAAATAATGGACTCAAAGTCAAAAACTATTCACCCTAATTTGAATATGTTTTCTTTATCTTTTGACTGGTAACAGCATGAACAACCATCAAAGTTTGTCGTATATCAACAGCTGGTCTTTCAAAGCTTTAAACTACAATTCTAAACGCCTACCTTAAGTCAAATTAAACGATCTCCAATCCTTTCTTTCAGTGCAAACTCAATTTAGTAATTTGTACTCAATTAATTGAACTCCCTCGACCTTTTCAAAACTTACTCTGTCTGGTTTTTTAGTTTCACCAATATTGTCGAATTTCTTCCTCGGGTGAAGCTGCAATTGTTGCTGTTGAGATGTGGCCAGAGCTAAGCTCAAAACTCGACTAAAGGTCTCAATCAAACAACGAAATGCGTTTCAGTCAAAGCAAATGCAGGCAAATTCACAAATGAAAGCAAAATAAAATATTTGCGCTTGTGATAAGTGGATGTCAAGGGGCGTCATATACCAGGAATTAATTTATATATATTTTTTACACGGAAATCAGAATGTTTGATGTACAACAACGCAATGGATCTGGCCTGAACATGGGTCGGGCGCCAGACCGGGCAGTATGCCCTTTTGCACGTCTTTGGGCTTTTGTCTGGTCTGCGCTGATTCAGTCTTTGTCTCTTTATTTGTTATTTTTACTCAATATTTGCCTTATCAATTAAGAGGAGACAACAAAAGATCCACAGAAAAAGTGTCAGTAATCACGCATAACCCTGAGAACAGTTGATCGAACGGAGGTGATTGAATTGGCCTTAAGCGGTGAAATTAGTAAATCAAAGTGTAGAGACATTGGACGCCAATCGGTACTGGGTTCTGGAGGATAACATTTCATAGATTTTTACGCGCAAGCTCAAGGGTACTCATCTATGGAGTAGTTAGGATTTAAACAGTGCAGGGGGCGACCTTGTGCGACTTTTGCAGAAATTGCAGAGACGAGTAGAACATAATAATGCATCTCCGAATCTACGAACCAAAGAGTGTTTTCTATGCTATTTGTGTTTTCAGTGTAAGTGTTAGTAATTCGTCATGTGGCAACGCCAAAAATGCTTAGTAAGGTTTGTCATTTAACCATGAACAGCGCTGCTATTCATGGAATTTTACTATCAAAACTAATTTCAAATTGCGTCCAATTTATGGTCGTCATAATCGACCTATTGAACAGGCTATTGAGATCAAATTACGCACCAGTTTTAATTTATTGAACATTAATTCACCATCTCGAGTGCGAAGAGTGCCTATGGAGGAAAATATTGGCGCTGTATCGGACAGTGTACAGTTGGTGAATTCCTCGCCGTTTTCAACAACTGGGCTTGTGGTATTCGACCGTCTGGAAGAATTTACATAAGGACCTCGGTATAAGTCCTTACAAAATACAGCTGGTGCCAGCATTTAAGCCGAGTAATCTTCTACAAAGTCGATTGTTTGCGGAAAAGGCCTAAGACAACTTAAATGAAGCTCATTTCTGGCTCAATGGATTCATCAACAAACAACATTCCCGAATTTGGTGTGAAGAGCAGCCAGAGGGAGATCCGGAGCTGCCAATGCACCTTGAAAAATACACTGTGTGGTGTGGTTTGTAACATTGGACCAGACTTTTTCAGAAAAAATGTTGAAAATAGCAATGAATAGCGCTGATTACCGACTTTTGTGTTGCCCCAAAATTGAAGATTTGTACTTGGTTGACAAGTGCTTTCAACAGGACGATGCCACACGAAACGCGAGGCCATTAACCAATTGAGAGGCGAGTTAGGTGAGCTATCCATGGGCCACTAGACTACGCTCCAAATAAACGCTTCAAAAATGAACTTCTAGATATCTTTTATGTTTTTTCTAGGCTTTTGGATTGACCTAGAGGCCAAAAAATTGAATCATTTCAGACTCACTACCATAAAACAGAGCTCGCTAATATTAAAGACATGTTTTCAACGCGCTCTGCACAGAACAAAGACTGAAAAAAATGAAGCAAAACCCTAACGCTGCTATTGCCCTTCGTGCTGGTCGACGCTGGTTGAGCAATTAGCACTGATCTGTTCGACTGTAAGCAACTAACAGGCCATTGTTAGTCGAGCGCTCACAATATGAGTGATTTTCAAAGAAAAAAGTCCATCAACGGAAGTAGAGACTCTAGCTTGAGAGAAGAGAGTCAGTGTAAGAGAGAAGGGGAGGGCGCACATGCAATGCTAAGGACCTTCTTTAGTAAAAGTACTAGACGAAATAAATTGAAAAAAGGTTATAAATCCTTTAAACGAAACACTCAGAATCAGAATTCGCTTCGGAATAATGCTCTTCACAGAGAAAAAATGGATATTAAACAATATACATTGGATGATTAAGGTATCCAAATCGAATGGATATTTTTAAATAGCCATTTTAGGAACTTAAAATATCCATTTAATGTTAAATTTTCATCCAACGGAGCAAAAAATCATGCAAAGGATATAAAACTATGATTGTTTAAAAGGATATAAAACTATCTATTCTAATTGGATGTGTGCTTCACTTTTTCTTAGCAAAGTAATTTTCTAAAATTTAGTAATTAGAATTAAAAAATCAGGTTATAATCAAGTGGGCTTCATCAAATGCTTCTTGGCATTATTGAACTTAATAAGGACATTAATAATGGAATCGATTGCATGCCAATTTGAACTAATCAAAGCCAATCAATAACATGAGAGTGGGTGGTGTCCCCCGGTTAACAATGAAAGGCAATCTTGACAAAGCTTACACTCATTGCTTTGCTCTTGGTTGTCAGCTAAAAATACCTTCCAGTTTCAATTTCAAACCGCAGCCAAATGACACACAAGGCGAAATCCGACGACGACGTCGTCGGGACTGGGACCAAGACACAATAGCCTGAGAGTTGGAACTGTGTGTGTGTGTATGCGTAGACATACGATTTTGAGTGAGTATTTGTGCCTGGCAAATAAATGAAAATTGCTTCTAACTTGGTTTTTCGTATGCAAAGTAATGAGCAAACGGCCTCGACTAGGCAAATACACTCTCCGGCCGTCCATTAGTTGTGCAAGTAAACGATCCAGGGCATAAGCTCACGTAACTATCGATGGATATGTAGTCCAGGCGGGCACGTACCAAGACTGCAGAATATCCCACGGTCAAGATCTCTCTCAACGAAATTACTTTTCAAGGGCGGATGAGCGATAAACATACTGCGAGGCGAGGCGAGGCTGCTGACGCAATAATGATCGTTCTGTTCCCGCATCTATCACACATCATAACAAGAAAACAATATTTATCAGGCGGCGGATTCTCGAATCGCAAAAGTTTTACTGCGAAAAAGGAGAAGGAATGCGGCCGAGTCTTTTGCGGTTGACCAAAACAAAAAACTGCTGACGCTGACCTACTCTGTGAGTGTGTGTGTGTATGTTTGCTGTTTGTTGTCCAGCTGTGGAGCATTTTAATTATAAAGTTTTCAGCAGACATTGCACTTTTTTTGCTTCAGCGCCAGAGTTTGCCATTACTCAATTAGGCCAAGCTAAGCGGCGGGGGGAGGGGGCGGAAGAGAAATGGGAGAATCCCACGCAGTATTTTCCGGCTATGTAGGCGCCAAAAGTGTCGCCTCAACTGAACAAACAAGTTCTTTTTGGCGCAGAAATGTCGCACAAAATAAATTAAACTAGTCATGGCCAGCGGGGTGAGGAGCAAGAAAGGACTGCTTGGGGGCTGGGGGCTGGGGGCTGGAGGGGGGGCTGGCTCTCTATGAATATTTTAATAATGTCATCGTCTGTGCTGGGCTGCACAAATTGCCCAAAAAGCCTTGAGCCCTTTTTTTTATGTATCTTTGGTTTGATAAAACAAAAATCTAGTGACGAAAGCTGACTCTTAAGGGAACTTTTTCTATAAATCAATAAAAATAAATATTTTACTGTCCATTTTTATACCCTGTTCCCATTGGAAATGGGAAAAGGGGGATCATGAAGTTGTGCGAATGTATGTAACAGGGAGAAGGAAAATTTTCCGACCCCATAAAGTATATATATTCTTGATCAGCATGAACAGCCGAGTCGATATAGCCATGTCCGTCTGTCCGTCCGTCCGTCTGTCTGTCTGTATGAACGCGTCGATCTCATAGACTATAAGAGATAGAACCACAAATTTTTGCACGAAGGTAGATTTATGCTGTACGCAGATCAAGTTTGTTTCAGATTTGAAAAATTCCACCCCGTCCCCCTTTTATCCCCAAAAAACCTAGACCTCCTCTATAAATCAAAGACCTAAAAAGCCGTCAGATCCACAATTTTCAAGTTAGAGCCTCGTGGTTTAGTATACATCAAGCTAGGCTCAATATCTATCTATTCTGAAAAGTACAATCAGATCGGACCAAAAACACCGGAGTTATAAGCGAAACAGTTGAGCTGATAAAAGCAGCCCCCCAGTTGTTGATCAGGACTAGAAAAGTATTGCCTACATTTAGGATGACATCTTCAAAAATTCAAAAACAAATAAATGAAAATAAATGAACAGGGTATTTTGTGGTCGGGAAACTCGACTGTAGCGCCCTTACTTGTTTTAAATACATTTTTGTCAATACAAAACAAAAATAAAACATATAAATGGGGGGTGTTGAAAAAAGGGGTGCCTTCCATCTTGACCCGATTTCGTCTATTCTAGTCATAAAAAAAAACATTTAAGAAAAATAGATTCTTAACAAGAATGAATGTCGCTATAGCCCGATAGCCCTAGGATACAAGAAATCAACAAAAAAAAATGGCCAAAAATTATTTTATTTTTACATTTTTTTCCCAAGTTTTAAATACTATTAAAATACTAGAATTCAAACTTTTGTCATAATCCTAGTTTAGGATATAGAGGGGATGTAAAAGAAAGCAAAATTTCAAGTTTATCGGCCCAGTAGATCTTCAGATATCATGTCAAACGTAAAGGAAAAAGTAATTTCGAGAAAGAAAATATTGAAGTTACTAATGTGATTGTAACTTTGCAAATAATTTCCAGATTGACCTGAAATTTACGGTGTGTGTGCTTGAATATATGTAGTTTACTAAAAATAATAGATAAAAAAGTATTTGTTGAAAATCATAGACTAAAATATCCCTTGATATTATACCCTTGCAAAGGGTATTTTAATTTTGCCCTGAAATTTGCAACGCATAGAAATATTCATTTCCGACCCCATAAACTATATATATTCTTGATCAGAGTGACGAGCTGAATCGATTGAGCTTTGTCTGTCCGTCTGTCTTTCTGTTTTTACGCGAACTAGTCTCTCAGTTTTAAAGCTATCGAGCTGAAATTTTGCACAGAGTCTTTTTTTTTGCTGCACACTACTAATATGTCGGAACCGACCGGATCGGATGACTATATCTTATAGCTCCCATAGGAACAATCGGTCGGAAAACTAGTTTTAGTATGAAAAACTTTTTTCTTTTCAATGGAAACGTCTCCAAACTTTATAATCGTAATGTTTTTTTATAATTCTACCAATTTTTATTAAAATCGGACAACTATATGGTATACCTGCCATACAAAAGATAGGTCTGAAAAACAGTCTTAGTTAGAAAAACTTTTTGGTTTTTAATGGTAGCATCCTGCAATTTTGTATTTGTTTGTTTCTACAAGTTTTTGTCCAAATTGGATGACTATATCATATAGCTCCCATACGAACGATCGGTCGGAAAATGGGAAAAAGTATTTTTTGAAAATATTTAAGCGAGCACTTGCAAGGGTATAAAAACTTCGGCAAAGACGAAGTTAGCTTAGCTTTCTCGTTTTTTAAAATTTAAAATATCTTTTTTTTTACATTTTTTGAGAGGTGAACCGCCTTTTGCATTAAAAGAGAAATTCGAAAGAAAAATAAAGCTTCTACAAGAAATAAAAATGTCAAAAATTTGATTTCTGGCAAGCGGTTGCTTTCGCAACTAGCCTGCTGTCCAGCCAGGGAAGGCATTGAAAGATGTGCCGCCGCCTTTGGCTTCTTCTCAAATCAAACCATAAATCTATCACCCCTAGAGTAGGTTGTCCCACTTTTCTAGCACCCGCTGATTCTGCGGCGCCTGCTACCCAAACTGGAGCAATGTCTTCTCCACCTCCTCCTCCTCCTCCTTTTTCCCCATTCCACACACATGTTTCCGCATTCGAATTGCATTTACAGCTGGGGCCGCTGCGATGTCTTGAAACGTTTGTCGTTTGCGCCTTTTGCATTATTAATAGAATTGAAATCTCTATTTCAAGGCGAATACATAGAGAAACAACAAACGGCGATTACAACAACGACACCTTCTCCTCCTCTGTTTGTTTGAGTGTGTGTTTGTATAAGTAACAAACTGCGCAATAATTGTCGGGTCACCCTCAAACCCTGTGCACCTCCGGCGGCCCCCCAAATGGACGATTGTTTAGCTGAATTGTATGCGATTCACATTTCCTTAATGTTAATAAAGCGTCGTTCTTCTCTGCAAATCAAGTATATCGAGTAGATCCGACGGGAATACAAAGAATTTGAGTCTGACAAATGTATAAATATTTATACATATGTATATAAAGGAGCTTAGTTAGGAATTTTTAAAGAAGGGCTTAAGAACTCTAGGCCAAGGCAAAATAAGGCAAGGTAAGATTCATACCAGTTATTTAAACCACAGGTGTTGTTGCTTGCGCAGAAGTGGTTTTATTTTCATATGCAAATGTTTGCATTAGCAATATGCCGTCACATATGTAATGTATGTATGTAGATTTGTGGCAATGCATGTGAGCCCATTAGAATCTCTGGGTAATTAGTTGCACGAGACCTGCATTACAATGGGATGTTCCAATTATTCCCATTTCAAAATGTGTATACTTAAAGAAGACGCTATCAATGATCTTTTTTAAGTACCGTCATAGTTCACATAAGACGTTTGGTCTACGAGGGTTGCCCTGGCACTTTTATGGTAAAGATTGACAGTTCTTAGCATCAACAAAACGAAATTAATAAGCCATACAAATCGGTATCGCTTAGCATCGATTCGGTCTATGGAGCTATCCCTTGCAGAGGGTCCCCATCAGAAAAATTATTAAGAAATTCAATTTAATCTTTTTTAGGGAGTCAATGAAAATTCACAAATTTACAAGTATCATTGTCTGAAGGTAAGCGTTTCATGATTTAAGAATCGTCAGTGAACTGATCTGAACCGTTTTCTTCGCGGTTGGCGGTTCGGTTACGGTTTGGTTCAGGACCGGTTCGCTTCCCCGGTTTAGGTCTGATTTCACATCATCTACATAGCACTCTTTGTCACAGAAACTGACATATATAGTAAGAGAGTAAATTGTGACATTGTCTGACACATAACAGCAATAGAGAAGATGTGAAATCGACCCTTCATCTTAAAGCTGTATCGTTCTAAGCTCGACATGAGATATCTCAATTTTATTCCAGAAAAATCTTTTCCTTTTTTTTCCTTCATTCTTAATACACCAAGACTTATACCAACAGTTGAATTGGGCAACTGATGCATTTTTATGGGAAGACGGCCAATTCTGAGGCAGTTTAGAATACCCTCTACACAAAAATCCAGTTTTGTGGAAGAAGATTAAATGGAGCACATTATGAAAGCTGGGAAAACATTGCCGCATACATTGCGGGATCAGAATATGTCCATTTAAGCTGTATTATCTGAAATTTTACAGAAATTTGAAGGCTAAGCTGATAACACACTGGAGGTCAGAGCTTATATTCCAAGAAATCGTCCAAATATCAAACGACGAATTGTGGGAAGTGCAGAATGAGATTCAGAATAAGAAAATTAAACAAAAAACCGAGCTGAGTTTTCTCATTTACAAAAAAACTGGCGATTCTGGATCTGAGGCTGAAAGGCTAATATATAAGCAAAGCTCTTTTTAGACCAAAGTGTTCTTACTATACTAAGTTTCACCATACCGGCAGTGGGTTGTCCGCTGAAGTCTGTGATTTCCTTACCATCATTAAGCAAGGACAAAATGGTCATTCCTTAATAATTTAAGCAGGAAGTTGGGCTGGTCAATTCAAAATCAATCAATATAATGAGTAGGTGGGGTGTTGGCCCTTTGCTAGTCACGAAGTTTTGTTACTACAATGGGATGATAGGTAGCACTTTGGCGAGACTAAACGAACGTATCAGCAGATCTTGGCAACGGCTCCGTCACCGTTGGATGGAATGTGTGTAATTGAATTTGCATGCACGCCAATATCTAAAAGATTCATCCTTCTCAGATCTACGCCTTTGCATATATATATAGAAAAGTATTTAATTGTCATTACATTTGTTTTTTATTTTATGGTTTTTCTCTGCTTTTCCTTTAATTTATTCGTTTGTTGTTTTGGTTTTTCGTGAAAGAAATACAGACAAAAAACCTAAAACGGGCCATACCGCTGACACTGCTTGGTGAAAGTGTGCCGCCACCCTTCGTCCAACCCTGCCCCGGCGTTGCCTCCGACGTGTTTATGTTGTTTCATAATCGAAAATTTACATATAAACCACAAAGAGCATAGAGAAAGAGACAGCGAGAGAGAGGCACGAGATAGGTTGGGTTGATTTCAGCTGCAACTGTTTGTCCAACCCACTCACTCAGTGCCCCATGCCCAGATGGCGGAGTAGCTGACTGACGCATACACTTGGACTATATCTACTACCTAGCACCATGATGACGATGACTGAGAAAGTAGCTCAACATCGGGTGTGAGTCTATGTCTGGGTGTGTGTGTGTGTGCGTGTGTTTGCTTTCGCCTTATCTAATCAACAAGTTTCTTGACAAGCTCTGAACGGACTGCGGACTGGGCCAAAGCCAGAGCAGATGGTGTTGCCGGTGACTGCTGCTTGATTGAGGTGCAACAATTTGTCTGCAATTGGGAGGTAACCCAAAAAAAATATATATAAAAAAACCAACTAAATATGCGCAAAAGCTGCTTGACAGGTTTCTGTGCCCCATTCCCATTCCCGACGTCCCAGGAAGACTCAACTGCGAGACATGCACAACCATTTAGTCTTGGACTTTGGAGTTCTTTTTGTTCGTCTCCCTCTTTCGCCGAGGAAGTTCGTTGGGCCTTCTGTCGCAGTCCCAAAGGCCCAGGCGGCATTTATGCGGCTTTTCATTTACATGCCAACATATTTATTTCCCTTCAAAGTTGTTGCCTGGCGGGCAGCAAATGAATCATGCTTAACCCCATTTTGTCGCAACTGGATATCAAATATCCATTTTTAAAGCGGAATTCGCATGCTTGAAATTCAATTTTCAGCAGAATTTCTTGGCTGGTACATCTAAAAATGCACTTATTTTGCATTACGTTTGGTTCTTTAACCTAAACAAATTTTATGGAAACGCGGCAAAGCGACTCTCAGCGGCATCCGGTGTAAGCTTTAAGGCTGTGTTCAAAGGGCAAATGAACTGATTTCACCATTTTCCATCCAAGGGTGCCATAAAAGCGGTTCTTGAAACCGAACCCGAACCGGAACCGAACCGAACCCTCTTGGATGTTTTTTCCCGGGTCGATCTCAGTAGGTGTAGGTGTATTTCGGGTTTGAAGGTACTCCATTCTACTGTTGGATACTTTCGGAACGTACCACTCCCTAGCCTTGAAATGAACCATCCCAAACAATTCTACGATTTTTTTCAGCACTTGTGTAGGAATGCAAACATATAGGTAACGCAATCATCTAGAATTGCTACCAACCCTTCAAGCACGCTAAGAAAGGAAGCCATATAATGCCCATCGCAACTCAAGGAGAATCCTATGTGCAGTGGCAGCCAGCTCCATATACATGACGGTTTTGCCAGACTGTTGAAACTTTTGTTGGTCCCCTCGTTTGGCAGATTCATTGCTTTGGTAGTTTAATCACAAAAGCTTCACCCGTATGATGACCAATTTCAGGCAACGAGACGTCGAGCTCTTATCTAGGGCACAATCTCGGTGTGTGGCTGTGTGTGTTTGTGCGTGTGTGTGGGAATTGCAATCATGTAATAAACTTGTGTCAAGTACCATCCGGAAATGCGCGTAAATCAAATCTAACCCTAGGTGGAGATGGCCTTAATTTGCTTAAATCAAAACCAATTTGCTAAATTAGAGTTACAATTTAGTTGTTGCAAAAGGAAAGCGCCAAGGACGCCCACAAGACTTGAAAGTGTTTTCAAAATAATTTCATTCGTTTCATTCGCCAAAAGTGGAAGTCGCGACAATCGCAATTGAAAGTTTATTTCTTTTTGTCTTCGATTTGCATTTCAAAATCAAATTGCTTGACGGGAAAGGAAATGGCTGGAAATTGCTTTCGCTTTTACACTCACACACACACAAAATAATAATGATTGCGGAGAGATGGGGCAAGACGTACTAACGACAGGTCGGTCATTGCATCCAATTGCTAAATTATCGGTCAATCCTCTTCGGTAATTGTGCAAAATTGACTGATAAAGTTGAAATTGAGCGGAAGACGATACGATGATGATCGCAGAGGAATGGAGGGAGTCGCTTTGGATGTAGCGTGCATAATTTGAAAAACATAACTTCGCCGTACATCACTTTAGAATGCAGTTTGGTCCTAACTTGACGCCGATCAACAAATGTATATGAGTTGTACTTACAGCACACCGGAGCAGCGAGTGCAGACAAACGAGCCAATTGTCATGTTCACATAGGTCGGTCCCTTCTGACCACAGTCGAAGCATTGTCGGTTGCCTGTTCCGCTGGTGACCAACTCCCGCAGAGCCAGCAGATATTTGTCGTCCTGTTTTTTGCGCACCACAGCCATGGTCTGGGTCTTGTTTTTGTTTTTATCCTCTTTGTTTCCTGCTTCCGCCGAAGACGATGGCAATGCTGACAAGGCTGGCGAAATGTTGGCAGGTACTGGTACTCCTAGATGAGAGCGACTACCTGGAACGCTTCCACTGTCGCTGCAGCTGCTGGTGGTATCGTTGTAAAGCTGCTCGGTGTCCGAGAGCAGCGGATCCCGCCGTTGCTGCTGGTGATATTTGCTCCGACTTTCGGCTGCGTAGGGAGCGTAAGGAGCTACGGCAGCGCGATATGAGTCCGCTGCGTGGGGGGCGCCGTTGTTATAAACGTAAATGAACTGAATTTTGCCGGATTTGCGACCGACGATCGAGAGAGAGAGAGATTTAGTTGGGTCAACCTGACGTAACACAGCTTTTGGCCTCTTTTACGCAACGCTTTGACCTTTCCTCTGCCGCATTACCCCACCTCCACTCCACTCGTAATGGACACACAACAAACGACGCCGCTGCAGCTAACGTAGATGTGTGTGTGCGATTTCTGTGTATGTGTGTGCGCTCTGTAATTTATCAGACGATTATTTTTAATGTTTACTCGATTTTGTTTTTACACACAACACAAACTTTGCACTCTTTTTCTTTAATTGAACTTATTTACACACTTTTGCAGCGCAGTCGACGCCAACGGCAGCGCTCAATTGCCACACTCACTCACACACACACACACACACTGTTGCTGATTCACTGCAATTGCAATTGCACTCGCGCGATCACCTCACCTCCTCCTTCTGCTTCTTCGTTTAGCGATTGGCCTTTTTTTCGTGTTATTAACAGAATTAAGCACGAACACAAATTCTCTTTGAAATAACAATTCAAAATAGGAAGTAGCGGGAGGGTCCGTCCGCACGCTGGAAACTCAAGAAACGAACTGACGATAAGCGACCGCCAAAGCCAAGCACAAAAATACCAAAAAAAATTGCCAGAGATAATAATTGCAATTTTAGAGATGGCAATTATGCGATAGTTTTGAGCTTGGAACTAATGCAAAGGAATATGAATATTTTTATTACTGGGGTCGAATTGGTATTGGTTGGGTGCAGTTATCAAGCGGTATCTGTTTTTAATATCAGTTCTGGTTCCCTAGCTAAAATGAAAGTTTGTACTTTAAAAATATCATAGTTTTAAGCGTGCTGACTCGATACTTTTAATGGTCTCGATAGACCACCACTAATGAGCGACAGTGGGACCAGTCTATGTTTCATAACGAAACGAATATTTCAAATTTAAATTAAAGAATTTTATTACTCTGTTTCATAAGCCTGCTAAAATGTAGCAACACTAAAATGAATGCCCTCTTCGGACCTCACTTTTTATCAACTTAGGTTCATTTTAGATTAAACTTTATATTACAACTACCTCACTATACGCAGACGGGCTTAAAATACAAATTCATTTCGCTCAAATATTCACTTTGGAAATAAAGGTAACAAAGTCACGAGCATAAATGGCCACTTTCCATATATTCATCACTTTGTCGAACTATTTTCTATCCTAAAACTATTCATCTAAGCGTTTGCGTGCATTGCCTTTGTTGGCAAATTTGCGTTTTTTGAATGTGGTGACGGCAGTGGAGGAAAAGGAAGATCCTGCCATATCATCATCTTCCAAACTGGCAATGGTCTTTTCTTTAAATCGCTTGACCGGAGGTTCGACGTCATTGTGGCTGGTGACTACAGGTGCTTGCGCATAATAATCGCTTTGAGGCAACTCCCAATCAATGGGCTCTTCAGGAGATCTGTGCAACAGTTGTGAAAAACAATTTCAAAGTTAAAAAATACAAACAATACAGAAGCTGCTATTCCTTACTTAGTTACGACCGATTGCCACTGGCCAATTTCCTTGGTGGCTGCCTCTTCCTCAGTTTTGAACTCTAACCGCTTCTCCTCTTTTTGTTTCTTTTCTTTGGCTGTTTCCGGTTTCCTATACGCTTTCAGACGTTCCCGATTGACTCGAGCCACCTCTTCATCCGCGTTTGCACGAAATCTTAGCGATTCCTCAGCATGTGTCAATTCCTGCTGATTGATTGCCAGTTGATTGATACGTTCGTACTCCTCATAGGAGAGATAACCTTCCTTGGGAGGCTGCCAGACGGATTCATTGGTTTTTACATTCCAATAGTAGGTATGTCCCTCATCCGATTTACCTTCCACCCAGAGCGAGGCGTCGGGCACAGCTTCGGAGTTGACTTTGTCTATACCAACGCGTCGTTGATCCTCATCCTCGTCGGAGTCGCCCTCTAAGCGCATAGGATCCACCTGTCGTTGTCTGGCCTGGTAGGCGGATGTTGAGGGTCCGGCGTGGGTTGCTTTTATTACAGTGTTAATGGAACGTGCTGTCATATCACCACGAGCGTGCACATCCTGAGCATACGATTTCATGGCTGCCTCCTCCATTTTGCGTATCTCCAAACACATCTTCTGGCGCTCCCGCTCCGATTTCTCGCTGCTGCGACTGATGTCCGTAATGCGTTTGGCCACATTGAGTTTGTGCCGCTTGCCGCTTTCATGGAAGGCAATGCTCTGAAAGGCAGAGGTTAAAGTTAAAGGCGGAGCCTTCTAGAGATGGAGCCACTGATACTTACCGCCTTGTTGTCGCTCAGCCAACATTGGCAAAAGTCGCAAAATTTGCGCTCATTTGATTTCCAGAATTCCGTCCTATGGGGGAGTAAGCACAAGATAGTAATGAATAAGATAGGAGGTAATATGGTTCTCTAAGTCAGTGTTCCGCAAAGCGTGTGCCGCGGGGTCATCAGGCGAGGCGCTTTGTTGGGCGAGGGGCGGGACAGGTGTACCTTGAACACAAAAAGTTTGCGGAACACTGCTCTAAGTCACTTACATGGTGTTATTTTCAAGATTTTGTCAAGAATAGAAATTTCAAGACGAAATTTATGCAAAATCAAAACAAAACAAAACAGTGTGACCGCTTGCGGGAAGTAGAAATCATAGAGCTTAGAGATGTGCAAGTGACAAAAGTAATAGTCACGAGAACAAGAGAGCTCACGGTTTTTTTTTAAACAGACAATTTTAATTTAGTTTTAAGGCATTTTCTTAAATATATTAGTGGTATTCCTGAAAGCGATTTAGATTTCGTCAATCAGCTGCGAGGAATTTTGGGTCAGTGATTTCAGAGTTCTTGATTTAAGCTTGCAATGTTTTTTTTTAGTTTGCTCTTAATTAATGCTTAAATACGTCCTTGTTTATTCAAAACATAAAACTTTCCTAGTGTCGGCCTGTCGATAAAAACCGACTCGCAAAATAGTCTGCGTTGAGAAGCGCACCAAATATGCAACGTCATGCTGTATTAGTTCATTTGAACTAGTTCAAAAACTAGAGCAGCTCTTGTAGGATTTGTTTACATTTTGACAGCCGCTGTATATGTGAAGCTGCTACAAATTCTTAAAATGGACTTTTTAAACAAAAGAGTTTTTCAAATTTTTGCCATGGAGCAGGAGTTTGAAGATAGAGAGGCCGAATTGGAATCAAATCGAGAGCGAGAGTATAGAGAGCGGACGGACTTTTTTGTTGAATTGAATGAGGCTAACTTTGTGCAACGATTTGGACTGTCAAAATCCACTTGCAGGATGATTCTCAGCAGGATTGGCGATCAGGTGGCTTCAGTAACTAACAGGTAAGTGATTTACCTACACAACAGAAGGTGCACCAATAAAATTCTACTATATATTCACAGAAATCACGCCGTAATGTCGGAAACCAAATTGTTGTTGACTTTGCGTTTCTTTGCCAGCGGCAGCCTTCTGGCGACCTCATCGGACTTCTGTGGTGTTAGCTTGGCCTCGGCTAGTCGGGCCGTCAAGGAAGTATCGCATGCAATTGCGCTATTGGCCAGGGAATATGTCAACTTTGAGTTGTGCGGTCTACAGGAAACTGTAACTGATTTCTATGAAATCGCCAAGTTTCCCGATGTAATTGGAGCCATTGGTTGCACTCATGTGCGTATACAATCACCGGGTGGTGAAAATGCGGAAATTTTCCGCAACCAGCATGGATATTTTTCCTTCAATGTTCAGGCGGTGTGCAATGCCAAACTTTTGGTAACCAATGTGGTTGCCAGGTGGCCAGGATCTACGCCAGACAGTATCATCTTCAACAATAGTCGTTTAAAACAGAGACTGGATCAGAATGAATTTGAGAACTATTATATACTGGGCGACGGCGGCTACAAGACTACCAAATATATGATGACGCCACTGCGGAATCCTCAAACAGAAGCCGAAAAGTTGTATAATCAGTCGCAAAATTCCACACGAAATGTTATCAAACGCTGTTTTGGGATGATGAATAGACGCTTTCCTGTCCTATCAAAGGGCATGCGCATTTCCCAAAATACAACCATGTCTGTGATAGTGGCCTGTTGTGTACTCCATAACATTGCCCTAATTGAAAATGATCCACTACCTCAAATGGATTTAGATGATATAAGTCCACCAGCTGATGCTCCCAATGACAAGGGCGAAGACAGTTTTGTAGACGACGACCCTAAAAACGGAAATGAAAGTAGAGAAAGGTTGATCTCAAATTATTTTGCCAAGTGAGTGTTTTCCCTTTAGCTCTTGTAAAGAATCTAGGATATTTCCTTCAAATTTCGATAAGACATGTAAATAGAGGTATATAAAATAGGCACATTTACCAAAAAACCGAAACGGAGATATATATAGAGATTTCAAATCGTTGTAACGAAAACGTACAAATTCTTATATTGACAACATGAGAAAAACCACTTACATTCAAAAAGCCAACTAGTATTTTTAGTTAACAAAAATACAAAATTAAACTACTCAACTCTTGCTTAAGACTAACAACTATAAAATATAATATAAATACATAAACAAATCTAAAATGGAATAAACGAATCTTTTATATACAAAACTAACATCCCAGCCAGCATTTTATGAAATTTCCAAACACATTCGAGTCCTCGGCGAGATTGAAATAGTCACTCTTCTTGAAGAATCGAACTTAAGTCGATTTTCTGTTCAGTTTTGAATTCTTTCGAGTTGAGTCATTGAAACATCAAAAGCTGTCGAAAGACTCTCTTAAGGTGATTTTTCCAAATGCTAGGTGGGATTTTTGCCTCATTGACGATGCGTTTGCTGCTTTAGTTCTAGTTTGGTTAAGGCAATTTCCTCCATTTTAAGAAAATGCTGAGCCATCATGCGATTCTGTTCCGCCAAATGATCTCTAATTTCATCCAGGCTGCTGGCAACGCGCAACATCAGCTGACTCTGTGTACTGTACAGTTCCTCCATATTACCCGTTGGCAGTGGAGGAACTCGTCGCTTTCGCTGGGCTTCACTTGATGTGCTTGGGGTTTCTTCTATTTCTGTATTCGCACGCTTTTTGCTAGGCAATTCATCGCCGTTTAACCTGTTGTCCAACATGTTTGCCCCCTCTGCAGCCTTCTCAACCACAAAATTGCTAATGCTATCGTCAAAGCCTTCGACCACCTTGCTGAGGCCACACAGACCTGCGATGGTTGTCTCAATGGGAGACAGCATAAGCTGGACAAAGGGACCACCATCAGGTGTCGCCGATTCCCTTCTGTTATGCGCCAGTTTCTTTTTAATGGTCACCTTCCAGTCGGACCACGCCTTAAGAAGAAGAAAAATGGAACAGTATTGCATATTTAAAACAATAAAAATATATTTTAGTCACCTTTTTCCAACCTTGGATGTCTTTTGTGGGTGGACCAGCACTATTTAAGGTTTTGGTTAAGTCGGCCCACTTGGCATCCGTCGTTATTCGGTCGCCTTTTACAAATCCCTTGGCCATTTCCGGATTTTCGCTCATAAATTTCATAAAGAAATCATCCTGAATTGAGTTTTTATGTTTGCGCCTATAAAAATTGTTGGTTATTAATGAAACAATGAAAAAGGTAAGCAATCTTATAGGTACAATCAAATGGATAACAACTCTACATTGAGGACAACAATGTCAGGACTGAGTCCGGACAGCTGAAAACTAATCCACGCATACTATATGAAGTAAGGTTCCTGCTAATTCCCTAACCGAGAAGAACATGTTTCAATCTATTTACCTAAGCTAAGTTTTTTAGGTAAGAGAAACATGACAACAAATGAACTTAGTGAGCATCCTAGAGCTTACGCTTCATCAAACTAAATAAGGCCTGTTGTGTTCTCAACTTACTCACGACGCAACGTTTTGAAGGGTCGTTCGGGATTGTGAGAGCGCTCCTGGACATGAATCTTTTGAACAAAGAGCAGCTCATTGTCAATGGCAGGTGTCCACTTGTCATGATCCATGCTTTCCCTGCTTGTTTCCTGCGCCTGCTCCTCCTTTAACTGGCTAAAGTATTGAAGACTCTCGTCGCATGTCCGCTTGAACCTAAATGCATTTTGTGCATCTTCCAGACATCTGGTACAGATGTGCTGAGGAAGCTCGTCTTTTGGATCCACCCGGTAGCCAGTGCATTCAGTTATCATGTTCGCCACACGTGACTCTGTGGTCCCATGTATCTTAAGTAAAGCACCAGAGCGGGGGCCACTTGCGCAGACACGACACTGGATTTCCATAATCGTGTTCTGTAATTTCTTACAAGTTGGCAAAGTTTTGCAAGCAAATAATATTTAAGGGCAGTGTTGTAAAATGCAGAAAGTGTATAGTTTATTACAGCTACACCGCTTTAGCAGATTTCTAGCCAATGCAAAGGCTTGATGTATTAGCGGATTTCCAGTCAGAAATAGAACGTAGAAAGCAAAGCTTACTTCGTCTGTACCGAAGTTTTGATACACTTGAAGCCGATCGTTCCTACGACAGCTACTAAAACAAGTTAACCGATCCGAACAAATATACTTATATATAAAGAAGTTATTTCTCTTTGATTTATCTTAATTTATAAAAATTTTAAAATGGAATACTTTTTAAGCAGTTATCAATTTGATAGCTTATTGTCGAGAGCTTCTAAAAGCGCAATGAAATCAAAAAACTGTAAGGGTAGTAAATTAGGGTAAGCAAGGGCCAATTAATTGGTATTTTTTAAATAAACTATCGATACCTATCGATATATGAGGTGGGTGAAAATTCGATATTCCATCTGCACCAAACAGCTGACGACGCTGGCAGCGAATTTCGACATAAAAACTTTGCTTTTGCTAATTCGGTTTGTGTTGTCCGGGTTTTGCAGACGCATTCAAACTCAGGCACATATTGACTATGGCACAGGCACGAGTGGCTCCCGCAATGTCGTTAAACGGAACTCCAGCAACGTCCAAGTCGAGTGAGTGTGTGAAGCAACCTAGGTTTGGGTTCATGACCTTTGGTCCGAAGTCTCACCTGGTTGGATGACGATAATTATGATTTCGAAACAGAAACCAGTTCATGTCTTTTGTGGTGCTTCATTTAAAACTCTTGGCAATTTTTAGATGGCGATCATCGGGTGCAAGGTCAACTGGGTGAGGACAACTGGGAGGAGTTCTCTATTGATGTACCCTGGGGCACTGTGGAAGGTATTTAAGCTGACTCTGATTCATACTTTAAGCTTATCGCCAGCATGACCAGCACAATTTTTAACACTTTCTCTTCCCATGCAGGCAAATGGTGGGGATCACGCAATAAGCAGCCGATTATCGCGCTACACGGCTGGCAAGACAATTGTGGAAGTTTTGACAAACTTTGCCCACTATTGCCAGAGGACACGGCTGTTTTGGCCATTGATTTGCCTGGTCATGGCAAATCCTCGCACTATCCGCAGGGCATGCAATATTTCATATTCTGGGATGGCATCTGCTTGATTCGACGAATCGTGCGTAAATACAACTGGAAGAATGTCACCTTGATGGGTCACTCTCTGGGCGGAGCTCTGACCTTTATGTATGCGGCCAGCTTTCCGGATGAGGTGTGCAAGCTCATCAACATAGACATAGCCGGACCAACGGTGCGAGGAGTGAAGAGAATGGCCGAGGGTACTGGTAAGGCCCTGGACAAATTCCTCGACTACGAAACCCTGCCGGAAACCAAGCAGCCCTGTTACTCCTACGATGAGATGATTAAATTGGTGCTGGACGCCTACGACGGGTCCGTCGACGAGTCGTCTGTTAAAATTTTGATGAAGCGTGGCATGCGGCATAATCCCACACAGAATGGTTATCTGTTTGCCCGCGATCTACGCCTGAAGGTCAGCCTGCTGGGAATGTTTACGGCCGAACAGACGTTAACATATGCCCGACAAATTCGTTGCAAAGTGCTCAATATACGCGGTGTGCCGGGTATGAATTTTGAGATGCCCGAAGTTTACGCCAATGTTATAGCTACCCTCAAGCAGCAGGCCAAGACTGTGCACTATGTGGAAGTACCTGGAACTCATCATCTACATTTGGTCACGCCAGAGCGTGTGGCTCCGCATATCAACCGATTTCTACTCGAGCATTAGTGTCGGTTGAGTGTAGGACAGGATGGTTACTTAATCTCTTAAATCGGAGGCTAGTTGTAGACTATGATTTTTCCATTTATCACGTATGAGTGTGCAAAGTCGAAGCAAATGAAACACTATCTGTAAAGGCAAATACAATCGAATGGGTGCTAGATAAAATGAAAATCACATTAAACCATTAGAATCCCACTTCCCCCCCGATACATTCCGAACAATTGTAAAATGACACACAAGTATTAAAAAGAAAACGCAGAATGCTGATTATTTAGATTTACGAGGGGTCATCGTCCATTCGACCATGTTTGTATATTGGCATAACAGCTCTTATATGGCAATTTTAGTGTATCTTAAGGGGCAATTGTTACACGCCAGAACGAAAATTGAATTGGAATTGAATACAAAGGCTACATTAGAGCTATATGACACAGCTCATGATGACTTACGACTAAGGGCCGTTTTCTTATCTTGTAGATAGCGCTATCTGTCACAAAAGTTTACAAATTGTGGAGGAAATTTAGCAGATTAGAAACTTGGAAATCACAAAAAACAAACTACAAATTATATCTTTGACAATACAAAAGAACAAAATTTTGAAGCAGCAACAACCACAAGAAAGGGAATAAGGAACCCAGTTATGGCCTGGTGCTGTGTGTATGGGCGATTGTGGCTGTCTGATGCACACGGAGTCATTCCTCGCACAACCACAAATTTCACACACACAAGAGGCATAGAAGAGAAAGAGAAGGGAGACACATAAGCTATACTTGTGGCAACGAATACGGACGACGCGCATTTTAAGAAACTAGTGTTACGCTAACTACTTTAGAACTAATTTCAAGTTGATCTGATGACAATTCTGTTCATTGTTTTGGGTGGCTCTTTGTATAATTAGAAATTGTGGAAAGGTACCCGTGTTGTTTCAGTTTCAATTCTCTGCCTCAAACATTTTTATGAGATGCGCTTTTGAAAGCGACAAGTTTGGTGCCTTTACTATAACTTTCACCACATTGACTGGCAAAAGTACTTCATTTAAGGTATCCTCGTAATTATGTACTTACTCAACGCGTAACTCGTCCGGCGCAGTGAGGTGCAATGTGACAGGTTGCCTTTTCCGCTGCAATGTTCGTTTACATGATTCATAATTAATCCCCACTTCCGATTCTCCTTTGGCGTATCTAATGGAGATGAAAAGAAAACGAGTCGGTTAAGTTAAACGCAATTAATTCAAAAAAGAAAATAGACAAGACAAATTCAACCCTGTGGTTCGGATTAGCGGGAATTTTTTCAATGATAGTTGGTCATTTAAGGCACTCACCGACCGGAATACAATTGCCTCCGGCTGAACCACAAAGAAGAACCTTTATTTATATGGCACTTACTCATCCAAAACTTCCATAAATATTTGTTTCGTGTCGGAACTATTTTCATGTTTCACTGTGCATCGCTTCTTTAATTCACCAACGATCATCATTTTGTTCATGTCAAGGTCCTGTGGACCATGATTATGGGTGATCTTCAGGTGCTTAGCAGTAATCTGCGTTTCATCTTCGCTCACGTAAACTCTAGCCTTGCACTCTCTGACACGGCATCGGTAGGTTGATTCGCCATTGCTCAAGCGTTTGTTTTTACAATAAATTTGATTTTCGTCCAGCAAAAACAAAAGTCTGGACCCTTCTCGGAGTCCTTCCACAAATTTAAAGCTCGCATTACTATAATCCATGTTCATTTGCACTAAATTCTTGCCATGCAGAAACTAAACATAATTAGAGATGCAAAATGCTGCGTGAGGCTGCTTGTTTTGTTTTGTTTATCGACGTCATCAGCTGTCTTGTCCCTTTGAATGAGAAAAGTGGTTTTTCCAAATTGAATAATCATTAGCAATTATCAATTATTTATGGGTAAAAGAAAAAGATGTTATCAATTCTTATTAAATTGCTTCTTTGGGTTTTAATTGTTTCGATAACGATAAGCTTGTCGGCGATAAATTAGTTGGAAGCCAGGGCTGGTTCATGGAGTTGCGGCTTTTGTAATCGGTACTTAAAGTTAAATTATGAAAATCAGAGATTAATGTACCCTTTGCTAGTGCTTATAAATAATATTGTTATGGAAAACATGAAGGTTTGAAGAAGGAGCTCAAATTGGCCAACGTCTGGTGGGGATTTGATCTTATTAATATATTTTAATTATTAAATACCTCACGGATAAGATAGAAAACTGTTTGCCTCTAAGCTGCTTCTACGAAATATAACTAGAGGCCCTTGTCGCAACCGAAAGCCTAAATAAATTGATTTCAAGAGAGAATATTTAACCGACACACTCACCGTATCGAAGATTCTTTCGAGCTTATGTCCGGACTTAAACTTGTTTACAAAGAAAAACATCAATTTAAAATGAAGCGAGACTTGGAATTTAAGTTGTGTTCCTTTTTGCTTCCCAAAAACAAAACATAATAGAACGGGTAAGTCACGTTCACGGTTCTGTTATTTTAAATTTAAGCCCGAGCTGCCGCAGTTCCCTGCTGCTCCCACAATTTTCTCTCGCTCTGGCAGCTCTATAAACTGGCTTGTGTTTCCAACAGTCCGGCCACACGATGTAGCGGTTGGCCAAAACAAATTACCGTTGCCTGGTTACTCACATTTAGTTTTGTTTACATTATTATATTAGTGAATTCCTTTATAATGGACTTGATCAAAGAGATTAATGACAAATATCTAGCTTTGGAAGCGGAAATTGATAAAAAGTTGGAGAAAGTGTACGTGTGACGTCCCGCAAAGTAACTGACTTTTCAATTATTTCTTAATTTTCAGCCAAGCTGAGGAGCAGAAATTGGAGCGGCAAAACGAAAAATTGGCAGAGAATGCCACACACATGCCCGCAACCAAGGTGCTGTCCTACGAGGAGGCGCTAATGAGAAACTCAAATACTCTCAAGTCTCTGGAGATAGCCAAAGCGCGTTTAAGATCCCGTTCAACCTACTCACCGGTGGAGAAATTGCTGCAACAGGCTTTGGAAAACTATAAGGCCGAGCTGGAGAGTTTGCAAAGGGCCAAGAGCAAAAGTAATAACGAACAGAACAGGGAGGCGGAAGAGGAGGAGGACGACCATGATCAACTCTACGAGCTGGTCATGCAAAATGTCATCGAAAAGCAGCAAAAGTAACAGACTTGACTTTTTTAAATGGTACTCTAGACACATGTTTGTTTCCAGGCTACAAGCTGAATAAACACACATGATCAAATGAGAAGTGCTTGGCTGGGTTGGAGAGAGAGGGCAGGTGAAATGTCAACCAGCAATCAACTAAGTGGGAGAAAATATACACTGGGGTAAAAGATGGTACGAATGTTGGTCGACTGCAGTATACTCTGTATCTGTAATATCAGTTGACTTCGTACTCTTGAACTGGTATTTTACGATTCCCAACTTGCTGGAATGGTTCTGCACTTTAGAAAATCGCCTGGCGTTAGACATTGACATTTTCCATTGCAAATTCTACTTTTCCAACTATATTTTTCTGTGACAGCTTTACTATATAGATGTTCTATTTCAACCAAACTTAGTGGAAATTAATAATTACAAAGTTTGGAGGTGTTTCTATTAAAAACAAAGTATTTCTTTTGCTAGAACTATAGATTTTCTACCGATTGTTCCTGTGGTAGCTATAGTCATCTGTGTATTTGTACTATAAGACTTCGTGCAAAGTTTCATTAAGATAGCTTTCAAACTGATGGAGAAGATGGCATAGAAACAGACGGACTACTCAGCTCCATGATCACCATGAATCAAGGATATATATTCTTTATGTGGTCTTCTTCTTCTCCTTCTGTAGGGATGTACAAAATGTTGGCAAGTTTCTAAGTATTTATTCCGAATTTTTTCGTGGAATTTATTTTTTCCCCAGGATACCACACACTTTTTTGGTTTGTAGCAGCAGCTGCGAGGTTTACCAGTGCTGCCTGTACCTGTCGTTGCGAAACCAGACTCTTACCTCCAGTTTTAACAAAAATGGTCATATTTTGTATAATTTTTCTCTGTGTCTCGTTCGGTCTAATGCATAACTGAGACAAGCCTCATGGTTCCCCAGAAAAAACATCAAGACAAACACATTACCTAATTAGTTGTCCATCTAATTACTTGAACTTGCCCGAAATATTGAAAAGAACCTTAGCAATAAATCAATTAATGACACTTCTTCGGTCGTCGGAGCAAACATCAAAGTGACTGATGGGTGGAACTGCAGGTGTCATGTTGAGCAAATAGTTGTCACCGCGCTCACAGATGCAACAGCGGGGTGCAGGTCGTTCTGCTGATAACAATTCCATTTCATTTTCTTTCCGTCATCATTGAATGGCCAATACAAAGACACCAACGCACCCATACCCTCGCGCTCTATCTGCTCTGCTCCACATTCAGGTGTTCAATATATCACTTGGGTGGGTATTTTTTCCATGTTTGTTCTCTGCTTCTCCGACCAGGGCTCCTTCTTCTTCCCACCAGCCAATTGATATCAGGTAGGGGTTCGGTTAGCGATCGGTTGATGGCTGGTGGTGACTTCGTGGGGCCCACAGTTGACGTTTTAAACTTCACCGTCAAATCTAACGATTCAGTTACCCACCGATACGCGACAAGTGCATAACCAACGATCGTTCTGGCGGCTTCTTCAAAATTATGTGAATCGCGATGTGCTGATCTGTCTACGTGTGCATCCCCATTCGATCTCCGACATTGGAACAGCGAATTACTTGGGCCAAGGGAATGCAAACTGTGAACGTTAAAGCAAAGAAGTTTGTTCGTTTGGCTTAAGTTATTTTCATGTTCGACATAAAGCGCCACGTGGTTGGGGAAGTTGGGACCGTGACAAGTGATGATATGTGGACGTCATCATTTTGAGAGCTTGGAAAAGCAACTTTGACACCAGGGGAAAGTGCACCGATAAGATATACTAAGCTAACCCCTCTAATCAATCATAAATTGCACAATGGTGAGCAGATAGCGGGGACCATAAGACGCTACCGGCTTGGCTCCTGATACCGTGGCAGTGCTACTGGGCGCCATAAACTCCACTTATCGCTACGATTCGACGGATCGTCGTCGGGTGTAAAAATCTGATTTTTTGTAGACGTGTCGTCGTCGCTAGCCTCAAACTGATTCGACACGGTTAGAGTGTGTCGCTGGGACTGCGATAAGACCTCTCTAAAGAGCTCCCCACTGAACTCTGGGGGTCGTCGCAACGTGGCACACTCCCATCGCCCCCTCCCCGCCACCCGACCGATGATAATTGTGCAACGTACACTAAATAAAAAACCTTGCTCCATGTTTGGGTTATCAGTTTTTGGAGTGACAAGCGGAAATTAAAGTTGAAATCAACATGATTACTTCATTAGTTCTGTGTGTGCTTAAGGTCGACAAGGTCATCGGAGTTCAATGGTGGGTGGGCCATAACTATCCAATTAGCCAATTTATTGACAGCAGCAGGTACCAGGACCGATACAACGTTGGGATTAGCTCGTGGAATTGGGTACCAAGGTGAAACTGAAACTGAAACTGGCCAAAAACAATTTGATCAGCTGCCAGCGACAGACGAGAGCGAGGGCAACTCAGCGAGCGAGCGCGCCACGTAGAAACAAGCCAAAAAAAGTAAAGGGGCTGAGATGTCACTGGGGCGTAGACGTAGTCGAAACGTCAAAAGAAATGAATTACCTGCCTTAGACCTAGAGACCTAGCCGAGGAAGATGATGAGTGCCGCCGCCGACGCCGCCGCCTTTAGTCGCACTTTGTTTTTGCTGCAAATGCAAAAACTTTGGACAGGGAATCAATTGTTGTTGCCTTGTTTTATGTCGCTCCACCCGCTCGACACGCAACAACTGGTATCAGGGGCGGCGTAGGCCGGATAGGTGCTAAGGGTGTGGCGGAAAAAGTTGAGTATCAGGTTGCGTTCACACACAGCGACAGGCTGCCATTGTTTTAGGTGTCAGTTGCCAGCTGAATGTCATAGTTCTACTGAATTTTACTCAGTCTGAACAGGTTGTCAAATAACTGACAAAGAAAAAAATGTTGTCAACATGCCAGTTTCAAATCAGTTGCCAAAAACCCTCAAAAATGTTGGTTTTTTTAGGTTCGGGGATAACCGGTGTTTAAGTTATTTCGCTATCTCAATAAAAAACTAAAGCTATGGTTTCATTCGCAAATAGCCTGCTCGAATATGGCCAAAGAGTTCAATGTTTTGGCCTATTTAATCAAATTTCTATCAAAATTTGACCAATGATTTTGTCCTTGTGAAAATAAGTTCAAGTAAACTTCTTAAAGTTTGCTTTAACGTGTAAATCCCGTCTAATTATGCCTCTCTCTCCTCTTTTTTGCATTCTTTATAAGGTATAAGAAGGTTCTCCACCATTTCCATTACATTGTGGTAACAATTTCGGTTATTCGTTATAATTTCGGCTCATCAATAATCAAAATAGACCAGGCAAGTGCTTGAATCAGCTATTAATAATGTCTATCAATGATCTTATCATTAGATCTTTCGGTACTTAACTGAACTGGTTTAGTTTTTTGCTAATCTCTGTAAGAGACACTCAAATTTAACAAATCTCAGGTGATTTTGGCTAATTGAAAAACTGATACATCGAGATTGTTTAAAGCCCTTTCTGACCAATCATTAAAGACTTTTTCCCTTTATGGCCTTACGAATTTCCTCGTATCTTGAATCGACCCACAACTTATATCTTGGTTTAATAACCACTGATTTAGAGATGAGTACAGCCGCTGTTAACCATTCAACCTAAAAATAAGAGGCAGCTTCTTACATTCACTCCTCCTTATAAATAAACAAGTAAGAAAGCCGGTCAAGACCGACTATAACCTCACAAAGTCTGCATTTATCACACAAAGTGTTAAGGTTAGTTAAGTGCTGCCCAGCATAATTTTTTGTTTTCCCTATAACTTGACTATCGTTCATCCGATCTTTATCATTCCCAGAGCGGATCCTTTAATAATACTGACCACTAAATATTTCCAGAAGCTAACAACCTTCTATCGATAAAACTGTGAGATATTTTGATTTAGGAAGGGGCGATTGTTCCCCCAACTTCTGATAACCCTGTGCCGGCGCCCCTGTGTGGTCCGTGAGGTGGGGACGAACGAACAACCGTGAAAAGAACTTCAGGATGACAGTTATGGGTTATACAAAAAGGCAAGGATTGAATCAAATAAATAAGCGCGCAAGGTTTGCGGGTGGGTACTCACCTTGTCGTCGTCGTCGTCGTCTGGGGTAACCTTACCATGTCCATGTCAAGTTTGCATGCGGCTGCAGGTAATTCCTCATTTCATTTCGCTCCATAATAAATGTAGAAAGCAATGAATGGCAAATCTATTAGCATAACATCGCATAAAACAAAAAGCCCGAGGCAGCCGAATGCCTGAAGTCAGTTGCATTGGAGCTGTTGAGACGCTAGCTAGCTGGGCAATGAACGTGTGGAAGGCAAGGGTTCTAACGGAGGTGCCGTTCGGCCATGTGCTGATAGTTAGCGGACGGGTCAAACCGCATCCCAATAAGTAGGCTACATATCTGGGTTGACAAATTTCCATTATCAAATTTGCTCTGTTTTTTTTCGCAACTTTTTCCCAGAATCTCCCTGGATCTGACGGACAATGTGAACGCCCAGAATGAGAGTGAAACCGTATTTCTCAAGATCGAGGCCAACTTCCGTGAGGGTCAGATCATACGCAGCATGTTTCAGCCAGGCGAGGGCTGGCAACAGGAGGAGATATCCAAGAATTGGAAATGCGATGGTCCCAAGAACCCTCTAATACCCGGACAGTGTTTCACCTTCCGTGTGGCCGTTTTGCAGCGCTGTTTCGAGATCTATGTCAACGATCAGTTGTACGGGTCCTTTGAGTTCGTCAAGTTTCCCAAGCAGATCAATTTTGTGCGTTTGTATGGGGATTTCGAGAAGGTCAGTCAGTTCCATCATCGTATGCTGTTTCCCCTGGTATTTCCGCGGAATCTGATGTGCTCGGACCGGGTGGCCTTCCAAAGTGATGTGCCGAGGCGCTACGAGACGGGCACTGTGGTGGCCCTGGAGTGTATAGCTAAAGGACCGCCGAGCACAGAGTTTTCCATTTGTTTCCAGTGCAACGATACGGGACGCACAGTGCTCAAGTTTCATGTTAACTTTGACAAGACCACTGTGTCGCGTAGCTATCAGCGCGAGGACAACAGGTGGGTAGCCAGTGCCAAATTGAGGGACTCCTCCTTGACCCTTTCTTCCCCAATGTTTTCCAGTTTCGCCAGTGACGATGAGGAAACCGAGGGTGAATTTCCGTTTGTGCGTGGAAAGCTCTTTAAGATTGCCTTCGGCCTGGGCGATCGTGCTTTTCTGATTGCCGTTAATGGCCAGTACTTCACCTACTACAACTTTCCCGTACGCCCATTCTCCATTTCCACCTTGAAATGTTTCACCAATGAGGTGGGCGACTTTGCCGTCCGGAGCCTGGAGTACCATTCCGATTCACCCTTGCTGGCACGTGTGGAGAAGCTGTCGTTGATGTGATGCAAAGTTGTTGCCCAGTAGACATTGTGTTCCTTGTGCACCAGTTAACTTTTCTCCTGTTTAATCAATAAATCAACTCTGTATTTCTCTGATCGATTTATCGCATCAGTTTATTGCCGCTTCTCTCCACTCCACTGCGTACGTGTCCGCACTTATAGTTAGTCTTATGGTTACATTTTAAAACGGAATTTTAGAAATAGATCCTACAACTAGGAATTGCGGGACGGTAGCGTTGCTAAAAGTAACGAAACTCGCCTTTCTTTCCCAAATGCTTGCTACGCATCATGTCCGTGGCATCCGGTGATCTCTGCTCCATGCCCGGAGATTCCTGCTGAGGGTTTGGGGGTATGAATTAAATTGGGAGTAATGTTTTTTTTTGGAGATCTCACTTACCGGGTGACGTGACTTGTTCGCCTGTTGCTGACCATAGAACTGTGCTCCATCGCCATCGCCGTAGTTGAAGGGCGTGACTATGGTGTGTGGTACATGAGCCACCTGACCGCGCATGTTGCGCGCCTTCCACCATTTGCGTGTGTCATCCAGTATCTAGGTAAGAGTGCAGAAGAGATTGGAGGTTATTTAGATATGATCAACCCAAAGCCTGCATCCGAGGTCCGAGAAGAGCAGAAATTATCGTTTTTATGGACCGACCGGAAGTTTTATATAAAGCTTTATGATTTGGAGACTAAATCTAGTTCGAAACCCGAAGTAGAAGTGGAGTTCACAACTACGTTTGTCTACAAAGTCTTCCGTCTTTAAGGATTTTTACCGTTTACCGTTAACTAGCGACTAACCGATGTACATCTGTTATCGATTATTGCAAGTTACCGATACCCTTACCGTTACTTATGTTTAAATCTCTGAGTTTGACTTACCTCCAAGTACTCGCCCCGCATTACACTCAGCTCCTTGTCATTGTTTGCGGTACGCGGGTAGGTGACCAGTACAACTTTTGCTCCTGTCGCTTGCAGATCCTCTAGCCAGGACTCGAGCATCTGATCATCACTGACATTGGCCCGTGCTCCAGCCGTAGACAGCTCAGAGGCAGCGCCCGCCCCATAACCACTTTCCCTGCCTCCTCCTGCTCCTCCACCGGCTCTTCCTTCGCCACCCATATTTCGGGATGACTCGCGTGTGTGTAGATTTTGCAGACCCGCTGTAATGGAGCTTAGCGTGGGTCCATTGCCCGGACCAGGGCCATTTGCAGCTGCACCACCCCGCTCAATGGAGTCAAAGGACAGCTCACTGCGGGTATTAAAGTCGGTACGATCGCCCCTATCCCGATCTCTATCTCGATCGTTGCCATGATGTATGGTGTACTTCTCAATGCCCATGGCCATGCCATTTCCAGTGTCGTAATCATCATATCCGCCCCCGCCGCTGACTCCTCCGGCCGGTCCTCGACTGGGACCTGCCTGGACCTCCAATCGGCGTTTGCTCACATGCGTCGCTGTGGATGTGGGCTCCAGTTCATCGTTGACTAAGTAATCGGGTGACCAACCATCAAGAAAGACGGGATGATACGAGCCCACATCGTCCTTCCACTGATCACGCGGTATAACCCAAGCGTCTCCCAGGGATCTCCAGAGCTCCGTTTCCTTGGAGGTGACACAGTTGATCAGCAAATTGATGGCTTCGCGTGTCAGTAAGGGATTCACGACGCGGGCCGGCAGCTGAGACTCGTAGTACGTGTCGCTCGAGGCCTCCACTATCAGGGCCAGCGGCGTGAACAGAAAGTGCACCAGCTCGGGAGCATTCGGGTCATGAATGTGGGCCTTTAGCTTGGCCAGCAAGTTGAAAGACAACTTGAACTTGGCAAAGATATCCACGAATTCCTTTTCGTGCGGCGGACGGGTGCGCAGAGTGAGCAAACCCTCGCCGGGATCCCGTTTCTTGGACTTGCGATTACGTCGACGTCGCTCTAGCTCCCTGGAGGCGGCCGCCGCATGCTGGAGACGCGCTATGAACTTTTCAATGTCATCGAAACAGTGATTTAAGACGGCCACATCCCGCTCGTATTTCTCGCTGGACGTGGAACTCGTCTCATCCCTTTCGTTGCCGCCGCCCAGCTCCGAGTCCGTTTCTCCATTGTGACCCACCAGGTCTACCTCGGCCACTCCACCGCCGCCGCTGCTGCGCATGCCATATTGTTCCACGCTGCTACGCTGATGCTGCAGATGATGATGATGACTCTCCCGCTCGCGTTCTCTTTCGCGCTCTCCTCCTCCTGCTCCTCCCCTCTGCTCTCGCTGATGCAGTTCGGCTCGGCTGTGCGAGGACGAAGATGAGGTCTTGCTCATCATCATGGCCATGCCAGAGGCACCTCCAGCCTGGGTGGGTGTGGCACCACGCTGTTGGGTAATCATCTTACCGCTGCGCAATTGTTTCAGATCCTCCACCAAATGCACGGCGGACACGCTTTGTGACTAAAGGAGAGAGTTTGGATGAGATGCTTCCTAAGCTCGGTTAGGGAAGAGCTCACCTGGAATATGTGCATCTCCGAGCGGGAACCTCCACCACCCGAGACAATGAAGACAAGTATATTGTTGTACAGCTCCATGGCATCGTTGGAGGTGAAGGCTGTTGGCTCCTGGACCAGGGAGGCGGGGAAGCGTTCAATGATATTCTGTGGATGGAAGTTAGTATCCAAGTTTATTCAAAGGCATGGCAACACCTTACCCCCGTCTCGTAGTCCATGATGAGCACCCATTGGTAGTCCAGACACAGCTGCATCTTCTGGGACCATATTCCTGTGGTCTTCTCCAGCTGCAGCAGGCGGCGCATACCATCAGCCGGATACACTATGCCCGACTCCTTGTTGACGGTAAATGTGGCCAGATGCTCCAGCAAGTATGTGGGCTTATCATGCAAATGATCACCAGCGTCTAATCTCTCACGCTCTTCGCCGCCCCCACTGCGATCATCGCCCGAGTAATCGCCTCCACCGCCATGGGCTCCACCGCGTAGGCTGCCACTGCTATTGCCAGCGCTGCCGCCGCCATTTGAATGATGGTTAACCATGTCCTGCCCTCCGCCTGCAAAAATAGTGGCAGTGGAATGTTCGATCAAATAACCTTCTGGGATTTGCTATTGCGCAGCTAATCTGGCGCTGACTCAGGCCCACATTCCACACATGGCCAAGCCGACCGACCACAATCGCAATTATTCTCAAACTTTAACATTTTGTTCGCAGCTGCGCAGCTTTGGAATTCAAAAATCGCGCCGCCACCTGCCTCCACCCCCTGCCCCCCCGTTGATTGTTGTTTCTTCCATTCTCTCTTTGCCTCTCCGCCAAGTTGGCAATTGAACACACCTGCAAAATACTCGCACACACACACACACTCTCACGGAGATTGAGAGCGCTCTCTCACCAACACACAAGCCGCTGCCGCTCCCTCGACTTTAAGTGACAGCAACTACTTTTCCGCTGACGGCTTAGGCTGGGCTCTGGCGCCGACCGAGACAGCGACGTCAACGCTGCATACCAAGGCAAGTCATACAGGGACGGACTGCGGACCAGAGGGTACCGCTAGTAAGCTTATATAAAGTTTTCCTAACCCCCGACTCTAAAGTTATCATTCGGAAGTATGAATCTCTATCCACCTCTATCGCACGGTAAACTAAGCCTGGTGGCTTGGTTTTGGATTCAGATTGAATTTGAGTCCGAGAAGTAGAAATTGCTCCAACCTGAAACTCGCCCTTGAGCTCAGAACTGAAATCAACGCGATTGGAACGCATGTAAGGGCGGACATACTTTCCGTACCTAAACATTACCGGACAGAGATTTCCGTACTAACAAGGACAGGAGTCACTGTTAGCTTCGCAATTCTTGGGCCTAATAATAGCATACAGATAAAAGAATCCGAAATATTCGAAACCAAACCGATCCCAAATGATGTCAGGTCTCGGTAGATAGCCCATTCTTCCAAACCAACTACGAAATGATTGACTTGAGTACGGATCTCTCAATCGGTTTCACTTGATTCTAGTATAAAACCGGACTAAATGAAAAACCTTTGAGAATGATTTTAGCTTATTATTATGAAACTTGAATTGGGATATTACCAACAAGGTCCTAGTCCCACAGTACCAGGCACAGGGTTAGTAAACGTCTACAATGAATCTTCAAAAGAAGCGGAAAGGTGCCAATTTGGAGTCAGGTCAAAGCAGCCGGTTGAAACGCAACTCCATGTTGAGTCTCATATAGAGACTCTACCATCGATGTAGGTATCAACCAATGAGAAGCATAGGGCCTAATGCTTACAAGGCGGCACCGGAACTCCAAACACTATTTTTCCGTGAACCGAACTTCTTTAGAAATAATAGTGAGCCTGAATGTTTCTTCAGTTTTTCTTGAATGTAGATAGAAGTACGCATGTCAAGTTTGTTTCAGATGTGGAAAACATAATAATATCTATCTTTTATGAAAAGATCAATTAGATATGAAGAAAAGGTATTTTAGTTCCAAGCTCAAAAAATTCTAGTTCTTTTAGAATAGGGAATGATTTGAACCTCTTTCTAGTCCCAGTCTCGACTCTAAAATTCAGAACATTTCGCACATAGGTGCCATGGAATCCCCGCTCCGTCCCTGCATTATGCCCAAAATGCGTTGGCTTTCATAATTTTAATGTTGTTTTTAGGAGTCAACAACTGACACAAGCGGCGGGGCCCTGTTATATTTGTCATGTTTATATCACGGAGCACTTGTGGCATTGCATCATCGTGAAAATATTTGAACTGAGATTTCAGTTTGTTTACAGCAGCCACTACTAACTATTTAGATGACGAAAGCGCCGAGGGTGATAAAAAATTATCGCACATAAAAAAGCCTCCCAGAGTGAAAGTGGAATGCAGATGGTAAATCATCTTCAACGAGTCATAAATTTTCAACTAACCCGGCCTTCATTTTAGTTGAAAGATAATTAATTAAGGCGCGATAAGCGCACACATCATGCCTAGATATGTACATATGTATGTGTGTGCGTATGTATGTACACGGTCATTCGTCTTTTACTTAGTTATCTGTAAGAATTTGAGGATTAATTTTTCATACTCAAAAGCAGGACACATTTAGATAAGTCTAGCCGCCGGGTCCCCTGCTTTTGCTGTGTATTTATTTTTATCTCAAATAGGCAAACAACAAACGTTTTTGTGTGAAACAGAAAAACCAGCTTAAGACGGCGGCTCAGTTACAAATGGGGAGACGACATAGACACCGACACCCCGAAGCTAAGCTCTAGTGCCGTCTCTTTCGGGCGCATGCGTGGCAGGCAGGCAGCACAGTGTACTGAGAGGTCGCGTGCGCCTGCAAGCGTGTGTGAGTGTGTGAGTGTCTTGAAAAGGTAACTCTGATTTTGCTGCCCTGTCCCCTCGCCAGTAAGTCTGAGTGCAACTTTACTTTTGACCGACCGCATTTTTTAAGCTTTCTTTTCCACCTGTTTTTTTCTCTGTTGATATTTTTATGAGTCTTACACACAACTACATAGTCAATGGTCTCACTGTATGGGAGTGTGTGTGTGTGTTTGTGTGCAAATACAAACTGGGAGCGGCGGGCAGGTTTCGGTATTCGTATTGATTTTCAATGGTTTTTTGTTGTTCAATTCATTCACTAATTCATACGCTATCTATGAGGCTTTTGCATAGGAATTCGGAGGGTATTCTAATTGACCGCATTTTCCTCATACCGACATACGATATAACTTTGTATATTTATAACATTTGCGTAAACCACATTATGTATGTATATATGGGTATAGATGTATACGTATACACATATCCATATCTCGTTAGCATTTTTAGTTAGATATCATCATCAACTCATCCTCTCACTTTGCGCATTCTTTTTCTAATTAGCACGAATTCGAATTTCGTTGTCACGTTCGCTTCGCCAGCATTTTTGTTCAACTGGTTTCCGATCTCGAAACACGGCGGCACTCACTTTAAGCACTGAATTATTATTTTAATTCAAAAAAAACTATGTGTGTGTGTGTGTACTATAACTGTAATTGGGCTTCCCACAAAACTTCTCTTTTACCTGCTGCTGCTGGCTTTCGTTCTTTCTTTCTTTTTGCTTGATTTTTTTCAATTCTTAAACTGTCCCCTCCAAACGGTGCAACACGGGGGAACTGGTAGCAGGAGGCGGAGTAGGAGCGTATTTCTCTTTTTCTATTATATATGGAAACTAAATGAACAAATAACAATAGAAAACGCACGCGGACGATTCATGTGCGACATGTCAGGCCAGACCCAGAATAAGTACTAACTTGGCTAGCTCTAGCTGCTCTCCATCAGCGTTAGCCCAGAGCTAAGCCTCAGAAAACGAAACAACGACAACCACACAGCCACTTGTTTGCTTGGGCTAAGAGAGCGCCAAGCGAGTTCAACAGACAGACAGAGGGAGAGAGCGAGCGAGCGCCAGAGAGAGAGAGAGAGAGCGGAAGGTGTGAGAGAGCAGGTGAGCGGATGCAATATTGCACTGGAATTTGTATTGTTATTTAAATGAAATATGTTAGAAACTTACATGCTAGTAGAAATCCAAAATACTGCATACAGATACAGTTAATACCTCGTCGATCCTAAGATTTTAGGTTCGAACCAAGGTTCACAGCCTGATTATGCTGGTTTGAACATTTTGCCTCTATTTACGGTGAGCTTCAGCGAACGGTAAAAATGTAAAGTCTGTTGATGAGGACGTCAAGCAATAGACGAATAAAAGGTCTTAACTCATACTCTCATATAAATTTTTGCCCCAATTCCATTTAGATATTGCATTTGTCACTTAAAATTCTTTTCCTCTGTAGGTATTTTATTAGCAAAGCGTCCAAACATATTTGAAGAGTAATCCTTAAAGCTACAACTATAATATCAACTTCACTAGCTCCTGGATTTCTTGCTCGCCTTGGCCAGCTTTGCTTTAAGTGCCTTAACATCCAGTTTACTGTTGGAACTGTCATCGTCCGTTTTTCTTTTACGATTTCCAACCTCCTCTGTGGGTGGCACAAAGTCCTTGTTCCGACGCTCATCCTGCTTTTTGGCCGCCTCGGCCTGTTTGGCCTGGCGCTCTTGCTGCTTCTTGGCCTGCTTTTGTTCCTTGTTGAGGAAATATTCACCGGAGGCGAGTTGCTTGTCAATTTTACTTTCAGGTTGGGCTGGCGGGAATGGTGTGTACTCTTTCTTAGGCTTCTTGGTCTTGGGTTGCTTGCGTTTGCTGATGTTTTTGTTTTTGAATTTGGGCAGGAAGCGTGACCAATCCTCATTGGCCAATTTGGGATCCTTCATCAGCTCTCGCTTAATCATCAGAGCTTTGATGTTGTATATGGGATGAACATTGTTCATGGTCTCCAGGACAATGTCACGCACCTGTTGCAGACCCTTGTACGGCCCCAAAGCGGACACGGTATTACCTTGGACCAGAACATAACAGTCGGTTAGCAGCTCAATGGATTTTAAGGTGGCACCATTCGGACCGATGAGGCGCTGGCGACGCTTGACAAACTTGTCCTTCTTGTGCACCAGATTGCCAATCTTGATGATGTCACATCCAATGTCATCCTGCAGCACCCGCTTGGCCTGCTCGAAGGGGACACTGCGCGCCATCAGCTTAATCATATCCCTGGACTTGATGATGATATAGGGATCCCAGGTCTTGCGCGTGGTCTTCACCACCATGCTGCCCTCGACTAGATCGAGTTCGGCACGTAAATGATGCTCGGCCACACATTGCTCAACCAGAGGCCACACTTCCTTCAGATATTTCTCTCGATATTTGGGAAATAGTGTGGCAAACGAACTCTCCTCCACCATGCCATGTGGATTGTCGTCTGCCTTGAAGATGGGTATTTTCATAGACCAAGCATTCTCCACGGGCTCCGTGCTGATTTTGGTAGTCTCTTCCTGCTCGGAGTCGCTCATTTTTTAAGGTATCTTTTCCAATTTATACAGATTGAGTTGCACGCTTGTTTTGTGCGTAGAACAGCTGCGTGCGAGTTGCCAGATCTATAAGCCGTATTGTGTGACCGTATCTAGAATTACAAAAAAAAACCAAAGTGCCAGATTTAGTGGCGCCAAAATGAGATATTTTTAAAAAGTTAATAAATAGGACTTGAAGATGTGCAAAGTATACATTTTTTTCTCTTTATTTCAAATAATTATAAGGTCACAAAAACAATGAATAAGGTAATCCATGTCGAACTTTTCACTTAAGTGTAAATAGCAATTATGTTATTGTTGGAATAAAAACATGTGTGCTTTATGGTGTTTCCGACTCCATAGAAAATAGTTTAATATATAATTTTTTCAATTTAAAATAATCGAAACATATCGGCAGCGATTGCTGCTATAAAACATAGAAATTTGTAAACATTTTGGTATTCCCTTCATGAATATCATCGAAATGGTTAACGTAAGCTAATTTTGGATGAAGCCAATACTTAATATTCTTAATAAAAAAAACCACAAACCTTCAGAACAAAGGTTCATTCTCTATTTTAACATCACACTCGATCATGGAACTGTCCACGTAGGATTCGGAATTGTTAATGGCAAAAGGACCCGAAGCAGGAGCTGGTGTTAGCTTGGGCAATATGGGGATGCCAGAATCCTGCAAGTCTGTACGTTCCTCTTGCTTAAGAGCCACCAGAATGCGACTGGTTTCCATACGAAACTTGAGATTACCCATATCGGAGAGGGATTTCATGTGCGGCAGCAGGCTGATGAGAAAATTATAGTCAGCATCGTCTTTATTAGGCACCAGCGTGATGGAACCCTCTGTGTCCGCTGGGGAGATTACACCAGGCTCGCCATTGCAGATGGGACCTTCGTACGAGGATGAGGTCTTACGCCGGCGACCACGCTTTGCAGGCGGAGGTCGTGGTAGTAGTGAATGATTTGGCGGTAGTTGCATAGGTGACAATAGCGTAGGTGATAATTCAGCTTCCGATTTATTGGATGAGGTGTTGATCTCAATGCGTTTCTTCAACGACATATCCGAACCCGAATCCTGTCCCACTGACGAGGCGTCCCGCTTGAAAATGTCATCCATTATTTCAAAATCATACGAGTCATCATTATCCAAGTCAATGATAAAGTCCTCCAGATTGGCTGAATCATCAGCTGGACAATCCTGGGCTCTATCGTAATCTTCGGGGGCAAATGGTACTAGACCATCCGGATCGAAGATCTGCCGTAGAAATTCCAGCGAACGAAAATAGCACCAACTGGACGTACCTGAGCGCTTTAGTTGTAGTTTCCTGATTTCAGAGCGGTAGCTATCCCTCAAGCTCTTGAAGCGCTTTTTGCAGGCTGCCACTGCAAAAGGCGGAGGAGGTAGGTATATCTTTAAAACCTGAATGATGCCCAGAGCTACTCACCATCCAGTTGCATTATGGCGGCCACTTCCTGCCATTGTGCCATCCAGCTGTCCTTTCGACAAGCCAAAGATATGTTTGTATCCCAGAGTGCCTGTCGCTTGCTCACCTCGTTAATCAAACGAAAGTTGTCTGACTTCATTCTTCCGTTGTGTGGGCTTCACTCTGCCGGACTTTGTGCCAATTGATTGTTTGGTGTTCTTGCTGTAATAATGCGGTGTTATTAAGGCAAATAACATATATTTTTAACACACACGATCGCCACTCCACATCCATCTACTTCGAAATCCTCGGGGCCATTTTATAAACAATCTACTAAATCGCATGCGGCCACCTTAATCGTATTTGGCCACCCTTTTTTTTAGTCGATTAAAATTATCGGGGCTGGTATCACTAATACATTTGCTCGTGCTTAAATTAATTGCTCGTAAGATTAAGTGAGTATACCAGAATACATATGTCAAGCGATCTTCAATTTGTTATATACATCGATACTCCAATGGGTCTGCCTGCCTTTAGCAGCCCTAGTATAGCTTTCGTCACCTGCGTGTAACGGTTGCTAGAGTACCTCTATTACAGTTATCGACAACACTAGCTGTTTGTTTTGCTTCGTGGAAGTCCTAATATTTTAATCATGGTTTCACCTGATCCTTTGTCTACCACACAGCCTACCACAGACGATGACGATGACTACACCTCGGCCATGTCGCACCTTACCATAGGACAGCAAATTCAACAGCTGTCCAAGCGCTTGCAAAATACCACCGAGGAACTGCATCAGCAGGTGCGGGACAAGCATATGCCTATTTTACAACAGGCTACTCATGCTGGGCGTTTTGATGCTGCTCTTAACACACTGGCCGAGGATGTGCAGCGTGTACGTGCCACTGGGCATCGTCTGAAGAGCCAAGTGGACAATCAATATCAATTGGTCGAAAATCAAACCCAAGTTCTGGGTCGTCTGCATGATGTGGGTCATTTACTACGCTCGGCGGGCACACTGCTCAACCTGACGGCCAAGTTGAAGAATACCAAAGATGTGCTCAGGCAGGCAGAGTTGCATTTCGAGCTGGGTCAACTAATTGAGGATAAGGAATTGAAGGACATTGAGTTTATACAGCAGGAGCGGGCGTATGTGTTGAGCTCAGGACAGAAAATCAGAAATTTAACACAAATGCAATTGGTCACGGGACTACAGGAACGCAACCAGCATCAAGTGGTCAATGCGTTGAAGGTAGTCTAATCAATTAACCTGCCTGCTTACTCCGACTTTACCAATTATGTTGTGTCTTGCAGATCTTTATGAACTTCAATACCCTGGAAAAATCTTTGGACAATCTTCTGACCACTTTCATTACGGACATGGAACAATCTCTTAAAGAATGCTTTGCCGGTAATGATATTTCCGTATTCAACAAATCACCCACACATGGCGTGGCCGTCAAATCGACAGCAAGTCGTGGACCTGGCAAGACACCCCAATTGACCACCACCCAAAATTTTCGTGCCAAATTTTGGAAATCTTTGCATTGGCTGCTTTATGATGAGCTCTACGAGAGCTGTACGCAAATAAAACTGTTGAAATCGTCGCTGGAGCAGATCAATCAATTTGGTTATACCTCCGAGTCCTCGGATCAGTGTATACCACAACGTTTTTGGCAAAAAGTGCAGCAGCTGCTTAGAAAGTCCTTTGATGAATGCAGTCAGCATGTTAATCAAACCCTGCAAGAAGGCCTCTCCAAGCTGTTGACCTCGGCACGTGGCTTGGAGCAGCGCTTGAATGGCGAATTCCAATTTGATAACGAACTCTTTGCCCCTCTGGAGGTGGGCTATGTGAGCAAGTGTGCGGGCAATATGAAAGCTTGCCTTGCCGGAGTGGATTTACCTGGCAACGAGACTGTGGACAATTTTATTCGTGTGGCCTCCACAGAGCTAAGTGCTGCCTTGATCGATTCACGTCTTACCAATGCCATAGCCAACGTTTTTATAGCCTGTGGCAAGGAACTGTGTACCAAACTGGAGGCACAAATCAAATTGGGTGCCGATTCCAAGCAGGTGGTGGATCTGCCCAATCTGCAACAGCAACAGAATACGCAGTTGGCCAATGTTTTGTATTACTACAAGGATTCAGTGCGACGCATGTTGGGCGATTTGCAAGTGCAGTTTGAGAAGTCACCAGTCGGGGAGGCTAGAGAGAATATCAGACGTTCGCTGGAGCAGGCGGATTTGTTGATTGGCACAATATTGCAACAGATCATGGAATCGATTATTACCACAATTAGCATTATAATCTTAAGTATGCATCGAGAACCAGGTTTGAATACCGAAAGGTTGTCCACATCAGGACCTTCTATGTACATGAAGGAACTGCAGGTGGGTTAATGCTGCTTTCATTCAAGTTAATTTCAAATTAAGAATTTCCATTTCCTCTTAGGAATTCATCAGTCGTTCCTGGTCGCATCACATTGAGCTGTTTGATGACAAACAGATGACCACCAAATGTGGTCATGAGCTAGCCAAACGTTGCCTTGAACTCTTTCTGCATAACCTCTGTATACTACGTCCCTTGAGTGTGGCTGGTAGACAGCGTTTAAAACAAGATTGCCAGCACATGGAGCAGGCTTTGAGGCCACTCTGCTCAAATTTGGCTGAACTGGGCAAACCCTCACGTCTACTGCGTGCCATGTCCTTGCTGATAGTCCAAACTCCACAGGAATTGATAAAGCAAACGATTGGCGAGGACTCGCTGGTGCCCAGTTATATTGTGTTGCTTCTACTGTTTGGTCATGCCGGAGCCGAACTGCAATCACCGCATACCACAGCAAATTGGTCAAATGAACGTCTTATTGAGTGGTTAGATGGACATACGGCGGAAAGGGAAAAATTGGAACTAATATCAGGAGCCTTGCAAAGATATCGTGACAATGCACGTCGCAAGAATATCCAACAATACGATGAAGTGTATCCCATGATGGTTGATTATTTTGAACAGGCCTTAAAGGCAATTGCTTAACTTATAACCGGTATGATAAATAAAAACATAATAGCACAGCTCAGCTGAGTTTTCGTCTGAGTTTCGCCACCGTGTAATCAGCTAAGCTTATTCACCTGTGCTAGCGTTGCCACTTCCACTTTTCACACAATCGATATACATTGTTATCGATCTTCAGCTAGCTGAATCAGGGGAGTGCATCGCTCAGTCCGCCTGTCCCTTGCAGCCCGCACCGTTATTTCACTCAACACACAACGCAATTCGTTTACCGTTGCTCGTCGCAGCCCGACCGCAGTTAGCTGAGTTGCTCAGCTGAGTTTTTTGACGAAAGCTCAGCAGATAGCTCAAATCATGTAAATAGAGCTATACTTACTGTGATTGCAGTAGGATATTTTTTTAGAAAATTAGGTATTAGTATTGGACACAATCAAATAAATTGAGTACTTTTCTAGTTGTGTTTTGTAAATTAACTTTTTATTGAATTCTGAAAATATTTTCGCAATATTTGTGTTTAGGTTATTTTGTTTTGAGTTTTGTAGCGTTTTTCTTAGTACAATTGTTGGATATATGTTAAAAATAAACACTATTTATGCATTTTGGTTTTATATTGTGAGAATAGAGACAATTTTCTTGAACATGTGTTTTGTAAAAATTGATTTTTATCGATTTTAAATTCATTTGATGGATTTTTATAAATATTGCAAAAATGTTCTTTTAAAGTTTCGGTTAAGTTTTATATAAGTTAGGCATTTTTATATAGTTAAAATGTTATTCAAGAAGAGACACAACTTGATGAGGAAATGTGGAAGAATGCCATAACTTCAGGAAAAGAATTATAAGCGAAAATGTTTGTGGCATGGCATGTAGTGTTTTGGCTGAAAATATACCAAAAGGGAGAAAAGTTAGTGGGGAAATGGGTATCAATACTTACCAAATTGAAGGTTGATGATATATGTAGCTGTGTTCTCATCTGGTAGCTCTTTTCATCTTGTTGTTGTTAAGGACTAGGATAAATTCTACTTTTTTTTTAGCCTAGTATCTGTTGTTATAACGTCGATTTCTGTAGCCTCCGCCGCCTCCTCGTTGCCTTGACCTATTGCCATAACTTTGATTGACTTTATTTGAATATTTGCCAGAGGGCGGCGAATAAAATTTCTGTTCATTGGAAGGACGCTGTTTCTTTTCCTGATCTTGTTCCTTTTCCTTGCCATTGGCTTCGACTTTGTCGCCGAATGTGATGGGGGCATGGCGTTTGCCCAGCTTGCTCTAAAATGGATTTATCAGTATTCACAACATTCAAAATTAATTTGGCAATAGAATTTACATTTTTGGGTGAAATCCACGATAGTAAAATATCATGTTTAAAGATGGGTGGTGAATGGAAAAGATCACGTATCAAGATATTTATATTTGAAGTCGTCTTCAAAGCGGTTTGCTTTAATTGGTTCTCCTCCGTCTTCAGCTCCTCCGCAGATTTTCCCTTAAGCGATTCCTCCAGTTTTTTGATGTAACTAAATGGAATGTTGAAAGAAATGAGTACAAATTTGTTTACATTTTGATATTATAACCTACCCCTGTGTACCCCTTGCCAAATATTGCAATCTAGCACGAAAATCTTTCAACTTTTCCGCATCTTCCACAAAGCTTAAATTTGTAGGATGTTTTTTACCCAAAGTGTGCAGAGCATAAAGCAAACATTCGGCGTGTGAAAACTCAAATGAGGGCGGTGTTGAATCGCCTAAATCATCGTCACTCAGTTTGGGCAAGGGCATGTACTCCTGAAAACAACAAACAATGTCAGATTTTGAGTGAATGAGCTATGGGTTTTACTCACCAATAATACATTGTAGACTGTATTTATCCGTTCGCTGGCATTCTCCAATTTGTCCGTATTAGTTATCATCTCTGCAAATACTTTTAGCAGGCGCAATTGTATTTGATCTTGTGAGACTGCCGTGGCAATCATATTCCAGGTATTAATGGGCAGCAGCTTGTCACAAACATAGATGACAAATGCCGTCGATTTAATCGTTTTCTATAAATAAAACGGAAACAGATTAGGTTTTATATTCATAAAATTGGTCAGTTGAGTTAACTTACCGAAAAGTAAGGTGCTGCTGCCGTGGCACATTGCAGAAATCTCTCCACAATCTCGTCATCCACAGCAATACTGTCTGCATCCGTTGTATTCAGTTCTGCCTGTTCCGTGGCCAGTTTAACCAGCTCCGCATGTCCTGTTATGGTATTACCCAGCTTAGTGGCTCCCAAGATCGTCATACACAAATGAAATTCATCCGCTGTTACATCCTGCAATGCCTTCTTGATCTCCTCCACAATATAATCTTCAATTTCCTTGGTAATAATATTAGGACCCATGGTCAATAGTTTGGTGGCAATAAATTTGAAGCAACGCTCTCGCGTGGGCTCATCACCCGTGGTGATTTGTTGGAACAATCCTGTGACGGCACTCTTGGTGTCCAGCTTGATTATGCTCAATAATGAATTATTGACCTGCTGCAGCTCTGTGGGATCATCCAAAATCAAGAGTTGAGCCAAAGTATCCCCGACTCGAGTGGTGGCCTCAGCATTGCCCTGGCACAGCTTCGGCAAGTCCTTAATGGCTTGGCGACGTATCTAGAACAAACATCAAATGAGTATCTTATCTTAGCGAGGAACTCCCTACACCTTACCTGTGTGTCATCATCTTCGCACAAATCAAACTGAGCATCTATAGCCGTATCTGCCAAATCCGGAAAATGTTTGAAAAAGTTACCAATGAACTGAGAGGCCAAACGCTTTTCCTTGGAGGTGCCTTTTACTGCTTTTAGTATTTCCTTATACTCATCCACATGCTTTTAAAAAGATTAAAACATTTAATAAAATTTAGGTGGGACCTTTCTTGGGCCGGCGTGGGTGTCGTGTCTCTCTTGCTCACATTATTCACCGTTCGTTTTTTTTTCTAATGGCGGCCTGGCCTGCACTTACCTCGGAAATTTTATCTCCCGCTTCAGACAATATCTCGTAGCATTTGTAAAGTCGTTCTATGTTGTCCATGGTTTTTAACCTAATATTTAATCGACTGCCAGATTTATGGTTATATTTCAATCACAAATTTTTCTTCCGATACCGACAGCTTCTCATGCAAAAACAAAATGGTGTGTCTAGGCGCAGTGAGACCGTCTCAACGGAAAATACCAAAATCAAGTTCCGAACTAGTTCAGTTGAGTTCACAAGACCGGTTCGGTACGGAGTGGGAAACGATTCAGTTTAAAATACTTTAGTCGATATTTTAAGATTTACTTACACCTTTTTACTTGCCCCTCCTAGTACCAGGTTTGCAATTTATTAGCAGGAATTTGACAGTCTTTAGAGTCTTACAATTTGTTTTTATTCATCAGAGGAACTCTACAAGTAATTTAATGTATTTAAACTTTCCCTACCAATTTTGCAGTTGTCGGCATCAAAGCGTTTTACTAAATTATATTTTATATATTTATTATCATTAATAAAAATATATTTGTATGTATGTGTGTGTTTATATATGTGTAATAGAAGCCTTTTTTTTAACTTTAAACAAACAATAATAACTATTGATTTCTTGTTTGTTTCAGCTTAAGAATCCAAGTGTTTGTAAATCTTCTTGTTTTTTTTGTTTTGTTGTGTTTGTGTGGCTGAAATCTGAAATCACTCTAAGGCTACGACACTCAACTAGATCCTGGGTGGGGGTTGATTGCCCGGTTGGGGTTGACCTCCAGCTCCATCAGTGCCACCACCTGGTTGTTGTTGAGCACCCACCAATTGGCTGGCAAAGCTCTGGAACAGTTGCAGCATGTCATTGGGCATGGCCGGGATCTGAGGGGGTGCGCCACCCCCGCCGCCGACGCCAGCAGCAGCAGCAGCTGGTCCGCCCGGTCCACCCATATTGGCAAACAACTGTCCAATGGTTTGCATGACCATGGGATTCTGTGTCATCGATTGCAATTGCTCCAAATCGATTTCGGCGCTGCTAAACAGATTCCTCACAGTGGGGTTGGCCAGCATGGCATTCAAGCCGTCCCTTAGATGCGACAGCTGTGGCGGCTGATTGCGAGCGTTGCGCGCCACCTCCAGATTGTTACGGTAGTCGGTGTTCTCAGGTTCCAGTTCAATGGCCTTGACATAAGCCTGCTCGGCCTCATTGAATTTACCCAGATTGGAGTAGGCCACCCCCAGGCGGCAATATGCCTTGCTGTAGTTGTTGTTGTACAGTAGGGCCGATTTGCAATCGGTTACCGCCCGCTCATTGTCACCCAGGCGAATGTGGGCGGCCGCACGATTGCAATAGAAGATGGGATTCTTGGGATCAAAGGTGATGGCCCGATTATATTGCAGAAGCGCCTCGCTGTATTTGCCATCCTTCATTAGCCGATTGCCCTCATTCTTAATGGATTCGGCAAGGGCCAGGGATTCCGGGTTGCGTTCAATGTACAAAGATTGGAAGAGCTCGAACATGTCGATATTCTTGGTATTCACCGCACCAGAAACCGCAGAGCCCGAAGCTCCATCTGCACCGGGGGCTGTGCCTGTGGTGCTCTGTGATGTGGCCTGGGCCATATTCGAAGACGATTCTTGCTGTTCTGGCTCCTCCTCACCCACGTCGAAAGCCGCCTGCAAACATTGTATGGCCACCTCAATGGATTCACTTTGATCCGGTGACATCACATCCACCTGCTTCTTCAAGTAGTCTATGAAGGAGCGCACAAAACTCTGCTGCACTTTGTCCGGCATGTCTATATTTTTCCACCGGGTTTATCTTTAAAATTCGTACAAATTCGTAAAAAGTGAAATACTTATGTGGCTCATGCGACTTGATTTCTAGAGATGAGACAATTGTGCAGGGTTGCTACGTTTCTTGAATGTTTAAATTAAATTGAAATGGAACTGTAAATGAAAGCAGTAACAGCGGCTGCCTATCGATGTGCTATCGTTTTGTTGGGACATGCAGTTAATTTATTAAAAGTTTTTTTTCTATAAATTTATAATTTATCTCGTTTAAAGTTCTCAATCCATTTTACCTGGCGAAAAAAGCTTTTTTAGTTCTGAGTGAATCAAGTAATATATAGATAGGCCAAATGAATATCTTACAGAATATACAATACGATATATGGAGTATTTTTGCATTAATAATTCAAATGTCATGTTTTGAGTTACGACAGTGTTTAAATAAGTGAGCGATATGTATTTATGAAAGATTCAGCTGTTATTCAAATGTTACTTTGGAACTTACCAAGCGATTATTTCTGAGTATTGGGACATACTTATCGACAGGCAACGCTGCTGATTAAGGCGGAAAACTTGTTTTCATTTGTCTTGGGCCAAAGTTTTTGTTCAATGAAAGCTCTTTTTTTTTGGCAGCATGCAACAACACACAGAGAGGCTTTTCAGTTAAACTCTTTCTGGCCCTGCTGGCGGTTGTTTTTCGTCGTGGTTGGTTTTTTGGGCGTCAGTTTTGTTCGTGAAATTGTAGATTCCAACTTGTTGTTGGCTGTTTGTGGCGTGGCAGCGTGTGCGTGTGTATGTTGTGTATATGCATATGTCTAAAAATCAAAACAAAATATGATAATTGATATTTAAATTGTAAGACCAAAACATATGTGTTGAGTTATTGCCAAAATATATTGGAAATGTGCTAGATGCGTATTTCCTTGCCAAGTTACATATTTGGCCTTCAACATTGACTTGAATCTGGGATATTGTCTTGGGAGTTGGAGTTAGTCGGCGCCAATTTAAGCACAATGGTGCGCTGGAGTGCACGCTCGCGTCGGGCGCGGCAGGACAAAGTTGAACTGCTGGCCAGCAATAATAAAGTGAACGCGGGCGAGGATGACACATCCGATAACGGTAAGAACATGAAATGTAACGGAACTTTTAACTTTTTGTGTTTGATATAAGAAATGAAATTGAAAACATTTTTTAGTTGGGACTTTAACCCATGTGTGGGAATGGGGTCAAAATGAAATATCTTAAAATGTATGTGAGGGTTGGGCTGGATCAATAAGTTAGCCTTGAACGGAAGATGTTCTTAATTTGTAAGTCCCTGTAGAGGGTATTCTAATTTGTATAATGTTTGAAGCGTAGAGAAGAAAGGGGTTAAACCGGTTTTGAACCGAAATTTATAGCTGATCTGGTCGTTTTTTTTTTATTTAAATTGTCATTATTGTGGCTCGAATCAAAATCTCCTTCGCCCATAAATCTAGATATGAATGAGATATCAATATTTTAGGCAAAATATGTATGATAATATAACAGCAAATTGTAAATATTAGTGTGTCTTTTAACTCGTCAATGAACTGAGCCGAACCGAACCGTTTTGCTTTGTGTTTTTCGGTTCGGATCAGTGTATTTGTAAAGACACCGGTTGGTATTGCGATTAGGCTTATCAGCTGGACGTTTTCGAATCACAGGCTTAAAAATTAAACAATTCCGTTGTTCCCCTTTCTAAAGAGTAAAAAGGGGTTAGGATACACTTTAAGTTGAGGTAAAAATGTCATTAAATAGTTCATTATGTCATTCATGATGTTGAGAATCAGATGATCTGAAAAGCTTCCATCAGGCTGAGATCAAATTCCAAAACGGCCCCACTTATCCATGATGTATTCTAATCATTTTATTTAAAATTGGTTCTGTTTTTTTGAATTGCAGTCTTTGGGGGATATAGAATTGACTTCAGTGGGGCTCAAACATCAAAACAAATAAAGTAAATAGTTCTGAAGCAACAAAAACCTCAAGAAATAGAAAGAAAAATACGGTTTATGGGCAATGTCTGGTTATGGCTGTTTGTTGCACAAGCAACTATTTGTTGTCAACAACAAAATCTACGCTGAGGAGATCGTCTACTTATATGTTGTTGCGCTGTGATTCGTAAGATAACAGAGAATCTAGTCAGCATGTTGTGAATTCATAGCAGTAAGATCTAATGTTTCAATCATTCGCTTAAGAAAACGAGTTCTTGATTTCTGCTTATGGATATTTTAGAGTCTGCAACATAAGGGTTAAGACAGCGACACGGTCCATGGAACGCCTTACTTATTCGTGCGGTTTTTGTATAATATTTCTAACTTGATTTCTACTTCAACATTCATTTTTCAGCTGCCTATCGCAATTCTGCAGATCTCTCCGATACCGATGAAATCTTCCTAAAAGGACTCTTACTTAGCAATCCCTCAACGCCCCACAAGGAGCTTCTGGTATGTAGTTTAGTGCCTTACACACACACACACACAGAAAACAGTTCTCATTTCTGACCCAGTTTAACCAAGTGCCCCGCCAGCATCTGTTCAATAAGAATAAAAAAAACTACTTATACGTTTTTCACATTTTCCACAGTCACACACTTACACGCGCACACAGGCACAATCTTTGTTTACTTTGCATGCTGATTTTCCCAACAACGACCGAAAATGTTGTGTGCTTACGCTTTTCTTTATTACATCATTTTGCTGCATCGAGTCTGGAAACCATTGGCAAATCATTTGCCATTGATTTTTCTGGGCCATTTAATGGTGGTGAATGATTTAGAAGTCTGCGGCCGGCTTGAGGTCTAGTCCAATCATTTTAGCTTCTTTTGTTCTCTTATTAAGTGGCAAGTACTTGGCCTACGGTACACAAGCCTTTTTTATGTTTGGTTTTTATGGCACAATTAACACTACACAGTTTGGTTTTGTCTTCTCACTAAACTTGGCCTCATTGTCAATGTTATGCAGATGAGCAGATATGTCCAATCATCGTTATATCATCATAATGTGACCAGTGGACACGCCTGACCCTAATAAAAGAAAACATTGATTTTCCTTTCACCACCCAAAGGAAGGAAACCATTCACAAATTGTTATGAAAAAATCTACATAAAACTCCACGGCTTAATCAAATAATAAATATTTTTGTTTTTTATGCGGCAAACACGCGAATCGCCAAGTAAAACAATAGAAAAACTGTTAAAGCTCGTATGGTGGAAGTTTGAATGCTCTTAAGAAAGAAAAAACACATCATTGCATAATGCAATAAGGAAAACTAGTTTTCCCACTTGTTTAGGGAAACTTACAAAAAATTTTAGCTGTAAAACTCGCGGGCTTGAATGGTCGGATATTTGGAAAGCTTCAGGTGCAAAACCTTGGTGCATCCCAGGATTAACTCAGCTTTAACTGAAAAGCCATTAATGTGTTCGATGTTCAACGGAATATTAAGAAAAAAAAAGTATAGAAAATACTTTTAAACAGACAAAACAAGCTGAAAGGTGCAAATAGTCTGACAAACTAAGACCTCTGTCGATCGTTTGTAAAGTACAGGGTTGCCCATATTCGACGGACCCATGTTTTTTTTTAAAAAATCAAAGAAAAAAATAAAAATTTGGCGGTTGGCAATCTTAATCATTTAATTTGTTCCAAGTAGATTGGTTTACATCAATTTTTGAATATGATATCTCTCAAATGGCCGCCTCTGGCGTTGATGGCGTATTGTGCCCTTTTTGCAGCATTTCCCATCGTTTTCGCCAACATTTCGGCCGGAATAGCGGCTATTTCTTCACGAATGTTGTCCTTGAGCTCTTCTACGGTCCTTGGCTTGTTAACGTAAGCCTTTGACTTCAAATATCCCCACAAGAAGAAGTCAGGCGGCGTCAAATCGGGCGAACGCGGTGGCCAGTCCAAATCACCACTTTTCGACATCAAACGGCCAGGAAACAATTTCTTCAGAAAATCTATTGTTATGCGACTTGTGTGCGGTGGAGCGCCGTCTTGTTGAAACCAGAACTGCCTCATACGCTTTCGACGAATAATTGGCATCACAAAATAGGTCATCATGTCGCGATAACGCTCCTGGTTGATGGTAACAGCATGGCCATTTTCATTTTGGAAGAAAAACGGCCCTATGACCGTTTTCGCACTAACGCCGCACCAAACTGTGACTTTTTCGTCATGAAGAGGCACTTCTTGAATCTTCTGAGGATTTTCAGTGGCGTTCAGTTTCGTATAAACGCTTAATGGTGTTCTTAGAAGGCGCACTTTTCACATTTTTTAATTTTTTAAAAGCACGTTGAGTTTTCACAATTGACTTGTTCTGTTGAATGTAAATTTCAACTATTTCAGAGCGCTCGCGTGGCGTGTATTGTTCCATGGTAAAAATCTGCTTGGACTGACGCTTCAAACGCGGTATGTCATTAAGCGATCTGACATCTCTGTCAAAAGTTATGGCGTTGCCAGATGGGTCCGTCGAATATGGGCAACCCTGTATAAAAACAAGGATTAAAATTTTATTTTAAGAATTGTATAGTAAAACTTCTCTTAACTTTATTGAACAACAAAATCGATAAATTTCGGATGTTTATAGCTTTGTTTCGGGGCAGGTTCGGGTCCATTTATTTTCCGGTACAGTTCACAGCTAAAATTGTAGTTTCGTGCTCGAATCTGTTGGGGTCAGAACCGACTTTTGCAGTTGTATTTGACAATAAACGGGTACCTAGCCCAATATATAGCCCCCTATTTGTTCTATGTGGGGATCGCCGCTCACGTTAGCCTTTAGCTTGGCGGGTGCATCGCTCTGTTACCGAAGGTTACCAACGGTGAGTTGTGAACCATAGGAGAGTTCCTGCCTGGGGTGTGGTTGTGTGCTAATTAGACTTTTTTTGTATATAGAAGAGTTGATGGTAGTTCAATATGATTTTAATGGGCCGAACACGAAGCTCTTTTCGGAAATGGTCCATCTAGATTTATAGCAGCAGGGGGCCGACAAAAATTTGGCAATTCACACCAAACGCTTACCGAAGTCCTTGTAAGGGAGAGACAGATAGATTCGTGGGAAACCCTGACCTACACTATGGTCAATATCGATCTTAGCTTTAAAATGTATTATACTAAACCTTTCTTCGATTTTCCAAAGCGAAGATATAACATTTTAGGTATATGTATTCAAATGAGTCCCAAAACGCATCCTTGCTGTAACCTGGACTCAAATATTTTTGTTCAATGAGTTTTAAGCATTGTTGTGGAGAGCAAGTATGCTAAAGATGTATCAAGCACTACATTAATAGCTCGTTTCTCTCACCATTACTATGAATGCTGAAAAACTTTTGTAGTTCTACCGACACAACGGTTCAGTTTACGGGAACTTCTTTTCGGTTTGGTATCGGCTAAGAATCGTTTTGGATCCTTGGTTTCTACGTAATGTGATAAATTAAGCTGGATTACACATGAAATACAAAAAAGAAGCTCTTTCTACGTAATGTGATAAATTAAGCTGGATTACACATGAAATACAAAAAAGATTGCATGTAAAGCTTTAAAGTTGGCAATTTTTATACCGAAAAAGAGCTTGAATTTAGTGTGGACAAATAAATATTAGTAATACCCAACTGGTTCCTTATAAAAACTGCTGGACTGAACCAAAAAACCACATAAGTTGGGAGCTGTTATCACAAATATTGACTGAAATGCCTTTTTAAAAATTATTTTGAACCTTTTTCACAAAGGGAGCGAGATTTAAAGTCAAGGAGGGACAAAACAATATGAGGTTTCAAACATATCCTGCAATTGTCAACTGCCCATTAAATATACCTGACTTTAGTATTTATTCCTTTAAAGTTTAAGACTCAGCTGTTTTAGAGATTTTTAAGTGGTTTACTAGAGATTTTGATGTTTCGTTTTCGTGGATTTTTCCAAACTTCTTGTACTTTTTGCTTCTTTTTGGTAATCAGAACCAGAAATATGCCACCCTAAATTTAGGTATACCTCAAGCTTGTGAGATCCAATTAGGTGGGGAAATTCAAATCTAAAAATCAAATTCTAGGTTAAAGTTAATTTTAGGCTTATAAAATCTCCAAATTAGTTATTTATAATAAAATTATACAAAAACAAATCAATTATCTAAATTGTAATGTAATCTAAACGGTCTAAATTCAATCTCGAACTTGCCATTTTTCTGTTCTTAAATGACAAGTCCCGTTACCCAATTTGTACAATTTCACTCAAGAGTATTTAAAACCAAAAAATAATCGTAAAGCCAAAGAAATAATCAAAAGCGACACATCGCGTGACGCAGATAATTAGAATTCGTATACCAAACATTTGCCTAGGCCAAGAGTAGTGAAGTATAAGGTAAGTAGGCAGTAAAATGATTGAGGCTTGCGGTGGTGTGTGTTGAGAAAGGCAGTGAAAGTAATTAAATTTACAAGTCACGAGATCAGAAAATATGCAATTGTCAAACTCCACACCCTTTTAACTCTATGTAGATTACTTTAAAAGCCCAAAAGCAGCATATAACCGGTTTCTATTTTTGAAAACGTTTTTCAATGTAAATAACACATATTTTAGTGTGTATGTGTGTGTGTGTGTGTTTTTGTGTACCAGTGTTAATTATGACTTTATGTTACCTGGTCCAAGACGACGCGACGATGCACACCAAAAAAAGCTCATAAGTTGTTGGCCTACTAATGCACAAAAGCTTATGAGAGCGCTAGCAAACCCAAGTCACTGCTAAGTTAACAGTTGAGTTTACAGCGGCAGCGTACAGTTGTAATAAGCTCGGTCAAGCTTGCTAACAGCTAGCGAGAGAGTTAGCCCTCGCTCTGGCTTTGTGAAACTGGTGTGAGTCAGTTACTTGCGAGCAGTCAAAAGGTGAGGTTGTCTTATTGGAACGTGTGCGGGCGTTCCGTTGAGTGAGCACACACATCGTGTCTGTGTGTGTGTGTTGGAGTGTTAGTATGGCCTAAACGGGGCGGCATATGCAACAGTTAGTCGACTCTCGCTCTCAGCAAACAAAACGCGGCTTCAAGTCGAAACAAAAAAAGTGGAAACTAATATTTCTGTGTAACAAATCAAAAAACCTAACTGGAACAAGTGTGCTTTATGTATATTACCTTGGTTACTCCAACAAAACAACACATCTAAAAAAAAAACAACAACAAATGGAAAAAGCTTTTCTTAGCCAAGTTTATTGATGACGTAGTCTTCGTCCCCCCTCGAGTCAAGAATCGTTTAATTGTGTAACCTGGCCAACAACTGTCTTAACTGTGTTTTGGCATTTCCAAAAAGTGTGTTGCATGCTCAAACACTCACACACACGCACAGCACGAAGCGACAAGCCCTCGCTCTCCCGCTCTCAGATACACCTTTCGCTCGCTGCTTGGCTTAAAACGCTCGCGCGTTTTGGGAGTGGCTCCCCGAAAAAAAAGAAAAAAATATATAAAATTTGGATTGTCTTTAAAAAGCTAACAAGTTGCTGAAATATTTGTATATTTTGAAAAGACAACTATCAACATTTTTGTGTTGGTTAACTTATATTTTGAGGTTAACTTAAAATAACTCACTTTTTGTGGTATGCTCAACCTTCGCACATATTTAAACAATTTTTCGTAGCTTTCTTGTGTTTGTTTTTAATAACAATTTGCTTAATTAGTTATTACGTGTTAAGACAATTTGTTGTTTTGAAATGTTTCTATTGTCTCTGGGTAGGTGAAAGCCCTTTTAAGCCCCAGCGGGTGTATCAATAACAATTGTACGTGTGCGTGAGGAGGGTGGGGATTGTCTGTCTGGTGTATCTGTGTGGGGCTTCCTTCTTTTCACACGGAAGAAGAGCTTAGACCAGAATCGAAGCTGAAACCTGATATACTCGTGATGAGTGTAAATAAATAAACAATCGCCCCAGCGACAAATTTTTAAAATACATGCAGCAAACTTTGTACAAACGTCTGCAGATGAGTAAATAAACAAAAGTCTGTTCTTTTTTTTTTAACTCTGGCTCCCTTTTCAAACCGTGCTTAGAAGGGATTTGCAAGGTGATACATCTTCAACAAGTTTTACAAAAACGTCCTGCTGGAAGGAAAGAGGTGTAGAGGAGGCAAGCCACACCACTACCCTTCCTTCCCACAAAAGAAAATCTGTTCAAAAACTACATGAATTTTGCTTAACGGTGTAAATCCTGTCTTAAACTGTTAACGACCTTGCTCGTAGAGTAAAAAGGATTTTCTAATGTCGTGCGAATGTATGTAACAGGCAGAAGGTTGCCTCTGCGACCCCATAAAGATTAGCATCAACAGCCGGTTCGTTAAAGCCCTATCCAACTGAGCGCCTGTCTGTACGAACATCTAGATCTCAGAGACTGAAAGAGCTTCAGTTTCAACCGATAACACCAAATTTCACTCAAGGCTCCGGTCTCGACATTCTTCCTTACAAGAAATTCCAAATATTTTCGACAACGTTTTAAGATGTTCGCCCCATCTACTGATCGATATTTAAACCAAACCTTTAACCGAACCTGAAAATACAAAAGCTGAACCTGTTCCAAACCTAAAATTTCGGAACGCTTGAACAAAGATAATAGAAAATTTGACCTACTGCCTAACGACTTCTTTTGTTATCTGGTTGGTTTTGGGCGACTGAGTCTTAAAATCGATAGCCCATGCCCATTGCTGCCCTGACCAATATCGATAATTTCTCTACACTTGGCTCAATTTGCTCAGAGCTGAACGAAAATATCCGCATCAAGCTGTTATCATAAGACTCAGACTTTTTCTCAGAGATTCAAAAACTACCCAGAGGCGCAAAAGCCTATTACAAGATCGATCTTTAACACTTTGAAGGCTGGCAGCCCTCAAAAATCAATTAAGCTTGGCCGTGTTCGTGGGCCTTGTAACTTCCAAACAGAGTTCAATCTAATCGGAAAAGTGGGTGTATAATAGATTACAACTCAATGTACCATTTGAGAAAATGTTAGCAAGGAAGTATGCGTTTAGTTCACAAGACGATACATAATTTGGAAATTTGTTTGCCTGTTTATTTTGTACCTGTCTTTTTTGTGAGCAGACAGCACAGAAAATATTGTTGATCATATTTGTCGAGCGCTTAGTCAAACTTGTGGAGTCAAAATAGCATAATCTAACCTTTTATGATATTTTTCCAAAAATGTTGCTTTCAGGAAAGAGGTGTAAACCTCTGTCTCATGGTTTGCCTTTTGTACAAAAGCTAAGCTAGCCATGAATCGAATCGATTCTGATATCTTTTTCAATAGCTATACATATTTTACGATGCTTTCGAGGTACTCGCTTGAGCAAAGCTGTTTGGAAGGTTTTTCCCCTTTCGTGGAACTTTCAAAACCTGATCGAAAAAGATTTTTTGTGTACACTCTTTTGGAGAAGATGATTGGAAAACTTTAAAACTCTCTAATCCCACTGTTAGAGTGTCATCTCAGACAACTTAAATTTGCCTCACTTTTGATGGCTCTCTCCCCTCTCAACCCCTCACAGAAACAGCTCATGTTAAGCTAATGCCAATCATCTGCAATTCTTTCCCAGCTGCTTTGTTGAATTTGTCATCAGAAATAGAACGAAAACTTCTTCCATCGCATAAATATTGCATGAGTGTTGTCTTCTGCATCATCATCCATGTGGGCGGAAATTGCAGGGCAAAATAATAAACACAGACATGGCACGAGGAGGGGGATCTGGAATCAAGCAGGCGCCAACGCCATCGTCATCGCAGACGACGATGAAAGTAAATGAAATTCAGCAAACAAAAGGAAAACAACGCCAAGCCGGAAGGCAGCAATTACGGGCAAATGCAATTAAAGCACAAAAATTCACTTTTCAGAAAGAAAACAAATTTTAAAAGGGTTAGAGCGGTGACCCAAATTTCTGGCTCAAGAACATCCCAATTTTTGACCTAAGACTTGAAGAATGTTGTGGTCGCAGTCACCAGAGTTCACAGGGGTTAAATGAGAGCTGCCCGAAAAAGCTTTTGGACCAATTAATGGGACACACTCAATTAAGCTGACAAAAGAGCTGGAGCAGAAATGAGATGCGATGAGTTGACTTGACCTAGGGCAGGCACACGCCCCAGACGGAAAACCATAATAGCAATAATTAGATCTACATGTGTCGTTCATTCTTTTTTGCAGCTAAATTCAACCGAGCCACAGCCAGTGCCAGCATTTCTGCCCGCTCATCTGAATAATAAACCGATCTGTGACGATATAATACGCAAGTTCTCACCCTCAAGACGTTTGGAGTCGCGAGAGTTAGCCAAACTTTTGGCCCAACCTCATTTTCGTGTGAGTAATAAAAACTACAAAAATCAATTTTATAAACTCCTCTCTCTCGCTCTCTTTACTTTTCCAGGCCCTGTTGCGCGCCCACGATGAGATAGGACATCTGTACGAGCAACGTTTCAAGGCAGCTGGCGGTTCTCTAACCAAACTCGAGGTCACATCCCAACGTCAATCTGGTGGCTATCTCTATACGGAGGATATTCTAAATAGCAAAATGCCTGTGGAAACCATCAAAATGGTTGGTCTTCGACGGGATCCCAAACAACCATTGGGCTTGACCGTTGAAATGGATGAATACAAGCAATTGGTGGTGGCACGCATCCTGGCTGGTGGTGTAATTGATAAACAAAGTATGCTGCATGTGGGTGATGTTATACTGGAGGTGAATGGCACACCAGTTCGTACACCGGATGAGCTGCAAGTGGAAGTGTCGCGAGCCAAGGAGAATTTGACCATGAAGATTGGCCCCAATGTGGATGAGGAGATCAAGAGTGGTCGATATACGGTCAGTGGTGGTCAGGTAAAACAGAATGGCATCACAAATCTTGAATCGGGCAAGAAGTTAACGGTAAGTTGTGTCTATGTGTGTATAAGTTGACGTTAGTTCTAAGAAATGCGAAAGATTTTGCTCGCTTTTTTGCATGAATTTTGAGTAGCTGCTACTGGGGAATACGAAAATCTACTGAGAAGCACCAGCCTCAGTTGACACATATTTTTTTACGTAGTCCAACACTTATAGGCTATTTACACTAGGAGTGCGTTTATAGCAGAGATGGGCGCGTCGCGACGTTCCGATGCACGCGCTGCCTCGTGTGCATAGGGCCTCTGCCGCGGCCGACTGCACAAAATCACACGTACGCTATAAGCATTGCTTGTATGCATGCTTGTATGCGTGTGAAAAGTGTGACGATATGTGTGCATGCCCATCTCTGGTTTATAGCCAAAATTCAGATTTTTTTGTATGGGAAAAAAGCTGATTGTTAGCTATTAACGCATAACGCACTCCTAGTGCAAATCAGCTTTTAAACTTCTTGTCAAGGAATTGAAACTAGGTGAACGTGTCATACCTAGGATCACTCACTTCACTCAAAACCTTAACCTCAAGTTAACCTCATGTAAATTCTGATTCGAATTCGTAAACCGAAGCTCCGGATAGGGGTTTACAGCTCCGATTACAAAACAACATATTCTGCCCACAAAGTATTACTTAGGGAGCTTAGAAAACTAGTTTTCAGAATTTCATTCGAAATTTTTTTTTTTGGTTTCGCGCCTGGGTTTAATTCAGGGTTAATCAGGATCGTTCCGTCAACTGCATTTGATTTACTTTCACGAAATTAAAACCGAAAGCAAATCACTTTCAGGAATACCACTATTAGACTTCACTTGGATTCGAAAGCAACATGAGACACTCGAATTAAGCTAAACTCAGGTTTTCAGGTTCACTTCACATGATTACCGGGCCAAACCGAAATATTGGGAATGTCGATTAAAAGTGATAGGATCTTTTGCTTTATTTTTTCTCCAGAAAGTTGATAGACTTACTTTTAAACCAGGTCTATTAATTATTTCCAAAAGAGAAAGAGAGAATTTGGTCCTGCATGAAGAAGTGTCTTCTTAACAAAAGATAACATCCGTATAATGTTTATTTTTGCGACTGCTATTAAACTGAAACGAAAACTATCTAAAAATAAACCTAATCTGAATCGGAAAGATCAATTCTTAGCGGCAAAAACCAAATCTCACCATTCATCCGCTAAAGAACTTTGACATAATTCCTAGATCAACATAACCAACAGTCATTTACACAAATGTTTCAGTTATTCAAACGTTATCATCCAGCTTTGGTTATTAGAAATGAATTTTTGCATCTATGTTGAAAAATTAAGTTCAAATTTGTCAAGCTATCAAAATTCTAGACCTTGCAAATAAGTAAGTAAATCTTGGCTGAAAATATAACAGGTCTCTGCTTCATTTTCCACATAAGTTAACATATTCTGTTTGTATTCACAGTGTTATATGCGTGCCCTGTTTTCATATAATCCCTCAGAGGATTCGCTGTTACCTTGCAGGGATATTGGTTTGGCGTTCAAGTCGGGTGACATTTTGCAAGTGGGTTTTGAAAGAAAAGGGCAACCGAGCTGAGGTATACTTAAGTCTTTCTACCTCTTTTGTTTACTAGATCATCAATGTGAAAGATCCGAATTGGTGGCAGGCCAAGAATATCACCGCCGAGTCGGAAAAAATTGGTTTAATTCCCTCACAGGAATTGGAAGAGCGTCGCAAGGCTTTTGTGGCACCGGAGGCGGATTATGTGCACAAAATTGGCATCTGTGGCACAAGGGTAGGTCTTGGTCTTGGCCTTGAGTTGAGTTATGTCTTTAATGAATCGGCTGGCTTTCTTTTAGATATCCAAGCGTAAGCGAAAAACTATGTATCGTTCGGTGGCCAATTGTGAGTTCGATAAGGCCGAACTTTTGCTTTATGAGGAGGTGACTCGTATGCCGCCATTCCGTAGGAAAACACTTGTGCTAATTGGTGTTTCCGGTGTGGGCAGACGTACGCTCAAAAATCGTCTGATCAATAGCGATGTGGACAAGTTTGGAGCTGTTATTCCGCGTAAGTATTTAGAATTTAGAGACACATTTGTCAAACTTTTCCCAAAAAAAAAGAAGATCTGTTTTAGTTTAAATACTTGATTAACTATTGATATTTTAGATCTTAAAGCTATAAATTTTTACCGGATCCTGAAGGTTTTTCTCAATTAAAGCAAACAAATTCCATTCCTACAGATACAAGTCGCCCGAAACGTGCCTTGGAGGAGAATGGTGTTAGCTATTGGTTCATGGATCGTGAAGAGATGGAGGAGGCCGTCAAACAGAATGAATTTCTCGAGTATGGCGAACACAATGGCAATCTCTATGGCACCCATTTGCAATCCATCAAGGATGTCATCAATAGCGGGCGCATGTGTATTCTAGATTGTGCACCAAATGCACTTAAGATACTGCACAATAGCCAGGAATTGATGCCATTTGTTATATTTGTAGCAGCACCTGGCATGGAACAGCTCAAGACCATCTATGCAGATCGTCGTGCCACAGGATCTAATCGAAATTTATCCGTAGGTTTTAGCTAGAAACGTTAGTGTTGTTCTGCACCTTCATTGAAATCCCTGACCCTTTGTTACAGTTTGATCGTCAGAGTTCCATACGCTTCAGTTCCAGACGTGCACGTACGCTTGAATCCCTAGCATCGCTATATGAGGTAAAGTTGTGTAACGAAATGACAAATCTTGGCATGTCAATTTTTTAAATGTTGATAACATTTTCCTTGCTTTCTGCATCTAGGCCACCTTAGTAGCTCTTCTAGATCTTTGCTTGAACACACAAACCCTGCTTAATTCATACGATTTCTATCATACTTTTACACAGGATGACGATCTTGTGGCCACAGTGGAGGAATCAAGTTTTGTTCAACGAAAATATGAGAAATACTTTGACATGGTCATCATCAATGAGGATTTCGATGAGACGTTCCGTCAAGTGGTTGAGACCCTGGATCAGATGAGTCATGAAGAGCAATGGGTGCCCGTCAATTGGATTTACTAGAACAAAGAACATGTCTAACGAATCATATATAGATAGTAGTCGTCAAAAAAAAAGAACGAAACTTATGGCAGTAAGTGATTAAAATGCTTAAATTTAAACCAAAATGCTTATCGCAACTCTTGAAATTTAACTTGCTTTGGTTTTTTGAGTTTGGATTTATTCATTTTAATCTCCTACTGCAATTTTTTGTATAATTTTGAAATTCCCTCCGTCTATTTGGTTTTCTTAAATGTAAGCCTTATTTTATATGAAAACGAATTCGTCCATTTTACCAGCTGTTTTATGTTTATTTATATGCCTCATTTGCTTTTTTTGTTTACTCTATTCTACACGTAAATGTATGCATTATAATACCTATTATAACTATTAGTTTAACGAATCTCTTGAGTACAATCATTTTTCAAGCTCTGCCAATATTTTTCATTTAGTTTTTAGTTGAGAAAAGGAAACAAAAGAATTTGTTTTTGAATAAAATGTATAGCTAAATATTCATGTATCCTCCCCTTCCGCTGACTAAGAGAAATCCACAAATAAATAAGCACTTGGCTCAAAAGAACATGAAAAGGGAAGGCGAGTAAGGAGATTTGGATGGGAGAAACTACCACAGACTATACTAAACATGGAAAAGCACCTCAATTCACAATGTTTAGTTACAACTTTATGGATACTGATAACGATATGCTATGATGGGCTTACTCATATTTTTCAATGAATTTCAAATAAAGTCGTCACGAAATCGTGGATGTTTTGTGGACCAAAGCAAAAGCAAAATTTCTTTCGCCATATTTTACAGATTAAGTTCCCTAAGACTATTCCGACTTCCAAACCTAAGTAAATGGCTCGGCTGTATAAGATTTGGCTTGAATAAACAGGTTATGACTGGAATAAAAAAAACATTTGGTACTATTTTCTACTGTTTGTATCAGGCTTTTAGGATCCTATGCTGAATAGGATTGGTTCCGCGTATTGGTTACATTTATATTATAGGGAAATTATTTTACATCTCATTGCACTGAACTTTCATTCTTTGAAGCCCATTCAGTTAATTTAGTTAGATTTTAACTAACCAAAAATAAGTCTCAAATACATTTCAACTAAATCTTTTAGAAGAAATAACTTTACCAAAATGTTTTATTTTGCTCAAATGACAGGCTTAGCATTTGTTTTTAATAAAATTATCTTAGCTTTAATGGTAGATGCCCATGGATTTTTCTACCACAGCATGAGGTTGACGCATTTGCTCATTGTTTTCGGGTAAGTTTAAAAAGTCCTCGAAGCCAATTGTATCACAGCGTCCAGTCAGAACATCGTCCATTATGTTGCTGTAGTGGTAATCATGGGCAATATTTTAAACTTTATGTAAATGTGGTACAATTGTAATTACACTCACCTGGACTGTAGGAAAGGCAAACGACCCACTTGGCGGGCCGCAAAACGATCCATACCCATTCTTAGGGGCACGCACAAGCCTTCGCGATTACGCAGCATTTGCATATCCAAATTATACTGATGATCATTATAATTCATTTCGGAATCGCGCAAGCGATGCACATGAGCCAACTGGTTGAAACAATTGGACTCTGTGGGCAAAGCGGCGCGGCCCGAGGCACTGAGGACGGCAATGTCTGAGGGCTGCACTTTCAATGATTGCTGATGCTGTGCGGAGTTGATGGGCAAAAGTTTAATAACAGCGGTAGGGATTACTAATAAACAAGTACTTACCATTTTGAGTTTATGTAGAATTTTAAATATGTGAGAAAAGTTTCAGATTTTGTTGTTGAAATGACAAGCAAAACTCAGTCAGCACGCCAGTGTGACCGCATGGGGGATATACACAAAATACACAAGTTTATAACGTGTACGTTTTACAAGTTACGTCGATAGTGCGGACAATGTCCATCGTTATCGTTAGCGTTATAAAGGGCCGTTATGGGGAGCGGATTTTGAAATCATTTTGTTTGAGTCGAACTAAATTCTTGTTTAAGAACTTGGTCTCATGGTTTCAATTTTAGCTTTCCACTTTTAGTTTGAGACTTAATTGTCTATTTAAAAAACTATGAAATAACATTATCAATTTTATATTATTTTGACATATTTCTCTATCTATAAGAGGAGAATTCGGCTCCAAGCAACAACATTTTTCAGTCATTGCTCAAAAGGATATTAAAAACATAATTATTTAAATTCTGGTTTCAAGACTATTGTTTTTTCTTACAAATATAAGATTTTCGAAAGACCTAAAAATGTAGAAAAGGTAAACATATGCTTGGTTAGTTTTCTCACCGTCTTTGGCAGCGATCATCCTTAGGTTTTCGTAACAAATTCTAAAATCCTGTAGGTATCCCGACAGACTGATTAGTAACAGGAAATTTTTAACGACTGGAACTGCTCAACTGGTACAGAGGACAGAGCTTCTTGGATTGATAGGGACAGTTGAAGGACCAGCTACTCCTACTGAAAGTCTTGAGTGTAGCTATTTCCGTTCATCTGTATAACTTTTTGAAAGGGGAAATATGTAAATTTTAAACCGAAAATGTATTCCGAATTTTTATGTAAAGCCCAAAAATTGTGATTTTTACGTAAAAACATTTAACTTTTCCACTTTCAATGTGTTTTATTAGCGTATTTAGCACTGACGACTTTTTGGTTGGAGTGCTGTGATTAATTACACCCTCAACCCAGGCGCAAGCGTGCACACAAACACACGAGAATCAAAATATCGAACTACGCGCAGAGCCTCTAATCAATTCAATCAACAAATCAAACGCCGTTTGGTTTTTGTTGTTTCATTTTTGGAAATCGCCCACACCTTTTAGCGGCTTTTATGATCCACTGCTCCACAGAGCACAGCAATTTGTTTTTGCTTTTGATTTTGGGTGAGTGACAAATGCTAGAAGAAACGACAAAGTTTAATTAGTGCATGGTCACTAATAAAACTTGTTGCTAAAATCCCTTCAGAAAAAAAATCTCCAAAAATTGTGTTAATCAAACTCCCGCACACAATGGACACAAACTGTCTCCGGACGTCTCTGTCTAGATCGATTTGAACTTGAAATGAACAAACAACAACCGGATCAAGTGACTGAAGCTTAAAAGTCAGCTGAGTTTTAAAACAAAGAGAAGTGAAATGCATTAAACAAATAAGTAGAAATTTCTCAAGATGGATATGAATTTTAGTTAGTTTGCTTGAGCAAATTGTGATTAATTTTTGTGATTTTCGATCCTGAGTCCCTGTTTCTGCATAGAGTATCCGACACCAACTCTTTATTTTCTTATATTAATTCTTTGAAAGTCCTAACCAATGGCTGGGCAACCGAGTTGATAGCTAAAAATCCGTATAATATTAAAATTGATATGCTTGCACATTAAAATTTTAGAAATAATCAGGCTTGTGTTGTTTTCGAATTCAACCGATCGGAAATGACAAGAGATTCGAATTCTAAGACTCAAGAAAGTTCAGAGAATTCGGTTGAAGCTTTTATACATCAAGACAATGAATGAAAAGTAGAAGACAAAAGATGAATCAAAGAATCGGTTTTTGAAAGTTTCCAAATCGAATACGGAAACTGGCCTGAACGGTAGACAGAACCTGAATCCTGAAGGGCTACAATCTTACAATCTTATAAAGAATGATTACCTTTTACTATTCAGACATTTTGAAATATTTTTAGAGCACATAACTACACACATAAACCACAGAATGATACTTGTATAATAGCTCTAGCTTTGTGTGTAAATACCCTTGTGAGGCCCGAGGAACTTGACAAATCGAATTCCAGATTCTTCAAAAATTATTCTACCTCTCGATTATATTACCCATGTTTTTAAAACAGCTAACCATATATCTGGAATATCGGCAAAGTTCTTTCCAGACCCATAACAAATAACGAGTTTAGACCTTACAACGATTCTACCTTTTCTCTCTAAAGCGTTTGAGCACATAATGAGTAAGCAGATGAAAACGTTTTTTGATAGCAACTGTATTCTGAGCCCGCTGGGCAACCATGGCTGCATATCCGCCATCACAAACATTGTTGGATTTGGTCAAAAAAAACACCTTGAAATTGGTTGCCAATGATTTTTTAAAGGGTTTAAATTTGATATGTCAATGATTCGCACACTGTAAGAAGTTGGAACCATCCATAATCTTAAATCTACATCGATTGGAAAGTCTTAGGGCAGTTTTGTCATCTTCTAGATAGCAGCTATGTGTCAGATAAGCTCAGATTTTGCTCTGTTAATTGTCAGTATATGTGAAAGATAGCTCTATGTGGAAGATGTGAAATCGGCCCTTAACAAACCAGTGCTTGTGTGCGTAACTCGTTGGATTTCGACTTAGAAAGTGTGCGAGCGGTTTCCAATTTTGAATGAAGTTTGTATAATATTAAAAACAATGCAAATATAAAAGAGTTACACTTAAAGTCATCAGAATGCAATTGGGTTTAAATTTTGTGTAAAATGTGGCATCAATTTTGTAAAACATCTGTTAAGTCATCAGAAGCGCAACTCCTTTCCCCCGATTTCTGCTAAAACTTAATACTCTTGCCGCACACAAGTTCTGAAGTTTTTGGCAAAATACATTAATTCCTTAAGGTGTTTAGAAAAACGCTCACATTTAAATTATCACACAAATGTCAGCGTAGTTCGGAAGATTAGTAGAAGATCGGAAAATAAATGGCTGAGTTATAAGACGCATGCGCTTACATTACATTGAATAAATCAATGAAAGTTCAAATGATTCTTTACCATGTTCAGCTTCTGATGAAGATGATATTTAGTCTTTTAGCTTAGGAGCTAGAAAATAATGAAAAAGCCGAATATCGGTAAAGATTGATTCTAAATTCTAATGTTTTCATTGTAAGGGACTTCAAAATGTCGAATTTTTTTCTAAAAGCTGTTTCTGCAATGAAATTATCAGTCGACCGCTGTTTTTTTTCTTTCCAGTTTGATTTATCCAGCCAAAGAGAGGACGACTTATAAATGATTAACTTGAACTAAGCTCAAATTTTATATTAAAAACATCAAGACTCCTGACATGCATGAACAAAGTAATAAAACTTCTTGCAACAAAAAGCAAATGGAATTTTGAGAAACAAGCTCAAAAAAAATTGTACAAATTATTTGTATATCGGAAATACCGAGTTCTCAATTCCCTTAAGGGGAAGGTTGAAAATATAACTCTTAAGAAATTTTTCAGGAACAGGAAAATTTAGTAAACAAAGAAAAATTCTCAAGCCCGACTATAACATACTCTGTACCAAGAAATTTTGTCTTTTGATCATAACTCGAAAACCGTTCATCCGATCTTCTTCATTCCTTTGGCGGATCGATAAGTTATCCTAATAACTAAATATGTCCAGAAGGAACAAGCCATCTATCTTCAAAACTGTGGGAGATATGACGTTTTTTCTAAATTGCGGGGGCGGGAGGGGGCGTGGCCAAAATTGAAAATAAACTTGATCTGCCTGCAGACATAAGAAGCATATGTCCCATACACGTCAAACCTCTATCTCTTACCATCTCTGAGATCTGTGCGTTCATACGGACAGACAGACAGACGGACAGACGGACATGGCTATATCGACTCGGCTGTTGATGCTAATCAAGAATATATATACTTTATGGGGTCGGAGATGCTTCCTTCTGGATGTTACATACTTTTGCACAAACTTATAATACTCTATGTACCTACGGTACAGAGTATAAAAATAAGATAGTTTCATCTTAAAGTCAAAAATAAACGATTTTGATCAAAGATAGTTATAAATTAAGATTTAATTTAAGATTAGAACCTTGGGCTGAGATTTTTCTCTGCGTTGTACAATTTTGTAACACTTTCGTCTCTGTTTTCGAGACTATATTGTTGGTTTTAGATGGACTTTTTCTCAGTTTAAAGTAAAAAAAGAATCAGGCCGAGTTTAAATACACCTTGTCTTTATACTAAACTCGAACGTGCCTTTTATTTTCAAAACAATTTATGTAATTTATGTCCAGCCTGGAAAACCTGTCGCTCTAGGGTCAGTGGCTGAAATATTGGATACTGGTTACTATATGCCATAGTGCAAGTACATATGTTCGTAACCGATTTGTGAATTGGTTGTCGATTGTAATGGGTTTTAAGCTTCTCTTTGGCCAGCTGTATTTAGGCGAATTTTATTTAAATATAATTTATAAGAAGATTTCTTCGGAATGGATTTACCAGTTCCCTCAAAATATTGATCCTTATATTAAGAGTTAAGACAACAAACGAAATGGGGCAGAAGTCGTATGACTATGCTCAAAAAAGAAAGAAGAAAAAAAGATGTCGTCTGTTGAATTTATGGTTTAAATCAAGAATGATACTGTGAGGACACTTTATATATTTATTCAAATTTAAGGCAGTTGCTTGTTTGCCTGTTGAAGACCGACTAACTTATTTTATTATTTTTCATTGTGAATCAAAAGACGTTGAAGTATACCAAACGGGTTACTTGGGTCGTTGTTTCTTTTGCCATATATAAATTAATTTTGTTTTGTTTAATTCTGTTTGTTTTGCAAGCATGAAACGTTCTTAACATGTTGGTCCAAGAAGTTTAGGATACCACTCTTCGCGGTTCTAGAAAAAGCTGGATGAATAACTCTCTTTATTGTTTCCTTAATGATAAAATGGCCAGCAAAAGTTTTAAGGAAGTTAATAAATTGCTTGATTTTACATTTATACATCAACATTCGACTACATAGTAGTTCATCCCACTATCGATGCGCCAACGGTGCTCCTACCTGCTTGATCGCACGTTCTGAAGTGCCTCACCGTGACCAACCAAATGAGATTCTAAAGTTCTCGGTTGATTTATTGCTGGCCACGATTGGCAAAATCGGAAATGTCAAAGAAACCGAGCCTGGGTAAATATACAACCCGTACAACAGATTTTTGATACAAACAAGGCACCCAAAACCGAAATCGAAGCGAATCGAGACGTTTTAAGATTAAAAACACTCCACGCTTTGTTTGTATGCAGTTGGCACCGACAATATTTTGACTTTTATGTAAGAGCGCGGCGTATGCAAAAACAAGAAGAAAAAAATCAACCGAAAAACAAGCATTGCCCAGATAAAGGAAGTGAGCGGCTACATTTTCACACCTACATGCTAAAAAAAAAACGGGAATTTTTGGGAAGACAACGATTGCATTGCCCGTCTGTTTGCATTTGTTCGATACGCCAAATGCACAAATTTTCTTCATATTTAAGCAGAATTTTTTGGAATTTAATTTTGGTTTGGGCAACCAACCCGTTCGTTCGGAAGTCGCTGGCCTTTGGGTCAGTCAGCTGCAACGAAGTGTTTGACTTTTTGCCGACTTTTTGTGAGGCTCTGCCCCTGCTACTGGCATTACACACATTACACATGCCAATGCCAATTACGGGGAATTCACATCCTCGCATGAAACTCTCTGCTTTTGTCCGCCATTTTGCTAGGGGCATTTTGGACATTCTCAAAAATGGATAAAAAGCAAAATGGATGATACCCCAAGTGATTTATGGGTGCTGTAATTTTTCTCGTGAATAGAGAAACGTACGAAATGAGCAAATGCAGTTGGCCCCTTTGGATTGAGGGCAATAAAATGTATGGAATGATCTTTTTTGAAGATCACTCACGAACGGAAAAACTTTTATGATATGTGGACTACACTGCAAAAAACAAAAAATGTTTATAAATTACTTCAATACAGTTCTTGGCAGGGATGCAAGGCGGGGTTTGAGCCGAACCGAACCGCTTAATCCAGCTGATAACCGAACCAAAACCCAAATGATTCTTGAGTCTAAGGTCGTGAAGCGCCTATTTTTAGAAAATTATAGCTACAGGTTTGGGAAAACCTACGAATATCCTGAAATCTGTAGTATCTACTCGGAATTCGAAACAGGCTTTTTAGGCTTAGGGAGTAGGTATGAGGGATCAGTTGTACAGCAGTGCAGTGCCTTCAGGGCAATAAATGAAGCAATGTATCTAAAATGCTGGACAAAAGCTGCTATAAGAAGCAGATCTTGTCACGATCTTCCAGGGGAACTTCTCAGGCAGGCACAGCCCACCGCAATTAGGAGGGCATAGGCACATCACACCGCCGCAACTCATCAAGAAGGACATAGTTACATCAGGCAATATTATCAACCGATCTTAGTTTGTACAAAATGGCATCACTGACCTGGTTAGTCCGCCGCAGTCTCACATATTGGGGCGCTCCTGTCCTGTATGCAACAACAACAAAAATATGTAAATGCAATTGGTTTGCGTGTGTGTGTGCACGAATGCAGCTTACCAGCATGTGTAACAGCTTCCCGGCTTCTTCAAATTGCCCAAGCCAAAGATCCAACTTAAGTAAACACACAAGTTCACTTCAAAACAACGTGGCTAGGTTTTTGGCAAACAGATCGCCGATAAATACACGACTTTAACAAATTGCCCAGAACCGAAAATCACTTATTAAAAATTTCGCAATAGAAACGAAGCTCAAAGTCTGGCCACATTATTCTTTGATTTTGAACATAATTAATAACTGTCAAGTTTATAGATGACAAAATTTGAAAACTAAAAGCTTTTCTCACTAAAACGACGGCAAGTAAATGATATGGTCATCCGATTTAGACCTATAGGTTCAAAGTTCTACAGCAGGTTGTAAGGGTTCACTCCGGTTTATGTACCGGGTAACTGTAGTTGGTTCAGGTTCACGAATTGCTTTATACTGACAATAATCGGCCCTGAACATTTCAAACCCACATATTTTCTCGCCGTGCACTTAAGCACGACTGCTGGCCTCTCCGTTTCTGTGCTGCTACTCTGCGTATCTGTATCTTAATTGGCACCCATAGGATCACCATTGGAACTGATCAGCAGCAGCAGCAGCGACCCCGAGGGACATTAAAAACACTCTTCGGACTCTCCAGCATAATGCCCAATCATCGTAACTTCTGCTTACAGCTGCCCCATTGTCGTCTTGGTTCTCTCCGTCCTCGTCGTCGTCGTCGTCTTTGAGGCGCGGCATGGCCCATAAAAGTTTATGGCGGCAGCAGGCACCAAGAAGAAGAAGATTTAACGAAACGTCCAAAATTCGAACTTTTTGCCGTGTTTGATCCATTGCCATCGCTTGTGTCACGCTGGCATCGGTATGTCTCTATTAGTGGACGACAACGAGACGGCAGCAGCATCCAGTCGAATGGAAAAGATTATAAATTTTATGTCATATCGGCATATAGCTACAATATGCTTGACTTTTATGCATTTATTGCTGTGAAAAAATGTTAATTCTTTTCGTTATACTTTTATTTGACTTTTACATTTTGCCATCCATCCACATCTTTCCACATAGTTAACTCTTTTCGTTTGTGTCTATTTGCCTTGGCATTCGACCCGATCGATTGGTGGATTGGTTTCATATACTGGGGGTGTGTGTCTTAATTGGTCAGCGGCTATAAATCGGAAAGTAAATATCATAAATCAATCGATCGAGAATGGAGGAGGTAAGTGAGGGAGGATGATACTTGAAGTGGTAAGCAGAAAGATGAAATTGTAGATAATTCTAGTCATTGAGGCTCTGAAGTAATTACCAATGGAGGCAGAAGTCATTTTAGCTGGCAGAGACTGACCCGTATCAGAAATTCTGCAAAGAATACCGCCGCTGACGATGTCGAAAAACATCAAGCTTCTTATTTCTTATAATAAATCCATTTCTATCACCTCGGATATGAGAGAAAGTGAAATAATTATATAAATGTCCCGCTTAAGATACAATATCGTTGTGCATCTCGTTGTGTTGGTCCAAGCCACTCTATTAGCGAAATGCTAAACTTCTGATCAGGTTCGACACATTTTCGAGTATTTTTTGTGTCTTGTATCAATAAATCACATTTTGAGCACCTGAATAAGTCAATTTCGTGTCATCTTTTAATCGCACATAATATTAATCTCTTTTATATTTCATCACAAGATCTTGAAAAGACTCATCAAGGTGATTTCTGTTATAATGATCTTCCCAAAGATAGGGCAACATTATTTATCGATCTGCAAAAGAATTGTTGAAGATCAAATGAACGATAGTCCAATTACACTGACTACGTCTTGAAGGATTGAATGATAATTTTTCCGGGTATCTATTGGTTCTGATGTTATCGATGTTTAAATTTATTGAGCTTCTTTTTAGTTGATTCTGTGTAAAATTCGGGACACAGCGATCGTGGATCGTCGTGTACCAACATATATTTCGTTTGAACCTCTACGTCCTTAGCGATGCCGTATCGATTTAACCTTTAAGGATAACTTTTGACAAATGTCACAACATGTAAACCTGAAAGTCCTCTGATCGATTACCCGCCGATCTCTTAATATACCTGAAATCAATTTGCATTCTTTTCTTGAAAGTTTAAAGCCAGGAGAGTTTTTTCTCATATAGTATGATAAATAGGGTATGTAATATGGGACGTTTTCTTTTCGAGCCGACAAATCCAAATGGCTTATGGGAATCCAATTTCCAAAGTGAGATCGTGTTATTAACTTATCGATCTATCTCTCTTAACACTCTTTCATAAGAGCTCTTTTGAATCTTTGATGTTTTATAAGAATACCACTTCAATATGTATATATGTGTCTGCCATGTTCCAATATCTTTTGGGTTTCTCAAAAAGCAACATTTCCATTGAAAATGTCTCGTCAGTTTCACGTCTCGCAGTTGAATGTGAGCGAGGGAGTAGGCAATAGCTGCAGAGAGAAGCGATGCCAATGGTTGGAATAACAGCAATTGACAAGTCCATCAATTGACGCTTCTGTCATTATTGTTGTTGTTGTTGTTGCTTGTGTAAGTAGGTGGAGCGTAGCTGTGACTTGTCAATTAACCCTTAACCCAAACTGTTGGTATACTAAGACCCCAATACAAAATGCACACCATATGGTATGCATATAACCAAATATTTACCAAATATTCCACATAACTATTGGATTCTTAATAAAATGGAACAGTAGTGTCAGTTGCTCTTTTAGCTCCGCCCATGTGGGAAATAAAAACAGTTCAAGAAAATGATGCAGCCATTTCCAACCAGTTTAATACCAATGATAATTACGAAAATAAGCATTGCCATCTGCCGCTAAGCAGTTGGCCAACTCTCCCAAATCTAGCCATTTTGTTTCTAGTTAATTTCTAGTTGAAGACAGTTTTTTCTATTTAGCTAAAAGATCAGAAGACCCTACATTACTGATCGTTTTACCTAGGTTTTTTCTACGATTAGGAATTAAGTCGAAGGAAGATTTATAAACAGTAACCAGTTGGAGAAGGATGACAAACAAAGGTTGTATCCCAAAGATACGAAGGGCAAAAAGCTAGAATTGCTTGTGGACTGATTCAATAAGACTCAAATGCTTTTTGTGCTGTGGAAGCCAGACGGACGATTAGTATTTAAGTACTGGACGAACTAGAGCAGTGAAAAGAAGTTTAGTGGTAAAGGGATCATTGAATTTTTTCGAACAACGTTTAATGAATAATAGAGGAGATATTTAAGGAAAAATAAATCAAATTGGTAATTTAACCTTTGAAGAAAATATTAAAACGTATCTGAATCGCTTTGGTATCTACGTTTCTAGGTCAAGTAATTGCTTAAATATGAGAAAAGCTTACTTAGGTAGAGGCGTTTGTGAAGTTGATCTTTAGATACTTTTTATGTACCTTTTACCCTACCTAGATACATTTATGTAAATGTTCCATGTACCTCACCTGTGGCGAGAAAAATTAGTATGTAATTCACGTATATTTGCTAAAAATATCCCTACCACTCGTTAAGTATTCCTTATTTTTATTCATAACTCTCTCTCTCTCTCTTATTGGTTCCAAGATCAAAAAAAAACTGAGCATGGTGTTTGTGTTTTGTTCTTTTTTTTTGTATGTTTTGTTTTTATTAAATATTTTATTTAAATAGCTAAGCACAAACTACATTTCACATAAATCAATTGCCGCTGCTTTAATTGAACTAAGACAATTATATATATATATATTGTACATACACTTTATTTCCTGTGCAGGCAATTGGTAATAATTTGATGTATTTATACTTAAAGTTTCGCGTACTCAAATGATGTATTACATAGATGCATTTTGATTGCTTACACTAAAAACTAATTGTTATTACCATAAAAATGTAATAAACGTTAAACTTTCTCTTTCTCTTTCGATCTGCAAATATTTACATGGCTGAACAAAGATTTGTGCAGATTTGTGGTTGATGCTCGTTGTTGTTGTTGTTGTTGCTAGTTTAGTTGGGACGGCTAAGGTGAATTTGTTTTTCCTGGGCAACTTAGGGGCTACGTTTAAGGCTTAAGTCTTAGAAAACAAACATAATACATACAAGTTGTTGTGGGGTGGTTCACATAAAATACAGAGTAAAATATTTATACAGTAGTTGTACAGCAAACTGGAAACACGATTTTCTGGGATGAATGGTTAGATGGCGGGGGCAGCGCCAGAACGCTCAGAATATACAATCACAAAAATTAACAACGTGCAATATTCAAAGTCGCCGCTGCCCGTCTTTTCGGGTGCCCAAACAGTCTGACTGTTGGCACCCCACCCAAAGGGGTTACATTTTGAGGACCCTAAGCCAAATCCACGGCCAAATCACTAGGACATTTTGTGAGAGCAACACTAAATCCTAAGGCTGTCTGCTGCTCCTGCTCCATGTGGTAATTGCTGGTGTGGTGGTTGCCATAGCTCAACGCCGCCGCCTCTTCGCCTCCATAGTCTGGTCACATCGACAGTGAGCCCACTCCAGCCGCCGCCGCGGCGGACATCTGGGCACTGTGCTGCAGTTGGTGGGAGTGCGCCGCTGCCGCTGCCAGCGAATGACTATGGGCGGCCAAGTGCGGATGCAAACGCATGGCGGGTATGTTCATGGCTGCCATGGGATTCATGGAGTGTAACGTGTGCTGCAAATGCAAAGCCGGTTCCAACTTGCTCTTCGCATCCAATAGCTGACTGTAGTCGGTGTGCTGAACTCCGCCCATCACATTCGGATCGCTGCCTTTTTTGTTCTGTTTCCGCTCCTTGGCGCGTCGATTCTGGAACCAGATTTTCACCTGCCGCTCGGACAGAGCCAGTGATTGGGCCAATTCACTTTTGCGGCGTATGGTGATGTAGCGTGAAGTGCAGTATTCTTTCTCCAGCTCCAGACGCTGGAAATCTGTATAGACCACACGATATTTGTCCTTGGTGCGAGTTTTGCCTAAAAAGAAAGGTAAAAGCAAGAGAAAGGTGGTTAACTATAATTCAGTATACCTTTTTTTTTAGTTTAATAATAAAAACATGCAAACTTGTTAGCGGATCAATCAAAAATCTAAGAAATCAAATATAACAGTCGGATATTCATCAGTCGACCATGAGGATTTCATTGATTGTTTCAATTAAGAGAACAAAATATGCTGTCTAGAGTTGGATTACGGTGAAGAAACACCACAGAAGATTGAGAGCAACGATCCTAGAAGGATAAATCAATCAAATCAATAAGCAAATTCTACAAAAGGTATGCAGTCAGATGAGAGGTATACTAAAAGCTGGGTGGGAAATTGCAGGAGATGTACGGGATCACATGTTTTAAAATGTTTGATCCTTAAAAGCTACATCAATCCACCATCACCAAGTATAAATTCGGTCGATGAGCGGTCTCTCTTAATCCGAAACCGAATCTCAGATACAACTTTTCCCGGGGAAAGGAAGTTCCCACATTTTTCAAGTTTTTTTGCCTGAAGGTTAACAAAAAAACATACTTTTTTTTGGAGATTTCAGTATTCTACACCGAATTTGGTACTTCTATTCTGATTCCTGGACTGAGATGACTTTTTGTTAACTATTTTGAAGACGATGGCTCTTTTCCAGTCCATTGATTGTATGAGTTAGGCTGGGTTTCTCATCTTCTGGCTAGCTAACTACCTTATATACATTGTACATTGCAGAGCTGTAATGTAATCATTACTTCGCATATTTAATTACATTTCATTAAAAAATTTCGATTATTCAGACAATGAAAAATCAATTCCTGACTACGATTATATTTTTAATAATCGTAATTGGAACTTGGAATACCGAATAATCAATGATTATTTTAAATTTTAATTACTTTTACAATTACTTGAATAATTGTATCTGTAACGGGGGATTAATGAGTAATTGTGCTTAAAAAAAGTTTCGAAAACAGCAAATTTAATAATAGTATAATTATTAATTAATGATACTATGATCTTTCCTACTCTTAACCTATGTATGTAAGAATGGGGCCTATTTATTTCTAGTTGGGTGTTAATTCCAAACGTTGGATGTATGAGCATTCGAACTAGTAAATAATTTCAGTTTATTCTTTAAAATAAACATGAATAATTCAACCTTTTAAGCACAAATACTCTAAAGTATCCCCTCACAGGTACAATTATTCAAGTAATTGTTAAGGTAATTACATTTTAATGTGATCACTAATAATCGTAATTCCGAGTAACAGCTACGATTACTAAAAAACGTAGTCAGGAATTGTTTTCATTTATCTGAAAGTTGTAATGGTAACGGTAATATTAGTTTACAGCTCTGGTACATTGTTATGAATCAATCAAGAAGCTCATTCTTAATCTTTCTTAAACAGAACAAAAAATGCTAGAGCCTGAATAATATTCATGCTCCAAAACTTGTAAAAACGACCACAGCACGAAATTTACTTTGACTAAGGTGAAGACATGCGCAAGCGAAATATCCAAAAGGTACATCAAGATCATGTGCGTGACTCTGTCTTCAGCTTTTTGTGACTTTGCACACCACCTGGGAAAGGCATACAGCTGGGCTGTGTTCCTCCAAGTGAGTGACTGGCGTCAGATCTCTTCTCGTCATAATGGATGACAATATTTGAATTATGATAGGAGAGCCACAAATAGAAACAACACTAAAAAAATGTTAACATGCGGTTAACATAAAAAACAAAAAACAATATAAAAATCTAAAGCTGCCGCCCCTCCTGGTACAACTTCAGATCTCCCCCAGACTGGCGCTTTCGTTGCGCAAGTAGTCAATCAGAAATCAAATATCCCAAGGCATGAAAAAGGCCACAAGATCAGGCCATAGTTGCCTACGTGATAACAAAAACAGAAACCGGCCGGCCACAAATTTCAACTCGCATGCTCTATATCAAGAAATGCAAACATTTTTGGGATTTTGCTCTAATTTTTTCTGTTCTGTGCGAGGCACATGAGGCATGAGGCGAGGTACTCACAATTAAAATCGTGCAAACAAGCAAACAAACAAATATTTTCACAGATGATAAAGTTCAAGCCAGGAGAGAGACAACAGCAGCAGCAAGAAACGTAGGAAAACATATAAGCAGGCAGGCAAAGAAAGAGTGCAAAGCGTAGGTGTTAAAGACCTTAAAATACGCTACAGTTGTTGATGAGGATGAAGATGATATATGACTCGGGGAGGTTGTGGTCGAAAAATTGATTGAGCGTGAATTTTGAATACTGTTTGTTCTAATCTCTGTATTTTCAAATGTTTTGTATTCTTAGATGTCTTCAATGGCTGCCCAAAATAAGAATCTTTCAAAAGTGTTCCCCTTGCTTCTTCCCTCTTATCTGTATTTATTTTTTACACTTTTGTTTAGACGTGAATTTATAGCTCCGCTCGCTTGTCTCCGCCGCGTTTGCTTAGTCTAATGTGGCAATCGTATAAGAAATAAAATAGAGCTAAGCTCCTCCGTTGCCGTTAAGTCCACACGCGATTCATGATAAATCTAACATTTTCTATCTACTTCTGTACTTTGCAATTTTGCCTTTCGTTGCGCGTGTTCTGGGCCATTTGATAATGTGGGCGTCACCCGGTGCCGGTGGGCGTTGATAGTAATCAAAACAACAAAAAGTAGACAGAGATGGAAGTGAGCAAATATTTGTGATCATTAACAACGTTTCTTTTTTTTTATCATTTTAAGGGGATTTGGTTAAGTAAATTGAAGACGAACAAAATAGGTGTTTTTATTTCGAGTATTTCGCAATCCGAGGTAAAATAAACTATGAATAAGTTGAAATAACTAGTTGGGATATGATTAGGAGAGATTACACTGTGATAAGACAAGACTCTGAAAACTGTTGTCAAGTAAGACAGAATGTGGGAGGAAGCAGGAAGACGAAGGTAAAGGGCTTACAATGGAAACTAGATTAGCCTCTCTGTAAATGTGCTACTAAAAAAGCATATCTAAATTTAGTGTATCGTAGCACATTTTTCCTAATGTTAATGTTACTTATTCTAATGTAAAATGAAGCTGTTGTCATTTAAAAATTTGTATGTGGGTTATGGATTCTTTGAAAGGTTCGATCTGTCATTTCTTTCCACGGTAACCCACTCAACACTATTTTCAAACTGAAGCGAAGGTTTGGAAAGGCGAGAATTTATAGGGCATATAAAGTGCATTCCACATACCGACGGCTTTAGAGTTATATAAATAAGGTAGGGTATTTCGGATTTTCAGAGGCTGGCATTTCATTTGATTTTCTCAACAACAGTTTCAGCCGATATCGATAAGTACCACTCGCTGCAGTAGTGTGACCAGACACTGTCAATAAATTCGGTTTTTTTGGTTATGGTTCTATTATTGCCATTGAATATTGCTGGCAATTTTCTTTCGAAAAAGTTAGATAAAATTACTTGGACACAAAGGAAAGGGAAAGCTGGCTCCATATTAAATATTACCTGCAGTGATGAGTAAGTAGCCACGTGTATAAGAACAAGCGCCACCACAAGTTTGCTCTCTGACAACAATGCATGTTGACTTTGTCAACCTCTCGAGATCAATTAAGTAATAAAACCTCTCCCTGTACTCTTCTGCATTATAAATTCGTTGCTCCACCTCTTCGAATTCCAGTTCCATTGAGTGGTGGTGCAAAATACATTTATTCTGAAACATTTTATTGCAAGTGTAGAAGCCAGCTGCTTGTTTATCGATACAAATATCGATAATTCCATAGGGATCAAACTAGCGGGTTAAGTTGACCGGAGCATGAGTAATATGAAGGAGGATAAATCTTTCAGAGATCAAATGAATCTCGAACAATCTCAAATCTTCATGAGATTACAGTGGGACAATCTCAATCTTTTTCGGATTAAAACAAGAAAGAAAGAAAGTTCTTAGATTGTTCTTAACATTCGCTGATACTGAATTGTTTTACCTTTGCCCTATTAACAACAGCTCTGGCATTTCGCTTTGAGTTTTACCACTTGATTCACTGTGAAACCCATAAACCCCTGTCTTGGTTGAACCACTTTCAATGGTTTTATCTATGCTTTATCTAGTTACCACTTTGGGTACCAATTTCTCACACCTTAAAAAGAAACGCAAGGCACACGCTGAGTCAACAAACAGCAACTTAAGAATTAGCCAATCTAGTGCACGCACACACACACCCACCCACCCACAGCACTTTACACTTCTACCTCATTTTGCCGGAGAGTCCGGGTGTATGTGACCTTCAAGACCATAATCTAATAAATTGTATAGGCCATATATAAAACTATATAAAGACACTACACCTACTGAGTGTTTTATTGTGCATACATAATAAAGCCGCAAAATGTGGATCAGGCTAAAGCTATCTCCCTAACCATGTGTCTGAGTAAACATCACACACACACACACACAGCCTCTAAAAAAAAATCTTTGAGGAGATAAGATTATGAATGAAAAGATGAACAAAATTGTGCACTAGATATCCTCTAGAAATGTAAAAGTCATTTTCAGACAGCTGGTGATCCTAAACCAAACTTTTATAAATTTTTCAAGAATTTTAAATCTCCGTATTTACTTGTATATAATTTTTGGCGCACAGCTGAAAACATTTTATTTGTAATTAGGCAAAAGAACGAACGCACATATGCATGCTGGCTGGCTGGCTGGCTGGCTGGTATTTTATGGTGAAGGTGTGACATTTTTTATGACTTTGTCACTGAGGCTCGGGGCTCGACGTACCCACTCGTCGTAGGTGCGCAGGTAATTTATACTGTGGCAGTTCTTCTTGCATTTGTAAATGTAATTGAAAGTTTGATTTTGATGGGGGTTTGTTTGATAACATTAATGATAGATTAGTTGGCGGCACATTTCAAATGCATCATTTCCACACGCACTCACCTAATCCCAGTTGAGGTCTGTATCAATATGGTCGCTTGTATAGGGCTGCAGCTCTGTGGCAGTTGTAGATTTGTACAGAATTCAAGTTTCTAGGGGTAGGCTTTTCCGATAAGCTTTAATGGCTGTTCGTTTGCCCATCGAGTGTGTGCAATAATGTTGAACGATTTGGAGAGGCCTTAGGTTGATTGTGCTTACGGATGGTTTGTTGATATTGTTCGAAGAAGCGAACTGCACTGAGCACAAATTGTTTAATTAAAGTGGGGAAAACTACATTTTGAAATATGTAGATTTGTCTAGAGTTGACTAGAAGAGTGGTCAATGCAGTTAGAGGTACGCCAGGCACTTGAAATGTATGAAGTCTCGCCGAGAAAGCTAAGCTAACTTCGTCTGCGCCGAAGTTTTTATACCCTTGCAAGTGCTCGCTTAAATATTTTCAAAAAATACTCGTTTTCCCATTTTCCGAACGATCGTTCGTATGGGAGCTATAAGATATAGTCATCCGATTTGGCCAAAAATTTGTAAAATTATGTGAAAGCATGTGAAACAAACAAAAATAAAATTGCAGGATGCTACCATTAAAAACAAAAAAGTTTTTCTAACTAAGACTGTTTTTCAGACCTATCTTTTGTATAGCAGCTATACCATATAGTTGTCCGATTTTAATAAAAATTGTTAGAACTATAAAAAAGCATAGAAAAACGATTACAAAGTTTGGAGACGTTTCCATTGAAAAGAAAAAAGTTTTTCATACTAAAACTAGTTTTCCGAACGATAGTTCCTATAGGAGCTATAAGATATAATCATCCGATCCGGTCGGTTAGTAGTGCGCAGCAAAAAGAAGACTCTGTACAAAATTTCATAGCATTTCGATAGCTTTAAAACTGAGAGACTAGTTCGCGTAGAAACAGACAGACAGACGGACAGACGGACGGACAAAGCTCAATCGACTCAGCTCGTCACCCTGATCAAGAATATATATAGTTTATGGGGTCGGAAATTAATATTTATATGGGCAAAATTATAATACCCTTTGCAAGGGTATAAAAAGTTCTGGCAAAGTAACGGATTACTTCAAATCTTCAACGGATACGGCAAAATTTCCACCAATATATTGTTGACTGCAAAGTAACGTTTTTTACAGATTCAAAGAATTTTTACCAAATTTTCGAACACAAAAAGTAGTTTTTCTTATCTGATCTTACCAAAATTGTTTGTTCAGGAACAAAAATAGCCAAAGAAACTGAGCTGCTATTCTCGAATAGCAGTCAAACTCTTGCTCTAATTTCCCCAAAGTTATATGAAATATCTAAAGATCTGATTTCGGCGGAATCTTATGGTCTTGCACTCAAAGAAATAGTAGACAATTTCATACTTGAATCAAGAACGTTTCATGACAGCAGTACGTTAAATATGAAAATTCTTAAACTGTTAGCCAATTTCTTGATCCAGGATTGAGTTTTTATTTCCGATTTTCTTGATCCAAGAGTTTTATAACTTGATTCAAACACGGGAAATTATTAAGTCAAGAAGAATAATTATTTAAACAACAGTTAAGCCTGGTAAAAATCAAGGTTGCTCACTTATGAGTTAAAAGCTCGAAAAATCAAACTAACATTTGCTACACAAATGAAAGTTTTCTCAAGAACTTCACAGTGTAATGACCGCTGATTCGCTGTTCTTTCAGTGTTTGCTTGTTCTCTTAGCTCAGTAACTTATCCTCGCCCTCCCTGCCTTTTTAAATCCAAATTGAGCACCAATTCAGATCGATTTAAAGATCGAAATTCTTGAAAATTAAATAACCCTTTCTTTTTATACTCTGTGCCGTAGGTACATAGAGTATTATAAGTTTGTGCAAAAGTATGTAACATCCAGAAGGAAGCATCTCCGACCCCATAAAGTATATATATTCTTGATCAGCATCAACAGCCGAGTCGATATAGCCATGTCCGTCTGTCTGTCTGTCCGTCTGTCTGTCTGTCCGTCTGTCCGTCTGTCCGTATGAACGCACAGATCTCAGAGATGGTAAGAGATAGAGGTTTGACGTGTATGGGACATATGCTTCTTATGTCTGCAGGCAGATCAAGTTTATTTTCAATTTTGGCCACGCCCCCTCCCGCCGCCGCAATTTAGAAAAAACGTCAAATCTCCCACAGTTTTGAAGATAGATGGCTTGTTCCTTCTGGACATATTTAGTTATTAGAATAACTTATCGATCCGCCAAAGGAATGAAGAAGATCGGATGAACGGTTTTCGAGTTATGATCAAAAGACAAAATTTCTTGGTACAGAGTATGTTATAGTCGGGCTTGACCGACTTTCTTTCTTGTTTTAAGAGCAATCGTACTCGAACTATTCGTTCTACTATTGTCTTAGGTTAACCATAATATATAATATTATTATTCAATAATTCTTGTAAATCTTTAGGGATTTTGATCCAATGAGTCAGATTTGGTCTCAGGTTGAAATTTAGTGTATTTTTTCACTCAAAAATTATCTTTTATTGGGTATCTTCAAAGAAAATGTACAAATGTTCCCATATAAAAATCCAAGTACCGTCCCTTCTCTTTCTTTTAAACTAACGGAAATCCTCTTAGCAAGCCAAAGCTAGTCATTTGTAATCATTTCCACCTTTGTACCTACATAAAACCGTCTTTTCGAGGCAATCAATTGCAACTACCTGTCCATAACTTATCAATTAATGTATACATTTATATATACTTCTATCGCTCAGTGTAATAATTCACAACCGGTGTGCCAACTTCAATGTAGATGTGTACCCTTTCCTGTCCAATGGTTTATGACTTCACTTGCCGACAAAGCAAATTGTGCAAACAAATGGGCCCAGAGACAGTAGACTTAAAACTGGTGATAGCCGCAAACGATTAAATATTATTGGTTAAGCGAAATATATAGAGCAAAAGTGGAAAATAAGTGTGACAATTTGGTGTGGGTTAGATTTTGCCAACAGCTGTGAGAGATGACAGCAATTATGTGTTCATATTCCCCAAGGCCGAATCATGCTGGCCAAGGTTTGTGGTTAGTTACGGTGGTTGGTTGATTGTCGGTGACCACCTAACGAGAGTGTTAAACTGCAGCATGATTTCCTGGCCTGCTGAGCACTAATTTGTCAGGCTCTCTTTCTCCATCTCTGTGTTTATGTGACAAATCTGTTGGGAAACATTTATTACCTGACTTGTCTGCTGCTGCTGCTCCTGCTCTATTTAAATTCGTGGCACAAAAAAATTAAAGCTAGACTCGAGAAAGTTTCCACCAACTTCCCTCCCTCAAACCAACAAGAGCAATTTTCTCTATTGCACCCCAGAGACTTTTGGCCTTTTTGAACAAGACTTTAACTTTAAGTCAAGGCGAAACATTTTGGCACTGTTTTTCCCGAGTTTTCCTTTTGCCTTTTTGGGCATCATAAATGAGTCTGTGTGTTGTTGCTTTGTCTCTCACCACCCAAGCGACAATATAACAATAACATTTATTTGGCATTTTGCTGCTGTTTTAGATGCTGTTAAATCGTAAATATTAGCTCAAATTACATCATAAAATCATTTGATTCGATTTGACGTTTATTTTTTCTGTTCTCCCGCTTAGAGGGCCTAGCCAAATTTACTACAAGCATCTCAAAGGGGTTGAGAACGGAAGTATGCAGCTGGTTGTAAATCTTTGTGTAATTCGGGGGTTGTATACAAAAATACGGAAGTTGGACTTGGATTGGCTTTATAAATTAAGTCAAGTCTTGGGAATTGTGAGGACTTTTATAGTGCGAGGTTGAGCAATTAGACAAAGGTGGATTCTTAATCAAAGAAGAGCCACATAAAGTTACTCACAAGAACTTCATTTGGTATTCTTATAGACCGACTCGCCTAAGTCATATAAGAAGTTCTGTTTCACAACTGAAGTACTTAGGTCTCTTAAAATCGATTGCCAAGATGACTAAAGAAACTAACGGAGGAGAGCAAGTACATTTTTCATGGAGAGGGATGCGTAGGGAAACTATCGATTGAAGAGCGCCATCGATTTTTGCACTCATGCTGCTTTGAAATTCCCAAGCAGTTCAGGCATTGCTGGTTTGGAGAAACGTCTGTTAGACCAACAATTTACAGGCAGAAACAGCTGCTGCTTTTTGGCATTGTGTGCTCCTCGAGCCGTCAAAAACTTGCTTAATAGTTTGACAATTAATTTTTTATAAAATAAATTTAAACAAAAGAGGAAATAACAACTTATTTTATATAGTTGTTTGATAGGGATTTGTACGCCCTTACTTTTTAATCTGTGGAGCTTTTGATTTGGGAGTGACCGATTTTAATCGTAAACCAGACGAGTTCTTGATACAAGAACCAACATTCTTCGTTTTGGAAAATGATCTTGATTTACGAATGGGACATCTTGGATTTGAGTACGTTTAACACTTGATTGAAGAATTTTACTAGTTGTTTTAAGAATGTTTCGTACTTGGTTTTAGTGTTAAAGCTCTTGGATCAAGAAAATCGGCATACAAAATTGATACTTAGATCAAGCACTTCGCTCTTGGATCCAGAATTTATAATCTTATTAAATTTTTAACATTTTAAATTCTTGGTCCAAGAATTGGTTAGGTATTAAAGCTCTTGGAATCAAAAATTCATTCCTAGATCAAGCATTTAGCTCTTAGATCAAGAATTTTTAATCTTATCAAATTATTGATCCAAGTTTAATGGGCTTAAACCAATAATAAAGATGCTGTACTTGGTTGATGGACTTGTAATTCGGGTCAAGGGTGAATTTGTACTTATGTAAAGAGTTAATCGTGTTTAATTTAAGACATTTACTACCTAAAGTAAAATCAGAATGATTACAAAATAGTTGAAAGTGTAGTTAACTTTAACTCTAGAAACAATCTTAAATCAAGTACTTTGCGATTGAATAATTCGAATTTGATAAAAGATTTTTGTACTTAAATCAAGTGAGATAACTTTTGTTTGAATCACAGTTCACCCATTGAGCAATCAGCACTGGAACAAGAACTGGAACCAAATGCAAGTTTTAGGTGTATTACAAAAAACTCTACTAAGGCTACGTTATAGCACAATATATGGAGACATCCATAAAAAAAAACCTTCTTCAACTCACACACATGCAAACAACAAAGAAAAAATCCAAAATGGCGCACATCAGAGTCAAACATGCGACTTGCAAACATTTTATGTGACATGCATATGCAAAAGTCGCTCCCCCTGTACCCCGTTTCCACTTTACATATCCGGCGAAGCCGTCCGCGCTCCGGCACGCAGCATTATAAATGCCAAAAGAAACAGGAAAAATATTATCAGATCGCGTGCAACAAACGAATGCCGCTGCCAGGCTGTACGTGCCCCGGCCAAATGTGGCTCGCAAGATGGAGTTGGACGAGGGAACGACAAACACGCCATTGGCAGCGGATGGGGCTGGCTCTGAGTTTTATGGCCTTGCGCGAGAGCGCGTGAGAGAGGAGTGGCGCATTTGGTAAAATGGCAGCCGTCGCCGCACACATTTTGGCCGGTAAAAGGCTGCAGGCTTTTGGCCTGAATGAGGCATCGCCATTAAAGTCATAAATAGTCGGGCCGGCAGAAGAGGCGGGCAAAAATTATTTTCAAATTTACGTTAATTATTTTGAATGCGGCGCGCGGGCATGCAATAAAATGTATATACGATATTCGGAATGGGCTTTTATTTATGAGCCACAACACAGGCATGCAATCCAACAAAATCCAAAATAAAAAGGGAACAAAAGTAAATTAGACAAAGAAAGCTACGAAATGTAGATTATATGGATATAAAAGAACACTCCTACCGCTTGCGTCCAGCAACTCAGTTAGGTCCTCTAAATTGGGTGTGCTGCATAGCTCTGCGAATGGTTGGTTTATGGTGAGGGGGGCGATAAGGATTAGAGTTAGAGTTAGAATTAATTGGGAAAAGTTGAAAGTTAAAATGATGTTGTGTATTCTTAGAAGTAAGTCATTTTGTTGTAAGTCTTTCGGAATGGTTATAAAATGCTTATTATTTACTTTAATTGGAAAAAGAAAGGTATTTGTGGGTTTTATAGAAATTATAATCTGAACAAAAACTCTTTTGAATCGAGTGTTAAGATTTAAGCAGAGATAACAGTTTAGCCACTGAAATAAGACCAATCGGTTTTATAACAGCTTGTCGAAAGATGTTATTTAGGCTTATCTCCACAAAGTGCTTAGTGTTCGGGGCAGAGAAGCTGGCCAAACCCATTCCTTTGATTGATTACTTTGATTGATTTCCTACACAATAACTGGCCTGGCATTTTTCCATCTATTGGTGCTTAAACTTAAGGAAAACTGTGTACGTTGATCTTGGAAAGGCATTCACTAGCTCGGAAAAACTCATAAAGTGTTAATCAACAAAGCAAAGCATTGTAATTTTCTCAAGGTTTTAAAGCTGTTGAAGTCTTGAGTTCTTTTAAGGAATCTCTATTTAAGGTAGCTATGCTTTTTATTCGATCCAAACATACTTTCAAAGCTTTACATAACAAATTATTACCTTTAAATAAGTTTTAAAGGATTTTTAAAGGGTTGTAGTTGCTAGTATTAATCGAAGCTCCATCACTAGGCTTTCTCTTTCAATATGTGTCGTTTTGCTGAAGTGTAAATCACTTAGGGTGAAACAGCTGCTACAACGGTAAAAAAGAAACGAATTTTTCTATTGTATTGTGAATGGTGATGAAAAATGGATTCATAACGTTATATCCGGCCATATAACAAAATAACGAACTGAATTGGTGCGTTTGAGCGGAGCATTGAAGCATAAACGGCCAGGAAACGAGCAAAGGCACCACAAGGTAATTTTAGTAACTTCTTTCTTTCTTGTTTTTCGTCGATGATGCATACCCTTGAGGTTCAGCACGTTCCATCTTTTGGAGAACTTATAAATTGTATAGTTTTGCAGATCTTATCATCCGAAATTGTCAAAAAGATGGTAAAAAGTAAAAGCTGGCGTTGGAAAATACTTTGAAATATAAGTTTTTGTAATAAATTTTTCACCATAGAGCGTCAAATTTAAAGAAAAGTTCTGTAAAACTTATTTTTACAGGTAATTTATGTATAGAAATATTATGAATAAGTCAATTTTACGCCAATTTTAAGAAATTCTGTACTTAAAGTACAAAAACACTTAATTCTACGACTATTATTATGGTTCTTATGTCCATAAAGTAGTTTAAGTATTTCAAATTATAAGTTAGAATAGTCTCCATCCCCTACGTAGTCTTACTTTGACAGATATTTGTTCTGCTGCTTCGAATTGACCTTAAGTTAAAGTCACCGAAATCGTCCTACCCTAAAGGATAGGAAATAGGGACAGAAGATTATTATTTATATTTAAATTTACCTAATTAAGACACCAATATATGTGACACACCGGCAGGCTGAGAATATTGACTATTGACTACTCTGACCATGTATGGCAACAGTCAACTGACACTAAACTGGCAGGTGTTCACACGTGTAAGTCATTGTTTTCACACTGTAAATTTGCCAAAATTTTGTGTGTAGCTTTACTTATAATCTTTAAAAACCTGTGAGAACGTTTGACTTTGGTGTTTATTTTCTGAAGCTAAGAGGAAAAGACCAAGAGAAATAAAAAAATGACAAAAAGGCAAAAAAGCATCAAGTATCTAAATTTATTTGGCGCTAGATTGTGCTTAAGCTTAGCACGTCTTGAAAACCCATTCAAATTATTGAAATAATCTCAAAATTGTAAGATAGTAACACCATCCATTCACAGTTCCTATCACAAAATCAATGTAGTTTGCCCACACCAATCCGATCCATATCAATTAAGTTTACACTTCCTCAATTCATTAGCCTGCCACACAACAATACATTATAGATAATTTGCACTCCATAAAAATATTAAACAAAATAATATGCAATAAATTTTGTGTGCGGTGTGAACTATAAATTTTCTAGGTAGAAGGAGAAAAAAAAACACTCTCTCACACTGCATTGCCGACTGCGGCTGGGCCCCTTATCTTAGTGGGTTAAACACTTGCGGGTCAACGTGCAACAATATTTGAATAATCTCTGTGAGTCAAAAGTAAACGGAGCTGCAACTCGAAAGGGAACTCTTTTAACTATTGGCCATAAACTGGATGAGGAAATCCCATCTAAAAGTTGGAAATAAAAATCACAAATAATGGCGGGTCATAAGTGAGCATTTAATTTAGTTTTTTATAATTATTGCTACTTTATTGTATTGTTAAGCGATTAAGCGGCGAATATTGCGGCCGCCATTTATAAATAACGGGCAGGGTGCCATAACTGCAAATCTTTTTTTACGATGATGGGGAAACCGTGTCGTAAAAGGAATCGCCCGAGTATAAACAGAATCACAATATTTTATATTTTCTTATAAACGTGTCTACCCCTAAGGCCTGACACGTTTTACCTACTCAGTCAGTCAGTCAGTCAATCATTTGACTTACGGCTGAGATACGAGCAGGTGGGTGTCCCGTCCATCATCCAAATTAAATATTTGCCATGCGTTCAACGCGACGTATGAGCAATTTTGTTTTGTTATATTTTTTGATTGACAATTGGATTTTGGTGTCGCTTTGGTAAGGCCCGAGTTTTTGGCGCCCGTTCGATTATATATTTGGTTTATGACTGTACAGGAAACGCTGTGAGTGGACATTTTTAGATTCGAGTTTCGTTTTTTTGGTTTTTGGATGAGCTGATAAGCAAACTTGAGGCAGGGCAAAAACAAAACCAAAATTGGAAATACCCAAGTTGTTGTTAGACAGTTTTCCGTACAAACTCAGCTATTACCAATATCAATGCCACACAACAAACATTCCTATTTTCCCGCACACTGTTTAGTTAACTAAGCCCAATGTAAATGACACAATGGTAACAAGTCTGTGACATAGCCCCAGAGTGTGGTTCTATGCTAATCCAGGCATGTCAATCATACCCATACCCATACCCACACCCCTGTCCAATGTCGCGATGAACTGAAATTCGAGGCTAATCAACTGCGACTTCATTTTTGACACATGGAAACTGGAAATGGGAAGGGGCGCTCTGTCGTCAGCAAATATTGATATGACTGATAACAATCGACATAGACCACAACGCAAGCAGCGACGACTACGACTGCACCTAGTGGCCATTTTTAATGCCTTATCATTTGAAGGGGACCCAGGGACCCAACCCCAAAAGTGTATCCCATCAATATCTGAGCTGATTTTCGTTCACCCCCGCCAGACATTGGGGCAACAGTTTGTGTGCGGAGTAAGAGGGCCATTGTATAAATCTATGCTAGGCCGTATATAGTTTTTGTTTTTCTTTTTATTTTTTTGTTATTATTTATGTTCGTCGGTATAAATTTTGTGCATATTGACATATTAAATCTCAATGTGTCAGGTGGCATTAGGTTTTTATGCCCCATCCTGGACAATAAAAAACAAAAAAGACAACCACTATAAAGAATTTATCAATAAAGATAAAAGATGATGATCTAGTTAGCATTGTCTAATTTCAGTTTCGATTTATTTGGTAGGATTTGATTTAGGATGAAACGAAATCGGCTTAAAGTCCATTAAATTACAAAAAATTCAAAGCGTTTTCAGAGCAAATATATATTCTTCTCGATGGGAACACAAATAACTTATCTCTCACTTAGTTACTCTAAGAAAAAATCGAAGTATTTAACTGGTAAGCACAACTGATAGAGGATGTTGCAAAGAGTGAAGGGTAGAAGTCCATGGATGAAAATCGGCACCAACTTTACCCTTCCCTCTTTGCAACATCCTCCATCAGTTGTTCTTACCAGTTGACCAGTTGAAGCTAGCGTTTGTTTTGAGGCTAAGCTTCAACACAAGATACACCACAGAACAACAAAAATAATAAAATAATAATACAATTTTCGGAAATTATCTTTTACACCAAAGTTGCGACGAAAATATGAAAGATTGTTGACACAATCCCACAGAAATGGCTGAACAATTTCGGATAATTGAATACCTGGAAAGTGTACAAACGGAATTGGACTGAAGATGTGCACAAACTTTAACAAAAACAAAGCGAGAACTGTTTTTCTAACTTGTACACAGAAAAAAAAGATCCAAATAAGAGCCATTTGGAATGGATATGTCTTTAATATCCTTTTAATCATCCAGCGGAGCTGCAAAATCATCCAAATGATCATCAGTTTTCATATCCTTCGGATGATTTTTAGCTCCGTGGATGATTTAAAGGATATTTAAGACATATCCCGTCCAAATGGATACCGGAAATCATCCAATAGAGTTTCTTTAATATCCTTTTTTTTGCTCTGTGCACAATGATCTCACATCGAGAACAGTTTTTGGATAATGCTCCGTTTCCAATTGGTTTAATCAATTTAAATCTTAAGCCGGGTGATAACATTTTAAACGAGAAAGCTAAGCTAACTTCCTCTGTTCCGAAGTTTTTATACCCTAGCAAGTGCTCGCTTAAATATTTTCAAAAAAAGCTCTTTTTCCCATTTTCCGACCGATCGTTCGTATGGCAGCTATATGATACAGTCATCCGATTTGGCCAAAAATTTGTAAAATTATGTGAAAGCACGCGAAACAAACAAATACAAAATTGCAAGATGCTACCATTAAAAACAAAAAAGTTTTTCTAACTAAGACTGTTTTTTAGACCTTTCTTTTGTATGGCAGCTATACCATATAGTTGTCCGATTTTAATAAAACTTGGTAGAATTATAAAGAAACATAGAAAACCTACAATTACAAAGTTTGGAGACGTTTCAATTAAAAAGAAAAAAAGTTTTTCATACTAAAACTAGTTTTGCGACCGATTGTTCCTATGGGAGCTATAAGATATAGTCATCCAATCCGGTCGGCTCCGACATATTAGTAGAGTGCAGCAAAAAGAAGACTGCAAAATTTCAGCTCGATAGCTTTAAAACTGAGAGACTAGTTCGCGTAGAAACTGACAGACAGACGGACGGACAAAGCTCAATATACTCAGCTCGTCACCCTGATCAAGAATATATATAGTTTATGGGGTCGGAAATGAATATTTCTATGCGTTGGAAACTTCTGGGCAAAATTATAATACCCTTTGCAAGGGTATAAAAATTACAAAGACCCGCGTTGTCAGCCTAAGAGCAGAAGGGGTCTTCCCTAGTATATAAGTTCATAAAATAAGGATATCAGGAGAAAAGGCAGACTAAATTTACGCAAGGTCTGACCGAGCATGCCTTCTTGTCAAAATCTGCTCTGATTTCCTACCATATTTAAACATAATTTTCCTTTAACTTTATCTAAAATTCCGACTCTCCATCCCTTTCCTGTTCTTGGTTTTTTTAATAATGACTGCAAAGATTTGGCCATAAATGTCGCTATTTAGTTTTTATTGGAAGTAATACTAATTTTTATTGGTTTATGGCTGTATATTGTTTTAATCAATGTGCCAGCAAGGCGGCGTTGCCCTAGCTTATCATCACACCCATTCTGATAACACCAAAGTATTTTCTGGCCACATTTTGATATCAACTAAAACTGGAAAAAAATTGTATTATTGGAGCCACAACACACAGAAAAATAGAATTGTAGACCCCGTAACCATTAACCAACAGAACCAGACTCTAGAGGACCTATTGACAGGCGGGCGTTTATTTGATTCCAACACTAATCTAATCGCATTGAAACAAAAGTACAAGAAGAGAGAGAGAGGTGAAGTGTCGACTGTTTTATTGCCACACCCCATTCAAGTGGGGCTCTACGTACATACCTATATATGAATGGTATATACACATGTAAGTTTGTATGTTCCCAAAGAAATTCCTAAAATTTTGCAGAGCTCGCCTTTTCATTCTTAAAATAATAAATTAACTAAGGATTAACTAACAACAATAGCAATAAACGTTAATTGCATTCGTACAGATTTTATGGGCTTAATGGATATCGTCGATATCGTCAATATCGTTGTCGTCTTGACATGAGCGAGCTCTTTAGCCCGGGAGGGTCATAAATTGTAAGCGACGGCGGCGTCGATGGAGTGTGTGTCTGTGTTTGTGACTGAGTAGTGTTTATTTGTGTGTATGTGCATTGGCATTTGCATTACTGTTAAATGTTTAACGGAGAGAAGCAGCAAAACAAATAAAACAATATAATAAAAGTAGACGAACACCACTGGCCAAACAGTTCGATGAAGAAGTGCGCGCGAAGATGGGCAAAGAGCTGGGCGAGCAATTGGGTCTGTTTGTCGAACAGAGCCAAATAAAATCTTCTAACTTCTCTGAACTCTAATCAATTTTTGAGTTTTTAGAACCTGGCCTTAATTATGGATTAATTCTGTTTATTTTAGAGAATGAAACTGAGCAAACTTCATACAAAAGCTTTGGCCAAGCCACACAGAGCTTTTTGAAAAACTTAATGAAGTTAGCTTCACCGTGTAAAGCTTGTCTTACTTGGGATTTTGACTTGCAAATTCTATTTGTGAAATAGTGATTCTTGAGAGATTCTTGAGACCATTTTAAGTCTGTATTTGGTTTCATGAATCAGTAGACTCATTAGTCCCTTTTTCTTTAAAAACTCGGGCCGACGGGAACTTTAACGTGAACTGCGCGGACTATTGACCCCATATATGTCCACAGTGGATTCATTAAAGGCTTTGATCGTGGGATTTTGTGTAGTTTTCTTCAGGGATAATGACTATGTACGACTTCGGAGACAACATTTTGCCAGAGCTTTCAGAGTATCCGTTTCGGTTTGTTAAAGTGGATTAGCCTTGATATATTATGTTGACTATTTCTTTTTTCACGTTTGACCAAATTATATTTGACTTGGAATTTAAAAATGATTGTTGATTACATATAGGATTCAAACAATTTTCTAAACTTTACGTTACTAGTATAAAATCGAATCGGATAATGCTGCAACCAACTGCATTTTGAAGCCTCATTATTAGACTTTCTTTTTCAGTATGCGCCCCTTGAGAATCCGCAGAATCGCGCTCTTGATAGGATAGATTCGTGAATCGCACCAATAGAGGCTTTGTTTTTTCGACATGGTATTCGAAAAATGGCCAAAAGATGTCAAAAAGTAGAGACTAGCGATGGATAATACTTCCAAAAATTTATTTCTAACCAACTTTTCACCAAGAAGGGTAAAATTAATAAAAAAAAAGTACTTTAAAACTACTAACAGGTAATACTACTAAATTATTTGGGTTTCAAGGATTTTTGTGATTTGAAAGAAGTGAGAAAGTTGGTCAAGCCGGAATATAATTTCCTCTTTACCTACCAAAGTTTGAATAAATCGGATAAACTTTAAGTTGGATGACACACAGCAAGTGTTAAGGTGTGTGTAGTGCTGCTCAACACCTTTGCGGACGGTGCTGCCCAGCATTGAAAATAGTTTTAAAAGTATAAGAAGTTTATGTCCCAAACATATTAAAAGTCTCTATTGATTTACAACTCTCAGATATGTGCATTCATACAGACAGACAGATGGCCAGTGTACCTCTGGAGGTTGTTTAACATAATCTGACAAAAGGCCCAATGTATTTGGAAATCGAAGTTCTAGAAAACATTCCAAGTCTTCATTTTCTTAATGCGACTAAACTTAAATACCAAATTTTCAAAAGCTGTATCCTTAAATATAGCATCGAATCACTTTGGCCATTATATTTCATATCTAATGTCTACATTTTTTTGCTTTCTACACACCCTTGATTTGCATTTTTCCTTAGAAAACTGAAAGATTGGTTCGGAGTTTGATCAACCCGTTGGCTTTTATTGGTAAATTGATTTACGACACAAAATTAGTCAACAGAATCAATAACAAGTTGGAGTTAAGTCCCTGACCGAACGGCTCCTGCTGCCAGGCATAGGGCGCACACATAAATCAAGGCGGCGGCCTGAGAGCAACGCCTCAGCTTGGGACAGCCAATCGTAAAATGAAACACAAACATTTGATTTTTATGGCCACTATTGAACCGGGCCTCAGCAGATGCAGACAAATTGCTTATGGTTATGGTATAAAATTATGTTTAATTTGGTTGTTTTTTTTCGCGTCAGAAGCGCGAACAGCACGAGCTTGAAAAAGAAGACAATGCCTGGGAATTGTGTGGGGGAATCAATCATCTGATCTGAAACGGATGCGGGAGAAACCCGGTGAGTTGAGTAAATCTGACACAATACAAGGTCAATTTTGTGCAGAGTGAAGAAACAAAATGTGTCACGACTATTTGTGACCCTACCAAAAGGTTTAAGCCGAAAATGTTACACATAATTCGAATCGAAATACTAAAAGAGATTTGCTTGGATTTTACTATATTTAAGTTTATGTGGCGAATAGCGTTGTAGAAAACATGAGAAATCGGTCCTAAATGTTATACAACTATTATTCGTAAGTTTCGAAAGAGTTTCGGGAAAGACCCAATTGATTTTTTCAGGGGTTCTTTTAAAAGAAGATTGCTTCCTATAAATAAATCTTCAGTTTAACGTCTAATTCGAAACGGAACGTTTGAGAGAAGCTTTTTCGTGGCTGTATACTTCACAGGTGGGGCCAATAGCTTATGAAGGTGACCGGGTATGTTTGATTTTAAGGAAAAAACTCTTTCATAAAATTTCCCGAGGCTGGATCAAACCCATAAACCACTACCCGCTGCACCACGCTGTTTGTAACATTTTTGTGCTATTTTATTTATTTTGCTAATAATTTTTAATTCTTATTGAGCCTGATTAAAACATTTATATTTAATGATTTCTTAGTGTATGGACTAAAACCATTTTCCATTTCGACCAAGAAATTGGCAAGAAAAAACTTGGTCCTGTTCCTAATTCCGGTACGGTTTATAAGGAAGGTGGATTTATATGGAAAATGGGAAGAATATCATTAAACTATAACGAGGATACTGTTGTTAGTCTCGGACCAAATTCAAACCTAGTCCGACTTCCTATTTTTGATACAGAATTCTTGAAAACCCTTCTTTATGTTGCTAACTTTCCGCAAGTTAGTGAGTTTTGACTGCATTTCATAGCAATTGTTAGTGCATTCTATGCCAGTATCAAATGCTTATCTTACCTGGTTGTGGTTGAGCTGGATATGTGGGTTTCTTCATCCAATCAAAGTATTGCGGTTTTGAGGGCGAACCCATGTTGTTGTGGTTGTTATTAGGTGTAACACTGTTGTTGTTGTTGTTATTATGGGTGGATGGACTATTATTGTTGTTATTATTTCCAGCTCCGGCCGACGCTGCTGCACTTAAATGATGTGTCAAATGATGATGCGGCGATGATGCCGAGTTGGGTGCCCCAGGACTCGAAATCTCACTGCCCGAAACCGTAATGGGAGGCGATGGCAATCCCTCGGCTATGTGCGGTTGCTGGGTATGTGTGGCCGCCTCCGCTTTAATACTACTACCATTTGTCTCGTTCAGCTGGGTGGCGCCCGCGGGCGGGGCCACTGAGCTGCTGCTCCCGGCGGAACTGGCTGAGCTGCTTGATCCATTGCTGGGCAAGCCACCATTGACATGGGCATGATGATGCTGTTGCATCAACTGGTGTGCAGAGGTGGGCACATTTTGCACAAAATTATCCGCTGAACTGGAGGCAGGCGAATGCCATTCACTGGCACTGGCCGCGGCGGCCGAGTGGAACATATGATGGGGATTGTAGTACATTTGGTGAGCGGCGGCATGATGAGCGGCATGGGTGGAGTCGACATCGTTCAGGAATTGATGATTGGGTGGTGTATGATAGTTGGGTGTCCAATTCCAGGGTTGTCCGGCTGCCGCATAGGTCAAATTGGCGGCACTATGCTTTTGTGTGTAGGGCAGACTGTTGTAGTAGTGTGAAACCATTTTGGTGGCTTTAATTGTGGGTTTAGTGAGGTTAGATACGAGTTCTGGCTTTTGCTCTGTTCTTTAAGATCTCACTTGATGGCCAATAATTGATTGTGTATAATTTTAAAACATTGTTGTACTTTTTGTGGATGAAATAAACTAGTTTGCTATATTTTGTTCAACTTGATGCGCCTTCTCTGTGTCTCCTTCTCTCCGCTTCACTTCTTTTTCTCCCACGCACTCTTTCATCAGCTTGGCAATCAAATTTATCGATTTACGATTTCTCAGTATTTTTAGTATTTTTTAGCACTCGCGTTTTTTATGGAAGAACTTCAACTCCAACAGCCGTTTCAGCGTTGCGACATTTACCGCAGTCGAAGACGTACTGAAGGCCCAGTCAGTTTTACTGATAAAAACCCACAAAACAAAACTCACGCACCGGCGGCCTCCTCTTCAACCACCGCACAACTTCGGCTCTAGCCAGTTGTCTCTCTTGCTCTCGCACATCTGCGGGTTATTTTTCTAACCCCTCATTTCCGTTGTGCATTTGAAATTCAAGATGGCTCATGTTTAAGCAACCTCTCGCTCTTTCTCTTTCCTTAAAGCTAGCCCTCTCTTTCATGTGGGTTGGTGGTGGTGGCGGCAGGTAGCTCCGCCCACTAACAGGTAAGAGTTTGGCGAGGAGACTCCATTTACTTTATGACCGCTTCGATTTGTACTACAAGTAAGTGTAATTACATTTGCCGTTGGCTCTAGGCGTCTAATTAAGTAATTGCATTATGCAATTAGTGGTTATAAAATTCCATGTTTGTACTACGGTCGTAACTACACTTTATGACACTTGTGTACATGCATTCATTTGGAGATCCCAGTCTTAGGGCCTTTCCAATCAATGTTTTACTGGCCAGATTTGAGAGTTTTATAGGCTTATGTGTCATATAACTAGCGCTATGTATTGTTTGGACGACTGTTTGCAAAGCAATCGAAATTTATATGGGCGCTACAATATAGTTATACCGCTAATTGCCCTTTAAGTGGCATACAATAAGAAGATGATAGTCTGGGGAAAGGGTTATTACAAATTTAGTTTTATATTAATGATGTTTTTGCTTAATAATGAACGAAAACTAATAATTATTTTTGGAAATTGTGAGCTATAATTAAAATATCAAGAAGCCCACCCTTTAGATACGTGAATTAATATCTTGCAACTAACTGTAGACATTCTCAATTCGACAAAATTCCATTCGAAACCAATTGAATCCCGCCCCGTGCCTTCTTAATGCAATCCCGTAGTCTCCAAGTCCCGAAATAAATGTTCAATTCGATACCGCCCTGATCCTTAAATTAAATGAAAATGAAAAGAGCTTCAAATCTATGTCTGTATGAAGACTAAAACAGCTACAGCAAACAAATTTATACGTTTTTTTTTGCATATTTATGCTTTAAATTTCCAGCAACCGGTCTTATGTATGAAATGTATAGGGTATAAAATAATTAAAGCACCGATTTTCATCTCCTACATAGCACTATCTGTCGTATAAGCTATCAAATAACAAAGTAAATTGTGAATTACTCTGAAACATAAAAGCTATCTGGAATGTGTGAAATCGATCCTCAGTAAAAAACTAAATTTTTTAGAGTTAAGCGATCCTTTTGAAATTTTGTAAACGATTTCTACAAATGAATCAATAGGTAATCAGAAAGATTTTATATCATTTTTATTTGCAAACCGATCGGTTATAAGATCTGCTTCGGTTTAGTGAAGTTTATTAACCTTATGTTCAGTTTGTTGTATGCATTTTCGGCTTCGGTTCAGTTCAGTTCATTACCAATTAGTTATATTATTTTTTTCAGTGCTGTTTCTGTCTTCCCATAAAATCCTGATCTTCCATTTAAGCTGCGCCTTCCTTTCGAAGGCAGTACAGTCCGAAAAGTGTGAAAAAGGCAATTTATGTTCTTGAATCGGCGAATATCTGTTAAATGCTTACACTTAAAACCCATCCTTAAGTTTAACGGCCACATTTTTGAATGAATAGTTTTGCACTTTGCTGACTTTTTAAGATATAACCAGTTTTAATATAATTTCTCGTCAATCATTTGCCATTTAGTATTTTTTTTTTCAACTTTCGAAGGTAAAAGGTTTTTAAAACTCAAGCCTGTTTCTGGAACGCCCTTAATTTCACCCTGTGTCAACTCTAAAAGCCTTAAATCAAGTATTTTGTAGCGACTTACCCTAAAATCTGCTCGGTAAGCCATATTTTCGGACTTCTACTTGTCAAAAACTTCTTTCTGTTTAAGGATCGCCATTATTTCCAACGAATCTTAACCATTCAAGACCAGGTCCTAAGTCTATAATTTAGAAAAACCTTCAAATCAACTGGCAAAGTTTTTCTTTTGAAAGTGCCGCAGATTAAAAACTTCAAAGTCCAGGTGTCCGATACTATTTCTCTGGCAACAAGACAAAACTTATTCTGTTTTTTCCTATTTTTGAGGAGAGCAATTCCTTTATTTTAAGAATTTGTAATAAAAGTTGTTGTTAGCCTATTATATTGGCCTACAGACCGCAACTTATATGGACTTTGCCAGACTTATGTTGTTTTGTTTTTCCGTTGTAACACCTAATACGGTTTGGCTTGCGGTTTATTTTAAAAATAATGTTCTAAAATCCATCTGAGCTTCAAAAATGTCAGAGTTAAAAAACAATAAACACCGAAAACAGTTTGGAAATTAGTGAACATAAGTCAAATCATATTCTTTCACATCGTCCGCACCTCATAAAGTTCGCCTATCAGGAGCTAAGGACTTACAATTTATAACGAAAATAAATTTCGTAAAATCTCCCTTCCTATCCTCTAAGGCTCGTGCCGATTGAGTAATTCTCGTTCAGTTCCAGAAATCTAGGTCTAGCCTGCGCCTAAAAAATTATATATTCATTGATTATTTAGTCCCTCTGGTTCGTCCCATCATAAACTTTTCAATGTCGCGTCAAATAATTAGAAATGCATTCAGTTGACACAATAGAGCAACATCTTCACACAGACCAAGGAAAATTGCCAGTTGTTTTGGTCCGGGCAGTTGCAGTTGGCCTCGAAGGTACTTAAATTTCACTTATTAACGCTCACAAAACTGGTTCGCCGTTGCCTGGTCAAACAAAAAACCCCTTAATACCCAAAACAAAAACAATTGTAAAACAATTCAAAGGGCCAGGACAAAAGTTTTATGATATCGCGAACTTGGCCTAGAGCAATGCGAGAGGACACCAAATAAGGCGTATGTAAGGGTGGAACGGGTCATAAAGTTCACACTACAATTAGGCAGCCGCAGGCCATATTTATTTTTTTTATAATTTTTTCGCAAGCCGTCAACAGTTCGAGGAAATTGACGGCTTGGGATGGGCGGCAAGGGTGGTAGGTCGCTTTTTTCGCACCGAACAGGCACGGGCAAGTCATGCAACAGGACATTATTATGCTACCTGGAAGTCATTAGAGGCGCAAATACACGTATGTAAATGATGTTGGGCAAAACAAAATAGTTGAATGCAGCCTTGGAGAGAAGGTGGTAGAGGTAATACCCTATTTAAAAACAACTTATTCAAAAAAGCCATCAGCTGACATCTTTTTGTGGCAGCTAGCAAGAACCAGGCATCAATCCACCATCTTTTCTCTGCCTGCAGGGCACTTAAAAAACATGTTTAGGCAAGAAGTTCCTAGGTATTTGTACCTGAACACGTACATAAGTGGAAATTTTGGGAACCCTTATCAGGTAAGTCATGGAAACCTCCCGGCATGCCCATGGTTTACGTGCTGTAGTAGGAGAAGTGTTTAAAATGTACATAGACAGACCCATCGATTTCCATTTCAATCACCTATCACAAATCAACAAAAACTCGTTGATCGACACGACTCTCCATTTTTCAAACCTTCTCTAATGACTCACAATCTAACCATTCGCATCCATCATAAATTAGAATATGTCCCCAACCAACTGACATCAACAACTTATAAAAAACTCTAAAATGTTTTAAAAACGCAATTATATTAATAAATCCATAAAGAAAGCAAAGCGCCACGGGCCATAAAGTAGAATCCAAAAAGAAATGGGTAAAAAAAAGAAACAAAAACTCAAGAGGCAATTAGTCAAAGTCGAAGTGGGAGTAAAACAAGTATGATATGGCCAATGGAAATGCCGTCGCCTCGTACCACAACTCACTCACCGTGGCCAGACTAAAATGAGGCTTTGGTTGATTGGCTCATCGAGTTTTATTTTATTTTTGTTTGTCGCGCGGCGTTTGCCTTTCTGTTCGTTCAACGTCGAAGAGTTTTATTAGCCACGGGTCCGTCCGTCCATACCACTAACCCTCACATCCATGCAAGTGCATTTTGTGCCTTTATGGAGAAGCCGCGACATTAGCGATAAAATATCTTTTGCTAATAAAACAAATTAAGATTTCAGGCACTGCGTCATGACGCAGCGAAACGGAAAGAGAAAAACCCGAACCATATTTTTGGATTTCGGAATCGAGCATATCATTCAGATAGCAAGGCCGTATTTCTTGGAACTCTTTTGTTAGGGGTTTGGCTAATCGATGTTCTGACTAATTTGATCAATTGTTGATATTAGAAGAAAACTGGGCTGTAATCTGGTTTGGAATCGTACCGCTCCGGACTCGGACTGCTTTTTTAGCAGTCCTAACAAAGCCCAAATATACTGAACCTGAACTGCGAATTAGCTTCCGTAAACCGAAATTTGTAATAATATTTTAAGTTCCATTAAGACTCTAATGTGACATTGGAACCAATTTTGTAGGCGCAACTGCTGCCGGAGTTTGGGAAGCAGCCTTAAGCCTCTCAAGAAGATTGCAATACGAAAACTTGACGTTCGAATAGCTGCAAACCGTGTTCATCGAGGTGCAGGCGATCCTAAACTCAAGGCATATTGCAAAAGCATCTGATGACCCAAGTGATGACAGCTCACTTGCTTATTGGCTTGATTCGTATGGCAGCTCCAGATGGAAAGGATGTTCAACCCAGATGACAACAAGGAAAGACGCTACCTAGATATGTGGCAAAGAGTTCCTTACCCCAAGCAACAGTTTTGATATTTTCGGCACCGATACTACATTCACACGTTTCAGCAGCGGACAGAGTGTATCACGTCGTAGACTTGAAGACATCGAAGGGTATCCTAAGGCTCCCAATCCATAAGCTTGCTCTCTTTCCCATGAATAATGGTTAAATGTTGAAACTTTAACAGACACAAAATCATCTTTCATTTCACAAAACATTTTTAGCACCAAAGCCCTGTCAAGTTAAGACCACAAATATACTAGTTTGGTATTTTTCAGCATGGTTATCGATAACTCAAGAGGTATCGCTCATTGCCGATATACATGAATGACCAAAACAATTTTGAAAACATGAGCTCAAGAAATCGCAGTGAACGTGAACACCTTGATTTTATTTAAGTCCCTGTAGGGAAATGTTTAACTACTTTTTTTCAAAATAATTTTATATTTTTACAATTGGAATCTCATTCCAAGCTGATCCGTTTATAAGTATAATAATTAATTCAAGATTTGAAAAAGATTTTTGTATTTTTTTCCATTTTTTATAAAGTATTATAAAAATATTGGTTTCGGTATATTATTTAAGCGGTGTTATAAAGTTATTAATTAACAAATTGTTAAACATATTTAAAAAAAAACCATCGCCCAAAGTAGGGACACTTAAAATCGAACTAAATACAAAAGGAATTTCATTTAAAGATCTCTTGTTTGTTTGTTTCTTTTTGGTAAGTGCCTCGAAAACGAAGTGCACTATAGAAAATTTAAGCATGCCACAACAAAAGTAATATGTATATAGTGTATGTATGTATATATATATATATAGGTATCAAGAACCATAATAATAAAAGCAGGCAACGTTTACCGATTTCAGTATCAAATATTAAAAGCGTTTCAAAAGTATACAAGTGTAGGGGGTAAAGACAGAGTTGGAACTTTTTGATTGTTGTAAATGAGAAATTATATATTATACATTTGCTCAATCAGATTTGATGTTTCTAAGTTCAGATCAATGACAAAAATAGGGAAAAAGCAGTCAAAGAGTATGTCTATCATAATCTAAGTCTACAACCTTGTGGGCTTAGGAAATCGAAACTATGCTGTAATATCCGTAAATCAGGAATTAACATATATCTTATCAATGAAGTTCTAAAACATATTGTTTAAGAAAAACACTAAAAATGTTGTTACTTTTGGGTTGGTACTCATCACAGGACTAGCTCAATAGACAGGGATATAACCTAGAGGTAGTAGAAATATAATCAATCTATCTATCTATTTTGAGCCAAAAAGTTAACAACTTTGCATTCTATAGAGGAAGATATTAATAAAAAATAATAACAAATTTCTCAAATAAAACATATTTTCTAACAAATAGTTTATCTTTGTTTTAAGGTATTTTTAAGCAAAAGCCCAAGCTTTATGTAGATATGAGGGTAATACTAGAACCGCAGAAAGCAATGAACCCAAACATTTGGTTTTAAGATTGGTCCAATAATAAGTAGAGTAGCGTTTTGCAACTCTTCTACTGTGATTTGTACTACATTTAGTCTACCAGTTTACAGCCAAATAGAAAGGCCAAATTTGTGCACTGTTATAAGAACAAAATTGAAGCCAAATCTAATAAACTATATTAAAAGAACCTTACAAAATGAATAATGAAAGTAGAAGCTGGGAAAAAAATATAAAAATACCACATGAAAATTGCATTTAATTTGTCTTAAAAGAAACAGATAAACTCTAACTATGGGTACGCTGACCAGTTCCAGTAACTATAATAGCAAACCCAAGAACATGACTTAATACACTGTTCCTGTACTCTCAGAAAGTTTACGTATTTATGTCTTCATAATTGAGAAAAGGTTTGTTCTGTACTAATAAAAAATCAATCAACTAGATTTTGGAAGTAAATTCTTATTGTAAAAGATTTCCTTTTCGTTCCTTATTTTAGTTTTCAAGCTCTTGAATCAATTAAAACCATATTTTCCAGTAAGCAAAACAATTAAGTGGGCTAAGATCAGCTGACTCAACACGTGGGGGTGGGAAACTACAGACAATAATAATGACCAAGTGTAGGCTTACCAAGAATACACAATTGCAAGGAGTTAACTATTTTTAACTTTACTAATTCCAACTCTGTCTTACCCCCAGTTATTTAGTATTTGGCGGTTAAAGTAAAAACTGTTTTGTGGGCCTAAACAAAATCATCTCCGTTTTGATATAAACAAGACTACACACACACACAGGTTAAAATCTAAGTACTTAGATCTCTAGAGATGTCTATTTATATATATACACAGGAGTTGCATGTCATTTGCTTCTCTTGTAGACTACGCCGAGCCCAGCACCTCATTCAGTATCATCTCCCGCGTCATTAGCTGACCATTATTGACACGCGTTCGCGATCGACTACGACTAAGTTGTGCTCGCCGTTCGGCACCGGCAGGACGTTGTCGTCTGGCCTGTCGATTGCGCTGACCAAAGGCTGAGCCCGTTTGCAGGGCCTCCAGTAGACTGTCCATAACACCCTCTTGCGCCTGAGCTGAGTCCATATCAACCACAGCCAATTTGCGTTGTTGTCGCTCCATTTGTTCGCGCACAGATTGTTCTCTAGCCTCTTGCATACGTCGTTTCTTTTCCAGTTCCTCGCGTACACGTACATTCTCATTGTGAGCCGATTGGAAGGCATCTTTGAAGGTTTTAACATCGGCAAAGAACTCTTCCATGGTGTATTTGTTGGGATCGAAGGCATAATACTCGCTCAGGTCTTTGTACAGCTTTTCCATTTGTACTTGCATTTTGCCTGCCATAAAAATTTCATTAGTAAAAGTTTGCATTCACGTGGTAAACCTTACCCAACACATCCACCTGCTGTCTGCACTCGACTGCAAACTTGCCCATCACCTCACTGAACTTGTCATCATCACATTGTGGTACCTTGTTGTTCTGTAAATCTGTTTCCAAATTCTTGACCGCCGAATTCATTTGCCTCATGGCCTTCTGTATAGCGTCCATGTTCACCCGCGATGCTTTATCCACATGCGTTAAATCGTCGTAGAAATTCAAAGCATCGGGGAACTTTTTCTCCACCAGATCGCACAGGTAGTGTAGGAGATTTTGCTTATTATCCGCATCCTTGGTATTAGTCAGCTTGGTAAGATAACTAATTTCGAAGCCAAAGGCAGATTCGTTTTTAGAACCAGTATTCATATAATTGCCGAGCAGGAGGATAAGTTCGAGGATTTTGGAGAACTTTTTGCTATTGCGAACCTCCTCGCAGGCTGCAGTGCCGGCCACAATATCTGGTTTAATATCCTGCACCATGTCCGCGTAGGTTAGTTTAAAGTTGAGATTATGCAGGCGTGGGGATAAGCGTTTGATTTCACCTGGAAAGAGAGAGATTTGGGATCAGTAAAACTGAAACTTTAGTTGCAGCAAAGCTTACCTATGGTAGCCGCAAACTGTTCGATGGGCGGCAATGGTTCACCCTTGCCCTTAATCTCCTGCAGACGTTTCAGTTGCTCTGGCGGCGGCAAATACTGAATCAACTGTTGCAATATATTGGAGGACAGTATATCCGTATCACAGCGCAGGAGGCATATTTTAATTTGCTCATAGGATAAATGTTTGAGAGAGCCACCAAGTAAAATGGACAGATTTTGGGCTGACTTCGAGTCCAGAACCCGCAAATCGATATTCTTCTTGGACAATGTGGTGGGTTTGTCCACAGCGTCCTTTTGTTCCTTCTTAGCCGGCTTGGAGGAGAATTTCACTGCCAACTCTTCCAGAAAATCATCTTGAGCCAGTTTATCCTCCTGGCATTTGACCCAGAAGGCTTTCTCGGACATTTTGGCAGGCATGATGGCTTTCCAGTTGGCACGCTTCATGGGATTCTTGACTTCCCATTTCTTCTTGGGTTTGAGACCATGTGGTAGGACTGGCACCATGGGACCCATCATCATGGGTGGCGGTGGGGGGCCACCAGGGCGCATCATGCCAGGCATGGGAGGCGGTGGAGGTCCTCCACCCATACCGGGCATAGGTGGCGGAGGTGGTGGTCTGGGACCGCCTGCCATACCGGGCATTGGAGGCGGTGGCGGCGGTGGGGGGCCTCCGCCTGCTCGTCCCGGCATTGGTGGTGGTGGGGGAGCACCACCTCCTGGTGGAGGCGGTGGCATGGGTATATTTAGCTTAGGCAACTTATTGGGCGATGGAGCAGCCACACCATTGGCTTCCATAATTTTAACCTTCTCCTCCAGATGTGCCGCCTTGGCCTCCGCTTCCTGCTTGGCAATTTCCAGTTCTTCTATTTTCTTCTCATACTCCTCCGACCGCTTAGATTCTTTGGCCTTGGTCTTCTCCACTATGTCATCCAGAAGCACTGAGGTGTCTATATTGAAATTGCGATTCTCAAAATTCGGATCACAGTAGCCCTTGTGGAAGACAATCTGTGTGATGCACTCCTCGATCAGTTGATAATAAGCCGGCCTAAAGTAGAAATCATCTCGGATGTAGAGTAGATGCTGTAGAATCGATAGGAAGTACTTTTCCGAGGTGGTGTCCGTCACCAGATTCTTTAAGACCTCAAAGCAATCCGCAGCATCGTCCATATTGAAGGTGACATTATCGAAACGCTGCACAAATTCCTCAAAATCGTCTTCACGTATCTCGTTGAAGATTTTGAAATGCTGCTGCAGTGCCTCATTATTGCTGGTCTCCACAATGTTCTTGAACTCATCCAGTCGTTCGTACAAGCCCATACGCATAATCTCGCAACGCAGATGCAAACGGAAGTTCAGGTCTGAAGGCGTGTTGGTTAACGTGTTGATGAAGATCAAGCTGTGACAGGCCAATTCTCGTTTCGGGTCCTGCTTATCGGAGGCGAACAGCGCATCCACAATGGGTCGAAATCGTTCGCTGCTCTTGTACGAATTGGCCGCTATAGCTGTAATGGCTCTCAACACCTTCTCATAGCCATTCCGCTCGTAGACAATGCAAAATGAGGCCAACAGTTTCAGTGCCTCGCACATGGTCTGTGGCTTACGGGGATCCAGAGACTGGGCCAAATGCAAGACCACACAATGCTGATCGGGTGAAAGCACCACATTCAGGCCCCATGTATTATTCATGATAGCCTTCAGACAACGTATCGCCTCAAACTCAATCCGATCGTAGGTGCGATCCTTTTTCGCTCTGGTGAGTAATTTTTGAATCTGATCAATTCCATCCTCACCAAACTCTTTGATCCAGGAGATTGGGTTACTGGTAAGGGCCACGCGCAACGATTCCACACATTGATAGATTTTATTCTCACTATGCTCGCCATTCTGTAGGTACTCAATGTAGTCGATGGGCTTCTCAAAACGTGAATTGGCGCTGCGTTCCAGTGAGTTTTTGCCTGGGGAAATGGAGGAAAATATGAAAGGGGAGAAGAGATTAGTTTATGATGGGTAATGGGGCAGGAAACTCAGGTTAAGTTCTCTGGGCTTACAAAATGTTTATTTAGGAAATGGTTATATGTTATGTCTCAAGTCTATGAACCGGTTCGCTAGCTGTTAGAATTGGGTCAAAGCCATATCCCGTATATTTCAAGGAAAGAAGAACTCATCACCCATGTATATCCAAACATTGGTCAAAATCAAATGCCAAATGGTAGAGCGCACGAGCAATTGTTACGGAGACAAATATTGATGTCAAAGACTTGAATTGAACGATTTAAAATCGAATTCCGGTTGGATTGAGGTTGACCCCGTGGAAAACGAAACTTTAAACCGGCCTGGCAAGCCGCCTCTTCATTTGTACAAAGGAATCCGAATGATTGTGACGAAGCTAATAAACAATATGATGATGGCAAGGACTTTGGAAACTTTCGTTCAAGGGAAAAGAAAGCCTAATTCAACCAACTCCCTTGAATTTAACCAATTTGCAGTTATCAATCAAACATACTTAGTTACCAGTGTGCGGTATACTTCTGGAAATGTCATGCTATATGTGGCATGTTCCCGAGTTGGGAATATTCTTTTTTGTTTAGATTTGCGTCATATAAAATATATTGAATTAACAAACTTGGCCGGGACAACTAGATGGATTATCATGAATTGGATAGTTGGCAAATGAAGGCGGATGTATAATAGGTCTAAGAGGCGGGTTTCAGCTAATTCACACATTTTTTTTACATATGTATATAAATCCCACCAAAGTTTTTATACAACTAATAACTTTATAAGGTGGAACCACACGAGCTGTATGCCAAGCCAAGAGAGACGGTCGTGGTGGCTCCTCGGGATGTTCAACCAATTACTATACATACTGCGTTGGCATTGTGTGCCAATCGATTAGTGCATTAAGTCATTTACCCCACTTTCCTACCTAAATTCGTGTATATACATATATAACAATAGATGATTCATGAAATGTTTTAGTCAAGTACCGTTATCTTCATGCCTTGTTCCACCCAAACTTGTACCTAATTATAAAATTTGCTTTATCTAAGTGGCACAAAGCTAAAAAAAAAAAGAGGAGAAGTGAAATTATCAACCTTCCATTGAAATCCAATTACCAAAAGAACCAGGAGGTCGAGACACACCTTGCATTAATTCAAATTGGCATGTACGTAACCGTTTTATTAATTGATTCAAACGGCAAACCAAGCGTGTTAATGAACAGCTTTTTGCTTGATTTTAGCTTCTCCGTTGTTGGCATGCATTCGCATTTTGCAACACAAAAACAATTACGAACGGTTTGGTTGTTTTTTTTTTCTCAACTGATATCTGAAGGTGTTTACTTTAATTCTACAACCACCTGCGTGTGTGTGTCTGTGTGGGGTCTTCTGCTTTTTCCCTCCTCAGCTCTCAGTCAACTCCTCAAACTTTATTGCCTAGCATCAGAGTTTATTTTCAGCTGATTTTGTCATATTTTTTGCATCTACAGAAAATAAAAGTCTCAAGAGAGCTGATGATGATCTATGAGGGGGGTTTGCCTTGTCCGATTCTCTCTCTCGTTTTTTGTCGCCCCCCTTGCTGTATGCACTTGACGCATACAATCGCACATTGTCACACACTTGACGTAATTTAAATCATATATAATTTGCATACTAAAAGTCATTTTCATTCGCAATGTCTTCTTAAACACTTTTCATATGTATGGATGTAAGTATGTGTTTGACTTTTGTCACGCATTCTGATAAAAAAGTCAAGGTTTTGGCATCAGAGTAACTGTGTAACAAGCGATAAGAGAGAAACTCTGGAAAGTTGAGTCTGATGGACCCTGGGAAGTGGCGAAACAAGTAACTGGAGCGAGACCATGACGAGTGAAGAGCTTCATTTTTGCTTCATGCTTATGTAGCATTGAAACATTTTTGAGATAGCTTCAAGCCACGTACAGTGGGGGCAAGGCTGTGTAAATTCTTCAAAAGTTCTATGTGACATAAGAAACTGCTTGAAACATAGATTAGAACAGATTGGAAAACGGCCCTTAATCTTATTATAAGAAATATTTTCTATATTTTAGGGTGATTTTTCCCCTTTTTTTTGAGTGTACTAGTGCAAGCCGGTGGCCGGTTCAAGTTGCAATTAAAACTTATAAACTTAAATTCCAGGCATTGTTTATTTGCTGAACTATGCCATGTTCTAGAAGTCATTAAAAGTTTAAAAGAAAAATGTCAACAATATAACCATACAAATGTGCCAAGCTTATAAACAAAGCGAAATGACACAAACAGTGAAAAATCAACAAAGTGAGCCAATTTTCACATAGAAACGACGACACTCGTCGCACACATTCACCCTAATCTTATCACCATGGAATGCAACCATAAAAAACGAAAACAAAAAAAAGAACTACACACAAAATTGATGACACAACCCCCACCACAACCCATAACAATTCTCTGCTTACCTTTTAAATGCCATAGTATCATCTTTTGACGCTCCTCCTTGGACTTGGCCAGCAGCGGTTCACGTTTGTCCTTGGGTATGTTCATATCCTCTATAATTTCCAGAAATTTCGCATCCACTTGCGCTTCACTCATCTCCTGTATATAACGTTCGCAATCCTCAACACCCAGAGCGGTGTCATTCTCTGCGGAGACGGGTCGACCGCCATGAGTCAGAGTGCTGCTGTTATAGCTGCCACCTTTGGATTTGGAAGGACGTCCAAAGAGGCTCTCCAACAGGCCACCGCCAGTGGATTTGGTTTTCTCGTGGCGTGACATTCTGTAAGAAAAAAAGCGGTTGGTATATTCATCATTTGGTTTCAACAAACAGAGTTTAAGCAGACCCAAATTTCTTGAGACGCATTTTGATGTGCGGCTAAATGGAAACTAAAGATGTTGTTTTCAGACATGCGCAGCTCTGGAATACAATTTTAGGAAAAAACTAACACATCAAGTCCAGCTGTTCTTTGTTTACATTTTATGTTGAGCAAACCGGTGGCGGATTGAAAATGAATGGGGATTTAAAAGGTGCAGTGATGCGTGGCCGGAAAAAAAACAACCTAATAATGAAAAACGCTTCACTTACATATGGGAGGGAAGTTGGTGTGAATGTGTGTTAATTAGATAGTTTTCATCATTTTAGGCAGGCTATAAGAGGTTGGGTTTTAGGGTGCAACTTTTTATAAACGGTAATTAAAGTTAAATATTTAATTAAGATGTTTACTTATAGTTTAGGTAAAGAGAAAGATTAAATTTCAAACATTATCATGGGAAATTAGAAGAGTCAATAGAAAGACGCAACAATGTTAGCCTCGAAATCCGAAGGTACAGATAAACCATCTTCTAAGGAATCAGGAGCTTCACTCGCAAATTAATCACACTCTTTATGAGCTTTAAGAAGCTTCAGTAAAATAGGTGTACGAAAGGCTTGCCGTCAATATCATTTTGACGCAATATCATTAACCTTTCTTTTTCAGTACTTTTTCAAAAAAAGGGAAAGTAGAGGTGTATTTGGGGGATATTTAGGTGAGGTAGGTTGCGAAAAAATTGTAAAGCAATTTTTCAGCTTTTTTCTAGCTGAAATCAATCAGCTGTTTTGGTAGTCAAGGTTGCGGCGCCACGAGTTTTTAGCTAGCTATGAGTGAAAGCATTTAGTTTGTCTGAAAAGTGAAAAAACAGGATATATTTTGATATTACAAATTGTCAAACTCTACCCTAAAACCATTGCTAAGCCCTCTTTTTGACAAGTCAGATTAGAAACATAAACAATGTCAGCAAGTTTAAATAAATACAAAATAATTTATCATTCGAAAAAGGTTACCATCTTGGATATATTCGTTTGGTTATCCTTATCATTACCTATAAATATAGGTTAACTGTTTGGAATATATCATTGAGGTTTCTGATACGTAAAGGTACTACTTTTGTACCTTACATGAAGTTCTATCTCTTTTTTTAGGCATGGATTTCCAAAGGACATTTCGTAGGAGAACATTCGAAAGCAAGTAAGAAATAAGTGAAAAGATGAGGTACCCGGTATTTCAATGGGACAAATATTGGACCCGAGTATGCTGTCTGCCCAACGAATCATTTTATGAAGCAGTTCTCTGTTTGATAACTTTTACTATCTTTTGTAAGGACTGCGCCCTTATTTTTGTCATTTTTTGACTTGCTCATCCCAGAAGTTCTTAGAAACGGCCCTGCTAGTTATGCAGCTACCTTTAGCTCAAACTACTCCTCAGGATCTTTGTTAGACTGCACTTTGAACGACTTAAACTTAATCAGACTCACGTATGATAAATATAGCAATTAAATGCCAATATTTTTATGTGCAATGGCAGTTGCTGATTTAAAGATGGGACCTCAGAAATGACTTCCTTTTAAAATCAAACACCTGGCTTCAACAGCCCCAGGGAACAATCCAATAATTTCCTTTCAAGAACCTCTTTAACTACTTTCAGCTGATAAATGAAATCAAATTACATCATTAATTAACATATTAACAATTATCAGGCAGCCAACTTATCTCTCTGCGTGTGGAACCTCTCAATTAGCATGAAACTAACAAAACGATGGAAAGCGAAGCGTGAAAACTGTTTAATTTAAATCACAAACAACGAAAAAAAAAAACTAAACAAATTGCGATAAATAATAAGGCAAAAACACAATTCAGAAAAATGATGCGATAATCACATAAAGCCAAAATAGGAAATAACACAAATTTTTATAGAGCCCCGACGATCGAGGCAAAGCGAGACAGCGGGAGAGCGATACTAATTCATGGTGAGGTGATGGTGAATCATGACCAAACTGCCAAGCATTGGTTTTCATATTGGCTTCTATGGAGGATGCGAAGATGTTCCTATCAATGTGAATGATGAGAAAGAATTTTGTATTAACTTCTTACTAATGAATCATTAATGAAAACCACATCAGGCACCAGCGGCAACGGCAACAAATGAGAAAAAATACAACAAAAACAAGGCAGACGAGCAGCTACGCTGGTATGAGCAACAGGTTTTGTTAAATGTGTTCTTTGGACGCTTTATAGGCCATCGAGATTTATGTACAATATGGACACGACAAACAGAGACAAATCATTCACAAGATCTTGGTGTGTCATAAATGGAGTGCATTGGTTACATCTGGAAAAAAGGTTATGCATTCAAAGTTCTTATTTTAGGAAGTACATAACATAAAGTCATTGGACAATTCAACAGTCTGATGAAACTAACCATTGGTTTCATTTTCCCAAATGAACTTTGTAAAAATTTCCTGTTTTTGTTTAGAATTACAGGTAATCTATTAGATTTGTAGAATTTCTGAAAACTTGTTTAGAATCAACACCAGGCTGCGAGTAGGATTGATAGTAATCTGGATGATTTTCGTGTGCTAAACTAGAATCTGATTTGGGAAATGCTCCATCACGTTTAGATTTGTGGTAATTAGGGGAAAAGCTACACAATTTATTAAAACGATTCTAGGACTTTTTTGAGAAAGACGTACCATTTTAAATTTGTATGTTTGTATCCCTCAATAATCGTGGGATGTTCTTTATAAAAGTCATGGAGTTTTCCCAAGTCTGTAAGCCTGTTTCAAAATGACTATAAAGAGTTTTAAAAATGATTCCGATTGATGTTTTAGTCGGTAGTATGGAGTTCCATTGTTATCAGGAGCAAATCCAATTCCGACTGACAGTGAACCGGTTCTATTTTTGAAATTATTCGGGAAATAGACCAAAAATGTGGTCAGTATGTTAGCTCGTAGCGAGTAGGACATTTTTTCGGCAGATCACAACCGATTCAAAAGTGGTTCAATAACATTTCTTATAAACTATTTGAGTTGATCTGAAGCAAAGTAGTTCAAAACTATTGAAATGTTGAAAACGTTTCACAGCCGGCTTAAACTCATTTATTCAGTCATGCACCCGGTTTATGGACCAAATTTTGCAGCATAGCTGATTAACTTTTTCATGGAAATTTTATCAGTACAAGTAGGTAATAAAACTGAAACAATTCCATTTTTGTGATACGAATTTTTTGGAAAAATGTTTTATCTTGCACGCTGTGGTCTGGCTTCCTGCAAAAATTGTATTTCGGCACATCATTAAGCGGTTAACCGCTACCCGATAAGAGTTATGACTAAAAATCAGTTCATTTTTGCAACTCCAATAGAGCTGTCTGTGGGCAGAGCCATTACAAATGATTGTGAGGTGTGTGTGTGTGTGTCTGCCTTGTGTGGGATTGGGAAGAGACGTGGAGTCGAGTTGGAGTGGAGACAAGTTCATGCAGGGCAACAATTTCTTTTCTTTTCATGTCGCTGGCCCCCGTGTCTAAGCAAGTGCGGAGGAAATGCTTTCAACAAGAATTTTTCCAGCAATTGTGCAGGCCTTCTGCTGATCTCTTTTTTCTTTTTTTTTTTGTTTACTTAGCTCGTCCACCAGGCAGACCAGAAGCAAATGCACTTTGAGAACGGGTCGTTCCAACAGAAATGTAAACAAGCCGCAATGTTAGAAATTCAAATGGCAACGGCTAAAAATTCCAAGAAAGACAGAGAGAGGCAGAGATTGACTCAAAACAAGAATTCACAAATGCGCTCACCTTCGTTATTTTTGTTTTTGTATTTTTTTTTATGTGTCGCCTGCTCACTTTTGATTTTGGTGGGTTTACGTCATAAGACAAAAAATAATGGCTTGGCACACACATACACACACAAAACCCACTCACACAGACGCTCAAATCAAACGGCTTATTTTGCTGTTGTTGTTGTTGTTGCTGCTACTCTTCGGGGTGCTCTACTGCGACTTTTTGTTTGTTTTACGACGCCGACGCCGCGCTGCGCAGCTCACTTACCAAAATCACTTTGCTTTGACAATTACTAGACAATTTCCTTCTTATATACAATACCTCTTAAATGTGGAATTATTGCTTACTTTATTATTTTGGATTTTCGCTTTTACTTTGCCACTTGTTGATCTCTCTCTGCTTGAATGACACATGAAATGTCGACAACTTTGCTTCGTTTCGTTTCACAAAACACTTGACACTTGTAATTGTATTTAAGCACAATTTAGCACGTAATTTGTGATGTGTTTAACCACTTATAAAATAAAAATTTAAACAGAAATGAAATGCAAGCGTTCCACGCAGCGCGGTTGAAAATTCTTTTGCTTACTGTATGAACAGTGTGACCAGCGCTGGGCAAAATGCCAAAAGCGGACTGACCTTAAAAATACCAAAAAAATAGTATTGTGGTGGTAAAGTGCCGCTTAGTTTGAATTTAAGTGAGGAATCTTAAATTTATTAAATATGACATTTTAATGTATAACAGAATAATAAAATAGATGTTATGGTCTAGTCGTGCTGGAACCGCTATACGAGTTAAAGCCAATCACCTCGATGTTCACAAATTTCATGTTATGAAAAATTTAAATATGCGCGCCACTAAAATTACTGTTGACGTTTCAGACGGGGGAAAAAAGCAACTTGTGCCTCTATAAGTGTTCCACTCTTTATGTTTTTATCAGCTGTTTTTGGCTTCGTTTCTGGAATTTGGTTTTGTGTGTTAAATTGTGTTGGACTTTGCGATTTCTTAATAGATCAACTTCGATTTGCAGTATGCATGGACAAGAGCGTGCCTCAGGCTCCCATGCCCGGAAAGGAAATCATCCGCCCGGTCTGAGGGGCAGAGAGATTGGCATGTTCTACAGGAACATGTCGCGTCAGAAGAAAAAGGAACAGGGCGAGAATCCTGCAGAGCCAAAAATACATTTGGGTTGCAGTGTGAGTGTTCCGTTCGGGATGCTGGCCCAGGTGAAGGCTTGTCTCAAGAAATTTGACCAGATACCAGCCCAAGAGCATGCCGATGTGGATGCACAATTCAAGGGACAGTTTCGTCATTTGCTGAATGTTAACTTCGATCAATTTATCGAGGAGACCAAGCAAAATCACGAGGGCTTGGAGTGGAATAATACGACCATGGATAACCAGCTACTTAGGGAATGGGAAGAGGGTCGGGAGAAGAGCGTACACAATGAGCGGATGAAGGCACGCTTAAAGTTGCCCACCATGGTTCAGGCTAAGCAAATTGTCGAGGCAGTGCGCCATAATCAAGTAATCCTCATTGTGGGTAGCACCGGTTGCGGCAAGACCACTCAGGTGCCGCAGATTTTGTTGGATCATGACATTTCCCAGGGCAGGGGATCCAGTTGCAGGATAATATGCACACAACCTCGTCGAATTTCGGCTATTACCGTGGCCGAGCGGGTGGCCTATGAACGTGGCGAGAGTCTGGGTCACTCGGTGGGCTATCAAATCCGTTTGGAAAGCCGCAAGGCCAGGGAACGTGCCTCCATTACATACTGCACCACGGGCGTGCTGCTGCAGCAGCTTCAGTCGGATCCTCTGATGCACAGTATCAGTGTCTTGATTCTGGATGAGATACATGAGCGTAGTGTGGAGACTGACTTGCTGATGGGCCTGTTAAAGGTAATCCTGCCACATCGTCCCACGCTCAAGGTGATTCTGATGAGTGCCACAGTGCGGGAGCAGGATTTCTGTGATTATTTCGATAGATGTCCCATGTTTCGCATAGAGGGAGTGATGTTTCCCGTCGAAATGCTTTATCTAGAGGATGTGCTTACCCTCACTGGCTACCGTTTTCCCAATCCAACGGGCCGGCGTTTTAAACGTGATCGTTCCGAGCGCGAAATGCTGCACAAAGCCCTGATTGAGCCCTATATACGACGCGTACGCGGCAGCGGACGCTATGATGATCATGTCTTGGATTTGCTGCGTCTGCCGGAATCGGAGGGATGTGAGTGTATTGAATTCATAGCCGATCTCGTGTACTACATCTGTGATAGAATGCCCGAGGGAGCCATTTTGATCTTTATGCCGGGCTTTGACAAAATCTCAAGGCTTTTCAATGCTTTGGACAAACCTTCTTCACCCAAGGGTCAACGCTGGCGTGGTGTACTTCAACTGTTTCCCTTGCACTCGCTCATGCCCTCGGTGGAGCAGCAGGCCGTCTTTCGACGTCCGCCTCAGGGCAAGCGCAAGGTTATTATCTCCACCATTATATCCGAAACTTCGGTGACCATTGATGATGTGGTGTATGTCATCAATTCGGGTCGCACCAAGGCCAGTAACTATGACATTGAGTCGAATATCCAAACGTTGGAGGAGGAATGGGTTACCCTGGCCAATACCCAGCAGCGCAAGGGACGCGCCGGACGTGTTCGACCTGGCATCTGCTATAATCTGTTTAGTCGTGCACGCGAACGGACCATGGCTGAGATTCCTACACCGGAAATTTTACGCAGTAAACTGGAGTCCATCATTCTGAGTCTCAAACTGCTGCACATTGAGGATCCTTACAGATTTCTACAGACTCTGATCAATGCTCCCGCCCCGGAGGCCATCAACAATGGTGTGGCCTTGCTCAAGCGGTGAGTATCAGCTGATTTATTGCATTCCCCTCAAATCTAAATTGAAAATCTTTAAATTTTCCAGCATTGAGGCTTTGGACACTGCAGGCACGCTCACCCCTCTGGGCATGCATTTGGCCAAATTGCCCATTGATCCCCAAATGGGTAAAATGATACTAATGTCAGCTTTGTTCCGTTGTCTGGATCCCATTACCTCGGCAGCAGCTGCTCTTTCGTACAAAACGCCCTTCTACACCCCACTGGGAAAGGAGGAGTTGGTTGACAAGGTGAAACGGAATATGGCCAACAATGTGCGTAGTGATCATCTGATGGTGCACAACACATTAGTTAAATTTCGCGAGAGTCGTGAATGGCACCGTGAAAATGATTTTTGCTACAAGAATTTTCTGAGCTACATGACGCTGCAACAGCTGGAGAGGATGAAGAATCAGTTTGCCGAATCGCTGTACAATTACAAGTGAGTTGGATGAATATGGCTTGCTTTTAATTTATAACCATTCCTACATATTCTAGATTTCTTACCTCACCCAATGGACTCGATGAAGCTTCCAATGTGAACTCCGAGAAGATACCCTTGCTGCGTGCCATCATTGGAGCTGGTCTTTATCCAAATATGGCACATTTGCGGTATGTGTTTGATACTGCACAACTATTTTCATGTTAAACTGACTTTTCAAACTTCTCTCAACAGCAAGGCCCGCCAGATCAGGAATCGAGTTCGCGCCATTCACCACATGGCCACGGATGATGGGCGTCGTGTTAATTTCCATCCTTCTTCTGTGAATAGCGGCGAAGTTGGTTTCGATTCGAGCTATTTTGTGTACTTCCAACGCCAGAAATCAACTGCTCTGTATTTGCTTGACTCCACCATGGTGTTTCCCATGGCACTGATCATTTTTGGTGATGGCGTGGAGTCGGGTATTACGCAGAAAACACCATATCTGTCTGTAGCAAAATCGTATTAGTAAGTGTGGTTTTGGACATCAGAGGAGGTTTAGTTACATTTTATATATTACTTACAGCTTTAAGTGCAATCCTGAAACGGCGGAAGTCGTCTTGGAGTTGCGCGCAAATTTGGGACGTCTGCTGCTCAAGAAAGCCCTTTATCCAAAACCCATAAGTGATGCCGAGAAACAGTTGATAGAGTAAGTTGCCTTTTGATATTATTTTTTAGATTTGAAGACCAGAGAGTTAGTTCTGTGGTTGCGTTGGATCTGATGAAGAGATTTGCGAGTGGCAGGTCAGTGCACTCATCTACTAAATCTGGGCTGATTCGAGCTAGATATCTATTTACGAAGCATGGGTATCCTGATCTATGTTGGGCCATAGTTGTGCCAGCTGTTTCTCGAGTCCTTTGATGGCTGTCTTGACTTTCTGCTTGTGCAGAAATGAAGGAAGAATCCATCATGTTAAGGCAACGGTAGCAGGGGGAAGACATGTGGAAAGAATAGAAAGAGGAGAACAGTTTAAATTATGATACGGATTTGAAAGCTAATCTTGGAGTAGGTCGAGGAAGCAAGCTGCATTTAATGGCTGGGTCCAAGGATCCAATGACGTTAGCACTGTGGGATTGAGGGGGCACTCGAAAAGCCCTTATGAAGCTTGCATTTCCCTTAACGGAGCTGCTCCCAGAACAACGTTGCCCCTGTAGGAATTGCTTTCGCTGCTCAGGACATCTAAGGAATAAGTGTTTTCTTTAAAAATTTACACAGCCGGTCACCTTAACTAGCTAGAAGCCTCTTAAACATGGCCGTCCGGATTCGGCTTTAAGCCAGACATCTTCCCTAAGGTGCTGAAACAGATTCACTTACAAATCTCCATGAAAATGTTCTTCTTCCATCATTATTTATAGCGCCATACAACTGCTACTCTCGCTGGATGAAAACTTGGGCGAAGACTACATTTCTTCCGACGACATCGATGACATCTAAAGCACATTGTCCCCACCCAGCCAACAGCATCGTTCCATTAACCTGTTCTTGGTTTTATTGTATAAAATCCAGGCAAATATAATAACTGTACCAAAATATTTGTTTTCGCATAAGTTAATGTTTTTTTTTAAATAATAAATTATAGATGCACACTTGGAGAGAGGCATTCATTTGTTAACAAACATCCAGAGTGGGGAATGTCTCATTCATCCTCCAGCAGGGCAAAGACATTGCGAGAGCGTGGCACCACCTGCTGCTCTGCGGCACACTCATCCTCATCGGCATTGGTTTCATCATTGGAGCTGTCCTCATCTTCGTCCTCACTGTCGGCAGCTGAAAAAAAATCGACGTTTAAGCGGTTTGATATAATCCTCTTCTACTTGGACTTACTGTCGGAGCACACGGAGGAGGTGTCCTCATTGGTTTCGCTTCCTGTGTCTTCGACTTCGACCTGTTGATATTTCTTCACCTCTGCCACGTCGGAATGTTGCAGCCACTTCTCCTTTTCCGCGTCATAGCCAGGTGGATAGAATTGTAGGACCAACTGCTGTTGTCCAGCCAGGCACATGCGTAAAATATGATTTGCGGCACGATACCGATCCGGTCGAGCTGCCTTGGCCGTCAGAAAACCTCTCTTATAGGCCCAAGCATCTGAAATGGCCACCGCCGACCATTCATCATAGTCCTCAGGCAAATGGAGACGCAACAATTGCGGCAAATTCACATGCTCCGCCAGAAACTTGAGTGAACGATAGGGCACAGACAGCTGGGAGATGGGAAAACTGCCCAACAATACTTGCAATGACTTTGGTGTGGAGGAGGGAAAGACTAGACCAGGACAATCGCAGAGGCGTACCAAAGGTGTCAGGAATATGGTTTGAAAATGCTTCGTATGACCCGGAGTGCGACTCACACTGACCACTTTGCGTCCTTTCAAAGCGTTTATCAGCGAGGACTTGCCCACATTGGGAAATCCAATGCAGCCAATGGTCAGTATGCCATTGTGATACTTGACATGCTGATGGGGTGTGGTATCAATGCTGCTGCTGATCCTCAACTCTCCGGTCTCGGTCGCCACATCCTCCAGTATATCCAATTGCTCACTACGCATATCCTCGCGAATTTTTTGCTCCCAAGCGGCTAAGTCCACCTCACTCTGGACATACCGTTGACACTCGCGATAGATGTTATACACACCCTCCATGCTACGCTTATGGGCCTGTGGACCACGTTGAGTGCCCTTGCGAGTTCGGGGCAAAAATGATGCAAACAATACCACCGGTAATTGGGGATAGCGCTCTTCAAAATAATGTCGCCAGGCCACCACCACCTGCGGCTCGACAAGATCTACCTTGTTGAAGACCACAATTGCATGTTTCTTCAGGGTCTTGATGATGTAGTCATAGAGTGATGGTGGAAACATTAAGGTGGCATAACGCACATCGACAATGATGAGTAAGATGTCGGAGAACTCCAAGACACGCCACAACTGACGCCACGTTTCCAGATTTAGCTCGAACAGTGAGAGCTCTTTGATTTCTCCATTGCGTTGCTTCCTTTGCAATTCGTCCACATATTCCTGTAATGCAGAAGGGGGATAGAAAAACGGGTTCACAGATTCCGACTCTGGTTTCACATCAGCCTTGTCTTTGCCAGACTTGACCTACCTTAAAATACCGATTCTCACAGCGATCCAATTGTTCTTTGGAGCTTCCCGGTCCCCAGGCCGGTCGCACTGGAAAATCACAGTCCACAAAGTAACGTTCATTAATCTCTCGCTGTATGGGTTCAAGCGATTCCAGTGCTTTGAAACCCTCTTGCTTCATCTGTTCTAGCTCTTTTTTGCTCTCCTGATAGAACTGCAAATTATATCGATTCACATTCTTGTTTCGTTGGCCGCCACGGGCAAATGGTTGCTCCATCAGCTTTCGCGTGGTCTCTGGGACGTCGCTATCTTCATAGGACTCTTGGGTGCTGCGCAAATACTTGGGTGGGCCTGGATTTGTTTTTATAATGAGATGAAATGTCGTCAGCCGGCTATTGTTGTTGTATTTTGGGTGGCAATTAAGGGACAAGAAGAGGGCAAGGGGAAGTGGAAGCGGTAGCTTTGTTGTCTCACCTTTTGTGCTACGCTTTTGCAGCATTTGATCTTTCTTTTTCTTGCCACTAAAGGCCACCTTGCGCCGTTGTTGTGGCATAGTTAATTAATTATTAATTAATTTTGTTATTGCTTTGATTTCGTGCTAATTTTGCTGATTGCCGACATTCCGTTGATGGTTTTCTATGTAAAATGAAAAGCTTGACCAAGTTGGCAGGGCCATGGCTGTTGTGGACAGTGTTGCGCAACGACTGCTAGAAAAGGCTACAAGTTTAAATAAACAATATGGCAACAATCTAATGGAAAGAAATTAAGCCACAAGACTAATTAAAAAAATATTTGTTATACTTTAATTACTTCTCTACGTCTCTTTTGCTATTCTATCTCTTCCAAACTTCTCTAAAATAAAAATTGTTTTAAAACTGCCAATTGCTGGCTTTGACCATTTTGCTTGAAAACGGCTAAAACACCAACACTTTCGCCATGGCGTACAAAGTGCAAAGTTTTATATTCTTGTTATTTTTAATTAAACCTACAGGTTAACGCCACTCGAAATGCCGCTAAAAGGCGTAAAGGTATTGGAATTCGTGGGCCTAGCTCCTGGTCCCTTGTGTGGTAAAATCCTAGCAGATTTTGGGGCCTCAGTCACTCGCATTGACAAGGTAAACAGTAGCCTCAAATTTGCCTCCTTCAGAACTATCAATTCAACCTTTCAGGTTTTGGACAATTCGTTGGACGTACTGCAGCATGGCAAAAGTACCATATGTGTTAACCTAAAGGAATCCAGGGGTCAGCAGTTGGTGCGAAAATTGGCCAGCAACTCTGATGTTCTGTTGGAACCCTTCCGTCCTGGTGTCATGGAGAAGCTAAACTTGGGTCCCACTCAGCTGTGTAAAGAGAATCCACGTCTGATATATGCGCGCCTCACAGGCTTTGGGCAGACCGGACGTCTGGCTGCCAGAGCTGGTCATGATTTGAATTATGCAGCCATATCCGGAGTGCTGTCCGTGCTGGGTGGCAAGGGGGAGAAACCAACGCCACCTATTAATCTATTAGCCGATTTTGCTGGAGGTAGTGTCATGTGCGCCTTGGGCATTTGTCTGGCTTTATTGGAGCGTCACCGTTCCGGTTGTGGTCAGGTGATAGACGCCTCAATGGTTGAGGGCGCTGCGTATGTGGCCAGCTGGTTATTCATGTCAAGGGAGCTGCCTATTTGGACTCAAAATGCCAAACGTGGTGAAAATATTCTGGATGGCGGTGCCTACTTCTATGATACCTATAAGACCAAAGATGATCTATACATGTCAGTGGCTGCCTTGGAGTCACAATTTTTTGAGGTATTAAGAGATCGCTTGCAGCTACCCAACGATTTGGGCCAATTTGGCGATGAGCATCAGCAACGGGGCAAGGAGTTGTTAACGCAAATTTTTCTCACCAAAACCCAAGCTGAATGGTCGGATATATTTGAAGATATCGATGCCTGTGTCTATCCTGTATTAGATATGGCCATGGCTCATGCACATGATCATAACAAAGAACGAAAATCTTTTGAACGCTTACGTAACACCTGGGCACCATGTCCTGCTCCACACTTGAGTCGTAGCCCTGGAAAGTTGAGCAATAATCAGGGTCAAGAGAAGGAACATTTACTGAGGGAATTCGGCTTACAAGCTGATGAATTGAAACAATTGTTGGAAGAAGGTGTCCTTAAACTGCCACTCGACCAGGCAAAGGCAAAGCTATAGAAACTGGCTGAAAACTGTTTTATTTTTTGAGATTAAATACAAATTTTTACTACTTTGGTATTGAAAAGATTCCCAGCTTCATTCCCACCGACAATTTCTCGCCTGTTTTGAAGAACAATTCCTTCGCTGACTACTTCCAAGGGTTTCCAAAAAGAGGGAAGATTGAATTTAAAAAAAGAAAACCATTGAAAATAAAGATAACTTTCACAAAACTTTTGTATAAGAAATCAGAACCGGAGTCTTCGTCTTCACTTACCAGTGCCGGAACCGATCTTACAAATTGCTAGCAAACTCTCGGGTTTGGATGACAATACAAACCTTACCCCCCAGCTGCTTTGGACCAAAAGAAAGAAATCTACGCTTGCAGTGGGTCTCGAACTCGGGACCTTTATGTTCTAAGACGACGCTCCATTGTCTGCGCCACGCCGTTTTTTGAAAGTTGAGAGCTTATCAAATGACTGGGTTCTTTATGGTCATATGACATCTCATTGATTCGACTTTGTAAAATCTCTTACTACCTCTGAGATCTGTTTGTTCATAAGGATGGACATGGCCAAATCGACTTTATACTTTATAAGCTCATTTTTTCCGTTGAGTGGTGTAGGCTCTCCTAGAATAGTCCACAAGTTCGGCTATTTCTCTTTCTCTGTTGAGTGGTGCTGCATCCACACTTTGTGCACGGATACGAAAAGGCATAAAAACTAGTTTGATTTGTTGTTAAACATGGCTAAAAACTACTTAAAGGTGGTCAAATAACCTACATAGCAATTCTTATGTAAATTTGTGATGTTCTCAATCCTCAATCCAATTTTTTTCACTACAGAATTCAGTAAATTTCTCACTAAACCTTTTGTTGGTTTCGCTGATCAATTTTTTACATTTTCACGTTATTCTTTAATTACTTTCAAAATGTTTTTCAGTTATTCTGATCTGGCATTTAAAGTTGACGTGGTATTATTAATATTTTGTTTTATTTTTAGTTGCAAGTTTAGAATTAAATAGTTTAAACTAAAGTATTTAAAAAATATTACACATTTGAATTGAATTATGCTTTGAGTTAAACATAGGTCGAACGACTAATTACAGTTGATAGGCTTTGATATTACAAATACACAAAATGTGATTTAAAGTACTTCAAAGTTGCAGATCAGTACTTTCTCGAGGGGATCTAAGTGTAGCAGGCTAGCTCCTTCAATACAGTTTCGTTTATTTTAGTATTTGGAAATGGACATTGCTAAACTTTAGGCCTAAAGATTAACAAAATGAAAAGTGTGAACTATACAAATGGTTCTCGCTTCAAACCGTTTCTCTTAAAGATTATTGCGCGCATCGTACCATATATAGACATATATATATGTATACCTCAGTTATATATTATAATAAACAGAAAGCACTAGGCCCTTCTGTAGCAGAAATCACACACACACACATTATGCTTAAGTGTAAAATTTGTGGGTATCGGATCTAGTCCACCTTGACCACACTGTAGATTTTTCGTATAAACCAGAAGCACGCAAAGAATCCAATTGTTCCCGTTAGTAAAAAGAACAGGAATACCATAATGGCTGTGTAGCCAAAATACAGGAACGTGGAGGCGCTATCCTTGATCGATAGTTTCGTCACAAAGTAATGACAACAATAGATGAACAGGTAGACAGCCGTGAATCCCGATGTTAAGAACGAACGCCACCACCAATGATAGTCCTCGGCACATAAATGGAAATAGCATAGCAGAATGGTTGTCTCCGAACAGGTGATAATCAAGATGAGAAAGACCAAGAACAGGAAACCGAACATGTAGTACATTTGATTGGACCACAGGGAGCTCAGGATGAAGAAGAGCTGAATGAAAATGCAGCCAAAGGGCAGAACGCCACCCATAACAATGCCAGGAATGGGTTGAGTGTAGATTGATTGATCGGGTATTTGTCGCGGAATTTGATTGGTACGCACAGGATGCTCGAGGGCCTGGAAGAGATACGAGCTTCGGTTATTTGATTCAATTTTCAGATTAAACAGATACTTACACGCTTGCGGAAACCAAAGTAGGCACCGACAAAGGTCAGCGGTACAGAGACACCAAACCAGAGGGCCAACAAGGCAATCAGTGTACTAAAGGGTACAGCTCCCGAGCTGTTCTCGCCCCACAGTACCAGATTCATTACAAAGAAGAGGGAGAACACCACTCTGGAAGATAATTTGATTAGCTTAAGCTTCTTGTTCTCCTTCTTTTCCGTCACCTACCCAGGGCACACAATGGAGGTGAGAATAACATTGCTCTTCCATTTAACGCCGCCAAAACTCTTGTAAATTCTTGCCGAAACATATCCAGCTGGTGTACCGAGCGACACAAACAATACCATGGAACAGGTCATCAATGCTCCACGATTGGCGGGCGACAGGAAGCCCAAACAGGCAAAGGCCAATGTAACCACCGACATCATCAATACCTGGACACCAGAACCCAAGAAAACCGACAAAAGCATACCCTTGCGTGGTGGCCGAAACACATCGCCATGTACCAACTTCCAGCCAAACTCCTCTTGAGCATCCTCACCACTGTCCATTTGGTTATAGCGGGCAATATCCTTGTGCAGTGTGCGCAACATAATCATGGCCACCATACCGCTCAAGAAGAGCACAATGACCAACGAGTTCAAAATGGAGAACCATTGGATATTCGTATGCGGCATAGATTCTAAAATGTAGTCCCATCTGGATGACCATTTCACGGCATTGTTTTTGATAAATTTCACACTGTATGTGTAGACAATGGACAGCACCTCGTTGGCTTTCAAAGAGGTCTCCTTAATGGCCAACGGCTCTGTGCCCATGCAATTGGGTTTCTGGGCATCGGGATGATTTAGGGACTTCGGTGTAACTTTCACTGAAATTATACGTCCGCTGCTGCCAGAGAATCCACTGCCCCAGTCCTCCTTGGCACCACTATGGTAGGTTATCTCAAGATCGACATGATTGAAGGGATAATAGTGAAGCTGTTGATTGTATATGGAATTTATGGGACATCCCTCGCCATCCTGGCGCACTAAGCAACCCATGGGAAAACCAATGCTGCAGTATTGTTTGTTATTCTCCAGCTGATAGCACCAGGTAACAGGCATATTATCCACAATCCAATGATGTTGATAATTCAAGCTGATGCCCTTTTTCATCACCATCATACGACGATCGCTATCCGCCTGTCCGCCAGTATAGTTTTTGGTGCAGGCCTGGTGGGAGAAGAGTGTGATGGCATTTAATAAAGAATTTACGATTCAGAACTTACCACCGCGCATTCCACATTCTCCAAAAACTGTATAGAATAGGGTCCGGGTCGTATGCGCTCACCGAATACCACCTGACCCAGATTCTCCACAGGCGAATTCTCCTCCTTGCCCAGACAGAAATCAAAATGATGATATTCATAGGGTAAGACCGATTCCTCAGTATTCAAACGATTTACATACAGGACGACATCCGACTGGAAGCAAAGTTAGAAGAATTTTTATGAAATTATAGATGAATTGGAGGAACCTCCCTCAGAAAGAAGTGGGGAAATAAAGATAATAAATATAAATTTCCAACCATATTTGTTGTCAGTCTGTCTTAAGCCAACACAAATAGGTTTATGGTTTGCCCACACGAGAACATGCCACGTATTAGTGTGTACAATGAATAACGCGGTGTGGAAAAGCATCTCTAGAATAGTATTATGAATACTATAATTTAAAAATACGTATCCACTTCGGATACCTAATATGGGTGTAGATAGAAGGTTATAGAGAGGCTCCACTGGCAGCAGGTCTATCATTTTAATTTCTTGCAAATTTTCCTGTTTCCATTCACAAAACATCATGATGTTGTTGACATTTCCAATGGCACGTTGACTAGAACAGCTGGAAGGTTTATTTAAGCTACTTGCAAACGCTCGTGGACTTTGTAGAATTTCTGTCAAAGCAAACAAAAAGAGTCAATACTCTGACCAAACGCATTGTAATCGTCATGACTTGAGTAAAATTCACTGTTTGTTTGACAAATTAAAAAAGTAGAAAAAACAAAAAGCGGAAGTAATTTTCGTACATATGTTCTTAGACAGATAAGATAGTAGACAATTTCACATCAATCAATCAAAGCAAATGACATAATGGTGAACCGAATAAGTCCACACATTTAAGTAAATAATCCCGCAATAGGATGATCTACGTATTTATAAAAGTTTCGGGCCAACAACTGAGCTAACAAGAACTCTTGAGTACCGCAACAGCGGGTCTGGGAAATTAAACATTTGAAGCGTTAACATAACGTTCACTGGAACTTGGTAATCGACAACGTCATAACAGGGTGAGGTAATCGGAAGTTTTTAAACAAGTTCGCAACAATTGCTGTGGCCAGGGAGTGGGTGCTCTCTCATGATGCCTCACCTTCTTGTTGCATCATGGCGGAGCTTCTTGTGTTTTTTTTAAGTACTTGGATACACAATACCAGCACCCGCCTTCTTATCACCGACATCCGCTTAGAGCAATAGTGAGCAGGGGCAGCAGTGCCCCTTACTATGATTTATCAGCGTTCAAAATTGTTAAAACATAAAACAAACACACACTCACACAATCTCACGCCCACACACAGCCATACGCACCTTGCATGTCGATGAGACATCGTTTTTCTTGCAGAAATTAACCGGTGCCAGGCCGGGCAAATAGAATCCTTCGGCCCATGTCAACGTATGCAATACAATCACTAGTACCACCCCCAGATGACGGCTCCAGCTTCTGGTATGCGGCCCCGAATGAAGAAACATGTTTTTGTTTCTTTACTTTTGCTTGGTTGTCGTCACTCACTCGGCAACAGCAACGAGAGCAGCGGCAGAAGTAACAGTAATGTGTAACTGTAATTGTGTAATTGTTGTAATTTCCTATTCTTTTACTGTTGTTCTTTTCCACCTACGTTTCCTTTTTTTTTTGGCCAAACGTCAGCACTGCCTTTGCCAGAGAGTTGCCACCCGACAGAAGAGAACACTTTAAAGCGCTGCCAACTTATTTCATCTCGTGCTGCTTTGTGAAAAAATGTAATTTTATGATTGAATTTTTTCAAAAATTTCAAAATAATTTAGTGTCAAATTTTAACGCACATACTGCAAATGAATACAGAGAAATCTTTTAGTTGGATATTGTTGTGGCCGTTACTTATCGATATATATCGAAAAACCAGGGATGAAACTAGAACATTGCGGGGTCTGGCGTTTTGCGGTCGCAATGAACATGACTTTCAAAATGAGCGAACTAAAACCCAATGCACCCCAATATTATTATAAACAACTGTAATTTTGTAAGCATTATCGAATTAATTATATTGAAAGCTAGTATCAATTAAAACTTGATAAAAACGGTATGGTAAAGTTTTTCCAAAGGTACAAGATGGCAGAAATGACATAATGAAGGGATAATAGTAAGGCGGTTGATTGTTAATAGAATTGACGGGACATCCTTCTCCAACTTTTTGAGCTAAAAGAAGAGTTAACAGCAGTGGAAAAAAAGTTTCGGTTTTATTTTGTATTACTTCTCCTTTTCAATTTTTGGCGGAACTGCACTGCCACTGCCAGCACTGTCTTGGCAGCGAGAGTTGCCACCCGACAAAAAAAGTATTACAGAATTTATAGCGCTGCCAACTTATTTCAACCAAGAGTGCCTTGTGATAATTTTAGTTAATTTCCAAAAATACATTTGTGTAAACAACAACAAGCAGACGAAAAATTTTACAAATTAATGTAATCCATTTGGAGTCGATTTTCTTGCATATTCACTCAATAATTCCCTGTGTGACAAACAATTTTAAATATCAACTGCCATTTGAGCAACCAAGCGATTACAGTGTTGCCACAGTACGTGCAGCTTCCCATGCGTATCACTTCAGAACCGGCCTGTTTCGCTTACAATTCAGCCATAAAAATAATTAACTCAGCGTAAGTTAAACATCACCACAGCTGACATTTAAATTAACTTTTATTACAAACAATTCCTAAAAGGCAGCGAAACAGAAACCGCGCTCTTTGACGAAACAGCTAAGCAGAAGGCGAGACTACGACAAAGGTGACTCGAGTGAGTATAATATTTTAATGTGTGCGTGTGTGTGTGTGACAAATAGAAAAAATCAATTTCTGTGACGTCCATGGTGTTGCAACCTCCACAAAACAACATAAAAGATATAATAACTAACTTAAATTCTGTATTCTGTTGAAACATATTTGCAGCTGCTCGACAATTGTCTATAATTAACGCAACATAACGAAAAAAAAAATTCCATCACACACACATACACGACACTTCCCCCAGCCCAGAGGCAGCAGCACAACGAAATAGAAAGTAAAAAAGCGCAAAAATGACTTCCGATATAACGCGTCAACTGATTGCCATTTTGGAGAAGACTGTCTCATCAGGTAAGTGCGGTTGAAGTTATGGATAATTGGACATAGGTTAATCATTGCCAGATTCAGGGCCATTTTGTCAATTCTTTTTCTTGGAAGTGCGCGCCTTGTATGTTGCGCAGGGTTGCACTCGCATGTTTGGTTGCTAGGGGCACGCACACAAACATACGTGCATACATACATGCATGCTTAAGCATTTGCGATATGTTCTCATATATTAAGGATTTGTAAATTGCCCTCAAAAGAAGATAAAAACTTAACCTCCAAATACGTACATACTTATGTATTTACATAGGAAACTAAGAATTTATCTTATCAAACATGGAGCTAGCTCCTCTACACACATACCCTAGAAAATTGTCTTTGTATATAGTAGAGATGGTCGCAGGACGGGGACTAGCACCCGAAATGCATCAGAGATTGGGCGGGACGGAATGATTGAAGCGTTTAAAGTGTCCACTTGATTCAAAAGACGCAAAGGAATCATGTTTTCGTAGGTGTGTATTTAAATATGTGGTTCAAGTTCGCTAGTAGATTAGTCTTTGTAGATCGTTCCTACCTTATATTATATATATCAATATACAGTACTCGTAAGCATCCATAGACTCTAAAACCAACAATCCTTATTTGACGTTGGGGCAAGTAAGCTGAGCCAGCTTTCCCATATGGTGGGGGCATGTGGAACAGCCAGGATCAGTCCCCCACTCATATGAAATATATTTCGATATAGTAAGGTGTTACTTTCCGCAGTTCCCCAACTTCTTCTGTTTTGGGTCGACATTTGAGTCACTACCGCTTGACGGTCTCGTCTCTGGCACCAGTTGTTCACATCAAGTGCCCCAATATCTTCCAGCACCTGGTCTTTCCATCCCATTTTCGGTCGTCCCTGCTTGGCTCTTTTCCCAAATTCTTTCGCCTTTCGACTGTACATGTTTTTTTGCTGGAGCTTCTTCATCCATACGAGTAACATGTCCAATCCAGCGCAGCTGTTGTTAAATTCTGTATACTGACAAGATAAAGTTCACCATAGAGGAATCGTTCAACAAACAGAATAAAAGAGTGTATGCTGTGTGATCAAAACCAGCGTCCAAACTGATGCGATGCTGTTGTAGGGGAATTGCCTATGTTGGGGTCAGTAAGCTCCAGTTAGGTGAAAAAGTAGTCAACACTTCGGCGAAAGTGTATCAATCCGACGTTTTGGAACAGGTTATGAAGCCTCTCCACTCGACATTATTTGCAAACAAGCTTTCAACAAGGCTCCGCTTCAGCTCACAAGGCTAAAACGACTCAAACAAGGATAAAAAACCATGTACCGAACTTTATTTCTACGAATGATTGGCCTGCTGGTAGCCCAGATCTGAATCCACTGGACCACAAACTGTGGGCCGTTCTCGAGGCTATGGCTTGCTCTACTTGACACCCAAATATTGAGTCTTTGAAGCGCTCCCTTGTCCGAACACTGGACAATTTCCCAATGCATGAGCTACGCACTGCGATGAGTGGCTAGAGAGACTTCGGCGTTGTCGAAAGACACAAGGCAGAATAAGTTGATCTACGATTCGTAGCCATTGAGTGAAAAATTTTGAAAATATTCATTCGTTTTCATTTTATGATCTAATCATGACATCTCGAACCTCCATCTCTGAGATCTGTCTGACAGATCTTCGCGCGGTAGGAATGGAGCTCGTTGGACGGAGTCAGGCAGACTACTTGAAGGAGGACTGTCGTAGACTGTTAAGAAGCCGAAAACATGTTGCTCTATGTCCGCTCCGCAACGAGACTGGAACTAGAAGAAGGAGTATTTGGACTTATGGAAACAAAAGTTCTTTATCGAGTCAATCAAATAGTGGCATCTCGTAATAACTTTAAATTCGAGTCCAAAATACCAAAAGATATTGAATTTTAAGGGTCTACTTCCGGGGTAAACAAAGAAATGGGACTTATGGAACCCGTGTAACATGTGACATACAAAATCAATACTATTTTTTTTGCCTTGGTTCTTTTGGCAGTCTTATACAAATCATTTGCTGTGATGGGTTTCACTTAAAGGAGCTACTCCAGAATTCTTTTGGCTTGTTGGGATTTAATACTCCTTTAAGAAGGCCAATCTTTTCAGCTTGTCAAAGTCAAAAACGTGTGCAGTCTGTCTGCTTTTCTTTATACATAGCTTTAGATCTCTGTTAGATCTCCCCTAAGCAATGGGTCGTCTGCAATGTACAATATTTGAAATAACTTCTACATTTTTCCTAAATATACAAATAAACTTTCTTATTTCTCCTCTAGACAAAAATGAGCTGGTGTCGGTCAAGAACTTCCTGGAGCAGGCTGCCGCTGGTAATTTACCAGAATTTCTCAAGGCCCTGTCTGAAATTCTGGTCAATAGTTCAAACAGTGCCGTGGCACGTATGGCGGCAGGTCTGCAGCTGAAGAACCATTTGACCAGCAAGGACGAGAGTGTTAGCCAACAGTATCAAGAACGTTGGCATCAATTTCCCGATGAGACCCGTGAGCTGATCAAGAACAATGTAAGTTAGGTCGTCGTCGGATGAGACAGAGATCATTATGCTTAACCCAATTCCTTTTATAGATCCTGGCTGCTTTGGGCACTGAGAATACGCGACCCTCGTGTGCCGCCCAATGTGTGGCCTATGTGGCGGTCATTGAGTTGCCCATCAATCGTTGGGCCATGTTGATTCAGACCCTGGTTAATAAGGTGGTTAGTGAGGGTTCGAGTGAAATGCATCGCGAATCGGCCCTGGAGGCCATTGGCTACATATGCCAGGACATTAGCTATGGTGTACTGGAGAATCAATCGAATCATGTGCTAACCGCCATCATCCATGGCATGCGAAAATTGGAGCCAAGCAATCATGTTAAGTTGGCTGCCACCACAGCTCTGCATAATTCTCTGGAGTTCACCAAGGCAAACTTTGAGAAGGACATGGAGAGGAATTTCATCATGGAGGTGGTGTGTGAGGCTACCCAATGTACCGATGCTCAGATCTGTGTGGCTGCTCTACAATGCTTGGTGAAGATTATGACCTTGTATTATCAGTTCATGGAACCCTACATGGCCCAGGCCCTGTTTCCCATTACACTGGAGGCCATGAAATCAGACAATGATGCCATTGCTCTGCAGGGTATTGAGTTCTGGTCGAACGTGAGTGATGAGGAAATTGATCTGGCCATCGAGAGTCAGGAGGCCACCGATCAGGGACGTGCTCCCCAGCGAGTTTCTAAGCACTATGCACGCGGTGCTTTACAATTTCTAACCCCAGTGTTGGTGGAGAAACTAACCAAGCAAGACGAATGCGATGATGAGGACACTTGGAGTCCACCGAAGGCTTCGTCGGTGTGCCTGATGCTATTGGCCACCTGCTGTGAAGACGAAATAGTGCCGCATGTCTTGCCATTCATTAAGGAGAACATTGAGTCGCCCAATTGGCGTTATCGCGATGCAGCGGTCATGACATTTGGTTCCGTATTGAATGGACTGGAGACGAATACCCTGAAGCCATTGGTGGAGCAGGCCATGCCCACGCTGATACGTTTGATGTATGATAGCAGTGTGATTGTTCGAGATACCACTGCCTGGACATTTGGACGCATCTGCGATGTAAGTTTTTAAATGCTTTAAACTCGTTGCCTTCTTATTTATTCCCGTATTCTACCGTCCACAGATCATTCCCGAGGCAGCCATCAATAAGACATATCTGCAGCCTCTGCTCGAATGCTTTGTCAAGAGTTTGAAATCTGAGCCACGTGTGGCGGCCAACGTTTGCTGGGCCTTTATTGGTCTCTCCGATTCGGCTTACGAGGCTGCCGTAACCAATGAGGGTGAAACTCCCGTCACCTATGCACTGTCTCCCTACTTTGAGTTCATCATTACCCAGCTGCTGGAGACCACAGATCGTTCCGATGGTGCTCAGGCCAATTTGCGTGGCGCTGCTTACGAGGCATTGATGGACATGATTAAGAATTCACCGCTTGATTGCTATTTGGTGGTGCAGCGCACTACCATCGTCATTCTCGAGCGCCTCAACCAGGTCATGCAAATGGAGACACATATCAACAATCATAGTGATCGTCATCAGTTCAATGACTTGCAATCCCTGCTCTGTGCCACCCTGCAGTCGGTGTTGCGCAAGGTGCGCGAAGAAGATGCTCCACAGATTTCGGATGCCATCATGACTGCCCTACTGACCATGTTCCAGTCGAGTGCTGGCAAATCGGGTGGCGTTCAAGAGGATGCCTTTTTGGCCGTCTCCACTCTGGTGGAACTCTTGGGCGTACAATTTGCTAAGTATATGCCAGCATTTAAAGATGTGCTGGTTATGGGCTTGAAGAATCATCAGGAGTATCAAGTGTGCTGCGCCTCTGTGGGTCTAACCGGTGACATTTGCCGTGCTTTGAAGAATATGATGGTGCCCTATTGCGATGAGATTATGTCCGTGATGATGAACAATTTGGCTGAGCCAACCCTCCATCGCAGCGTGAAGCCGCAAATACTCTCGACCTTCGGTGACATGGCCCTGAGCATTGGCAGTGAGTTTTTGAAATATTTGAATGTGGTCCTGGATATGCTGCGTGCTGCCTCCAATTTGCAGGTAAGAATGCCGCAGAACTGTGGAGGCTGAAGCCATCAATTAATCTTTATCTTCTACTCTTAGATTGATGCCAACAACTATGACATGAGCGAGTATATCAATGAGCTGCGCGAGAGTGTGCTCGAAGCCTACACTGGCATCATACAGGGCCTCAAGGGTGTCGACCAGACAGCCAGCACAGATGTCGTGCATATGGAACCGCATCTCATGCACATTATTGGCTTCATTAAGCGCATCGCTCAAGAGGGTGATGTATCTGATTCCATGATGGCCAGTGCGGCTGGCTTTATTGGTGATCTATGCACTTCGTTCGGTCCACGTCTCTATCCCCTGTTGGACGATGCGGTCATCACTCAATTCCTGGCCGAAGGCAAGCGTTCCAAGGGATCGCGCACTAAAATGCTTTGCTCCTGGGCGGCCAAGGAGATTAAGAAAATGAATAGCCAACTGATTACGCAGTAAGGCTGTCAATTGCTAGAGGTTAATGTTTCCCCCGCAAACCCAAATCCCTCCTACAGTGTGTGTTATGCAGCCAAACTGGTGAGTAACTACAAATCTGATTACTATTTTGTGTGCACAACCTTTTGTTTTCGAAATTGATGTATTTCCCTTTTTTTTTAATATACATTTTCATTTCAGTCCAAGTCCGAATAGTTATTTAACTCTGCTAAGTTTGTTTGTCCGATTTATTGTTGCTGTGCAACGTCTACAAATTTAAGACAAATTGTTATATATATTTAAGCTTATAGACACCTCAAGTTACTGTTATTTTCCTGTAAGTCCTCGACAGGCTGCTCTCATTCATGCTATGACCATTTCTAACGAATCCCATATCCCTTCTAACTACATCATAGGCCTTTTATTTTTAAAGATAACCCCCCGATTTTTCAAAAACCTATACAAATCATGTTGTTTCAAGTTTAGTTTAAGCAAAATCGGCATTAAATCTACCACAAAATAACAAAATTTGGAAACATTAACTTGTAGTAACCAAAAAATTAATAGTTTATAAGCATTAATGATGTATTCTCCTTCCTAAAAAAACAAAAAAACAAAAACAAAAAAAAAACATTAAGTGCGATTGGGTTGTATGCGGCGTGATTGAGATCTGATGCATGAGAGGGAACATGACAAATATATCCATAAACGAATGAATGACTTAGAACTTGTGAACCAGTGTTGTGCGAGTGTGTGAGCGAAAGAAGAGTATGTATTTCTGAAGTCAACTTATTTCCCCCCAAAAAAAAGAACAACACCACCACCACCTCCTCCCCTTACCTTAACTACAAATACTTAGTGTGTGCGTGACTCTGTGATGGATGCCTGGAAAACTCAAAAATGGTTTGTGATGATTAAGGAAGCCTTTCCTAAAAACAAGAAAACAAAATGAAAAACTATTCATTTTTGCGCGCATGTGTGAAGTGGCGTGTGTTCTGTGTGTGATATTACCTAATGTAAGAGAAACATTTTTCTAGTGAACCTAACGAAACGAATGATTTTTAGATTTAAGCAAACAAAATAAAAGATTTTAAACGGATTTGAGAACATTTCAAGAACCAAAACAAAACCACAAAAAGACGACTGCAAATACTTGAGAAACATATAACTAAATGACTTGGGGACGTACCAAATGTCTGAGCGTGGCGTGCATTGTTACAAATCATAATGTGACCCTTCCTATTCTTACAAAAGGTATTTTAAAATAGATCCAAATAATCCTGTTCCGTAATTTTTATGTTAATACGTTTATTTCTTACCCAAACTAGGATTATAGATCATTTCCAAAACCTCTGAATCGATATCAAAATGTACCAAATAGATCCACCATAATATCGATATATTTGATAACTTTATTGAATACTAATTTTGCAGAAAATACATTAAATCTTTAAATAAGCAGGCCAGGTGGTAGGTTTCGCACCCGTGAGGGTGCTGACCAGGGATTAAATTAAAAGAAAGCAATTATATAGTTCTTATAAAAGCTTTAAGTAAGCGAATTTCTTCTATATTTCTTCCTAACGATATATTAGAACAATCTTTTATCATTTCCGCATTAATAATTGGCATTAAGTTTACTTAAATTGTCTTATTTGATGAATTTCAAAACAGTCTAAAAGCTTTCTAAAGTTTCGATAGGTCTATACGAATTTTATACATATTTAGGGGTAGAGAACCATCAAACTGTAATCTGCTCGGTGATTTTGATTCTTATCTTATCTTTTGATTCACTTATCGATAGTATTATCGATAGTTTGCCAGCTCTACTTTTTCTTATATATCGATTTTTGGTGGACTCGAAAAAATTGTAAAGTTATCGATCTAGATATTTTAAACCTAGCCCTGAAAACCAAACGTGCACAGAAGATTGGTTCCATTTGATTTGGACTTAATATTATTTAATATCCCTTTTATGGTTATTATTATATCCTTTTGACGATTTTCAGCTTCGACTCGTTCTTCTTGAAATACACTGTTCTTAGACACAAGACAGAGTTTGTCCGCTTCCCATCTGTAAGAAAGCTCGCCATTTTTTTTCTAAACACTTGTCACTGCCACGCTCAGGCGCCCACAACACCACCATACAAAAATATGGACTACCAAGATAACAAACGCAATAACTAAGTTGATTACAGGAACAACTTTGCTCTCATTTAATTCCACACACACAAAACTAAAGATTACGCTTAATTTGCTATTCAAATTTAAATACTTTAAATGTTTTATTGTTCTTTTTTTTCAAACAAAACGAACACAGCAACAACAACAACCGAGCAACTACCTGCAGCATATATAATCCTATTGTATATATATACAACAAAACAAAAAGAAACACTAAACTAACGAAAACGGACCAGGGTATATGAAAGCAAACAACTTACTTTTTTACATTTTACTTTACATAGGCCTAAAGAGTGCGCATAAAGACAACTTAAATACAAATCATGACTGTTTTTTTAGGACTCGACACAAACTATACATACATACATACATACAGGAGTTAATTTAGAAATCATTTTACTTATATACTCATGCATAACCAAAAACTACCTTACGAAAGACGTGACAAACGATATAAATGGAAAGAAAACAAAAACGAAAACAAAACAAAGAGATAGAGAGAATCAATCAAACTAACCGTTTAAAATCTTTTCACACAACTCACATTACATATACATATGTAAGTCATTAATGAAATTATGTGAGCGTGTGTGTGTGTCTGTGTGTGTGTGTGTCTCTGTATATTGTATGAAACGAATTGTTAAATTATCTTACATATACTACATACAAATATACTTTAATTACATTTCTGTAACATTAAAAAAACAAACAAAAAATTGGAGAATTCTGGATTGAGACGTTTCGTATTCTGTATCTGTATTTATCAGAGCTATAAACTATCATTACAATCACCAAAACCATTATCTTTCATTATAAGATGAAATTTAGAATTCAAACTGTAATTACTTTTTCAATTACTTGCACAATTGTACCGCTAAAGAGGGATTTTTAAGTAATTGTGCTTGAAATTTTTTATTTTGTCATATAAGTAATTGAACTTTGGAATTATAATTTGTAATTACTTTGACAATTAATTGCATAATTGTACCTGTAAAAGGCGGATTATTTAGTAATTTTGCTTGAAATGTTTAATTATGGTTAAATATATGGGTGAAAACTGAAGTTTTTAGAGTAATATTATCCAACAAATTATTCACTTAGCGAAATTATTTTAATTACAAAGTAAAGTATATACCATGATCAGCAATCAATTAAATTTGATGTTGATTGGTAAACAATCATAATTTTCAACTTAAATTACACAAAAATCACAACTTTTCAAGCACAATAATTAAATAATCCCCCTTTACAGGTACAATTACAAATTTAATTTAATTTTTTTATAATAATAAATAAAACTCTGAAAGCATCGAAAAAATGCTCAGCTTAGGGCAGAGTGAATTTAGCATTGTAGTCGAGCAAACTGTATCTCCTTAGTTGTCATTTAAACAAAAGAGAGCACGATTCTGAACGAAATAATTACTTTTCTAATGGTCTGGCAACCCTTTGTATAACGATACATGACTATCGATTGACGAAAGCCTATCAAACTGGTAGGAGCTTTTGTGATTCAGAACACGAATTTTTCACTTTTTACTTTACACTTTAAAGCAATTTAAGCACTGTAAACGAACCAATCCAAAATTCTCAAAAACAATTTTTTTTGCAACCGATTGTCCGTTTCCAAATTAGTTTTCCAATAACAACCCCCCTGTTAACAATGATTAGAGATTTTTGCAAATATCGCACAGCCGTCCACGAAAAACATAAGCACATTTAAATTCTAATTTGAACTAAACTCATTCAGTGTCCGACTTTTTCTATTGAACATATCAAAACTGATGTTTGGAAAACTAAATTGGAAATGGCCAAAATATTTATGTATTGACCTTTCTTTATAAACATAACAACAACAATCAAAGCAACCACAATTTCAATTTGCCAAAATTAATTAGATTAATATTAACATTAACATTAACATTAGCTTTTGAATGAAGAATCATGATGTTTGATGGTGATGATGAGGATGGATGTGTGTCTGTCGCTTGAATGCTAATGCTGGGATCGCCAAATGGAACTTGTACGTTTATGGCTGTGGTATGCAAAAACGAAATGTAAGTGATGACTTAGCCTCTAAGTTGTAGTTAGTTTAATCGCACAATTTTATCAACATAATTAATAATCCAATTTTTCAATCTTCCTTCTTTTTTTGCACATATTTCGCAGGTGTGTTTATAGACAGAGAGAGATTGAGATTGAGATTGAGAGAGAGAGAAGAGGGAGATCAGATGTATGATGAATTTATGTGATGATTGACTAAAATGGTTGTTGAGAGAAATTCAAAGATTGGATGGATGATGAACAGAACAGGAAATATGATGACAAAAATCTCATCCTAGCACAAATTTCTACCTTTTATACACAAAACGTTTGAGTGCGCGCGAGACTGTGACTGTGAGATTTGATGTGTGTGCTATAACCATTCCACAAAAATAAAGAAAAACACTTCACTTTAATATTAAGCCTCTTAGAAATCCCATTTCATGTCATCAAACTAGGTTTAAGGCGTGTGTGCAAGTTGTCATTGTCGTCTGTTCCAAAGCAACAAATTTTGTAACCTCCTACAAAAAAAACAATGCCTGTGATTTGAACAGTTGTCTGTGTGTATGATAAAAAAAAACAAAAAAAGAATACAAAAAAAAAACCAACAAAAGCACCACGCGCAGCAGAGCAAAATGTAAAGATGCATATTTTTTGTAAAAATATAAGAAAAAGCAACTAAGAACTAAAACAAAACAAAACAAAAACAAATTGAGAACGCAACATATGGTACTGATTTTATACTGAGAACTGAGACTTACTATTTATACATTACACGTAACATACTACATACACAACTACTACTACACTTACTTAAGGACTCACACCTTGAATTACTTTACGCGGGACTTTACACTAGTGTGGGGCGGGGGCGGGAGGGTAGCTTATGAGTAAGCGAACAAAAAGAGGAGCACTTGTTGCGGATTGTTCACTCAAAATGCACAGTCCCCTTAACCCCCCCCAACACACAACAAACTTTACACTAGACTAGACAAAATACATACCAAAACCAAACGGCAAAACTAGTGAAATTTACAAAACGTATACACATTACTTACATACATACATACATACATACAAACATACATATGAACATTATGTAAACTATTAATCAAATGAAAAATGAAATTAATTGGTAACGCTGACGCGCGGTGCTTTAGCCCAATCAAATTATAAACAAAAAGAGCGTATTTTGTGCTAAAACTCTGTATGCTAGTGTTTATCACCTTGTAGTTTGTAAGTAAGAGAGAGAGCGACAGCGAGTGTGTGCTACAACAACATCAATGAGCTTTTAAGTTTAAGTTTGTGAACGAATTACCTAGATTTGATTTTAGTTTTTTTGAATAGTATTTTTAACGTCGTGTGGCTTATAAATGTTCATAAACAAATTGTATGACTGATAGTTTGTACGTGACAAATTGTAGCCAAAATGTAAATTGTGTTTTGTGTGCGCGAGAGTGCGAGAATAAAAGAATTTTGAATGCTAGAAAACGAAACAAACAAACCGAGTTTTATTTTCGAAATGATGAAGATGGTGGTGACAACACGAAAGGATGGGGTAGTAGGTAAGTAAGGCGACAATGCTACAAATCTACAATGCAAACCGATCGGAAATACTGAAAAAAAACTGGTTCGGTTTAGTGCTTCACGGAGTTACTGAACGGCCGATTCAGCTTATAAGTTAACAGAAGCCAAGGGTTCAGTTTAGTGGTTTTCGCGCAAAATCCAAATCTTTTCCTTAATCAGCGCGGTAAAGGAATCTTTTTCGAACTTTCAAAAAGGTAGAAAAATGCATGTCATGTTCTTGAAATGGTAAGAAATTCATTGAAATTGCAGAAAACTTAAATCAAATTCGCCAAAAAACTCATATTTCCTACCATAAAATATGAGATCGCCTCTAATTCCTTCTTAACTTAACCCTTAAAACGTAATCCCATAGATAACGTTCCCCAATTCCCTTTGGAAAGAATTTAGGTTCAGTTTTTAACGGACGTTCAAAGGAAAGGTGGTCTAAAGAGTCTCGTTACTTTTACTTTTACGAATTGTCCTTAATTTTGTTGTGTCAAGTATAAAGCTCAAAATTGGCCTTATTCAAATTCAAGCAAGTAGTCAAATTTAAGCGATACCTCAATTTTGTGTATAACTTGTGATGCTTTCTTAAGGGGGGAAGCTGGTCTAGAATTTTGAAAAAACCGAAATTTTGTTTTTTGTCTTAAAAGGTACTTTAGGGTCTTAAGAATAACATACCAAAGGATGGATGCCGGTAAAAATGTCTAAATGCCCAAACTTTCCATTCTACGGCAGCGCCTCTCAGGTACTCGGGGCGAGTACTTAAAACTTTAAAAGCGTTTTTCTCGAAATCACTTTTTTTGAACTGGCGAAGACATAACTCGAGCAAATCTTCACCGATCTATACGAAATTTTGATAGTACATTCGAAATACCTTTCTCCGGAGACGTACGTAGGATTTTTTTTTATATTGCATAGTTTTTTTTTAATCAACAATTTTGTCGTTTGATTATAGTGAAAATTTTAATGTTTTGTTCAAACGTGCACCATTTCGCGAAAAAAAAAACAAAATATCGAAAAAATCCTACGTCACGTCTTTTGCTGTTGTTATATAGAAACTAAAAATTTTTGGGATTTTGTTCCAGGACCAAAATTAAGGAGTTTACATCTTCGGCCATGGACCCGTCTAAAAATGAGGCGCCTCCGAAGAAATGCTGGACAGCCGCCATTTTGAATTTAATTGACACGAAAAAATTTGTATTTGTATATTCAAACCTAAATTATAAAACCTCTTTCACAGATTTTCGATTGATCTTTTTGTTGAGTCACAAAAAATTCATAAATAATGCCCATTTTTTCACCCTCTAGACCAGCGTCCCCCCTTAAACTGGCCGAAAAGTTTGACGAATTGTGGGAAATATGTCTGAATTGAATGTTTAAATATTGGAGTAAAAGCGCAAGGATAAAACTAAGACACTTTAGGTGAGCTTTGATATTTACAAAAGTAGTTCAAGTTTATGCAAAAACCAGAACATTAAATAGATTCTCTAAAAACTGGAATTAATCGGGGGTGTCCCAGAAATCTCTAGAGATTTTCGTATTAAACGATTGACCTTTGAACTAAACTAGTAGAACTTAAGACTGCAGACTACTAGATTATAGAGAAAGGAAACTGTGCGCATCAAACCTATTTGGCCTTGAACAGTCGGTTTCAAATCTCTCAATTTTAGTCATCTAACCTAGTAGCCCAGCATTTTGGCGATATTTCACATATAAAGGCAAGCAGTTGTAGCTCGAAGTAAAAACATTTATACGAAAATCTCTAGAGATTTCTGGGACAACCCCCGAATATATTATTATACGTCAAGACCACCTTCAATGTACAAAAAAAAGTACGAAAACTGGGTCTTCTGAGCTGATATTAGGGTAAGACACTAAGATTTACCCAAGGAAGGCCTTAAAGAGTTCACGAAAGTTTCAAAAGCCAAAAGAAGTCCCAATTCCGACCAGTGCAGCTCATCCCTGCGAAATAAGGACGTCGTTCATTAGTACCTCATCCACTCCAATGGCAATAAAGAGACTAAAAACTTGGGAGCGCGACTACACATTCTACTTACCGTTTGCTCTCTTCATTTTGGTACAATATTTGCAATGTGTTGCCCCAGCGTGCATTCTTTTTTAGAGAGTATTTGCCTAAGACAGCGGTGCCCGACTTCAATATACCCAATATACTCAATAATCAACCTGGATTAACAGACTGAGCAAATGCGGAATGTAGGTAAACTGTGGACTGTGTCTTTCTAACATTTTAAAATGTAAAAACGGCAAAAAAAAAAAGTAGCAAAGCTTTTGTTAGAAACCAACTTAATTTGTGACCAATACTTGCACTAACCTAATATACCCTTCTTTTTGCCTTTAAAGTACGGGATACTCAAATGAAACGTAAGTGTCTGCTCTTTGGCAAACTGCAACGACGCAAATTATTACCACGGGTGCCAGCTACGGTTTCAGTCGCCAATGCTCTACAGTACTCAAATAGTCATCAGGGAAGGAACAACTCTATTGCGTTTGTCTAAACCAAAATGGGAACAGTTTTGCATTCTGGACGCTTGGGGAATTTCCCCTTGACTTTCGTTTGGATGCTATTTAACTATGCGGCATGGGCAGAGGCTTGGCCCGAATGGACCGGTGTTAAACCAGTTACCTACTGCAAGGGCTCTACTACGGATAACACTTGCAAGGTAAAATGCTCTAAAAGCCAGTTATATATGTACATGCAAGTGTTAGTATAAGCAGACAGCTGTTGCATGTGTCCATGAGTCATCCTGGTAGCAAGTAGTGTTATTGTTTTCTCAACTCCTGTTTATATTTGTGGGCGTCGTTCCGTCTGACACATCTTTGCTCTTAGAATTTTTATAGTAGGGGGAAATCAATATTTTTTTTGGATATATACACTGCATGAGACTTTATATACTCAAAGGAACATGGCGTATATTAGGCTTGTGTGTTACAGAAATAAGGAAGTAACTTTCGACCCTATGGAATATACATAAAATTCTGAAAAATGTATGAAATCTATGAGTGGAAAGAACTATACGTGATGCAACAATACAGGTGGGGCGGTGTCCGTGTGATGCGTACTTTTGCCAAAAGCTTACGCTACAAAAGTCTGCGCAGTTATTTTGCAGAGAACCCACACTTATGCCACCTTACCTCTCTTGTTGTATCATGGAACTATCTATATAATTTAAGGTTTTAAGATGATTTTGACTGCGGCTGCGCCTCAAATGGTTCCTACTAGAGGGGGGCGAGTGTCGAGTATTTTCAACACTGCACGACTCCAGCACGAATGGAAAGCTTACGTTAAGTAGTGACGGCTTTATCGTGTCTTATCACTTAAACCTAACACACACGAAATCTGATCTTTCAACTAGTGTTCGTCTTGTCTGTGACACGAAAAACACACGACACGCGACCAACTCTAATACAGAGTATATAGTACTACAGTCGGGCTTGACTGACTTTCTTACTTGCTTTTAATCTCAATCTTTATACATTTTTATATTGCACCCTTTTAGTCGCAGCTTGATCTCTATGTGAATCGCTTGAATGCTGAGGAAACCCTTCTGTCCTACGAGTATGATCACTTTGATTTCTGTTCCCGTGAGAATGACGTATCCCCGGTTGAGAATCTGGGCCAAGAGATTTTGGGCGATCGCCTAAGACGTGGACCAATTACGATCAACTTTTTGGAGGATGTGAAATGCGCTGTGGTGGGTATAATTTTACTACGATCTCCAAATACTCTTTGCATAACCTTTGGTATTTTTCAGATGTGCCATAAACAATATTTTGGCGATGATGAAGACAGCGAGCTTCATTTGATGAACCTGCGAAAGGGTATCCGTTTGGGCTATAAACATAATTGGATTATGGACAATATACCTGTGATGAGGTGCAATGAATTTGCAGATGAAAATGAGGATCACTGCGTTGAAGGCTTTTACCTAGGTGATATGTTTACCACAACCGATTGGCAGGGTACATATGACACCTACTATTTGAACAATCATTTTGAGCTGGAGATTATCTATCATGGCGGTGAAGGAGAGGATTGGGGCAATGACTTGGCTAGCGACAGCGGACGCATTCTTGCAGTCAGAGTCAAAACAAAAGGGATAGAACACCAAAATCCTTACAAGCCCAACTGTGCACCCTCGGATCTATTCAAAATTCCAACGTCTCCCTTGTATGCAAACGATCAGCTGCATGTGGTGTACACTTATGGTGTGAAATTTGTTAAGAATAATACCATTAAGTGGTCATCCCGTTGGGATCGTCTTTTAAACTGGACCACAATGCACCAAACCAATGGAAAATGGTATTCAATTTATGCCTCGCTGGGGCTTGTGCTTATATTGAGTGGTTTGATTGTGAAATTGTGGATGCATCTGGCCAGTTATCATCGACTGGAGAATGTTAGCGAAAAGGAAGTACAGGAAAGCTATGCCTGGGCTTTGGTTAAACCCTATGTATTCCTACCGCCTGCAAATCCTCAACTATTGGCTGCCTTAGTCGGTGGTGGTGTGCAATTTTTGATTTCCACCGTGCTGACCCTAATCTTTGCCTGTATGGGCTTCTCCTCGCTGGAATATCGAGGAGTGTTGCTGTACTTTTGTTTAGTAATGTATGTCTTGCTGGGCTCAACAGCGGGCTATGTGTCGGCTCGCCTTTACAAAAGCTGGGGTGGACTTCGTTGGTCAAAGAATGCCTGGATGACTGCTATGTTATGTCCTGGGTAAGTATGATTCGAAAACCTAAAGAAGAAATATATTTCAATCAGAGCTGCAAACCGGTTTTGAAACGAACCGGTTCGAACCCGGAATTCCGACTTTCAGATTACAGTGAACCGAACCTTGAACCGAACCTCTTAAGGTATTAAAGCTGAACCTGAACCCGTTCCGAACCCAACATTTCGGTTCGGTTCAACAACAATAATAGATTTGAACTATTTCCCAGTGACTTCTTCTGTTATCCTGATAGAATTATCGACATTACTGTGGAAACACTTTTCGTATGTGGACTACGAAACTGCATTTTACTTTAAGGGCTGTATCCATAACTTCGAAGTTTTTATTTCGTCACAATACTTTGTATAAGTAGAAACACATTGTCATTGCTTTGATGATCATGAGCTGTATGAAAGTGTTTCTATTTATATAAAGCAGCGATGTTCACCCATAGCCCCCAGGGGCCGAACACTTTCGGTAATTTACGCCGAATGCTTGCCGAAGTAATGCTTCAGTGAGTGTCGGAGAGACACAGAGAGCGTCAGAGAGCCTCTCTTCTTGAACATCGCTGATATAAAGTATTGTGAAATCCGATACAAACCCAAAATCGAGACAATTCCCTAACAGTTTATGGTGGTTTAATGTCGATTACTATATAAACATGTATAAAGCTTAGCTGAACCAAGGTTCGAACCAAAACCTTGGCCCAAAAACCTTGAACCTCAAAATTCTGAACCTGAACCATTGTTAAATTTTGTTTCGAACCCGCGAGCCGGAGATCCGTGAAATTTTTTGGGTTTGCAGCCCTGATTTCAATTGAAGTTAAGCACAAGTTTTCCTTTATAAGGACTATACTTGGCAAGAAGATTTGAAGATACGTCAAAAGTAACAACTTAAAGGACTTCAGTTAGGCTTCGGTTTGCAGCCTGGCAACAATTGTTCATTGAATATGTTAATCTTATATACAACTCTTCCCTTTCAGTGTAATCTACGTTATGTACATGGCCATGGATATGGTATTCTGTTTGAATAACAGCTCGGCAGCAGTTCGTTTTGTTCCACTGATGACTTTGCTGGCCTTGTGGCTGCTGGTGTCTATACCTTTGACCTTTTTAGGTGCCTATTTGGGTTTCCATGTGCGGGTAAGTAGATAAAATTACCACAAAATAACACCAATTGATCGTATTTTTTTTTGTAGATGTCTGAGTCTACGGAACCATTAATTACTGCGCCCCCAGAGATGTCCCCCCAAAAAGTTTTCACTTGTAACATTTTTGTTTCTTTGATAAGCGGTGTACTGCCGTTTGCTTGTGTATATGTCCAACTCTCCTATATACTGAATGCACTTTGGACAGATCAGTATTATCAAATGTTCGGCTTGCTCTTGCTCACCTTTCTTCTACTGACCATCATCTGTGCTGAGCTGAATATACTGGTGTGCTTCCAGCAAGTGTATGATCAGAACTATCACTGGTGGTGGCATTCTTTTATCTCCTCTGCATTGGCCAGTTTGTGCATGTTTATATATTGCTGGTACTATTATGTCAATAAGCTACAGTTTACGGATACTAGTTCAATGTTTCTTTACTTTGGCTATAGCCTACTTATGACATTCCTGTTCTTTTTGCTAACTGGTACAATTGGTTTCATTGCTTGCTTTTGGTTTATACGCAAACTATATAGCAATTCGGATAAGAAAATTCACCTGTACAGTGAGAATCTTCCTATAGTTATACACTTTCCCGAAAAGAAATTTATGGGCGTCGACAACGTGGACGACAGTGTCCAGGATTGAGGTTTAACATTTGTAATATGTTAATATGAAAACAGCGCAAACATTGTATACTTAAAGAAATAAACAAATAAAGTTGAATAATATTTTTTAATCTCCATTTGTAAAACAAATTATGTATGTACCAAATAATCAAGCTTTATCGAATAAACTTATATGTATATATTGTGCAATTTTGTTGGTAGTACGACTTAATTAAACTAAATCCTAAAGAAACACAGAGCAATTTTAAAAGTCAACAATTTAAATTACTTTTGTCAGGAACTCGACCTCTTAACTCACTTACCTCGTCTCTGCCAATTTAAACACAAAAGCCGGCATCTCAGCCCATATGACTACCAAGCACTCGCGCTGAATAGCCGCAAATCACATTAATAAAGGAAATCGACAAGCTACAATGAGCGAATGGATCAACTATATATATAGGTTAGGGGTAGATTTTCTATTCGTGTAATTCAGCATTTGAAATCCTAAACTTTTATTTAGAAAACCTGGGGAAAAACAGAGCGAATTACGTTTCGTTTTGGATTGCCGTTTCTACACGCAGCGTGTAGCTAATCACCTTGCTCCAAGTTCTTTACATCTTAATTGTTTTATGTGGAAATTACAAATTTAAGATTCATCAGCATTTGAGGATCAGTTGGCTCACTGTGCACTCTCTAAAAATATCTCCTCTCTCTCTGGCAAAAGTGCAGCGTTGCCATTATGCAACAATACAGTTGGGGCGCTTCAAAAGTACGCGCAGCAGCACTGAGCGTGAAGTTACTTTGCAGAGAACTCACACTGATGCCACCTTACCTCTCTTGTTGTATCATGAACGTTGCTAACTCTCTCTACATTCGCTTGCTCGTTTTGCCCTCGCCAAATTCTAGCTACAATTTCATCCGTTATTTGTCAACAGTACTCAATAAGTCGTCAGAGACAACGGAACAGCTCTGTGATTGCTCAATACAAAAATGGGAATAAATTCGCATTCCAAACGCTTGGGGCATTTCCCCATCGTATTGTTCTTGTTGTTGATTGTCGCAGCGTTAGGAGAGGCAGAGCCGACTTGGCCCGAATGGACCGGCTTGGGGCCTACGAAGTACTGCAAAAAGGTAATGGAGGGAGATGAAAACGCAAGTGGTAAAATAAACTATATACATATTAGCATATTGTTTACACAAACATCTGCCGAGTGTGACCGTAAGTCATTTTGGTTGCAACAAGTGTTTCAATGTTTATTCGTCGCACAGTGGCTCGCGGCCACTGTTTTAGTGGCGAAAATAAAACTGTTTAAAATAACTGTCATTTCGAATCTTTTAGTCCTGGATTGCACTGTACGTGAATCGGTTGCAAAGTGAGAGGTCTCTTATATCCCACGAGTATCAAGATTTTGATCTATGCCAGAGTAATGGCATGTTTAACTGGATGGAAAATATGGGTGAGGAGATTTTGGGTGAACGCCATAGTTCGGGAGAATACACCATACGATTTCTGGAAAATGTGGATTGCGCTGTGGTATGTCTTCTGATACCAAGATCAACATTACCATCATATTCATACTGCTTGGTTTCCTTTAGGTCTGTCGTAAACATTACCGGAGAGACAATGCAGAGAGCGAACGTCACTTGAGGAGCCTAATGAAGGGAATCCAAACGGGTTATCAGCAATATTGGATTATCGACAAAATTCCCGTGATGTGGTGTTATGGGCTTACAGATGATAACGGGTTGAACTATTGCAGCGAAGGGTTTTCCTTGGGTGACTCTGCTACCACTGTTACTAATTTAGAGGATACTTATGTGACCTATTACCCCTACAACCATGTGGATCTGGAGATTTTCTATCAAAGTGCTGAAAAAGAGGGCTGTGGTACTATACTAGCGGTGAAGGTTAAACCTAAATCGGTTAGCCATGCCCAGCCGTACAGTCCCAACTGTCAGGACACCACCCCATTGGCCATCTCCGAATTTCCTTTCAAAAGAGACGAATCTCTGCATATGACCTACACTTATAGTCTAAGGTTTGTGGAAAGTAACATGACCAAGTGGACTCGCTGGGATCGTTTCGTGCAAAACAATTATCACTCCAATATCCAATGGTTCTCCATGTACATATCTCTGGGCATGGTGCTCTTGTTGAGCGGACTGATGGCCATACTTTTGCTTCATATAGCCAACTATAATCGACCAGAAAAAGTTAACGAGCAGGAAGTACAGAGAAACTATTCTTGGACCTTGCTCAAAGGCGATGTATTTCGACCTCCATCAAATCCTCAACTGTTGGCTGCTTTGGTCGGCGGTGGTGTTCAAATCCTGACTACATCTATGCTTATTTTAATACTGACCTGCCTAGCCCTCTACTCGCCTGAATATCGTGGAATGGTACTGTATTTCGCTATCGTTTCCTTTGCCTTATTGGGAACAGTGGCGGGTTATGTGTCTGCGCGTCTTGGCAAACAATTTGGTAGTGTCCAGTGGGCGAGGAACTCCTTGTTGACTTCCCTGTTGTGTCCTGGGTAAGTGTATGGTGGAAATAATAGTTGGGTATATTAATTGAATATCGATTTCCTTCTTTCAGAGTGGTGCTCCTTCTGTACTTTGCGATGGATTTGGTGCATCGCTTGAATCAAAGCTCAGGGGCAGTTACGTTTGGCACGATTATGAACCTGCTGGTCACGTGGCTGTGTGTAGCCTTGCCCTTAAACTTATTGGGTGCCTGTTTGGGTTTCTACAAGAGGGTGAGTAATTTTTTTATGCTATGTTTTTTTGTACCTTGTCTTTATATGCAGGTAGAAGAGATCTACGACAGGTAGTGGTGCAGCGGGTAGTGTGTGTGTGCTTGCTGTACATGTTGCTCTTCATTTCTTTTCCATTTTTATTTCACTTTTTCATTTCGTGCCCTCTCAAATGATTCCCTTTTTTTCTTTTCTTCCAGGAACCTGAGCCCACACTGTTTATTAAACCTGTTCCCAGTGAGATTCCCCAACAAACATGCTTAACACGGCCCATCTTTAACATCTTTATCTGTGGAGCTCTGCCATTTGTCTGCATATTTGTTCAATTATTTTTCATTCAGAATTCCCTATGGACAGCGCAACGTTATGAAATGTCTGGCTTCCTTTTGGCCACATTTGTATTACTCGCCTTCACCTGCGCAGAAACGGCTATATTGTCGTGCTTCCTGCATCTGCGTGCAGGGGATTATCAGTGGTGGTGGCGTTCGTTCCTCACTTCGGGCTATGTCGGCTTTTATGTGTTTATCTATTGTTGCAATTACTTTGCCACCAAGCTAAACTTTGAGGGGGCCAGTTCGATAATCCTCTACTTTGGCTATGTCTGCATAATGACGGTCATTGTCTTCATGCTGACTGGAACTATTGGTTTCTTAGCTTGCCTATGGTTTATAAGGAAAATCTACAACAGTGTGGATGGGAAAATTAATGTCTTGTAATCGAATACCATATATAATTAAACAAATAAGCTAATTGTTGCCATTATATTTAGTTCAAGCAAATCAAAATTGAATGTGAATGAACCATTTTGAATTTTAAAAACCCGTTAGCCAGAAATACCAAAAAAAAATCCCTAGCGCCATGGCCCAAAATACTCACAAGTAAGTCCGATAAGTATCGATTGCAACTCTTAGCAAAATATAAACAAATCCAACACAAAAAATTTTGCAAAATAACAACATGCCCACGGATAAGGAAAATAGGTATTAAACATCAGTCTTATCAGTCTAATCTCTTACCCCCCTCCTTCCCCACTCACAGCATCAAGATCATGCCCAAGGCGGTGATCTGCGAAGAGAGCATCCTACGCGGTGACATCATTTTCTCCTCTGGCTGTGTGGTTCATCCCAGTGCCACCATTATAGCCGAGGCGGGGCCCATTATCTTGGGCGAGAATTGCATTGTTGAGGAATATGCCACCATAGCTCATCGACTGGCCCCAGACGCCACCTGGAGTGCCAACAATATCCTGAGCATTGGCGCACACAATGTCTTCGAGGTTGGCTGCACCGTGGAGGCAGCTCGCATTGGCGACAAGAACATCTTTGAAAGCAAATGCTATGTGGCACCTGGCATCGTTGTCACCAGTGGCTGTGTGGTGGGTGCCGGAATTCAGCTGAAAACGGCCCAGGTGATTCCCGAGAATACCATAGACTATGGCAAGGCCCTGCAGCGGGAGGCCATCGAGAAGCAAGGCACGCAGACCCTGCAAATTGATTTCCTGCGCAAAGTTTTGCCCAATTATCATCACCTGCGCAAGCCCAACTATGATCCCAAGAAAGCACGTAGCGTAGTGTAGTGAAGCTCATGTTATATATTCTCCACAGTAGTTCCATTAAACTGATTCATTTCCTTCTCAAATGTATCCATGGTGTGATCACATAAGGCCTCCAAATCTTCCAGTCCGCGCTTGAGCAAGTCTATGGCGCGATCTCGATGCGATTGGATCCGAAAGTGCAGTTTCTGTTCGGTGGGATGAGGAATGGTATAGCCCACAAAGTCCACCTCGGGATAGCGGGCTATAATCGTTTTCAGAGCATTCCCCAGAGTGTGTCCCTCGTTGGTGAAGACAAAAGTGCGAGATCCCTCGCCGTTCTTTTCATCACCTGTTAGCTGAGAATTGAAAATGGATTATGTGGCAGGATCAATGTGTTAAGACCACTTACCTCGGCCAGGGCGGCCATTTTGGCAGAGATTTTTTAACAATTAGATTCGTTTGTTTACAATAAACGTGCCCAGCACATGTTAACGCAGCAGTTTGAAGTTATCGATAAGAAGTTATCGAAAGCATACGTTTTATCTAACGTTAAGCAGGGCTGCAAGTTTTTTTTTCACGTTGAGTCTAGTTTACTGGCCAATGAATTAATTCTAATTCACACATGGTTTAATTAAGACGTCAAAATCTAACGGAAGAGCGCAGCTACAACAACAAGCTAAGTGCTTTTTTCAAATTAATTTTTTCTCTAACTAAATGGAAAAAATAAAAGATTAGGGGTCGATTTCGAATCTTCTAATCTTGATAGCTGCCATGTGTCGGAAAATGTCATAATTTATCCTGTTCTTTAGTAGTTTATGTGAGGAAGAGATGATTTTTCCAAAATGAAGAGAAAAATAATATTTGAGTGAGGTAAAGGCTGATTTCCAGAACACACGAAATACATTTTTATGTCATATAAAAAAAACAGCTTTGAACAGCTGGTGAGCAATTTATTTATTCTCATTTATTTTCTTGATTTCCTGAAAAGAACATAAATATGCGTGGCGTTGCCACATCGATAGATTGTGAGAATTGCAAGCACAGCCGACTTGGTGCAAATAAATTAAAAATAAATAACTTGCAGCACATTTTTAATCAGCACAATCATTAATCAAGACGAAATGGATAATTGCACTCTCTAGGCTATTATAAAGCAAGCATCACTGACATCGCGACTTTTTTTGATAAGAATTGATTGGACCTATAAATCCATGTTCGCAGTTAGGAATTAAAAGGCTTGTAAAATCACCTGTACTAATTCGTTCTCCATCCCTCGGCTTACGTCATTTACATCGCCAAAACTATCGATATACACACACCTCAATTGAGTTCTTGACGCGTTCTGGCACGGACGCGCATTGCTTCTTGTTGAAGAGAGACGCCAAAAGAGAATTTAATATATATTGTTTAATTTGTTTATGAAGTTTTGCCAAAATATTTAGGGCGCACACTTCACAGTTCAACAAAGCAAATCAGTTTTTCTGTAGTGTAGGCCAATAAACCAACAACAAAAAGTTCAAGTGTGATCGTGTATGTTTGAAAGCAACAGTTAACTGCAATAAAAAGTCGTATACAGCAGAAAAGGCGGCAAAAAAAAATTGAAACAGAACACAAGGCAAAGCGGCGGCACAGAAAAAAAAGTGCAACAACTGCAAACATAATTATTTTCGCAATGCAGTCAACGTGAAGTCAGCAGCGACTACAACAACAAAGCAGCAACGACACTTCACGATTTTTACGTCAATGGCGGGACGACGACGCCGACAGGAATAAAAAGCCAACACCAACTGCAATACAGGTTTGTGTTAAAACAAAACGAAACACGAAATGTGCCTTATTAAAAATACGAATTATTGAAATTTTTAATGAAAAAAAAGGTGTCACTTCTGACTGCCACGCCCCCCCCCAAGCAAATTATGCAAATTCATGCAGCGACTTGTATACTTACACACTCACAGCCAGGCAGAGACGTCGACGTCTGCGAAGGCGGAAGCGTCAGCATATTGGCGTTCTGTTTAATTATACACTTGCAGAGGGTATATTAAAATTCTACAGATGTTTGTAACGCATAGAAGGAAGCATTTCCGACCACATACAGGATATATACTCTTGTTCAGCAAGAAGAGCTGAGTTGATTTAGCCATGTCTGTCTGTTTCTATGCTATCTCCTCCGTCAGTTTTAAAGCTGTCTCAATCAAACTTTGCCCGAAGTCTGCTAATACAAATACGCTGCACATTTGTAGGAATCGGCCGGATCGGATGACTGTAGCTTATAGCTCTCATAGGAACGATCTGTCGAAAAACAAGCTTTTAATTTTTGGCATGTTTAAACTTGCCAGTTAGAAATATTATCCGCTTCTGCACAATTTTGCCGAATTTCATCAAAATCGGATGAATATATCATACACATAGCTGCTACACAATAAACTGGCCAGCTAAATGATCATAGTAGAGGGCGCCATCTATTGGTCAGCTTGGGAAATCACTCAACTAGAAAAAAACCTTTATTAATGATTCTTATTTACAACCTTTATTAAGATGTATTATACAAACTGCAAGGGTGTATAAAATTCGGGGGAGCCGAAGTTAACTTTCCTCTATACATTTTTTTTGTTATTTTATTATTTGTGTTGGATACACAAAATGAAATTAATAATATGCCTAATCGGTACTTTTTATGATTTCGAAAGCGTGTTGCTAGGGTCCTTCTTTGATTCAGTTTTTCTTTTATGTTTTTGAAGTGGGTGACTAATGCCTGGGCCTGTTCCGTTATCTCAGGCATTCCTCCCACACACACTCTGGTTTTGCCTTTATTGTTGTTGTTGTAAGCTTGTGTGTTGTAATAAAGGTTGGCTGTCTCATGTTTCACTTTGGCGCCATTGCGTTCCCCCTAAAAAAAAAATTGCATTGTTGTTTTTGTTTTGGGTCTAGGCTGGTGTTTCATTTCCACTTCGTTTCCCCCATTTTATTTGCGCCCTTTTGCATTTGGTCTGCCTGCCGGCGTTTGTCTGCATTGTTCATGTACAGTGAATCAAGAAAGTATTGGCACGGGCAATGTTCACTTTAAAAGATGTGGGCTAAAATTCAATTTTGAAATATGTTTTGTAATAAGTTACAAAAATCAGTTAATATAAAAACTTTGTGTAAATACGGGAAAAATAGAGCAGGAAAGGAGATCGGGAAGACCGAAAAAATTTTAATTGCGTCAGGCGAGTTATATATGTAGTAGTTGCTGCAGTAGCTCTAAACCCAGAACTTTCGGATGTACAAATATGCACTCAAATGCAGGGATCGTTTAAAGATAGCTTATATGTATCTATAAACCTTTAATAGAACACATGGTTGGGGTTGAAAATTTGGTAGCACGTACCAGGCCAAGATGGGCTTAATATTAGTTTATAAAATCCAAGATTCGGTTTTTTTTTGTGTAAAATGAAGTCAAATGTTGAATAAGATATTGCATTGTACCTTTATAATTTCTTGAAGTAAAATATAAACTAATGTACCTGGCAGCAATCTATGAAAATGAAGCTGTGCCATTACTATATTGACTCACTGTATGTATGCGTGTGTGTGTGTTTGCATTGTGAGAGCGAGGCAGCTGCCACATAAAGAGGAAAAGGGGTTCGGGCTCATGTTCTCATTCTCTTCTCTCCTATTCGTTGAATGTTTCGCATTTTAAGCCAAAACGATCATCTGATATGGCCAGATCCCCCGTAAACAAAATAACTGTAAGGTTGTCTTACGGACTCGGCTTACGTGCAAATAAACCCACCGTGTACCTGCCTGCCTGGAAATCTTTCCAACAACAAATACCGTAAAATTTTACACACACGCACACAGATGAGCCAGCACACCCGACCTAAAGTTCGCGAGCGAACTCTACCGAAAGTGCACTAACAATGCAAAGTCAAGGTGTATTAGTGACGACGAAGCTGTGTCATTTTTCGGACATTCTTTACCTGCTGCAGAGAAGAGCAAAATAAATGAAAAAACACAAAAAGGTTAGCCAAAACTAAAAGAAAAACGAACAATATTCGCCGCGAAACTTTGTCGGGTGGGAGACATCATGCAGGGCGGACGGGCAGACAAAAGGCAATGGCAGCAGACGACTACGTGCCCAGCCAGCAACATCCTGCGTTGCAACAGCCACAGCAGCCGTCACGAACAAAAAAATGTATAAAACCTGTCATCTGGTTTGGGGCTCTCTGCATTCGATACGGCTTCAACGCCGTCCCAGGATGAGCATGAGCTGCAGCAGCAAGCATTTTTAGAATTCCCAAAATCAACAAAAAAAAAACACTGCAGACAAACAAGAACAACACACAGCAAGGAAGCAGCAAAAAGTATCTGTGTGTGTTTGTGTAACTGCTGCTGTTGCGGTGTATTTCGTGATCAGACCCAGACTCTGCAGCAGAGCAGCCCAGTCCAGAGAGCATTTTTGTGCTGTTTCCTTTTCAGACTTGCTTCCTTCTAGAGATGGGAAAAATTGAAAATCAACCAATCATCGCTTGAACAAATAAATAAAACTACCTGCTAAACCTGGGTTCCACCAAGAAGAGAGGCTATCTGTCGCTCTCCGAATCTCTGTATCGATAGGCTTCTTATCGATATCGATGAGTGCATCTTGTAGCACTTTATCAGAGAAAAGAATATTTTTTTGGAAGCTACAGTAGATCACGAAAAGCTCTTTAAAGCTCTAGAATGAGCACTTTTTCTTGTTATCATCAATCTACACTCGTGTGTTCCAGCTGCATTTGCCCAAATTAACACTGTGGTTCACTCTTTGGACTACTTGTAACCTTCAATAGGATTATATTCGCCACTAGCCAATTAGTTGGTATAATCAAGGTTGAACTATTCTTAAAAACGATGGTCACACTGAAGTTTTAAGGGATGGTCTCTTACAGCAAATTGTGGTTTCGATTCCTTTTCTGTAATTATGATTGGCATTTAAATATCAGGTATAGGTAATTTAAATTAACAGCATCACAAGTTAACACGTTCGTCACGCACCCATCACTAGGATGTGAGTTTTTTTTTTTCATTCTGTATTTTCAGCTTTGGCTTTTGTTTTTGCATGCTGCTCATTAACAGGACTGCAGTTGTTACTGGCTACTGCTGCCCGTCGATCCCCATCGATAAGCCTCCAACCCAGAGAGAGAGAGAGAGAGCTCACACAAAAGCTCTTTACGCCAGCTCAATTTGCATAACGCGCAACAACAACAACGGCCATAAAGGTGTACCGTCTGTTGCCCTCGAACATATTGCGACAGCAGTTTTTTCCTTTTTTTTGTGGTGGTGGTGGTTGAAGAGCGGGTCTCCAAGGACTACCCCTGTTCGAAGGCAATGTCCTGATGCCCCGTTGTCGTTGTAGTTTCATTTCGTTTTCACTTATTTGCTTCCTACTTTTATTGTTGAACTTTTACAGCTGCCGCTTTTTCAACTTGCATTTGCCTTCCTGTGGGTTGGTTTCGCTCCGTACATATATTTTTGGCAAGGGTGGAATTTATAGCGCTTGCTGTGCGTCTGACTTTGATCCTTTTCGACAATGTCTGTCTGGCCCACACACCACTCAACCACCACCCTCAGCAAAAAAATTTGAGCATTAGGGAAAGTGTCTTGCAAATAAATAAATAGTCGGTGCAGACGGAAGCTTTGCTTGGGGGGTCGAAGGCGTTGCTAATTCAACCCTCTTTGAGCTGCCCGAAATATCTGCCGTGGGGTCAATAAACTTTTGCAGTCGGCCCAGCATCCATCTTGGGCCAAGCCAAGCAACCACCCTCCGTGAGTTGTTTGGTTTGGTATTGGCGCACGTTCTACGCATTTTTGTGCATTGACCCCACACGCACAGACAGAGGGGAGAACGACGCACACAACGGCAACCCTCGCTCGCTGATTTGATTTTCATTTGGAAAGGTAGTTGCCGGTGGGGGAAGCGACAGACCGTCAATTGAGAATTTTATGAATTTTTCTTTATGGATTTTTATGTTTTTATATATTAAAAATGTTTTAGGCAGATGGAAAATTCGACGAGGGAGCCCTCTGATTATATATTTATGATGTCATAAAGTCAAGATGCGGCTTTAATTGCACTTCCAATTCGAACTGCCTTTATACCTTTGGGTTCCGTTACCACTCCTCTACACCCACTCCCTGGTACTTTTGTTTTGGGGTGTGGCAGTCCAAGTTTGAGATTGATGCGTTAGACAAACCAGTTTTGCTGCTACCTCCCTCCCTCCCTTACACTCTCTATCTCCCTCTCTTTCAATCCATATAATTTGCCTTGACATTACAATAAGAAAGCAGCCAGAACAAAACATAATCATTAAAGGTCATTTTGGTCGACAGTTTTTAGGGGTAGTTTGGTATTTTTCAGCAAAAGAATCCTTGGGAAAACAACGGGGAGGCGCCGCTTCTCATGAATATGCGAAATTTTACGCATGCAAATGGTTACAAATGTCCCATGGAAAGTGTCTTGTAAATGAAATCTTTATGGTCTTTTTACACACACACACAAGAAGAAAGGAGCGAACCAGGAGGGGTTCGTGGGAAATTATTGAAAGTTTTTGTATGTGCAATGAATTTGTGATAGGGTTTTATTATGATAAGGGTGGAAGAAGGTTTGCTGACTAGATTTCCTAAAACAGGTTGTTGCCTTTTGTTAGGCAGACAGTTTCTATTTTCATAATGGGTCCTCTCAAAGAGGGCGGCCTATTTTAATGTAAGAATTTGGCATATAACAAAAGAACAAAAGACTTGTAACTCATCTGAGACTTTGATTAATAACTCGAATGTTCAGGCTCAATAAAAAACAGAGCAACATAAATCAGAGAACTTGGAAATAATAGTAAACCAAAAGACAAATGGTTCCTGAACGGTTCACTTCAATTAGACAGTGATACTTATAATTTTGGGATATTTGATTGATTCCCTAAGCTACGATTAACCCTACTTTCGGTTTAATTAAGATTCAAAACTGATCCTTAGCGATGCCGAATTGTAATAGTCATGTGTTTTTATACCTGTCATCAGACTGCAGTTCTTTTTGAAAGTTTTTAATTGATTTGTGTGAGCCTCCTTTCCTCTAGGGGACATTATTTTCAGTATGCTAAAGTGCTTCTTCGGCTTGATCAAAGTTTAGTCAGGAGCTCAATACATAAATTTTTCATTCGATTTACCAATTCAACATATGCTATATTTTCAACCAATCCAATGGAATAATGCACTAATTTGAAAGTGATAATCTTTGAATATAAGGATTTTATATAGGTTTAACGCTGTTTAAATGTTTTCTAGGTATAAAATCTAGCCAAATAAGCATAGCATACTTTAAAGGGCTTTTATCATGATCATTATACCCTTGCAAAGGGTATTATAATTTTGCCCAAAAGCAACGCATAGAAATATTCATTTCCGACCCCATAAACTATATATATTCTTGATCAGGGTGACGTGCTGAGTCGATTGAGCTTTGTCCGTCCGTCTGTCCGTCTGCCTGTCTGTCTGTTTCTACGCGAACTAGTCTCTCAGTTTTAAAGCTATCGAGCTGAAATTTTGCACAGAGTCTTCTTTTTGCTGCACACTAACTAATATGTCGGAACCGACCGGATCGGATGATTATATCTTATAGCTCCCATAGGAACTATCGTTCGGAAAACTAGTTTTAGTATGAAAAACTTTTTTCTTTTCAATGGAAACGTCTCAAAACTTTGTTATCGTAGGTTTTCTATGCTTTTTTATAATTCTACCAAGTTTTATCAAAATCGGACAACTATATGGTATAGCTGCCATACAAAAGATAGGTCTGAAAAACAGTCTTAGTTTGAAAAATTTTTTTGTTTTTAAAGGTAGCATCCTGCAATTTTGTACTTGTTTGTTTCACATGCTTTCACATAATTTTAAAAATTTTTGGCCAAATCGGATGACTATATCATTTAGCTCCCATACGAACGATCGGTCGGAAAATGGGAAAAAGAGTATTTTTTGAAAATATTTAAGTGAGCATTTGCAAGGGTATAAAAACTTCGGCACAGACGAAGTTAGCTTAGCTTTCTCGTTTTTTATCTATAAACAGAGTTTAAGACTCACAACTTGACATTGTTAAAAATCTAGTGCTGAAATCATTTCGATTAACTAATCATTTACTTAATTCTAAGTGTAAAAAATTCTTAATATATTATTTTGTTTATTTTTATCAGCCCGGCCTCATTAAGCACCTTAAGGTCTATGTGTGACCCCATCTGGGGTCTGACGGAACTTCCTTACCTAACCTAACCTATTGAGCCGGCTCACCCAAAAGCTTCAAATATCAAATTTGAAACATTAACCATTGACAGAATGCCCAAAAATTTGGACTAAAGTTCGATTTTTCATGGTTTTATAACTCAAAATCACATTTAGGTTGTTTACGACCCCCAGTTGAGCTGAGGAGATGTTGAAGTCAGTTAAAAAACAGAGGCTAATATTTGTGGGGATCTCAAAACTAGTTCTGAACTTTTTTTAAACATTAAACTTTCCCGCCCGATTGTAAGAATCATTCAGTCGATAGGCTGTATGTCAAATTGGTTTATTTCTACAATTTTTCTTGAGCTGAACCCAAATCTTAGGCTCAGAACAGGATCAGGCTCAGCTTTAATGGCTTAAGAGGTTCGGTTGAAGGTTCGGTTCACTGCAATCTGTAAGTTAGAGGAACTCTGGGCTCGAACCGGTTCCGTGTAAAACCTTCTGCCCCTTTTTGCACAAAACATCGGTTGGATACCGACAAAAAAACTCGATGTATGGGTGCCACACAAGTTAACACAGAAAAATCTTATAGACCCCTAGGATCAGAGAGAATTAACTCTTAAACTCTTAATTCGATCATGTCCTGTCAACAATTAGGCAGTCTGAAGGAAGCAATCAATCAGAATTTGTCGGCTTTGGCCAATACAAGAGGAGTTGTCTTTCATCAGGATAAATCCAGGACAGACTCGTAGTTAGTTACTTGTCAGAAGCTCCGGGAGTTCGGTTGGAAGGTTCTTATGCATCCATCATATAGTCGGGGCTTAGCACCAAGCTATTACTACCTATTCCTGTCTATGGTAAACGATTTTGCTGGTGAAAAATTCACTTCAAGAGAGGTTTGGGAAAATCGGTTGCTTCTATAAGAGAGGCATAATTAAATTGCCCTCAAAATGGCATATTTCACTTCATTCGGATCATTCTACATACACTAAATAAACCCTTAAATTTCGTACAAAAATAATCTATTTTCTTTTGATCAACTTATATACACATTATGGGATAGGAGTTGCTTCCATCCGGCTGTTACATATAAAAATTTGTTTCAATCGTTTCTCAAAATGTATTAAAATTAGCTTCAACTTGAATTGCAGTTAAAATCTAATTCCAAATTTCACTTGAATGTGTATCATAAGCCAGCATTCATTTAATTTGTATTATGATGAATAACCAATTTCTATCAGCACTCTCATATCTATACATATGTACAAATGACTCATCTCCCTCTCTGCCTACCTACCTACATGTTTGATTCTTTCAAAACCGCTTCGGAGGTGCGCGCTTCTTCTTGATAAATTTGAAAGCCAAAGCTTTGCTCCGCTGTCTGTTCTAAGAAAAATCTCAACATGTGTTTTCGGCTTTGGATATACAAATGTAGACCTCCCTCGTCTCTCATCTCATTTCTTCTCAGCCTTGGGGCATTGTTGGCTTCTTGCACTTGGCGTCGCTCGCTCTGGTTTGCACACACTACTCTGAGACATACATATTCCAAAGCTCGCAACGAAAAGTTCACACGGTGCCTGCGACGATTATTGTGATTGCCGTCGTCGAGACAGCTGTTAAAACCGAATCGAAATCCATATTGAAACATACATTGTATGTAGAAATATTCCGAGTATAGTTCAGCTGAAATTGAAATACATTTTTTTTTATATATGTATATATTTCTGCTGATAAAACAAAGCACATGTTGGCTGAGAAGGAGAAGTGGAATGAAGTGGTGGGGTAGCCCCCACAGTAAATATCAATTCTTCTTGGGTTTGTTGTTAGTGTTGTTGTTGTTGTATTTGTTGCTTCCGCTTGTTGTTGTTTAGAAATAGAAATGATTTCACAACGCTCAAGCTACGCCGAAACACCAACCGGGACTACAACATCGAAACACGTTTACTTTGGAGTCGTTCTCTGCTGATTTCTTATTAGATATTCTTGTGTGTTGGTTGTATGTTGTTGTTGTCTGCCCGTGCCTGGGTCTGGGTCTGCAACTTTTGGCGGCTTTGGATATTATTTATTCTTTCGCTGTTTGTATATAAATTGTTTTATTTTATTTGGTGATTCAGCTCGAAACGAGAAGTGAATGTACCTTACGACGTCTGCGCTGTCTAAGCCAATGTCCAGTTGTAAAAATGTCATCGCGTTCGGTGTTAAATAATACTGCGGTGTGTATGCAAAATGTACCGTTTGTTGGGGAGCCGCAAAGAGAGAGGGAGAACCTGCGAGCGCGAGCTTAAAGGAAATGGCTGTAAAATCTTGCCAGAGTGGATTGATTGATGGCCAAGCGCAATTAGTCAGTCGGTCGGAGAGTGAGAGAGCGAGCTTACTGCTGCTGTTGGCGGTTCTTTTGCTGCTTCCTCTTCTTTGGGCTTGATGAAGGTCAATGTTCGTGCGTTGGACGCCGACGCCGCAGTCGATGCTTCGCTCCGTTTGCTAGATTGTTGATTGGCAGTTGTTGTTGTTGTTGCTGCTGCTGGTGCTGCTGCTGGTGATGTGTGTGTGTGTTGGCGTCTCGCTTTGGGTTCATTTAAGTACAAACAAAGAACACACCGAGCTAAATCTCCAAAAACCATGTTAATGATATTTTGTTTAATGTTTCTTTAGGCGTGGTTCTTGCTTTGAGCTAGCCAACGACTTTATTTAATTGTGGAAATAAGTTGGAAAATGATTTTTAAAAATTTTCCACTCCTAAATTACCATTTCTACCACACACACACACATATACGAGGGCAGTTTGATGATTTAAGTGGCTGTTGAAAGTAGACAATCTTGTGAATTTTTACTTAAATGAAAAGGGTGAATATAGATTTAGTCAGACAGACATTTCACTTTCGCATTTGTTTTTCAAATTTCTAAACTGGCCAAGTATAGAATTACTAACTTGAAAACTTCATGCATTCTGCAGAAAGTTGGGAGTGCTAGTTTAAGCCCTTTGCGAGGTCTAAGTTAAGACCATAAGATTTGGTTCGGGGATAAAAAATGTGATCGATATCCTGTGTACTTCCCCCCTTCTTCATTTCTTTACCATTTACAACAAGCTTTCTTGTTTGGAGTAAGCGGAAGATTTTCCATGGATTCATGGAATTATACCCCTTCAGAGGGTACACTAGAAGGAAGCATCTCCCACCATATAAAGTATACATATTCTTGATCAGCTGAGTTGATTTCTACACCATCTCCTCCGTCAGTTTGAAAGCTATCTTCACCAAGCATTGCACGAAGTCGTTTAGTACAAATACGCTGCACATTTGTCGCATCTGTGTCGGATGACTATAGCATATAGCTGTCATAGAAACGATCGGTCGGAACACTGGCTTTAGTAAGAAAAACTATTTTGTTTTTAATGGAAACGCCTCCAAACTTTGTATTCCTTAGTTTGATATGCATTCCCATGATTACACTAATTTCGGTCGAAATCGGACATCCATTTAGTTTAGCTTTCATAGAAAAGTAGAGTCTGAAAAGTAGTCTTAGTGAGAAAAACTTTTTTGTTTTCGAAGGAAATGTCCTCAAAATTGGCATTTATTTATTTGATATGCTTTCACATAATTCTACAAAGTTTTGTCAAAATCGGATGACTATGGCATATAGCTGCAGTACGAATGATCAGTCGAAAAAGTAGTTCTATTGAGAAAATCTTATTTGTTTTGAATGGAATCGGCACAAAATTTTTTATATGTTCATTTGTGGGGCTATTGCATGATTCCACTAAGTTTGGTTGAAATCGGACATCTATATAGTATAGGTCTCATAGAAACGTAAGGTCCGAAAAGTAATCTTAGTAAGAAAAACGAGCCGAAGTTAGCTTTCCTCTATTGTTTTTTGATATCCTTTTTATTCCGTTTTCGCATTCGCAAAAGTTTGAAGATTTGGAGGCAAAAATCGTTCAAAAAACCGGTTTCAAATCGCAAAACTTTTGCGAATTCGAATATGGAAGGACGAAATCGGAGATGCAATCTTCTGCCTCTTTTGCACGACTTTTCTACACTCACTCACACTTGTGTGGGTGCTTGAATTTGGCGAAATAGGTTTCTAAAAAATACACCCCAAACGACTTGGAAACACTTGTATTTTATGTAATTCCCTAATCAAATATTGTAATTTATTTTTTTACTTGTCACACAAAAGCATTAAAAACTAATTTATCAGTCCCAAGTCATTAGCCAAACTACTTTAGCGGCCGATAAGCCCAACCGAAGCGCCTGTGCTTTAACTTATGTGAAGTAAATCAATTTAAAGAACAAATTAGAAAACCCTTAACCTTTCATTCATTTGCTCACACAGTTCATTGGGGAAATTAGAGTGGGGAACGCAGAACAATGCCCACAACCAACCGTCCACCAATTAGCAATGCAAAGTCCCTTGAGAGAAGAACTTCAGTTCAAAGAACTTGTAGAACCATGGAGAGAAAATAGAAAATATGGAAATGGAATGGAAACAAATCTCTAGTTCAGGCATTTCCGTTGAAAATAATTTGCCGCAACTAAGTGTGCTGCTGTAGGGGAGGGCGGCACGCGAGTGAGAGCATCAAACCCAATTATGAACATTGACCTTTTTCTTTTTTGCCAAATTTTTCCACAAAGGTGAAAGAACATACAAAGAATACAAGAGCAAGCGACTAAGGCAAATCTAATGACAGCTGAGGGGACAGACACAAAGCAAATAAAAGAACGAATAGCAAAAGACTGAATTTTGGCCAACAAAGACAGACTCTGGAGTCACGAGGTCTCCTCTCTATATACCCAATGTATATGTACTCTAACCTGGCGTTGACTTTGGCTTTTTGAAAGTTGAAATGCTGCGGCTGCGACTGCGACTGCTAGAAGCCCATAAACAAGTTTGAAACAAAAGAACAGACGCTTAACCTTCTCCTCCTCCTACCACCTCCCGGTGCGGTGAGTGAGCGCGTGTGAAGATCGCAGTGGGCGAAGTTGAGGAACGAAATGGTAACTGAAACGCAAACACTAAAAAACTGTTGGGTCAAACCAGCACCCAACCCAACCAACCACCCACCCCCCCCTTAAGCTACTTGAAAATGAGAACTGACATGTTAAAGCCTCAGCATAATTAAGAGCGTACATCAATTACACTGCACGGAATGGGGGAAGAGTAAGCGTCCAGGTTGGACTTAAGAGCTTAGACATAAATCACGCTGAGAAGGAAGAAGCTTTTTGCAGGACACACATCACTCCGCCGCCGCCGCTGCTGCTGATGATGATGATGATTAAATCGCTGAGCAACAAGTTTGCCATAAAAATTCTATTGTCTATTTGCTGCCTATTCATGGTCTAAACACGACTCGGGTCGCCGGTTAGTTGGTTTATTGACATCGCCTGCGACGTCGCTGCTGGCTTTGTGGGTTTTTGTGTGTGTTTTTTTTTCAAGTTCGTGAATTTTTTAGCCGTTCGTTGACTTTTGTCGCTATGTTTTTGGTGTTTTTTTGTGTTGCCTTATTTATGATGTCCAAAACTAATGTCAGTTTGACGCTGTTTTCGCCATTTCTGAGAAGCCTGCGGCAGCAGCAACAACCCGCCCAAGAAGAAGTTCAGCTCAGATTTCCACGAGTTTGATTGAAATTTCCTGCATCGCGTCTTCTTAATGCGAATTGTGAGGTCAACTAAGAATTTGGAAGACCAAAGAAAAGAGGGAGTTTAATAAGTGCCCTCATTAGCTTGAATGTAAGTGGATATCAGTGGGCGGGTGGCCTTCGAACCTTGTGCAATATGCGGGCCAAGTGGGTCTTAAGTTACCAACCAACCACCAGCTTAATTCTTAAAATTTCAAAACCGTTTTTTCATTTCTTTTCCCTGTTCTCGTCTTCTTCTTCTTTTTTTGCAGGTAACGAAATTTGAAGACAAACTGTGAAGTGGGTTAAAGGTTTATGGTATGTCAGTTGCTTGAAAATTTCCTATACACCGCATGACTAAAAGGTGGAACCAATTTCTAATACATATAACTAATGCGCAAATGTACTAAAATGATGTAATCGATAGACCAGGCGTGTGCTTATCATTCCGAATTCCAAGCCGGAAGCTGAATTAGTTTAGGTTTGAGGAGATGGAATATGAATGCCCCTTTAAATTGACAAATTGTATACCCGGCGTCGCATTGTGAGAATATGATTCTTATGGAAACGTTTATATTCAGGTTTCTACTGGCTGCAAATCGGTATTACCATTTAAACTTGTCAAAATTTGTTTGAAGTGAAAATATCAAACCGTAATACATATTTTCAACCCACATAGCAAATTTTCAGTTCATAGATTAAAAAAAATCTCAAATTTGGAACCACTGTCATTACAAACCTACATATAGGTGTGGTCCTAAGCCACTGTAGTGATTCAACCGGATGGATCGGAGCCGGAAAAATGTCTAACTTCAGCCTACACACCAAATTTCAAATAATTACCTAAAAATTTCTTCTGCATTATGGTTCAGAACCACTTTTTTTTCGGAACCGCTTTGGCATAGGTCTAATGAACCAGTAAAATATCCAAATTCATATTACCAACCTACAGACAAAATATTAAAATCGTGTTTTGAAAAACTTCTGAGATATGGTTCTGATCGACTAGAACCTGTTCCAATTTTGAACCGATTCTGAACCAATAAAATATCCTACTCCATATTTTCAACCTTCTGTTCATATTTCAAGCTCCTAACTTAAATTACTTCTGAGATATGGCTCTGATGAACCACTTTTAAAACGGCTCGAAACCGGTTTCCACTCCATAATCCCAACCTACAGACCAAATTTCAAGTATGTAACTTGAAAAACTATTGCAATATAGCTCCAAACCACTAAAACAAGTTTTATTTTTGAACCGATTCTGAAATGGTAAAATATTCAACTCCAAATTACCAACTCACAGACAAATTTCAAGATCGTAGCTAAAAAAAACGTCTGAAATATGACTCTGAACCACTTTTGAAACACATTTAACCGCTTTCAAACTGATTCGAGCGGTCTCATTTTTTAACCGGTTCTGAACCAGTAAAATATCGAACTCAAAATTTCAAGATCGTAGCTTTAAAAACTTCCTAGATAAGGTTTTGAACCACTTTTGAAACGTTTTGAACCGTTTCACAGACAGGACATATAGCCTATGACACTTTTCTGATCGACATGAACATAATATGAGATTTTTTTTACAAATCGGTTAAGAGGTCCAAATTAAAATTGGTTTTTCATCCGAAAACTAAATTTTTCGACTGTACCAAAACTCTGTAGCTTAGCCTTCCTCGGATTTAGGGAATTTTGAAACTTGCATCTAAGCTATAATATGGCCCGAACCAACTTAGATCGGTTAAAATACGTTCGGGAGCGACTAGAACCCGGATCTACAACCTACTACCGGAATTTCAAAATTACAGCATAAATATAATATTTTTGCCAAGATACGTATTTGAAATGCTTGATTCAACTGGTCCAGAACCAATCAACCCACTCATAAAATCTGCAGTTTATAGCTCAAGTAATTTCGAGGCGGCGTAGGCTGGCTTGTAACTTATTTCTAAGATATGTTTCTGAGCCGCTTTTTGAAAACGGGCTCAGAACCAGCTTTACCCAAAGCCAAACAACAAATTTGAAATATATTTAATTTCTGAGCAATGGCTTAAAGCCATGTTTGAACCGGTTCAATCGGTTAGGAAACAGGAGTTGCTTGAATTTCGGTAAAAATGTGTAAAATGTTCTCAATGTAGATACTTTTGAATGCATTTTTATGCACTTGACAAAAACTTTTGCCCATTTCCGGTGCATAAGCAGTGTCATTCTTTTCAAGCGGAGCTTCCTCTGCAAAAGGCAGCCTCCTCTCTGCATACCGAGACGCTCTTCTCACCTGGAAGAGAGTGGCGACAGCTGCTGCTGCTGCTGCAGTTTTGCAGTCGACCGAGTACTACAAGCTGCCTAATTTCCGGTTTCAAGTGTCACATTTTTTTTTTACAAAAATTATTGAAAGAGCCATAACAAATATGTGTGTATTGTTGTTTTTATGGTTTATGGGTTGGGTTTCCCCCCTCCTCTCTTGATCGCTGCGCTTGCTCTCGTGTGAGGGAAACATCTGGCGTTGGGTCGATCGGTGACAGCTGCTAAAGGGCCTGGGCCTCTGTGTGTGCGCTCTCTCCCTCTCTCGCTTAATTGGCTTTGGCTCGGGTTATTGAATTGTCATGTCAATATGGTCATAAAACAGTTGAGGTTGCGCGCTAGGATTGTTTTAAGACTGAGGCAAGGCGCAAAAATAATTCAGCGTTGTACTTTTTTCGTTTTTTTTTTTTGCCATTGGCATGACGAGGCCTTTTTTTGTGCTTTAGCGAGAGGTTCATGAACCGCTGGCAAGGACAAGCGCTCGAGCTCAGCCAAAGACCTAGGGCCCATATCGATCACATTTTGAAATGAAACAGACGACGACGACGACGAGCGTGTGCGTCTCATATGCCACTTGTTCCCAAGCCACTTGAACCCATAATTCTTGGAATTTCAGACAGATGAGCAGGAGGCGGAGTAGGAGACGCGGGCAGGCAAGGCAGGCAGGCGATCTTGTCTGTCTGTACCATCTCCTGCTGCGTGACTCACACATACACACACACACACACACTTGCACAGAATCACGGGAGAGGTCCAAATTGAAATTGGCGAAGAAGAAATCACTGACCTTGACTTTAAGCAAAGTTTAAGGCCCTTTAAACTGCCAGCACACACACACACACATAGAGAGATAGAGGGAGAGAGGGCGAGAGAGGCTTGAACATGGAGCAGCATAATTATATGGCCAAGTCCAGCAACAACAACAATGCGCGTTTATGGACTGGTTTTTGTTTTTGTTGTAGCCGCTGCTGCCGCTGGCTCTTTTGCTATTCTCAACGCACATGACGCAAGCGCGCCGCAGCGCAGACTTTTACAATTCCTCATTCTCTTCTCTTCTTCCTATTGCATCAGCGTGGAAAGAAAAGTTACTGCTTGTAACTGGTCGTGGTGGTGTTGTTAATAACTTTTAACCATAAAAAGTTACACTTATGCTAGTACATTGTACATAAGTGAGTGAGTTGCATGTACATGTGTATGTATATGTGTGTGTGTATGCGTTGAAGAGGGGTTAGCAGGCAGCAGATTTGTCTTGATCATTCTTCCTATTCTCTATTTTCAGCACAAAGAAATAACAGTTTTGCCTGCCTGTTTGTGTACTCTGGTTTAATTTGGTTGATGATTTTACACCAGACAACATACAAATGGAAACTTCATTTGATATAAACTGTTTCGAAGATTTATAAAAAAACAATTTTTCGACTAGATTTGGTAGAATTTGAAGGAAATGGAATTAAAAACAAGACTGATAATGAGTTGTGTTGGAATAACGCGAAATTACCGATTCGGCCTGGTTCGGATCACTGACGAGTTTTAATACTTAAAGCGCTTAACTTCAGACAATGATATTTGAAATTTTGGGAATTTAAAACGATACCCTAAGATTAAATCAAGTTTCGAAGTCCTTGGCATTGAAATAGTGGTTCAGTCAGTATGATTTGTTGTCCATTACATATCATGGGATCCTATCAGTCATCCTCACAAACTAAAACTAAAAAGTACACATCGTTGCCTTTCATGCCCAGGTGGCGGACAGTTCAATCGACTAATGAACTAATTTTGAAGTGAAATCCTTTTAAATCAGATCAAGACCGACTATGTGATTTCATATATTTGGGATATTATGAGCTATTTTTAGATCAGATAATCGGAAATTCAAGATCGAAAACAAGCACTATTAAGAATGTAATAGGTTAAGAGTCAACCGAACCGAAACCGCAGTTTGGTTGGCTCAAAAAACCATTTAATAAACCTAACCGGGGATTCAAAAAACTGCCACTGAACCACTGAATGGAACCAGTCCTTGTTTCCGAGCTGGGATGCACCCGGAAACTATCGGTAACCATTAAACTACTAAGAAAAAGTCGATAAGAAAACAAACAACTACCTAACGGGCTATTAAATGCATAATTAAGTGTAAGATTAAACCATATTGATAACGGATGAATGAAAGCCGAGCTTGGAGAGCTTGAATTAAAATACAATGCACTAAAAACTGTTAAATTTGAAACAGTGAAACGGCCCATGGATCTAAATTTTTGTAATTTATAAGAAAATAAAGATGTTTTGAGATGTTTGTGGTTCGGTTCGCCAGCTGGAATAAGCGGTTCGGTTCGGTTCATCATCGGTTTGCATCCCTGGTTGAAATTCCAAACAAATCAATAAAAATATATGCCCACTTGTGGGCAGCATTTCACCCATTCGCCAAGTTTGGCTAAGGATAAGGATTTGGTAAATTCCGAAATTGATTGTGGTTTTCTAATTGCTTCACAGCACAGTGTAAATTGAACTGCATCGTTCTGCAGCCCTTTTAGAACGCTCTCCTCTCTCTCTCACTCTGCAACCCATTTCCCTCCCACACTCAAAGACTTGCTGCATGTACTCTCTTTGCCATAGTTGTCTGTATGTGTGTGCTTGTGTGTAGGAGGTTGTCAGAGGTCAGTCTCATCGCTGGCAGCGCAGTCTATGTACAACGTTGTTGGGGCGTTCCAAATGCCAATTCATTCCGTTGCCGTTCTTTGGCCAAAACTAGATTTTTGCTACCACTACTGTGGCCTGTGTCACTCTCTGGTTCTTTGTCTCTCTGACAGTCTCTCTCTCGCTGGCTCGCTCTCTGAACTGGTTGAGTGAGTTTTTTTTCCTGTGTTTTGTTGCTTGGCGTCGTTTCATTTCCGCGTTCCCTGGCTTGTATCTTGTAAAAATTCTTCTTTGCTGTATGAAATACATTCTCATTCAGTTCTTAGCGTTCGCCGGATAAACAACGTACACCCTCGCGTCGTTGTCAACATTATACGTCGCGTTGTATGTGTGTGTGTGTTTGTTGTTTGTGTAGTAGAAAAAAAAGCAATAAAAAGTATTAATATTAGTAAATAATCATAAAAATAAAAAAGTGCAAGGCAACATTTGCAACTCAAACATACCTGTATGCTATGTACGTATAAAACATCAACAAAAAACCACAAAAAAAACTTGTGAAACGTCGGCGTTGGCGTCGGCGTCGTAGAGTTCATCAACTTGTTTAGAATCGTTTGGCGGGGCGCGTTGTGTGTACGTGAATGCGTGGCTGCCTCTTGTGTGTGTGTGAGTGTGTGGGGGTAACGCCATATCTCCGCGCGGAGATATTTCGTTTAAAACACGGCGGAGTTATGTTTTTTAAACCGACATATCTCCGCCATTGATCACCGCGGAGATATGTCGCTATGCCTGTGTGTGCGTGTGTGTGTGTTGCCTCTTTCCTGCTCGCCTTTTACGACGAGTATCTCTTGCTGCTTTGCATCACTTGCATTGTTTGAGCACAGCCCAACAAAAATTTCTGGTTTTCTGTTTGTTCTTTTTTTGGGCAGAGCGCGCGCGTCTTGTTATTGTTTGTTTATACGATTTTTGTTATTATTATCTCATTTCTGTGTATCTACAGTGACGTCTAGAAATATGGTGTCTAGGTGCAACAAAAACATGAACAAAGTGCATTCAACTTAATTTTCGTATACGACCTTGCCTACGGGCCCAGCCTGTTTATTTGCCCGCAACTGTTTAAACACCTCTCAATAATTTAGCCATTACTGTGTCCGATGCGGAAGCCTAAAACAAGAGTTGTTGGTTTTATTTTGCTTCTGTTTTGTTGTGTTTCTGTTATTTAAATTAAAAAAAAAAATATTACGGCAATGTTCTTTAATTTAACTCACACGCCACGCTTGATACCAAGTCTACAAAAAAAAAAAAAAATACAAAAAAACGTGTTTAAAATGTGCAAAAGCCATGTGTACAAACATACACACACACACTCCCACCCACACACGTATCTACACTTAATAATATTAAATGTTATTCCATGTGTCTTGTTTCACGCTCGATTTCGCTTTACCCAGCGGCTGGCTGGCTGTTTGTTTGGTTTGGTTTGGTTTACTCTCCTCCTCTGATTGAAAGCTGTCGCCATTGGGGCTTTATGGAGGAAACTCTGATTACCCTCCGCAATGCCTCTGATTATTTATACCAAATCGTATTGATTATTATTATTATTATTGTTGGTGATCATCAATCCTTTCAGGGCTGTTGTGTCAGCGTGTTGATAACGCCGGATTATACCAAAATTTCAGTTTTAAAACGGAAACGAATATCAAATCATATTTGTCGAAAGATTTTTATAATTGCTTAGGATACGAATTAGTAACCTATAACCCGCTTTCCCCCATAAATCTTAACAGAAGTATAAACCATCGGTCGAACCAAATCGTAACCAAACCAATTTTTCCTTCTATTAAACCGAACCGCCAATTTGGAAAACGATGAACCAAACCGAATACCACAAAGCAAAACGGTTCGGTTCAGCTCACTGACGGAATTTTAGACATTTTCTCCATTTTCACTGGATGATTTGTTCAATATTTTGTAGTGTTCTTTTTACAGAGAATCAAGGTTTTAAACCAGTTACGAACGGAACCGGTTTAAGCCCGAAATGGTTAAATCTTGGCTTCTAAAAATCGCAAAATTATTATTATAATTATTTTAAGATAATATTTCAAAGTGATTCAAATCAAACGAAAAAGATCCCTTAAAACGTGCATAAATAGTGTCAATCGCGAGTGTACCACAAATCTCTACAGATTTTCGTATAAACAGCTTCATTTTGAAATAAAACTGTTTGCCTTTATATGTGAAGTGTCGTCAAAAAAAAACTGGGATTCTAGTTTAAATGACAAAAACTGGGAGATTCAAGAGATGAGATTTTCCTTCTCTATAATCTTGGAACCTGCATGGTTCCTATTCACTTAACATCTAAAGTTCTTCTAGTTTTAATCAATAGTTTTCATTCGTTTATACGAACATCTAGAGATTCCTGGGAAGCGTCAGGATGAAATTACCAAAAATCTAGACGTAACAATAATAATCTAGAATCTCTAACAATCCCTTAATATGCTACACCTTGTTGCATAGTGTAATCGAATAGATCAGTTACCATCGACTGAAGTCTGAGTTGAGAGTTCCTTGCTTAAACTGGTCAAAAGTAATGAAATTGTTAATCTCATGGACGGCCTTTCTAACAGGAATGCAAACCACTCGAAAATATGTACTGGTTCGGTTCAGTGGTTCAGACAGTTTCTTTCAAATTACCAAAAAATCGTTGGTTAGAGCAAAGCGATTCCCACTAAAACTCGTCAGAGAACTGAACCGAACCGAACCGTTTTAATTTGTGGTTTTTGGTTCGGTTCAGCATATCTGAAAGAAAGTTGGTTCGGTCTGCGGTTCGGTTTGCCAGCTGGAATAAGCGGTTCGGTTCGGTTCGTTTCAGGACCGGTTCGGCATCCCTGCTTTCTAATAAAGCTTTGGCTAAGACATGGGCCGAACCTAGGTTCAAACCAAAACCTCCTCCATTGACTCGTTTTGGTTCAAATTTTTGGTACAAAGGTCAAAAGTCAAAAGTTATTGCATAGACGCTCCTTATTGGGTATAATGTTCCATGTCTAGTTTATAGAGGAACATGTTGAGCTGCGTCAATTATTCGCTGTGCCGTTGAATCCCCCAGGGTTCCATTTTTAAGTTAACTGCATTCCCCTCAGACCATAAAAAGAACCTCGGTTGTGCTGCCTCTTCGTCTCATATTTGTTTTCATTATCGAGAAGTCGCGCTTACTATCCACAAACAACTACTACAAGTACTTGCCGCTGCCATTGGCTTGTCCGTAATAGATAAAAGTCATGGAAACCGAAATTGGTACAACTCTAATTGAAAATGTTAAAGCGCAGAAGATAGATAAATATTTATCAAAAAGTTTACACGTAAACGATGCGACTGACACGTACGTACATACATATTTTTGTGATTAGAACGAAAAGAGATAGGAAATTTCTGGAGAAACCCCGAAGGCTGCTGGCACTATATTCTAAGCCACGACTGTGCATTTAGGTGAACACAGGACCAAATTTGTTTGCCATTTTCTAAGCCACACGACTGTTTGTGTGTATGTAGCGCGGCGGACGGACCCAGGACAAAACTCATTAATATTAAGAGAGAGGGAGAGGAACAAGAACCACAGACACTACAAAGCGCAGTAAGAAAGAAAAACGTTGTGCAGAAAAATAAGCAAGTAAAGGCACGCTGTGGACGAGTGAACCGACTACTAAATTCCCTGTAGCCTTGGGTTCATTTGTTACCATTCATTTCTGGTGAGAAAATTTTCCAAATCTGACACAATCTTGATCTCGGCGACCGAAGCGGCAGTTGATGCTGATCAAGAATGTTTATGTACTTTATAGGGTCGGAAATGATTCCGTTCCACCGTTACATACCTTTGCACAACTTCATTATCCCCTTTTAACCATTTTCGATGGGCACAGGGTATAAAAACAACAAAAACTGCAGCAATGCCGTCGTTGACCTGCCCGGGCTTAGCGCAAAGGCAGAGCAAACGGGCCAGCTATAGATGTGGGAGAGCGATGCAAGAGGGACTCTGGGGTCTGCTGTTTGCTAAATTGGATGCTGTCGTTCGTGTTGTTGTCTTGTCTCCTACAACAATAAAACTCCCTTGTGTAGTCGCGGTTCGTTCGCTTTTTTTTCTGCCCATTGTCTTCAGTTCTTCAATAATAATTTCATTCAGCAGCCAAAGCGCAGGCTGACGCATCGCCGATGTCGTTGTCTGGAGGTCCCGTCCCGCAAAAGGAGGAACGTATAATAAAAATTTGCATTGAACGGCGGCGGTGCCTTTGTTGGGTTACTTTATCTGCCTTCCGCTGCTGCTGACGCTGCTCTGGCTGTCGCTGACGTTGACGCTTAGAGGGAAGAGTGTGTGGCATGGTCGGTAGGCAGGTAACCGCTTTGGTACGCTTTGTTCTGTTTTATGGCTTGCTCTTTGTGCTGTTAGTTCTGTTTCCAGTCTAAATGTGTGTGTGTGTGTGTGTGTGTGTCATGCTCTTTGGTACCATTGAACTCTGCTGCTGCTGCTGCTGCTGTTGCAGTTCACCCCCAAGTGCTGGGGAATGCATGGAATCGAAACACCGCAATTTTTTAGTCGCTTGAACTTGATGCCTTCTTTTTCCACTTCTTCTTCCCAGCCATGAAATTTATAATCTTGTACAAATTGTTTTGCATTAGTAATGCCTGCGCAGTTTTGTTCCACTTCCCACAACGGCGACGAGATCCAACCCCTCCCCACCCCCGCCCACACATCACCCATCCTTTACTTAATTACGTCGAAGCAGAAGAGGCGGCACGCCCTCAGTACAGTGCACTCACACTCGCAGTGTTCGTGTTGATTATTAGCTTCTTCTCTATTTTTAAACACTTTTACAAGCGTTCTGGAATTTGTACAACAACAACAACAAAAATGCAAAAGAAACAAAAACATATGGCACTTCTCCTCGAAATGGAAGGAACCTAAAATGATATTTATCTTGTCATTGATATACAATCCAACTGTCAGTTTTGGTTTTGCTTGTTGTGGTTGGTATCTGTGTCTCTCATACCATTTCCTTCCCCCACCGCCACCCCTGACCAATTTGTGTTTTGCTAATCTAATCGAAACAGCCAGCAGTTGCTATCAAAAGCCTCCCTTCCTACTTTGGATAAGTCACTACTAATTTGAGGTGTTTCCATATTATTCTATTTTGTTTGTGTGACTGACGTTTTCTTGCTATTTTTGGGTATCTTTTGTTAACTAACCTGTTGAAATAGTCCAAAGTTGGGCTAGTTGGGTTAATCGCTCTCTTATGAGTCAGTTAGTTGTGGTTGAGAAGGTGATGTGGAGAAGAGTTGGTAATATGAAATATTGGGGGTTGGTTCTTCAATAGATGCCACTATCAGTCGCAAATCGCTTTCGATTTGGAAACTTAATTTTGGGGTTTAAATTTGCAAATCTTTTGCGAAAGTAAAAATTGCTGCTTGGTTACCATCCTTTTGTATAAATAAAACTGGGATACCCATAATGACGTTTTCGTTTGTTTACCTTCAAAAACATTTTCAGATGAAATCTGTGGTTTCACACTTATTCATAGTTACGGTACGGACTTTCCACGCACACTTATGCACCTTATGCTAGTGTAGTTACCAATACAAATAAAATAAAGATTCTGTAGCATTAACAAGCACAAGAAAACGAAAGAGAAACCCGATAATATTGCTGCCCATGTTGTGTGTTTGTGTGTTCTTGTGGCTGTCTGATACAAACGCAATCATTTGACGCACAATATTACTTATGCATTATGAGAATTGTAATTGGTATGAAATTGAAATAGGTCCATTATGATATCAAAATCCACTAGATATTTCTTTTAGATAGTAGAGTAAGGGTCAATCCCTTTAAATCTCTATTTCAGAGACTGCTCACCTAGGATTGGGAATGCTTCTTAAATTTACTATGTTAAATTATAACTTATCCAAAAAGTATAATGTTGATCGGTTTTGGTTCTCGAGCTGGCAACAGTTGGGTACCGCTACCAATTCGCATATGTTTGTTCCCTACTTTACAAAAACATACACACCAGCATAGCCTCTGCAAAATTTGTAAATGTATATATGTATGTATTCTTGTGATTTATGCTGCTCCTCTGCTGCTGTCGTCTGGCTATTTTCTCTGACGTCTCGTCTGGTCTCTTTCTCGATGATGTATACATAAAATTTGTGTGTGCTGCATGCAGTTTTATGTTGTGATGTTGGGAAATGCACTGTTGCCTGTCTGCAGCATAAATTTCTTCCTTCTGCTCGAAAGTTCTGCGGCATACGTTTCGCCACCGCCCACCCCCACACTCCACACACACACACACACACACAGATGGAGAGAGAGAGAGAGAGAGCATATTTATGTTTGATTTTGCGGTCGTTGCCCAAAAAATGGGGGAAAATACATGCGCAAATGTGTTATCGGTCTATCGGTGCTACTAGCTTCCTGTCCTCTCTCTTTCTCTCTCTCTCTCTCGCAAAGTACGACGCAACCTGTAGCTCGCGAAAAAAAAATTGTTGCTCTTGCAGGGAGGCTTGTGATGTTGTTGTTGTTGTTTTTGGTTGAAGGGTGGCGCAGCCGCCGCCGCCATATTGTTTTGGGGGTTGTCAAGTGCTGTGTGGGTGGATGGATGGATGGAGTAGGAGGGAAGGCAGGCATGTCGAGCTGCAACCGGGGGCCGGCATTCAACAGTTCGGCTTGCTCTCTCGCTCTCTCATGTAAATAGGAAATTGTTTGGTATATATTGATTTTTCCCTGCGCCGCCAACTGTAATTGTGGGTAATTTCGTTATAATTTTGCACAAAAACCCCGGGACCCAGGCAGGCAGGACGAACTTTTGTCTGTGACGTGGGCAACACGCCTGCCCCACCCTCCTCCCGCTCCACCTGTCATGCACAGATGCAGGCGATGTGTTGCATTTCCCAGAGAGCATAACAATTCCTGGGCGCCGCTCTAGGACCTTCTCTGCTGACGTCTCTGCTTGGAGCTTTACCCGGGTCGCGCTGCATAAATGCGCAAAGTTAGTTTTGCAGGGAGCTGCGTCGCATTCGCGTCGTTCTGAGGTTGTCGTCCGTAGACAAGTAGATAAAAACTTTGGAACAACTGTAATTAGTTATAAATAAATGATGATTGGGTTAACGTTTAGTTTTCTAACAAATTTCCTTTTCTTTCCATTGCAGCGTTTTGTGCGCGCGACGCAATTAACTGGCAGCACTTGAAAGTATGCAACAAAAACTTGTCTCAACTTGTTACCACAAAGACGAGAACAACAACAACAACAGCATCCACGGCCACTAAAGCAACAACAACAGTAACGGCGAAACGAACGGAATTAATTAAATAGACAAAAATCAGACAAAAACAAAGCTTCAAAGGTAAGTTCCTGGGCGAGCGTTTGCTTGTCAGTGTGTGTGTGTGTGTGTGCATGATAAATGTACCTCCAGTCTAGACAGTTGCACAACCCTCCTCCTCGTCCCCTTTTCTACCGCCTTCCATCATCATCCCTCTCTTGCTAAGGGAACCGCGCATTTATTTTCGGGGTTGATTTTGCTTTTTCCTATGTTTCGCCACGGGTTTTATTTTGTTGACGGAAGTTTTTGGTTTGGAAATCTAGAGAAGTTTCTTGTTTACTTTTTGCCTGCTGCCCGGGGGTTGTGCACCCTCGCCCCTGCTCGCTCGCCTCACCCCATCTGTCTGTGCGTGCGCTTATTGCATTTGCCGAAGACAGTTTTTTGATTGGTTGGTTAGGAGGGGGGAAATAATGTCAGGAACCTTTCTTTCATCCCGGCCCGGGTACAGCCTCGTCGCCTTTTGTATGTGTGTGTGTGTGTGTGTGTGTTCCATAAGAAATTAGAATTGTGTTAAAAAGCACTTTGTTTCCATTTGGCGGGGGCGTAGTTTGATTTGAGTAAAAGTAGAGGGGGGGTCGCAAAGTCACTCAACTGTCCTCGACGACGGCGATGTCTAATAAACGGGTCACAGCTGGCCTGGGGATTACGGAACGTGTCTTGGTTTGGCCGGGAGGCAATTAGTTACAAATTATGATGCATAACAACAAAGCTTTTGTTTTTATTTTGCCAGGGGTTGTGCCTGCCGTCGATAGGCGGAGTAGGGTCAAAGGAAAAAAAATATTTCAGTGGCTGACTCATGAGAAGAACCCTCAAGGGGCTCAGTTGGTGACTCATGGGGTAAGTCAAAGCCATGTTAAAAAACCAGAGAAGAGGAGATGTATGCCAATGGTTGAGGGCTTAAAAAGATCATTGGTAGAAAGAATCGCCGAGCTGTGGCATGTTTTGAGGGAAGATGTTTCAATTGGTCACATTTGGACATCCCTTTTTGATGGTTCACAGAAACACAATTCAACACATCAATTGTTCCGTTTGTAAGTCGATTTATGAATAAATTATAGACCCAACTGAACATGTTTGACAGTAAAATGTGGCCCGGAAACAGCTGCGGAGCTCCAAAGATCTTGCAATGGCCTTTTAGCTGGTGGTTTTTCAATCTTCAGATTTCTTAGACACGGAAATGAACCAATTCCATCGTGTTAAAACTGCTGACCTTTGTCATCCAATGCTCTTTCCATTCGGAATATGGAATACCGATTCCTTCGACGGGCTAGGATAGGATAGAAACCGTAGGATTGCTTTGATTAGGCATTATGCAGTCTAGAAGAAGAACTGTTGAGGCGAAGCTTAAAGTTTCATAGCGAAGGCAAACAAAAGAGTTCCTTGGAGAGAAAAAACGGAATACGAATCCAAAGAAAAAGAAGGAATACCTCTGAAAAGTTATTCTAAAAAGCTCGCCAATAGTTTAAAGCAGCGGAGGGCACGCAAAGGCAACCGCTTCGCTTCGGAGTAATATACAAGCGGTTAAGTGTTGATAAGAGTGTTTTTTCTTGCTTATTAGTTATCGATACTTATCGAACTTGATTGATTTTCCAATAAATTATTTGATATTCATTAAAGACAAGCATTTTCAGTTATCTGAGAGTAAACCTTAGTTAACATTTTGGCTAACAAAGTCTTAAGGAAATTTCTAAGAAATTTTGAACCCCTAAACATGCTCCCCATCTTTACTCCATTCCCTCATTTATTTAGATTTTTAATTATATCAAATATTCTTTTCTTTCTCCCCAACACACACACAGCTGTTACCTCCAACGGAATTCAGAGCCAGCGGAAACAATTTTTACCACAGAAAGATGGCGTCCTCGCCGACACCATCACTGGACTCGATGCGCGGCGGTGCCAATTCCATAGAATCCTACGAACATGCCGGCTATCTGTCAGACTCACCGCTCACCCTAAGCGGCTCATCACCACCGGCCAGCGATTCGGCCATCTGCAGTGATGAGTACACCACAGGTGGCAGTGCCAAGACACGCTCCTCGGATGTCACAGTTATCAATGGCCACCATCCCATCTCGGCCTCGGTCTCATCCAGCTCATCGGCCAGTTCATCCTCCTGCTCGTCGTCATCATCGTCCTCTTCTTCATCATCCTCATCCAGCTCCTCATCGACCAGCGGCCTGAGTGGCTGCGGCAGCACCAGTAGCAGCGTTATTACCAACGGACCCGGAGTGATTGGCAGCAATCTACAGAGCTCGACTAACAATGGTAGTGCCAGTGCCTCGGGCATTAGCAGTTTGGTGGTGGGAGCAGGCAAGGGTAGCAGCAGCAGCTCCTCGAATGTGCCCACTCCCGCCCGCTGCACCGCCTGCAAGAGCAAATGCAGCGATGCAGTGGCCAAGTGCTTCGACTGTCAGAGTTATCTCTGTGCCAACTGTGTGACGGCTCATGAATTTATGCACTGCTTCAATGGACACAATGTCTGTTTGATCAAAGGCTTTGAGGCGGGTCACAGGTCCTTGGGATCACCCAGCAATAATCCAGCATCGAATGATTTTAAATATGCCAGCTCATTGACCATGATGCTGCAGCAGCAGCAACAGCAACTGCAGCAGGAGCAACAGCAGCAGCAACAACAGCAGCAGCAGCAGCAGCTGTTGCCCACGCAGCCCATGTCCCAGCTGTCCAAGATTGTGCTGGCTGCAGCCGCAGCAGCCAACAACCAAGAGCAGCAGCAGCAGCAACAACAGCAGCAGCAGCAGCAGCAGCAGCATGATAATCTCTTCGCCCAGCAGCGTCAACTCTTCTGTCCACGTCACAAGCAGGAATTGCTCAAATTTAGTTGCCGCACTTGTTGCACTCTTGTGTGCAAGGAATGCATCGTCCAGGAACACTCCACCGGCCTGCACGAACTGGAAAACGTGCAGACACCCCCACTGACCACCAACACCAGCAACTCCTCCAATGAGGCTGCTCTGCAAACCCTTTTGGCCGACATGCGTGGCAAAATTGGTGAAATTGTGGCCATTGCTGGCAACTCGGAACAGAATCTGACCAAGGTCAAGTTGCAATATCAGAAGGCGCACAACGAACTCAACGAGACTCATCAGTTCTTTGCCTCCATGCTGGATGAGCGTAAAACTGAATTGCTTAAGGAGCTGGAAACGCTCTACTCGGCCAAGGTGAACTCGAACACGGCCTGGCTGCAGCGTGCCAAGGACTTGACTGACAAAGGTCTAGCCACCTGCGAGGCCGTGGAGCGCTCACCCAATCCGCAGTCTCCATTATTGGCCGAAGCTCTGCTGTTGCGCAAGACACTGGAACAACAGTTGCAAACCGCCATACAGGATATGCAATTGCCCTTCGAACTGGAATTCATGTCCAACTATCAGTCCATACAGGCGGGAGTAAGGAACACCTTTGGCTATATACGAGCCAGCACCTCGGAGAATGGCCTAACTCTGGGTCAGACAAGCAACACACAGGGCAAACAACCACCCATAGCCAGACCCACCCAGAGCGCCAGCAACAGCAGTGCCAGTAGCGCGGGCAGCCATCATCATGCTGGCCAGCATCATCTCCAGCAGCAGCAACAGCAGCAGCAACATCATCAGGCACAAAATGCACTGCATGGCCTGGGACTCGGCTTGACCGGGGCCAGCCTACTGGACAGTAGCTCCAATGCAGGTGCTTATACCAATGGCAATGGCTGCCTGTTGCTAAGTGGACGGGATCGTAACTTGGCGGTGGAACAACACTTTGGTGAGCTGCTACCCAAGCGCAACAACTACCAGGCCTCGTCGGCTAATCAGGGTACAGTTTCGCACTACAATCCCTACGAGAAATGGAGCAATGGCGGCAGCGACAATCTGTTCTCCTCGGTGACTCCCTCGGCGGGCAGCAACTCGGCGGTGGTCGATGCTTTTGCCACTCAACTGTCTGGTCTCAGTTCCACCGGTGCCGGTGTGGTGGTTGGTGGTTCCGGCACAGCTGTTAGCTCCGAATCGCTATTGGACTTGACCAACAAGCTGCTCTCGGCCAGCATTTATCCACCCAAATCGCAAATCAAACGCCAGAAAATGATTTACCACTGCAAATTCGGAGAATTTGGCGTCATGGAGGGACAGTTCACCGAACCAAGTGGCGTGGCTGTAAATGCCCAGAATGATATCATTGTGGCCGATACCAACAATCATCGCATACAGATTTTCGATAAGGAGGGTCGCTTCAAGTTCCAATTCGGTGAGTGCGGCAAACGCGACTCCCAGCTGCTCTACCCGAATCGCGTGGCCGTGGTGCGAAATTCCGGTGACATTATCGTGACCGAACGCTCGCCCACACACCAAATACAGATCTACAATCAATACGGACAGTTTGTGAGGAAGTTCGGGGCCACCATACTGCAACATCCGCGTGGCGTGACCGTGGACAACAAGGGTCGGATTATAGTGGTCGAGTGCAAGGTGATGCGCGTCATTATCTTTGATCAGAACGGCAATGTGTTGCACAAGTTTGGTTGCTCCAAACACCTGGAATTCCCCAACGGCGTGGTGGTCAACGACAAGCAGGAGATCTTCATCAGCGACAATCGCGCCCACTGCGTCAAGGTGTTCAACTATGAGGGACAATACCTGCGACAAATTGGTGGCGAGGGCATCACCAACTATCCCATTGGTGTGGGCATTAACTCGAACGGCGAGATATTGATAGCGGATAATCACAACAACTTCAACTTGACCATATTCACCCAGGATGGGCAATTGATATCTGCACTGGAGTCGAAGGTGAAGCATGCCCAATGCTTTGATGTGGCCCTCATGGACGATGGCAGTGTGGTGTTGGCCAGCAAGGACTACAGGCTGTACATCTATCGCTATGTGCAGCTGGCACCTGTGGGTATGTGAACGAAAGTTGGACGGATGATTCCTGCAAATATATAGAAAACAGAAAAAGTTGAAGCAAACAAAACAAAAAACAAAAAAAAACACACACACATTAAGCTGTAAACTGATTCTCCTCGCTCTAAGCTAAGTTCCAACACACACCACACACTCACACACACACACACACATGCATATATATATATATAATTTGTAGTCTGACTTGCGCGGTCTCTGTCTCTCTCTAAACTGACTGTCTATCTCTCTTTCCCTCTCTCTCTCTATCCTTTAAACTCTTTTGATAGTTTAGACTAGGCTTAGACCTGGCATAGACTTTAGATATGGCTCGCTATAATTACGCACACTGTTGGATTTATATATTTTAAATTATTGTTGAATTTTGTTTATTTTTTTTGTGTAAAACTGTTAAGCTTAGTTTTTATTTTTATTGTATTTGTTTTATTTCATTCAAAAACAAGAACTCGAATCGTTCGTGCAAGTCGTTGTTGTCGACCACCAGAAAATCCCTCCACTTTTTTATGTTCAAGAAAAAGATAAAAAACAACAACAAAAACAACAAAAAAAGAACACACAAAAACAAAAACGAAATCGGCACCACAAGCAAAAATGAAACATAATTTTAAGTAACGCTTAAACTGTTTGTTATTTTTATTTTTGATTGCATAAAAACAAAAAACAAAAAAACCTTTTTATACCTTATATATATATAACTGTTTTTTTATGTTGATAAATTATTTTTTGATTATACAAGTTTTATTGATTACTGCTTATGGATTTAGTTTTTAGTTTAAAAACCACAACAACAACAACCACAACAACTTTTTTATACTCGCTTAGTGTTTATGTTTCATTGTTTTATCATAATAATAATTATAATAATATTAAAAATAACCATTGTAATCATAATAAATTGCCGGATTTCTCTTATATAATTCTAAAAACAAAAAAAAACCTAAACTAAACAACAACCGAACTGAGCAAAATAGTTGAAAATTTCGTTTTGTTAAATCCTTTTTTTTTTTTACTTATTTCAAACAAATTTAAATTATTTGTTGTTAATCTAATACTACTTATACTAAAACTAAAAGTTGGCAATCAGCGCAGAAGACTTAAACAATTTTATTATTATATGAAAATAATAAGGAAAAAGTAACTAGTTATACAACCTATATATATATACACACGTACACACACAAACACACATTTATACATATATAGTATTTATACATTATATATGGAAAACCACTTAAAATCTCTCAAGCCAGCCCACAGCCAATATAGAAAAGCTTCTGTTTTGTTCGTTTTTCCCCAGACTCTCTTATTTGATCTTAAGGAAATATATATATTTAATATGTAGGCAACAGAAGGTTAGGTTTAAATCCAAAATATTATATTAAAAGAAAAAGGAAAATGGAAAAATAGGAGAAAAGTACTGGTCCAGTTCATGAGCAGGGCAATTTGGAGGGGTGGGGTCTTCAAATGAGAAACTAATCCCGAATTAACCTCTTTAAAACTATTCCAAAACTATTGAAACGCTTTGAATTAAGGCTGCAAACCTTTTAGAACAGCAATGGTCTTGCCTGACCCGTAGGGACCGAGCACATTTCTCAGCTTTTCACATCGTAACAGGCCAAGGCTTGTCCCTATCGAGCAGCGGTCCTTGAGGGCAGGTCAGAGCTAGTTCGCAAAGCTTAATTTTCGCTCTCTAGACAAACTTTGATTTAAATTCAATTCGGTTTGAAGGTTTATTGGGTCTCTTGAAGCGCGTATTCTCTTTAAAAATAAAATGAGGGCAGGTCAGAGCTAGTTTGCTTAAGAATCAATTCGGTTCGAAGGTCTATTGGGTCTCTTGAAACGCAATTTCTCTTGTTGAAAAAAATGAGTACAAAATATTAACCTTTAACAGGGTTCTCGATGAAAAGAGGTCGCAAAATGCATGACTAAAGACAGATCTAGATTCGCAATATATATGTCCAACTTCCAACTTTCCAATTTTGCAAAGCGTAGTCTTAAAACTAAACCATAAAGCATATTTTCATTCACCTAGTTCGATTTTTGTTGAAATCAGCAAGGGGTTTGGTCCTGCACACTAAGCTGTCTTACAATAACAGCTAAAGGCTTGATTGCAAAGGACATAAACATATATTTCGGCACAATAGCAATTGGTTGTTGCATTAATCTTCAGTGGTTGCACTAGAGGCACGCATACACATTTGCAGTTGACTGCACAAAGACACGTTTGGTAGATGCTTCAAATGAAACAAAGCAGAGATTAAAACAACACACCCAAACGTTTTACGGACCGAACTGAGCACTGTGAGCGTTACCATTCATCTTTGGTTGTATCAATGTTGAGCACAACCTTCATGTTACAGTTGCAGTTTGCGGCCTCAGCAAAGTACTTAAAACGTTCAGTGTTTCGCGTACTCTTGAATCATGAGGTTCTTCGCTCAAAAGCTCAGTATATAATAGAAAATGTGCGCCTTACCTTAGTTGTTGTATCATAACAATCTTGGTGGAATGAACAAGGTGAAGCCGAGCGAGACTAGGGCCAGAGGGATAGTGCGTTGTGAATGTGTGTGGCGATAAGCAACACACTAGCAGAGGCAAACAAACGTTCTGCTGTCTCTTTCTATCACACAGGCAATCCTATACTTCACCTTGAGCAAAACATTGAACATGTAAGGTAGCGTCAAGCTCTCTTTCTTGGTTGTTGTTGTAAGCCACAAAAAGCTTATTCTTTGTTTGTGGAGAGCGCAAGTGTTTAACATTGACTGAAAAGTTTGCCAAAAGCCATGATGCAACCAATACAAGGTGGGGCGTTATGAGTGTGATGCGTACTTTTGCCAAAAGCTTACGCTTCAAAAGTACGCGCAGCACTTAACGTGAAGGTACTTTGCAGAGAACTCACACTGACGCCACCTTACCTCTCTTGTTGTATCATGGTGTAAGGTAGTGTCAAGCTCTCTCTCTTGGTTATTGTTGTAAGCCACAAAAAAGCTTATTCTTTGTTTGTGGAGAGCGCAAGTGTTTAACATAGACTGAAAAGTTTGTCAAAAGCTTAACAACAAAAAAAATCATTTGATCATTTCTCTTGGCGGTGAACACCAAAAAGAATAGTGAATGATTGCAATTGTCCAAATTGTACTTCAATAATGTTTCCACGTTTAAGTCTGAGAATTTTTATGTGAATTTCAAGTTACTTTCAAAAAATTAAATCAAAAGCAAATCGAACTGGACCCAGTAGGAAAAAAAATAATTTGAATAATTAAATATAAGTGCTTAATTTTTACCTAGGAGAGGTAAACGTGCAACTGATTTTGTTTCCCCTTGTTTAGGCCTCAAAACAATTGCCTCTTTCCCCCTGCCCCCCCAAGTGCTTGTATTTGTTCAATTAGGCCTGTTCTTCTTCGTAATTGCAAGGAGTTGTGGAAAATTAGCTGGAAACGTGAACAGGCCAGTACATGTATCTTTTTTTTTATTGATTGATTGATTGATTGATTTGCTTGTTAAGTGTTTTAGGAAGGATAACGAAAGAAAACAAAATGCAAGCAACACTTTTTGAGACTACAAACGCAACAGTAACAGGAACAGCATTTAAAAAATGTTTATTTTTTAATTTACAAAATACAAAACTTTAATTTTAAACATTGTTGTTGGTTTCATTTGCTTGGCCCACACACACACACAAACACACAGGTATTAGATTTTTGTTTGTTTTCGAAAAACGCTTTTATTTTGAATGTTGTGTACGCATTTTTTGAATTTTATATCTTCGTTTCGTTTTGTTTAAGTGAGATTATTAAATGGTAACTTTTTTGTTGTAAACTTTAAACATTATGTGGTAGTCTGTAAATGGAATGGTAAAAAACAAAACAAAAAAAAAAACGAAAAACAAAGTATTGTAAATTTCTTGTGAGAAACTTTTTACTTGACACCAAAACTGAAGGAAAGAAAAACTGTTGAAAATTTTTTATATAAAAATTGTTGAAAAAAAAATCAAGAAATTGCTAATTGATGGTATTTATTATGGCCTAAAACATATATATATATATATACATATATATATAAACATATTGTATTTATTATTAGCATTTTAGCTGGCACAATTATTTTCGACTTGACTTTTTGTGCTTGCATATTTGTTTTTATGTGTTTATCTACTATTAATACAAAATACTTTATTACTATTATTATTATTATTATTACATTTTTAAATGTTACACAAACAAAAAGGGACACAAACAACCACAACAACAACAACAACAAAGGAAATAAGCAACTTACTATAAAGCAAACCCATAAAACTAGCAAGCAAAATACAAATACAAATTGTTGTAAAAGTAACACACACACACACACACACAAACAAACGAAAGTACCACAATTAAAGATTTTTTATATTTATACTGATAAAAAGAAAAAACCACCAAAATCGCATTTTTCTGTTGTATGATTTGATTTTTTAGCGAACCTCTTTTATTTTTTTTAGTGTAGCCACAGCCTCCTCTTCTTTCTTGTAGTGTATAAAATATAATGAATATAAATGTATGTTGATAAACAAATTTGATGATTGAGAATCTAATAGACTGTGCAAAAACAAACATAAAAGTAAACAATTTTTTAAATATATATATTTCTATATATTTGAATGTGTGTAAGCATCTATATACATAAACTCGTACGTATGTATGTATTTTTTCATCAAACCAAAAAATGTAAACATTTTATACCGCCAATTAACTGTGCTCTCTCTATACACGCCGACGGATCAATCGAACTATCTACAAATACTTGATTGGATCTGTTGTTGCATTACCTAAATATAGTGTATACATGTACATCTATGTATGTATGTTTGTATGAATGTAGTAGTCGCCATTTGTGATTAGTTTTGGGCGTCTCAACTCTCACTCTCTCCACAACTCCCCCTCGAACGTTTCACAAATGCCGCCAAAAGAAAACACATATAGAACACCACCAAACCAACTCTCTCATATTAAATAACTTAACGTACATATTTTAGTAGTCTTAAGCCTTGAATGTTGTTGGTATGGGCATGCTACACTTTTTGATTGTTAGGCTATGAATGTTAATCTAATATTTAAAACAGAACTTCAAGCGTCTGGGTCTCGGCATACGGTTTAGGATTTGGGTTAAGACTGTCAAGGCACACGAGTTACATTTAGACTTAGATACCGGAGGAGGAGTGCAGAGGCGACAATGGGTTGGTGGTCACGTGTCAGCAAATCATTTTAATTGTAGTTTATATTTTTGATAAATGTTATTAAGCAAATCGAAGCAAAAGCAAAATATAAATGGCAGAGGACGAAGAAGAAGTAGGAGGTGAGAGTCGGCAAAATTGTTGAGCATTTGTATGGAATTAAATAAGAAAGCAAGCGACAAGCAGCGAACTAATAAAACAAATTCAAACTGGCTTCGTAGAAGTGTTTTTAAGTATTATTAGATTTATGCCTAACCAAAAACGAAAAAAAAAACAGAAACCTCCATTTAGAAATTTGAGTAGTTTTTTTTAGTTTTGAGACAACCCTAAGCTAGTGTTGTAAAATGATTCAAGTTAAGGTTTCGACGTCAATTCGTCGCAAGGAATAAATGTCCTCAGCATCTAGACGACTCTAAACGGGTTAGAAAAAGCCTACTAGGCCGATACTATGTAGCATCCAGTGCTGGGAAACATATATAGTAGGATTAATAGCACAAGAACAGTGTTGCAGTTACCAGGAACCACAAAAAAAGCCCACACATAGCTTGTTTCTGCTGAACATAATCAATTATTTGCTCTGACTGCTCTTTTTCGAACTCATTGTTTAATTGGCCCCTGTTTAAGCCACTTAATACACCAGAACTACAAACTCTACATTGTCCCAGTGTGCAAAATCACTGTCATGTGAGCTTTAATTCCATCTGGGCTTGTCTTAAACGTTCTGTGTGTTTTGTTAACGAGCCAAATGCAGCTCAATGTGGAACGGTCAAGGTTGAAACGGTTAAGCATTTTCTCTTTTCAAATGTTTACACTTGTCGTTCTACAAAAGGCCCAAACATTGTGTTCTGAGAGATCATTCCAAAAAAACAAAACTGGATCTCTGAGGTGAATAAGTGCAAACATTATTGTCCGTGTTCGGCAGCAGTTGCCTCATCTCAGTTAATGTTATTTCAAAGATTTGTCCCCACACTCAAGCAAATGCTGGCAAGAGGCTATGGCACATTTTCTCAATCCGCTACGGTCACATTTTAATCGCTAGATCAGACCCGTTTGAGATATCGATATTTTTATCGACAGGAAAACAGCTGGCTCCCACACTTGCTTCGTTTATTTGATAAATGGAATTCAAAGAGGCAGAGCAACAAACAAATAATGCAAGCAAGTACAAGAAGCTATTTTGGTATGCAAGTAAACGACAAATACTCGACATATCGAAACTATGGTGGAATATTGTGAGTTTCCTCACTCAAAACGTCTATGGAACTGTGTTTATAAACCTGATCTACAGTCTTCAACCCGACTGAATCGTTTTACAACTCTGACTTTTTACTAGAGATTCAACTTCAATATCCGTCAAATGAAAATAAAAACTACAATAAAAAATGTAGATTAGATGAAGAGGAACCCCCACAAGCAACGCAAGTGTTAAAAACTGTTTTAAGTATATAAGTAATAAATATATTTTTAAGAGAATCAATCTGCATGCTTGCGTAGTGTCATGAGCTAAAACAAAAAAGAAAAAATTAAATTAAATATGTCTGTTTGTATGTATCATGTATGTATGTATGTATTTATGGTAAGTGTGTAAAAGTAGAAAGCCTCAATAAAATCCCATTTACATATGTAAAAATATCAAGCCACTAAAACAAAAAGAAAAAAACAAAAAAAAAACATTGTTGTTGTCGCCCATAACAAAAACTAAACCAAAAAACATTTTTATTACTTAACTAGAACTAAGACAAGACAAGTTCAATTGAAACCGCAACAACAAAAACAGTTTTTTTCACCCAAAGGACACACTTACATACACACACACACAACATGAAAAATTGATAAAAATTAACTATGACTGATTTTTTACACAAAAGAAATGAAAAAAAGAAAACATTTACACAAAATATACATACATATACACATATATATATATTTATAATGTTACTGATCAATTTATCTCCAGCATTTTACATATATATATATATACACATAACTAGGCTACTCTCTGGAATATATATATATATATGAATATGGAATATATTTATGTGTGTGTTTAACAATTTAGTAGTGGCAACTCGAACACTTTTTTAACCAGAAACAACAAAATCTTAGACTGCTTCGAAAACGTAAACTAAAACTAATTCAAACAAAACAAAAAACAAAAACTAAACAAAACAAAACCAAACTCTTTTGTGAAATTAACATAAAGATGAATGAAAAAGACTCGTTTAGGGAATTTTCCAAAAGATATTTTCTTAGTTTTTGTTGCTTTTTGCTAACTCTTTATGGCACTTGTTTTAGAGAAATGAGAAACTGGACTAACTACAACAAGAACTAACAATTGAATGCTTCACTTCTTCACTTTTCACCCGTTTTATTGTTTTGTTCCGGATCGTTTTCAATTTAACGCGCAAGACAAAAATAAATCAATATTTATATATACAAAATATATATACATTATATACTCAATATATAATAAACTAAGAAATCAAATAAATTAATATTGTTGTTAGCTGCTTAATCTTCCTATTGAAGAGACTCAAAAACAAAACAAAAAAACATTCATATCCAAGCATTTGTATTAAAAAAACAAAAAGAAATAATAATATTAATTTTAGACATAATGGGAATTGGCTAATTCGGCCAGCCGAAGTTTACATACCCTTGCAGACTGATCAACATTAGTTTGTCTACAAGCAGAGAATTTCATAGTCGGTGAATATGAATGTCAGAAGTTCGATAAAAAACTAAAATGACTGTGTCATACAGCTGTCTTTCTTGAATAGGAACAATCACTATTCAAAGGCATTCTTCGAGTTTTGGGCCAATAAAAAACATTTACTTTGGAGAAACTTAGTAATCATTGATATTCATTCTAATAATTTTCAAACGTTTTCTTTTTGGCCAAAAGCATGTATCCTCTGCAAGGGTATCACGAAACAAAAACAAAAAAAACACCTTTAAGGCTTAAGTAAAAATAAAACAAAAAATCATGAAAAAACAACAACAACAAAAGGGCAATGAATATGCAATAACATTTTATATTTATTTTCTAATCTTTTTTCATTTCAGTAGCTGATTGAAGTAAATTTTGATTTGCACTCTATTTGTTCTTTTGCTTTATTAATGTGTTTCCCAAACTTTTCTGTTTATTTTGCAGTTTCGCGTAAGTTAACCCACCATTTGACCGACATCCCTCTACAGCAACTGCACCAAAACTTTGATTTGTAAACCCAATCGAAACTCATTCCATTTTCTAATTAATTTATGTTGAATTTGTTGTTGCAAGAAAAATATATATATTTATACACAAAAAAAAGAAATATCAAATGTAAAGTTTACGTTATGCAATTAATTTAAATCAATTTTGGGACTAACACATATAAAACGAGTCTCTACGGTCGAACCGCACACACACATACACACACACACACAACCAGCTTAAAACAAATATTTGACATTTACATTTACCTACATAAATGTTAGCTCATCATCTAATCATAATCATGCATTTAATTATATGTAGACTATAGGCTATATCACCCATCTAGTCATCGCATATATATATACACACACACATATATATATGTATTTTTATAACATATTATTATTATTAAATCCAACACCAAGCTAATGTTAAATGGTCGTTAACAATTAAGTTTATCATCTATGTTTTAGCTAAGAATTTATCGAACGAAAAACCCAAGAAGCAAACTCATTGATTTCCCCATTAAACTCTATCTCTCTGCTCGAAAAAGCCAAGTTGAATTTCTTAAAGTGTATACAGGGTGTTGCTAAGGACATTACATACTAATTAAACTAATTGTTTACACACCACCTAAGTTAACATATTTCGCTCAAATTTTGTTTATTGCAAAAAACGAAAGGGAAAAGGAAAAGGAAACGAAGAAATGTTACGCAAAAATGGACTGAAAATGGAAATAATCTATATCAAAGGGTAAGCAGTGTGAAAGCAGCTGTTCAAGCAATAGCCACCCTGCCAACTCTCAGCTGTTTTTTGGCGCAAATTGTTAAATTTCTGTTTAAAAAGATATAAATCAAGAAAAGTATATACACACAAGACACACACACACACACACACGCCCACCAATGCATACTATATGCAAACTGTTTCTAATACTACAACAAACAAAAAAAAGCCTCAAGAATTACTGTTTTTAACATCTCATCATCCACAACATCATCCACACCAACGTCATCTGCTTTCGGTTTGTATGTAACTTACTGCCACTTACAGTATTCAGTAGAAAAGAAACACCCTGCAACTCTCCTTCGCCGGCGAAAAAGCTAAGCACCCCCCGCCCCCCACAAACCAACTTGAATATCGTATTTTTTATATATATTACTTGATAAACAAACACACACACAGACATAATCGCGAATGGCATGTGAACGTTATTAACTCATTAAACTATTATTACGAAACTATATAATGCTTTCCTCCTTTGATTTGGTTTTCGGATCAGCAACAACAACAACAACAACAACCAGAAAACGCAAAACGAAACACTCATTAATGTAATGTGTAAGAACTTACGGTCAAATAATAATATATACATAAATATTTTTATACGTGTGAGAAAATAAAAACAAACAAACAAAACAAAAAGAGTTCTGGATTGGCAGACATCTCTATATGAATTTGATATATATTCTATATGATTATAAAAATTATACTCGAATACCAACCAACCAGCAACAACAACAACAACAACAAGAACTTGAAGCAAAGGTAAATTTAATAAAAACAAAAGTCTTTTTAATGCTTAGGGGCCACAATTTTCGAAGTAATTAAAAAATAAAACAAAAACCAACAAGAAAAATTATTATTATTATATTAAATATTGTATTAATTAACATTTAAAAAATGTTGTGTAACAGTAATAATAACAAAAAACAAAAACAAAACCAAAAAAAAACAAAACAACCAACCAACCAGCAACAACCAATTGTATTGTAAGAATTTCTATTTCCATCAAACACAATAAAATTATTTTGTTTTTAATAAAAAAAAAATAAAAGTAAAAAACCAGCTTTAGTTTTTGTGGGGTTGGCTAGCGCTGGATGAGAGACTTCCAGGTGCCTGATGTTAGCCGGAATTACATTGGTGTCCAAGCTCAAATGCCCTTTAAGACATCTTAGGAATTGTAAGCTTACCCCTGCTGAACAATGCCTACTGCTGAGGTCATTCCTGCCTACGATTGTACCCAAGGCAAGTGTTCTCGAACGGGTATCCATTCGCTCCTCGCACCCACTTACACTGTCGATATCCGTCATCGATAGCCGCAGAAGAGCATCAGCTAAGGTTCAACAGTTTCTTGATGGCTTTGGTAGATGCACAAAACGGTTGGAACATGACTGTTAATGGCCAACATGAAACCCGGGAAAGTCGACTCCTAGGAGCTAAAATCTGGCATTTGAACTCTGCGGTTCAATACCTGCAGATCGTCGCTTGATCTGCAAGACTCATGTGACTCAGACAGCAGGCAAGGCTTCGCAAGCCGCGTAACTCTTACATTGCGATCTTAAGTCCTTATGCACAAAGCTATCAACATGTTTTAATGGACCTCTGGGAGCCCGCTGTGGGGTTCGGCATGCTCTAAAACTCTTCAGAAATTTTGCCATTATGCGAGCAGATAAATATGCATGGCTACATATATCAGGCCCACTCCAATTTACTTGCCTCTGATCTGGTGACAAACAGGCTCAGAAGAGTATTTGCATCCCCCGTGCCGCCTCATCACCTTGGCTTAAGTTCCTCTCCCACTAATGATTGCACTCAACATGCTCTCAGCTGTACCAACAAATTTATTGTGTCATTTCGGCCCGCCCCGCACCCTTGGGCATTTTCTTATTGGTAGAATCCTCCAGTTCCCTGGCCTTATAATAATGTGGAGCCACCTCCAATAGCCACTTGCTTTCGATCTCAATAACCTGTCGCATATATTCCTTGGACGTGAAGACCAACTCATGATAGAGCACCCAACGTGGCAGCTCCTCGAATAGCGATGAATTGGGATGTATCATTACCGACTGATTGTGCTTAATGGTCTTATAGTGTCCGCCCTTGGAGAGGCGGGCCACATGATAGAAATAGCCAGCCGTGGCTGCTTTCCTCACATTTATGGTCTCCGGCAGGCAACTGACCATATCGATCTCCACCCGCTGCATCAGGCCCACCAACTGTTCGCGTACATCACGTGCCCGCTTCATCGAGCGGTATTGTATGTAGTTCTCATAGCACCATTGGGTGCTGTAGTCCGTTTCGGCCCATTGATTGTAGACCTGCAGCAGACTCAGGTGGTCGCCGTGCATGTGATTGAAGTTTTTGCGTGCGGTGTCGGCATGAATAATTTTATCCTTGGGTCGATAGAAAATCGCACTGTTCACCGACAACATGGCAGCAATGGTCACCATTTCCTCGGAGCACTTGTATCTGCAAAGAAGGGAAAATTTTATATAGAATTTCCCACAATTTAAGCCCTTCAACTCACTTCTCACTGGCCAGCAACATTTTGCCCATCATGGGATCCACCGGAAATTCAGCCATACGACGACCCAGCTTGGTAAGCTCACCATGGTGATTCAAAGCACCCAGCGCATACAACTGCTCCAGGGCCAAGACCAGGGTCTCGTGCGGCGGCGGGTCAAGAAAATCAAAATGAATCAAATCATTTATGCCCAGAGCTTTCAGCATGAGTACAGCATTGCCCAGATTAATGCGCTGGATCTCCGGCACGGTGTTATCCTCCAATTCATGTTTGTACGCCCAGGCTGTGTAGAGGCGAAAGCACTTTCCAGGTGCTGTGCGTCCTGCTCTGCCCGCTCGCTGATTAGCCGAGGCTTTCGATATGGGAACCACCATCAGAGACTCCATGCCGGTGCGGGAATTGAAATTGTTCTGCTTGGCAAATCCAGGATCAATTACATATATGATATTGTCAATGGTCAGCGAGGTCTCCGCTATATTGGTGGCCAGGATCACTTTGCGCGCATTTGGAGGAGTGGGCTCAAATATTTTGGCTTGCATGTCGCTGGGTAGATTGGCATAGACTGGAATAACCACTAATTCGCGAATTTTGGAACCCAAACGCTTAACACGATCCTGCAGCACCTCCTGGCAAGTCTCTATCTCATCCTGACCCGTGAGGAAGACCAGTATATCACCCAAGGGTTGAGTGGCGTGAATTTGCAGTACCGACACACAACAGGCATCAATGTAATCCGCCTCGGGGGCCTTGGTATAGAATATATCCACCGGATAACGTCGTCCGGGTATGCGAAATATGGGCGCATCATCGAAGAAGGCAGAGAATTTCTCAGCATCCAGAGTGGCACTCGAAATGAGCAGCTTCAGCTCCGGCCTAAAGCGTGCTATATCCTTGACCAAACCGAACAGAATATCCGTGTGAAGCGTTCTCTCGTGAGCCTCATCAATGATCATTACACTGTAGGAGCCCAAATCTGGTTCGGACAAGAACTCACGATGCAATGTACCATCAGTCATGTACTTGAGAATGGTCCTATCCGAGGTGCAGTCCTCGAAACGTATGCTGTAGCCCACTTCATTGCCCAACTTGACACCCATTTCCTCAGCCACGCGAGCGGCCACGGACATGGCCGCCACACGACGTGGTTGGGTGCAACCAATCATCTTTTTGTCCCTGGTAAAACCGGCGTCCACCAGATACTGCGGCACCTGAGTGGTCTTGCCGGAGCCCGTTTCACCTTCGAGAATCAAAACCTGATGCTCTTTCACAGCAGCTATAAGATCATCTTTAAATGGATATACGGGCAGGGAGCGTCGAGTCTCATCCAGAGTTAAGCGTTTGCGTTCTTTTTCAGTCAGTTCTGGCTTGGAAGAGGAGGAAGACTTCTCCCTATTGCCATCTAGAGTCAGCGCCTGTATAAAATCAATTTGATCATCCAAGAGCAACTCATATTCCTCTTCTGCTCTCGCATCTTTTGAACCGTATTGCGAGCCCAAGGCAGAGGCCAATTGTTCAGCTTCCCATTTCTTTTGCTCTGAGTTGGGTTGCTTCTCAAAGTCATCCACCTCCACGTACTCGGCTGCAACGAAAGACACCCAAATTAGACTAGAAACACAGAATCCTAGAAGGATGGCTTACACCGTTCGCCCTTCTTCATGTCCTGCGGCATACGATAGCGCTGTACACGCTCCAACTCTCGGGCCTTCTCATGCTCCTTGGCTATGTTTAGCAATTGCTTCTTATAGTGCCGCTCCTCTCGTTCACGATTGGTCAACCTGAGTTAGTAAACAAAGTCAGCCTTAAAACATCAGTCAATGGTCCTTAAATCTTACTTACACGCTTTCGTCGAACAGATACTCATCATCTAGAATATCCGCCTCCAGCTCAGCCACTTTGTCATCCTTCCGCTTCTCCAGATACTCGCGACGTGATTTGATACGCAGGTGTGGCACTATCTTGTCCCGGTCTTCGTGCTCCAGTTTCAAACGTTTGGTGGCCTCTTCAATGGCCTTGCGCCCTCCCGTGGATTCGACCACTTTGCGGGTGCGCTCCTCATCGCGTTGCTTGAGACGATGGGCAAACTCGTCCCGCTCTTGTAAGTCCTTTAGGCGGGATTCCTCTTCGCTATCCGGCTCCGAGGCACTGCTGCTACTGCTAGCCGTTCGCTTGCGATTTTTACTAGACATTTTTGGCACTTCTGTTCTTTGTAAACAAATGCAGACGGAATGCACCAATCACAACAACAGGATCGGCTAGAGATGGCTAGAGATGGTAAGTTAGTCACGGGTACTTGAACGCAGTAACTGCGATAAGTCACAGGTATTTGGTAACTGACCGGGTATCGACTAGTCGATTATTATATGGTCAACGAAGCTATCGAGTTAGTATCGCGGTGTCAAAAGCTTTGAGGCTGATGCAATTTGGCTGCAAATTTCCGAGAGAAAATTGATTCATTTGGTAGTGAAAAGTTAATAAACTATTAATCAAGATGCCCACAGAGCAGTTGGCAGAGTTGACCTTAGGTAAGTTCGTATTTTTGGAAGGCCTAAACTGCCCAGGCCTCACAGTTGACATGTGGCTTCCACGTTGCTTGCCAAAGTATCGGTCATTTATATATATACGGTACAAACATACATATGTAAAAGCATGTCTGCTTGCATTGCACTTGCAGGTTCCCTCTTCACCTCGGAGAAGCGTGGCAACGATGAGTCTGGCGATGGCAGCGAGACCAAACCCTTCAAGACCATACTCCAGGCCATGCGTCATGCCGGTAAGGAACCATTCCCCACTATCTTTGTGGACAGCAAGGATCCCAATGCTGCAGAGATTTTTGAGCCAGCTGCCAAGTCGCAGCTAAAGAAAATCCAGAAGCTTTTCATACGCGAAGGTCATAAGAATGAGGAGAAGCAGCAACGCGAAGCCGGAGATGCTGAAAAAAGACAGCAGAATCTGGAAGAGGCCCGGAAGGTGAAGATTCAGGAAGATCCCAGCTGGCCTGTGGCCAAGAAGATCAAGATAGTCGCGGGCACTGAGCACCGTGATGTCCGTGTTAAGATCTATGGCTGGGTACATCGCCTGAGGCGTCAGGGCAAGTCTTTGATTTTCATTACCCTCCGGGATGGATCGGGCTTCCTGCAATGCGTGTTGAGTGATCAGCTCTGCCAAACCTATGATGCTCTTACACTGAGCACGGAGAGCACTGTGGTGTTGTTTGGAACTCTTAAGCTGGTGCCCGAGGGTAAAACTGCCCCTGGAGGTCATGAACTCAAGGTGGACTACTGGGAGCTGATAGGCCTGGCCCCGCCCGGTGGGGCTGATGCTATTTTGAACGAAGAAGCCAATCCAGATGTCCAACTGGACAACAGGCATATAATGATTCGTGGAGAAAACACCTCGAAGGTGTTGAAAATGCGTTCTGTGGTCATGCAGGCCTTCCGTGCGCACTATTTCTCCCATGGTTACAATGAGGTGACTCCGCCCACTCTGGTGCAAACTCAAGTAGAGGGTGGTGCCACCCTGTTCAAGCTACAATACTTCGGCGAGGAGGCCTTTCTCACCCAAAGCTCTCAGCTGTATTTGGAGACTTGCCTGCCAGCCCTGGGAGATGTTTTTACCATTGCCCAGAGCTATCGTGCCGAGCAGAGTCGCACTCGTCGTCATTTGGCTGAATACACTCACATCGAGGGCGAATGTCCTTTCATTAGTTTCGACGATCTGTTGGATCGCTTGGAAGATTTGGTTTGTGATGTGGTTGACCGTGTGCTGAAATCTCCTTGGGGTCATTTGGTTTATGAACTAAACCCTGACTTTAAGGCACCCAAAAAGCCTTTCCGTCGCATGAACTATGCGGATGCCATCAAATGGTTGAAGGAGCACAATGTCACCAAGGACGATGGCTCGTTCTATGAGTTCGGCGAGGATATACCCGAAGCCCCGGAACGCAAGATGACGGATACGATTAATGAGCCCATAATGTTGTGCCGATTTCCAGTAGCAATCAAGTCATTCTACATGTCCCGTTGCCCCGAGGACCAAACTCTTACCGAGAGTGTGGATGTGTTGCTACCAAATGTGGGCGAAATTGTCGGCGGGTCCATGAGGATTTGGGATTCTGAAGAGCTACTCAAGGGTTATGCGCGTGAGGGAATAGATCCTAAGCCGTATTACTGGTACACTGATCAGCGTATCTATGGCACATTGCCACATGGCGGCTATGGTCTGGGACTGGAGCGTTTCCTTTGCTGGCTACTTAACCGATATCACATTCGTGAAGTTTGCCTGTATCCACGTTTCTTGGACAGATGCAGGCCCTAAACAGAATCCAGAACAGCATCCTGATGTCTTTTGCACTGCATTTCTAAACAAATAATGAAACATTTTGAATATCCTTGCTAACCAATTATAATAAACGGCAAAGCCAATGCTTAAAAAAGCGCTGTATTCGTTTTTCTGAATTTACTCAGACCATAAATATGTCCAGACAGACGGATGTGGCTATATCGAATATAGTCAGAATGAGAGCAGTCTCTTCCTCTTCTGTTGAGCCACTTTGTCTTCCCTCCGCTTCTTCAGATGTGGCACTGTCTTGTCCCGGTCTTCTTGTTCCAGTTTCAAACGTTTGGCGGGTTCTTGTTAATCGATATCGTTATCGCCACAATAACGCAAAAAATGTGTTTACATTAGCAAAATACTACGTTGAGTTAAGAAAACAGCTGAGTTTTGTTTGGGCTTTGAAAGCAGCAAAGGACTTGTTAAAGGTTAAGGATAATCAAAAACAAATGTCTTATTCGTAATTATTATCTTCGAAGGAGCAGCAATAGCAACAGGCTGTACAAAATTTTACATTTTCTTCTGAAGGAAAAACAATTGACATTTTATGATCCTTATTGACGTACATAATATGCAGCTTGTAGATGCCATAACCCACGGAAACTAACTTGGAGGCACCCCACTGCAAGCCGTCCATTTCAATGGTACGAATATTCTTCTCAATATCCATCACGTCGCCTTCTTTATCCCAGGGATTGACATCGCAGCACTGAGATTTTGGCGGCTTTGTTTATATGCATATGCAGTCACACGATCTTGCTTGATGAGCTCAGCTTCCTCATCCTCCTGTTCTTCAGAAGCCAACAGTTCCACCATTATTATGACCTTGGCAGGAGCAGCTGCGGCAACTGTGGGCTTTTCACCAGCTAACTGGGGCATCAAATCTCTTGTTAATTCTTACATCGGGTTCAAACTATAATTAGTTTCATAGCTACTTCTATATGCAAATGGACCGAACCCGTTCTTACCCTTCACATGCATCATCTGTAATATCTATAAGTCTTTGCCACAAGTCAAGCTAAATTTCAGCCAACTTTCATTCACTCCTAGGCAATTTAACATTATTTTCCCTTAGCAACAATTCGAACAACAATTGCAACATCTGCTGCAACAGTGCCCATAACATTACTGATAAAGAGCGGCGCGCCTAGATTGACTCTCTAGGTTATATTCTCTATGCTTAAAAGATGATGCAATTTGGGAGCAAAAATTGTATAAATGGGGGTTTCCCGGAAAGTCCGTGGCATTCGCAACTAAAGTGGAAAGCTAGCGACATCAAAGTCATAAACAGAGTAATCACGGGTCTCACGTACGCCAAAAAATTCTTACACAAAACTAAGTAAAACTATTGTTATTAAAAAGTTAATAATCTATTGAACAAGATGCCCACAGAGCAGTTGGCACAGTTGAGCTCAGGTAAGTTCGTATTTTTGCCAGCAAACTGTCCAGGCCTATATGTAAATGCATGCATTGCACTTGCAGGTTCCCTCTTCACCTCGGAGAGGCGAGGCAGCGATGAGTCAGGCGATGGCAGCAAGACCAAGCCCTTCAAGACCATACTCCAGGCCATGCGTCATGCCGGTAAGGAGCCATTCCCCACCATCTTTGTGGATAACAAAGATCCTAATGCTGCAGAGATTTTTGAGCCAGCTGCCAAGTCGCAGCTAAAGAAAATCCAGAAGCTTTTCGTACGCGAAGGTCAAAAGAATGAGGAGAAGGAGCAACGCGAGGCTGGCGATGCTGAAAACAGACAGCAGAATCTGGAAGAGGCCCGGAAGGTGAAGATTCAGGAAGATCCCAGCTGGCCTGTGGCCAAGAAGATCAAAATAGTCGCGGGCACTGAGCACCGTGATGTCCGTGTTAAGATCTATGGCTGGGTACATCGTCTGAGGCGTCAGGGCAAGTCTTTGATTTTCATTACCCTCCGGGATGGATCGGGCTTCCTGCAATCCGTTTTGAGTGATCAGCTCTGTCAAACCTATGATGCTCTTACACTGAGCACGGAGAGCACTGTGGTGTTGTTTGGCACTCTAAAGCCGGTGCCCGAGGGTAAAACCGCTCCTGGAGGTCATGAACTCAATGTGGACTACTGGGAGCTGATTGGCCTGGCCCCGCCCGGTGGGGCTGATGCTATTTTGAACGAAGAAGCCAATCCAGATGTCCAACTGGACAACAGGCATATAATGATTCGTGGAGAAAACACCTCGAAGGTGTTGAAAATGCGTTCTGTGGTCATGCAGGCCTTCCGTGCGCACTATTTCTCCCATGGTTACAATGAGGTGACTCCGCCCACTCTGGTGCAAACTCAGGTAGAGGGGGGATCCACCCTGTTCAAGCTACAATTTTTCAGCGAGGAGGCCTTTCTCACCCAAAGCTCTCAGCTGTATTTGGAGACTTGTCTGCCAGCCCTGGGAGATGTCTTTACCATTGCCCAGAGCTACCGTGCCGAGCAGAGTCGCACTCGTCGTCATTTGGCTGAATACACTCACATCGAGGGCGAATGTCCTTTCATTAGTTTCGACGATCTGTTGGATCGCTTGGAAGATTTGGTTTGTGATGTGGTTGATCGTGTGCTGAAATCTCCTTGGGGTCATTTGGTTTATGAACTAAACCCTGACTTTAAGGCACCCAAAAAGCCTTTCCGTCGCATGAACTATGAGGATGCCATCAAATGGTTGAAGGAGCACAATGTCACCAAGGACGATGGCTCGTTCTATGAGTTCGGCGAGGATATACCCGAAGCCCCGGAACGCAAGATGACGGATACGATTAATGAGCCCATAATGTTGTGCCGATTTCCAGTAGCAATCAAGTCATTCTACATGTCCCGTTGCCCCGAGGACCAAACTCTTACCGAGAGTGTGGATGTGCTGCTACCAAATGTGGGCGAAATTGTCGGCGGGTCCATGAGGATTTGGGATTCTGAAGAGCTACTCAAGGGTTATGCGCGTGAGGGAATAGATCCTAAGCCGTATTACTGGTACACTGATCAGCGTATTTATGGCACATTGCCACATGGCGGCTATGGTCTGGGACTGGAGCGTTTCCTTTGCTGGCTACTCAACCGTTATCACATTCGTGAGGTTTGCCTGTATCCACGTTTCTTGGACAGATGCAGGCCCTAAACAGAATCCAGAACAGCATACTGATGTCCTTTGCACTGCATTTCTAAGCAAATAATTAATCGTATTAAATATCCTTGCTAACCAATAATAATAAACGGCAAAGCCTGTGTTTAAAACAGTATTGTATTCGTTTTTCTGAATCTACTCAGGCCATAAAGATTTCCTTTTCGAAGTACAGGCAGACGGATGTGGCTATATCGAATCGGCTGTAGATCAGACTTCTACTTTAGCCGCTTCAGCTGAAGATGACTTGCTTTTCTTTACATTTAAGTGGCTTAATATGGACCTACCAGGTGGGTTTGTTGTTAATTTTGTTTCTTCAATGCCTTTTTCTTTAAATTCTTATTTAAATCATACAATTTTGTACTCATCCTTTTACTTAAGCTAAACAATTTTTGATCAGCTGGTTATATTATTGAGCAACTGTTCGATATCCTTATCCGCATAACCGTCCGTCTCTGTTAAATTCATTGCCTGCGTCTCATCTAATTCCATATCCTCTTCCAATGTATCTTCCTCACCATCCTCGGCGTAGTCCTCTTCCTCGGCTTCGGCCTCTTGGGGCACCGCCTCTACCTCCGCCGTTAAGTGTTCCTTGCGATAGTAATTGCGCAACAGCTCGCTGATGGTGGCGCAAACAATTAGACGTACTTGCGCATCGAAACTGGGCGGTAGCCAGCCGGTGCGCTCATTACAAACGGCTCCAGTGAGCGGTGTGGGTATCTTTTCCAACATGTCTTGTATCTTTTGTAGGCGGACATCACAGTAGCGCAGCATACATTGCCTGGAACGTGGCAGTTTATGCTCATCGAAATAAGGATAATCAATGTTCTGTACCAAATCACATTTGTTCTCCTCGGGATTTGCGGTCTTTTTCTGCTTGGCATATTTGCGGGAGTAAACAAACTCCGAGACTCCGGAACCGAAACGTAAACGAAAATCAAAGGTCTGATAATAACGACTCTTGAAATCCTTCCGAGGATCATAGCCATGGCGTACATACATCATGCGCCAGGGTCCATTATTAAAATAGAAAGCCAACGACGGGATAATACACTTGATCTTCTCATGGCTCACACCCGACTCGTACAGCAGGGCTATGCGGGTCCAAATGGGACACTCATCGAATAGTTTCTTGACACGGGCAAATTGCTCATCGGATACGTATTTAACCTTCAGCCGTTTGAGTATCTGAGCATCTGGCTGGGTGGGGAAAGTGTCGACCATGTTGAACGTAACCAACTCCTGATTATCATAGGTGCTTTTGGTCATTACACCCAGCACTTCATGCTGACCATCTTCAGAGCTGTCCAGGCGATAGTTGCCACCATGGACTATGTCCACGCGTGCAAACAGCTCGGGAAGGCACAGCAATTGGTCTTGTGGACGTCTGCAATAAAAGGCGATATATTTAGTAAGATATTTAGCTTTGAAATGGCCACTCACTTAAAGAAATCCAAGTCGGTCACATCCTGGGGCTGCACCTTATCCAGAGCATAGGCGAGTTCCGTTACCGCATTGGCACTGTCACTCTTAGGCACTGACCACAGGGGCAAATACTGAAAGTCGCAAAGGGCTACAAGACGATGCAGAGATTTGCTGATAGTTTAATCCTTTACTCACTTTCAAAGGAAAAGCTACGGCTGCAGTGGCCCAAGACATGCACAAAATACTGAGGTGGACGCAGTTTGTCTTTTTTATGCCGTCTCACGGTGATCGATAGTAGAATGCCCGTTTTGTCTGTGCAGTCACCAAAGGTGGGTTTGTTGTAGGGATTATCAGGATGAAAGTTCAGCTCCAGGCGCTTGACTTCATCGCCCAGTACCTATAGTTAGGAGACAGGAGAAGTAGTAGGACGAGTAACATTTGTGAGTGCCTACCCTGGAGATTTTAACTGTTCCGCCCAGGGTGGCCAGCATGCGCTTTGTGTCCATCACCCGGCCTGGATATTCTATCACTTCATATTCCGCTTGTGGGTTGAAACTTAGCTGGCGCGACATTGTTTGGATTTTCGGTGTCAGCGGCAGCACAATAATATTTAGAGATGGGCAACATTCGAATACTAACGAGTCACTGTCGTGACTGAAAGTCACGACTACTTCGGTCACAGGCAATCAAAGTTATAAAATACTTTATGCGAGAGTCCGGGATATAATTAATTTATTTTGCTGTTTCCAAAAAAAACAGCTTGGAAAGCATTCATTTGGCATAAAAGGCTAACCTTATAATCGTTACTGTTTATGTTGCGCTTTCGATAGTTCGATATGTTGATAACAGTGCGAATGTCACCTCTAACCTTCATTGCGTGTGGTTATTGTTACGGTTAGTTATTTCGCGTTTTAATATCAGAAAAACTTATATAAATAAGAATATTGCTTTAATATACTTGCTTAGTAAGTGGGAGTCCATTAAAGTGCATATTCTCAAGTAGTTAAGCCAACATCGAAAAAGCGGCATGTTGATATCTCTGCCCAGACTACTGCCTGATGCTCTAACCTAAAAACCTGATGAAATTTCCTTATCACCTACACAGACAGTCGGCTTTTCTATATACATATAAAACGCCTTTGCTTAAAGTAAATCTATTTTTGTTATTGGTTATATTCACACAGGATAAAAATGGCTGCTCAATTCTTCAATCGTATTGGCCAAATGGGTCTCGGTGTGGCGGTGCTGGGAGGCGTGGTGAACTCGGCGTTATATAATGTGGATGGTGGACATCGTGCGGTGATCTTTGATCGGTTTACCGGCATCAAAGAGCATGTGGTGGGCGAGGGTACACATTTTTATATTCCCTGGGTGCAGCGTCCCATCATCTTTGATATCCGCTCGCAACCCCGGAATGTGCCGGTCATCACGGGCAGCAAAGACTTGCAGAATGTGAACATCACACTGCGTATTCTGTATCGCCCCATACCCGAACAACTGCCAAAGATTTATACGATTTTGGGTCAGGATTATGATGAGCGTGTGCTGCCTTCGATTGCGCCTGAGGTCTTGAAGGCTGTGGTGGCCCAGTTTGATGCCGGAGAGTTAATTACCCAGCGAGAGGTAGGTTAAAAATCTAATTAAAATTTTGCCCATTACTCATCTCACAATCTTATGCAGATGGTCTCGCAGCGTGTCTCCGAGGAGCTGACAGTGCGCGCCAAACAATTCGGTTTCATTTTGGATGACATCTCCCTGACTCACTTGACTTTTGGCCGTGAATTCACCCTGGCGGTGGAAATGAAACAGGTGGCACAACAGGAGGCGGAAAAGGCTCGTTTTGTGGTGGAGAAGGCCGAGCAACAGAAATTGGCTTCCATTATCTCGGCTGAGGGTGATGCTGCTGCCGCTGGTTTGCTGGCCACAGCCTTTGGTGAGGCTGGTGATGGTCTGGTCGAGTTGCGTCGTATTGAAGCTGCCGAGGATATCGCCTATCAACTATCCAGATCCCGTGGCGTTGCCTATTTGCCCAGTGGTCAGAGCACATTGCTCAATCTGCCATCCAACATTGCGCAGTAATTCTAGTTGTAAACTTAACCTTGGTAGCATTTAACTAAAAATTATTATTCTGCGATTTTTGTTTCGACAAATAAGAAACAACCAAAATTTTGTCATTTAAATGGTTCGTTTTCTTGTTTTTCCATTTGTTGTGCCTTCTGTGTGCTGCAGTTGCTGGCGGTTTTAAATTTATTGTTGCTTGGCTAAGCCGCCTCCAGAACAGCAGCAGCAACAGAGTGCAGAGCACTTCCAGCTGAATTGGTAAATCAATCAAGCAAATCGACTAAACATTTGTTACATGAATATGATCAGAATACAATAAACAATTAATATGTATATAAGCGTGAGCTACATTTTATTTCTCTTTTGTACATGAAACGAACTGGAAACAAGGGAACGAAGCAAAATCTTCTCTTGCTCTGAATATATTTGATATTGTTACCAAATCTTACCGCTTTTTGAAATATTTTGCTTATCACAGATGTAAATTGAGCCCTAAGCCAATTTTTGTTTTTTTTCGCCAAACAAAGTGGGTTATTCCATTCTCAACTTAATAATCAATCAATAAGGACTCACTTTCTATTCATATTTTCCTTCAAATGTTGCTTCTAAACCGGGGCTTCAACTTGATACATTTTCATTAAGCAAATAAACTGAAATTCAAATTATCCCAAAGCATCGCTTATCTGCTCGCTTGACTTTTATTCTATGATTCTTTCGCATGATTATGCAATCCCCCCAACTTAAAGGCTCCTGCTAAATGATGACCACCCACCCATGAATGCCAAGTTTCCTTTCTATGCCTTTTCAACTCAAGTCAGCCATAAATCAAATTGAAGTACTTTGCCAGCATTAAGCCGAAGTCGCAGCCAGGAATATATTGTGGATGGTCCTGGCGGTGGCACCATCCCCCACCTAAGGCATTACAATCAAAACCAGAGACCCCGTTGGCATGGCAACAACAAAAAAAATCTGTTGATTCAGTCAAGTGATTTGCCAAAGTGGCTTCGTTGAAATGTCAGGCACACTCGCAGCAACAGTTGGGCCAGGAAATGCCACCCAACCCCCCTCCCCCAACCATTTCTATTTACACATCATAGAAGGAGAGAGCTTTTGACGTCACCTACATATACTTTGTATGAGGCTGTGCCACAAGAGCGGTTCAGGCCTTCACACGTCACACTTAAATAGAGCGTATTTTGCTCTCACAAAAACCTGTTCGATAAGACGTAAGCAAAGTATTCAAATGAAAGATGCGAAAATATATCTTGTCTTTACTATGAATTTCAATTTGTTTCTTCGCTCGTTTGAGGCGGGGTTGAGAAAACCCCTCAATGTGAGTCACTTTGTGTTGGGGGATTCCTTTTTTCTTCTCTTTGCGATCAAACAAAAAGAAGCAGAACCATAAAGCTGACTAGAATTTCAACCAAAGACTTGAAGGGATTAAGCTTAAGCTTGAAGCAACTATTCTATATGCAAATGAATAAGTGTCTGAAGGCCGATTTCAAATCTTCTAAATTATAAAGCTTTCTTTCTTTGTATATTCATTTTTGAATATCACTGTATACAGTAAAGGATGCATATTGGATGGGTTGAAGTTTGTCTAGAATGTAGCTGAACTTAAATAGACAGTCAAACTGGTATTAAACTGGTTGCGAATGGCTGCAGCATGGTACACTTACTTGAGCAGTACAAACAATAGAATTAGTAAATTATACTATTGAAATTGTGCAGATGTTTGTAACGCATAGAAGAAAGCATTTTCGACCACATAAAGTATATATATTCTTGATCAGCATGACGAGTTGATTTAGCCTTGTTCGTCTGTTTCTATGCTATCGCGACCAAACTTTGCACGAAGTTTTCTGGTACAAATACGCTGCACATTTGTTGGAACCGGCCGGATCGCATGACTATAACATATAGCTGTCATAGGAAGGACCGATCAAAAAACTAGTTCTAGTGAGAACAACTTTTTTGTTTTCAATGGAAACGCCTGCAAACTTTGTGTTTCTTAGTTTGCCATGCTTTCCCATGATTCCCACAAGTTTGGCCGAAGTCGGACATCTATATAGTATGCCATAGAAAAGTAAAGAAATTACTTTTTTGTTGTCAATGCAAGCCACTTTAAAATTGGCAAATATTTATTTTATAAGCTTTCAGACAATTCTTTAAAGTTTTGTCAAAATCGGTTGACTATAGGTTATAGCTGTCATAGAAATGATCGATCGAGAAACTAACTTAAGTGAGAAAAACTTTTTTGTTTTCAAAAGAAAACGCCTCCAAACTTTGTTTTTCTTAGTTTGATATGCTTTCCCATGATTCCATAAAGTCGAAATCGGTCGTCTATATGGTATATAGCTGTCATAGAAAAGTAGAGTCAGAGAAGTAGTCTTGTTTTCAATGGAAATGTCCCTCAAATTAATTAGAACAAGTAAGGGCGCTGCAGTCGAGTTTCCCGACCACAAAATACCCTGTTCATTTATTTTCATTTATTTGTTTTTGAATTTTTGAAGATGTCATCCTAAATGTAGGCAATACTTTTCTAGTCCTGATCAAAAACTGGGGGGCTGCTTTTATCAGCTCAACTGTTTCGCTTATAACTCCGGTGTTTTTGGTCCGATCTGATTGTACTTTTCAGAATAGATAGATATTGAGCCTAGCTTGATGTATACTAAACCACGAGGCTCTAACTTGAAAATTGTGGATCTGACGGCTTTTTAGGTCTTGGATTTATAGAGGAGGTCTAGGTTTTTTGGGGATAAAAGGGGGACGGGGTGGAATTTTTCAAATCTGAAACGAACTTGATCTGCGTACAGCATAAATCTACCTTCGTGCAAAAATTTGTGGCTCTATCTCTTATAGTCTCTGAGATCGACGCGTTCATACAGACAGACAGACGGACAGACGGACAGACGGACGGACGGACAGACGGACATGGCTATATCGACTCGGCTGTTCATGCTGATCAAGAATATATATACTTTATGGGGTCGGAAAATTTTCCTTCTCCCTGTTACATACATTCGCACAACTTCATGATCCCCCTTTTCCCATTTTCAATGGGAACAGGGTATAAAAACGTGCTGCAAGGGATAACAAGCGAGAAGTTAACTTTGCTTTATCTTTTAACCTGGTCTCCATACAAAAATTGATTCGCAGTTAATTATAGTAGCTCTTGTCTTATGAAACAAGCTTCCTTAAAGAAATGTTTATTGCTGCAACTTACTTCTAAGGTTATTTTTCAATTTTATTAATCCATTCAACATAAAAAGTTGAAACATATATGTTGATAAAAGTAATAATTTTCATTTATTGGTTCAAGCCTTGACTTGATTCCTGCGGAAAGTTTTTACGTGCAAATGACCGCCGATTCGTGAGTTTATTATTCTCTTGGTTTCCCCCCTAAAATTAAGACATATATGTCTAATGTATATACTGAAAAATTAAATAGTTTGTTATTCTATACTTATACATATAGAATCACTTAAATTCAGCTTGGCTTAGATTCAAAGTTATAAGATTGCAAGCTAATTAGCGTTTTAATTAGCCAGCAATAGTAGGTCTCTCTCTCTCTCTCTCTCTCTCATTGAGTCACATTTGAATATAAACATGTTAAATAAAATGTAAAACAAAATAAAAAGCAAGCAAAAACAGAAACAATTCACTTTTGCAACATTATAACCAAAAAAAAAACAAAACAACAGCAGCAGCTTTGAACCGGTCCTGATGCCCGCTTAAGCATAAAAAGCCTTCGTCAGGCACGAGCAGCGTTCAGTTCACTGGCGAACGTCCAAGCAAAAACATCTACGAAACGCGAAACTCCAACGAGTGCATACTAAAAATTATTTAAGCACAAAACGGAAACAAAAGCGACAAATTTAAAGCAGTTAACTTAAGTGCAACGGTGAGTGCGGTGGTCCAAGTGCAAACACTACAAGAGCTTGGAAAACATAATAATTGCACTGCGTATACGTAATATTTGGAAATCTAATTTAAGATTTTAGACTGGTTTTAAGTAATTGGTGTTGGTTTAAACTGTAAATTTTGGTCTTAAATTGTTTGGCTTGTTCTGATATCCACTCACAGTACAAGTTTGTGTATCTACTAAAAGTTGCTACCTTCAATGTCAAACGGCTTCTAGTTAACTTGTTTAGAGACTGTGTGAAGTGCTTTGAAAAATGCAGGCGAATTAATAAGACAACAACAAAAATAAGAAAAGAAAAAAATAGAAAATAATGCTTTATATTAATTAATTCTAAAATTGCGTGCAATGTGTTAATTATCATTAGATAGTGTTTGCTTAGTAGGTCTCAAGCATGTGGGATGAGTTTTGAGAAGTGTGATTCATTTTAAAGTAAAGTCACCCAGCTCAGGTTTACCTAAAACTTCCCAATCAATACAAACCAATTTTCGCTGATTGATTTGACAATCAATTCTTGGTATAATCTAATTTTATGTTATCGTTTCTACCAAAAATACAAAATTGTTGTCGTCAAGTGGAATGTAAAGACCTTGTAGGCTACCTTTTATCCCTTCTTCGAGTCAACAATTGTTAAATGTTTTGAAGGTGAAATTATTAACCAAAATATTTAAGTTTTAATAAGGTTAAGTTTTCGAATCGCACTTTTATTTCAAATGAGAACCCTTGTTTGGGGTGTTTAAGTTCGACAGGGCATTACGTTAGAAGGTTAATATCAATAAACGCAAAGAAACTGAACGGATTTGATTCTTAGTGGTTCGGTTCGTGATCGGCTCCTGATTTAAGCAGTGCAGAAATTGGGGCTCAGTGGTTTTTTTTAGGTCTTTGACCATCGTATTGTATGGCCAGTTGGTTTTTGAGTATATTATTGGAGTTGGTTAAGGTTTCTAGATTTGGAAAACGATAAGTTGGGTTGGTTTTAAATTTTCACTTACTCAAGGAAAACGAGAAATCATTTCTGAGTTGTAAATTCCATTTAACAGATTGTTTTGAAGTACCTAGCCATGAAACTCTTTTCAAGCATAGCCCTTCTAATTTGGCAGTAAACTGTAGGTTTCCTTCGCTTGTGTGAAAATAAGAAGCACACAAGTCAGGGGGGATTCAGGCCCTTTGGGTGTGAAAAGCCTAGTTTTTTTTTAGCCAAAGACTAATTAGGCAACCATCTATTCTATCTATTCATCAAATAACATACACCACATCAAACCATTTATGAATCTTCTTATCACCAACTCATATTCATTCAAATTTTCTCATTTGTTTCATTGAAACAAAATTCACTCTGCCAGTTCAGGTTCTGTTTGGCAGCTGTAACTGATTAGCATTATCTATAAATATTTAATAATCAACTTTTTGCTCACATTTACATTTCCCATTTAAGTGGGCCAAAATGAGCAAATTACCCATTAATATTACTAACAAACCAAAGCAAACTAACAGTAATGCTAAGGCTAACACTGCGGTGGAAGATAAACTGGATCCCAAGGTCTCGGTATGTCTAAGAGGCTGAAAAAATAAGTAATAAAAAACAAACAAGTAATGAACTGGCTCGTTCTCTCTCCATAAACAGATCGATATGGAGGCACCTGAGTTCAAAGATTTCGCTAAATCAATGGTGGATTATATAGCCAATTATTTGGAAAACATACGCGACAGGTAAGTGACGCATTCACGTTGGCTCTGTAAATTAAATTTAATTTAAGACTTTGATACATATATATATATAGGTATCTGTTGTTCATTGTCTTGAATTGACCTCAACAATTTGAAAGTTCGTTCTGGGCATTGGGCACGTGCGTGTGAATGACATTTAACTGTTGCGAGAAGCTGCATTAGTCATGGGAAAGCCTGAAGTGGCCTTCTAATAACACTTTCATTTTTTTCTGTGGGCTTTGCAATTGCTACTTCGGCTAATTAATTATTACAACTTGAAAGAAGTAACAGCGTGTCAAGGGCAGGGCGATTATGTTAGTTACCTTGGGACTAGTTGGTTAGTTCATTGTTCTTTGGCATTTCTAACGGCTTTCCGTTACCTTGAATAACATTAAATTGGCAAGAAATAGGTAAAAAAAGAAAACATACAGTGTGTTGTTATTCAAATGGAATAAATATGCTTATAACAAAATTTATAGTACTTGAAAGATTTGCTCAAATCGTTAAGTTTATCAGCATCCTAAAGTTGTACGGAAATGTAGATTTTGAGTGAATCTCGAAAGGCTTGGGTTATGAACTAAAAGCTTGAAGTGAGTAGAATATCCTCTAAATCAAAATTGTATTCATGGCTGCATACCCAAAATGGATCTCCAGCTCGCGGGTTCGAACCAAAATTTACAAATGGTTCAGGTTCAGAATTTGGAGGTTCAAGGTTTTTGGGCCAAGGTTTTGGTTCGAACCTAGGTTCAGCCAAGCTTTATACACGTTTATATAGTAAGCGACCTAAAACCGACATAAACAGTTAGGGAACTGTCCCGATTTTGGGTTGGGATGGGATTTCACAATACTTTATATAAATAAAAACACTTTCATACAACTCATGACCATCAAAGCAATGATTAATCAAAGAAATGATTAATGCTACTTATATAAAGTATTGTGACGAAATAAAAACTTCGAAGTTCTGGATTCAGCCCTTAAAGTAAAATGCAATTTCGAAGTCCACATACGAAAAGTGTTTCCACAGTAAAGTGGATAATTCCATCAGGATAACAGAAGAAGTCACTGGGAACTAGTTTAAATCTTTCATTTTTGTTGAACCGAACCGAAATTTTGGATTTGGTACCTTAAGTGGTTCGGTTCAAGGTTCGGTTCACAGTAATCTAAAAGGCGGAATTCCGGGTTCGAACCGGTTCGGTTCAAAACCGGTTTGCAGCTCTGATTGTATTTACTTTAAGAAAATATAGGTGGAGATTTTTATACATTTAAAGGGATCTAAAGATTGACTTTAAGGTCTATTTAAGGCTGGAATTTAGTCTTGCAATCTGATTGGTAAATTATTCAAAAGATGTTTCAGCTTATATCAAAATTCCTTGGTTCCATTTCAGTGATTTACCAAAAGAATTATTGCGTCATGGATCATTGTACTGCATTGCATCAAGTGTTTTGTTATAGACGCTACAGGGAATAATAATCCTTACCTATCTAGTAGATCCTTATTTCTTCAGAGAATTGTGAACTCTCTTACTTTTCCCTCCATTAATCTGCCAATTATTTGATTGCAAATTTTAATGAACTTCCTTCCAAACTCTTCTCTTTTTAATGCCTATTGATTGCTTCTGGCCATTGGCAACAAGTGACGCCTGCTGAGTTGAGGGTTTGTTGTGTGTGTGTGGGGGGTGGGTGGCACTTGTGACCTAGTCGCAAATTTAATTTGCTAGAAGCTTTTCATGAATAGCTCCTCCTAATGACAACAGCTAATGCAATTTCAATTTCCTTCCTTTGTGCTCTCTTGCAGACGAGTCCTGCCCGAAGTGAAGCCGGGTTATTTGAAACCTCTCATACCGGATACAGCGCCCGAGAAGCCCGAAAACTGGCAGGACATCATGGAGGATATCGAACGGGTGATTATGCCTGGAGTGACACACTGGCATAGTCCCAAATTCCATGCCTATTTCCCCACGGCCAACTCTTATCCGGCCATAGTGGCGGACATGTTGAGCGGAGCCATTGCCTGCATAGGCTTCACTTGGATAGCCAGTCCCGCCTGCACGGAACTTGAAGTGGCCATGATGGATTGGTTGGGCAAAATGCTGGAGCTGCCGGAGGAATTTCTGGCCTGTTCGGGCGGTAAAGGTGGCGGTGTTATTCAGGGCACGGCCAGTGAATCGACCCTGGTGGCCCTACTGGGTGCCAAGGCCAAGAAGTTGCAGGAGGTGAAGGCTGAGCATCCCGATTGGGATGAACATACCATCATTGGCAAGCTGGTGGGCTATTGCTCGGATCAGGCGCACTCATCGGTGGAGCGTGCTGGACTGCTGGGTGGTGTGAAGTTGCGTTCCGTAAAGTCGGAGAGTAATCGCCTGCGTGGCGAGGCATTGGAGAAAGCCATTGAACAGGATTTGGCCGACGGTTTGATTCCCTTCTATGCTGTGGTCACTTTGGGTACCACCAACTCTTGCGCCTTCGATCGCCTGGATGAGTGCGGTGCGGTGGGCAATAAGCATAAGGTCTGGATTCATGTGGATGCGGCCTATGCAGGATCGGCTTTCATTTGTCCCGAGTATCGTCACTACATGAAGGGCATGGAGCAAGCGGATTCGTTCAATTTCAATCCCCACAAATGGATGCTGGTGAATTTCGATTGCTCCGCCATGTGGCTGAAGGATCCCAGTTGGGTGGTGAACGCTTTCAATGTGGACCCGTTGTATCTGAAGCATGACATGCAGGGCTCGGCACCGGACTATCGTCACTGGCAAATCCCCCTGGGACGTCGTTTTCGTGCTCTGAAGCTGTGGTTCGTGCTGCGTCTGTACGGCGTGGAGAATCTACAGGCGCATATAAGGCGTCATTGCAATTTCGCCAAGCAATTTGGTGAGCTGTGTGTGCAGGATTCACGTTTCGAATTGGCCGCTGAGGTAAGCATGGGTTTGGTTTGCTTCCGCCTCAAGGGCAGCAATGAGCGGAATGAGGCGCTGCTCAAGCGGATCAACGGACGTGGTCATATACATATGGTGCCGGCTAAGATCAACGATGTTTATTTCTTGCGCATGGCAGTATGCTCGAGATTCACACAGTCCGAAGATATGGAGTACTCGTGGAAGGAGGTGAGCGCAGCAGCCGATGAAATGGAAGCCGAGGAGTAAGCTGGAGAAGCAACAGTATTTGGAAGGTTTATGCGAGAAACAGGACATGTTTAGGGAATTTACATTGAAATATTGATAGGGAAATATTTCCAAAATATATAAACAAATGGACCAATTTTTGTTTTAAAACTATGCCACAAAATATGAATTAACTGTCCTTTACATAAAATACTATTAGTTAATTTACCTTAAGACAAACTCAAATTGTTAAAATTGTTGTTACAAAAATAGATGAATATATGAATCTGATTGAATATTGTTTGGAAAATCATTAGAACTTCTTAGATTTTAGTTTGGAATTGAATTCTTTTGAAATCTTTTGAACTTATTTTAGAAGAATTTCAAAAAATGGAAACTATTACCCTGTTTATACACAACAAAATTATCATGATAAATGCTCTTTAAAGTATGCTATGCTTAAGAATATTACTAATTCAGGAAAATAATTGTCTTGTAAATGGCATTTTGAATACCTTCTATTCGTCCGTCAATCTTAGTGAATGCAAAGAGTGGTTTATGTATGATGCAGGCATAACTGACACTCAGTTACTTATTTAAATTGAGAATTACTTAAGGAAATGAAAATATCATACTTTTAGGGGCATTCATCATGATATTCTTCTAAACTTTCAGTATCAATATTGTAGGATGCTTGGTATTTCATAGAAACTTGCCACAACTGATATCTTGTATGCTTGACAGTAGGCTTTAGGATTTGTATTAGACTCTCAAGTAAAATCAAGTTTATAGTACTACAAGAAGGATGCTTAAGCTTAAGATAGTCCCTCGATGATTGAGCTGCCTTGCCCTTTTCTTGTCTGTTTACAGAATATTTTAACCTGATAGAACGCAAATTGTGCCATTGCATTGCAAAAGCATAACTAATGGTATGAACGCTTACTCTCGAAAATTAGTTCCACTACCACAAAAATACTTCGAAAGTGTAAATGATTTGTGTTCTGGTTGAAAGTAAAACGAACCAATTTTGCGGTTTAAAATGTTTTGCCTTGTGTTAAATTGAAAATTTGACATTTAAGAATATTACCAAAGATTTGTAGATATTAAAGATGACGCATGTAAAACAAAACCTGATTATTCCTTGGCCAGCAATTTTCGAATTGTTCCTCAAGCTTCGTCTACAAATATATATAAATCTTTGGGTAGGTTACCACAAAATGATAATAAAGGGATATTCTTTAAGCATTCATTGTCTGTAATGTCTAATTATTTTAAAATATTTAATTTGTTGAATAACTCTGATTTCTTTGAGGGTAGCCAAAACGAAAAGTAAAAAGTGAAAAACTCGAGTTCTTAAGTCCACATCACGAAAGCTCCAATCATTTCGATAGGCTTTTGCCAACCGATAGTTAGGTATCGTTCGGTAAAGGGTTGCCAGACACTTAGAAAAGTGATAATTTAGTTGACTTATTCAACATCAAGTATTCTACACCAAGTAGTCCCATAGCTTGTAGCCTATATCGGAAGACTAGAGCATATAGCTGCCATAGAAACGATCGATCGACTTTCTCTATGGTAAAACTTTTCTCTTTCGTGCACTGGCAACGGAATACTTTCGCCTTTGTCTTGCGTTTTTGTTTCAGTGCTGTGAGACACGCTGTCCTTGCTGATATTCATCTCATGAGTATTGATTTTATGCTTGCGCAGTGGATTTCGACGAATTCGTTCTTTCAAGGCCGGATCTTTATTCCATCAGTATACTCAAATAACTGCACAGCACAATACACAAAGTATCGAGTGATTTCCGGATGATTTCCACAATTTAGAAAACAATTACAAAACTATATATACTTAGCTTAGTAAACCAACCCAACCCAATCAAAAACGATATTATTACTGTTGTTGTTCTCGTCGAAATGTATAATTAATACTAAAATTTTATTGCTATTTAATAAATATTTAAGTATCTGCTTAACGAATATAGTATACAAATTGAATCTACAAATTTTGCGACTAGTTTTTTTTTTCAGTGCATGTGTGTGTGTGTTCGTGTATTTTATACCAATTTAGGTTATTTTTCTAGCTCATCAGTTGCACTGCTTCATGGTATAATAGTCAATGATGCGTTGGGCTTCCCTTATACCACTGGATCTAGCTCCATCGATAGTACCAAATCCTTGCAAGGCAGTGGCATCACCCGCAAAAAGCAGGCCAGGAGCCTGTTCACCCAAGGGAGCAGCCAAACGTTGCACATCCCGGGCACTGCTACTCGTGGAGAAATATGGACGGCCTCCTAGATAACACGCGGAACTGCTCCAATTTGAACGCAATACAGCTTGAGGATAGGGCACCGCACGATTCCGTATGCATTTTCTCAACAATGCGGTAATCTGTTCCAGCACAGTGGAATCTGGCAACTTCTCAATCTCCTCGTAATAGCCCCCACCGATGCGTATCTCCAGGACATGTTGACTCGAGGGCAGATGAGAGACCTCCACCACCTGCTCAGTCCACGTACGTTCTGCAATTGGTGCATCATTGAGATTCAAAATGGAGCCTATGGGTCTTAAATTCGACTTAAGCCACCGGTTGATGGGTCTCTTGTAGGATAGATATATTTTGACAGGATTTCCATAGCCCAGATTTCGAATGGCCAGCAATTTATCCAATGGCAAGGTGGGCTTGAATAGGATGCCAGCAAAGTTCTTGAGTACTCCAAGGGGTAGGGTGCATATTATATGATCGGCCCGGTACAAACTACCATCTAGGCAACCCACCGATTTGAGATCTCCCATAGCAGGCTCTCGCCACTCAATCCTTCCTACTGGCTTGCCCGTCTGCAGCTGCTCTTCGTCCAGGTTCTTCTTAAGTTCATTCACTACATTATCCAGTCCGGTGGGCACATAAATGGGACTCTGTTCCTGTTGGACTGGACAACTGGTGATATGTTCTATGTTCACATATTCCAGGCAGCAACCCAAGACGCTGCTGAACTCTTTGAACAGCGATTGGAATATATCCTGAGCCGTTTTCTGCTCGGCCGGATCCTTGAATGTATGCGATATAATCTTATTGCTCTCCATTTGAAAATAGGACATGACATTGTCCAAGCTGTGCAAAGCATCACCGCCACTCTTGACCGCATCTTTGACCCTTAAGCCACGACATAGCTGACGGAACAGCACATCTACCATCTCCACCATGGCGGGATTTACGTTCTGCTCTTGATGCAGATACTGGACCTTCTCTTTCTGCTTAAGCTGCTTATGTAAGCCCTCGGCATTCTTGAGCAGCTCATATATGGAATCGTGGGAGCCGTCAATATTTACCCACTTGGCTCCCAACTCGCAGAAGGTATCACCAAATCGCTTCGAGTTAATGCGACCTCCGTAACGGTCAGTGGCCTCCAGAACGACACAGCGGCGAAATCCATGCGAGAGCAAATGCTGAGCTGCTGACAAGCCCGACAGGCCGGCACCTATAACCACAATCTGAGCATTCTCCTTGGCCGACTCCAGATCCCGATTCAGGCTGGTGGCCGGGTGCAGGTGATGTTGATTCCCCAGATCCGCTTGAAGTGCCGTTGCATTGTATAAGCTCCGCCTGCTGGCCAGTTTATGGGCAGAATAGCAGTTTACAAGTAGATTTCGCATTTCTGTGGCCCTAAAGTTTAGTGGCAGGAAGAGCTTGATGCAACAGTCACCTACCAGTGCATAGCAAGCGGCACTGGGACCTTTTTGGTTTCTGGTAAAAATTGTTGTTGTTTGTTGTGTGGAAGTTCGATTTGTATTTTACAGTACTGAAATATTTGTTATTGTTAACGAACAGCTGGTTATGTTTTTAACAGGGCACTAGAGATGAGCCAACTGTGAAGCAGATAAGTCGCGGTAAGCGACAACTATCGTGTTGCTGGTGGAAATATCCAGCAAATTTCGTGATGGAACGGGTATCCAGCGAGACCCGAAGTTATACGTGGATTTGAAATAAAATGCAAGCAATTGACAAGATAATTCTAAGAAATTGAAGCACGTTCTTGAATACATATATTTTTTACCTTCCAAGCTATCCTGAAATATGTTGGTTCAGTAAGGTCACATAACAGCAGTCACAGTCACTCATGCAGCTATTGATCCTAGAACGTAGCTCATCTCTAGCAACGGCAGCATATCGATAGTTTGCACACGCGTTTTCGCACACTGCCTTCACTGCGCGAAAGTTTAACTGTTCATTTTTTCGCTTTTATTTTGTTAAAACGCAACTACAACTAAAGACAAACTAAACATAATAAATAGTTCAATAGGCGAATTGGAGTATTAATTCTGTGCCCTCACTGTGTCTTCTCAATCGTACAATTTGTGTTATTTGCCAGAATATGAAAATGCTGTGCCAGCTCTTCCACATCGCGCGTCTTAATCTTTGATTTTTGTGGTTCCTCCAACAGGCCCGTCAATTGCGTTGAAATCTCTGTCCAAGCAAACTCAATATCCGAGGGCTTCGGATCCATGCCACAAACAACAAATCGAAGAAATTGACGCCCCGCATGCTCGGCCTTAACCATGTAGATCTTCTTGTGTTCCATGAGACGCTGCAGCAGTTGGGCCGTGATCTCGTTATCGCCCTTGGGTCGGAAACATACCAATCCCAGAGCTCTTGGCGCCACCAGCTCGAAGCGCGCGTCATTTAGGACCAGCTTCTCGAACTGTTCCGCCAGACTGATGTGCTTACGCACATGCGCACGTAATCCCTCGGCGCCCAAAGTACGAAACGTGATCCACACTTTGAGTGCCCGAAAGCGACGCCCCAAGGGGATTTGCCAATGCCTGAAATCCGGTATTTGGGATTGACCCTCATGCTTGTGCTTCAAATATATGCGATCCACATTGAAGCTATCCACCACTTGATTGGCATCCCTCAGCCACATGGCCGAGCAGTCAAAATTGACCAGCATGAACTTGTGCAGATTGAAATTCAATGAGTCCACCCGCTCCAGACCACGTCTAAGCTCCTGACACTCATCCAAGGCAAATGCTCCGCCGGCATAGGCTGCATCCACATGCAACCACACCTGGTGCCGCTCACAAACTTCCGCCAAGGATTCGATGTCATCATAGGCGCAAGTCCCTGTAGTGCCCAATGTGGCGATACATATGACGGGTATGAGACCAGCTTGTATATCCTTTTCAATGGCTTTCTTTAAAACCTCTCCCCGTAGCACTAGATCATGCCCAGCTGGCAACAGCTTAATGGGCATGGCGGCCAAAACTCCAGCCTTCTCTATGCAACTATTACTCTGATCCGAAGAGTAGGCCATCAACTTGCCACGCACCTCACTCTCGCTCAGCTCGGGATGGGTGGCACGGCAACGTACCACCGCCTGCTCACGGGCAGCCAAAACAGCCACTAAGACTGCCTCACTGGCCGAACCTTGAATGACACCACCACCTGGACCCTCGGCGGCATGTAGAAAATGTTCGGGTAATTTGAGGAATTTCGCCAGCCAATCCATTACCACAACCTCCAGTTCAGTGCAGGCGGGACTGCAGATCTGCAAAATAGGAAACGGGTAAGTGCAAAGTGGGAACAGATTGTTATAGACTTTTCGGTTATTCGGTAATAATTAGGAACTAGTTCTTCAAAATATTCAAAACTCTCTTTGATTTCTATGCATTAGGCCATCTATTGACACTTTTCCATCACCATAAACATTTGCCGAAAACTGTTAACATATGTTAATTTCTGTATTTATGAATACAATTGTTGTCAGCATTTGATGTATTTACAGACTCTCTTTATTGTCTCTTATTTTGTTTTTGGCGACAACCTGTTTGTCAAGTTCTTTTCATTGGACTTTCACTTGCCCATCTCTCACACATAGGGCGCCCATTCATTTTATTTGTACTGCGGATTTCTCCCCTCCCTCTTTTCTTAATTTTCACCTACCCAACTGAAGCCAATGATACTAAACCCGCTGGCCAGCATCTCGCCCACAATTGAGGGATACGAGACACTGGTAGGATAATAGGCATGCATATTCGGGGATTGCCAATGTGTTATGCCCGGCTTGATCACTCGATCTATGTCGGTGAGAATATCGCGCCACGATTCAGCCGTCTCCGGCATCTGCTTGGGCAATAGATCCAGCATATAGCCCGGCTCCACCGAGGGCAGAACATCGTGATCTCGTATATTCTCCAGATAGTCGGCCACAAAATCCACTGCCGCCTTGCCAAATTCGCGAAATTCTTTGGCATCCATTTTTTCTTTTTTTTTTGGATAACTGCGTTTCACTATTTGCACTTTTCACGCTTTATTTGTTTACAAAGTTCGAATCTGAAGTTCGACCAGCACCGAATGATGCTTTGCAGTGGCGCTGGGGTTACACTCTGAGGTAGCCAACTGTTGACGAGCTGGTTTTTATACTCCGGCGGCAGCCGCTCTGTCTGGAGCGAGCGCGGCACAGTGGTCAAGCGCATCGAATTGGAGAATAGGTATCGGTTATTGGTTATTTGATGGCTTGGGTGCATGACTAGGGAATGCAATTATTACTGGTCAATTATCTAGTCCCCAATCATTAAACAGCTGTCTTAAATTCATAATCCGGTAGATGGAATAGAATTAATTTGAGTTTCAGTAATTAAATTTGATTCCTTCGATCAGCTTTGATATGTACTATATTAATTGATAAGTGTTTTCTTGAATAGAATTATCTTTTAATCAGTTTCGTTCCCATCCAAACAAACTGTGGAAGCTTTGAGAGCGGGAACACCTATGCAAGAGTATGAATGACTCCACTGTTCTCAGCTTGTGTGTCGAATGGTACTCTCTTTGCATTCAGCTCTCATGGCTGCACTCTCGCTCTAAGCAGAAACTGTTCCCACATTGAAATAGAGTTGAATTGAAATCAGTGACTATTAAGATCTAGTAGACAATTAAATCTAGATGAAGATAGTTGAAAGTTTTGGTGACATTTATAATCTCTTAAGAGGGTGGTTCTGTTAGTATCTGTTTTTATATCCGTTACTCGAAGAGTAAAAGAGGTATACTAAAGTCGTGCAAATGTATATAACAGGCAGAAGGAAGCATCTCCGATTACATTAATTCTTATATATATATATATATATATATTCTTGATCAGCATCAATAGTCGAGTCGATATAGCCATCTCCGTCTGTCTGTGTGAACAACTAGATCTCAGAGACTAGAAGAGCTAGAGCCACCAAATCTTAAATGTAGACTAGTATCGTCTGCAGGCAAATCAAGATTATTCAAAAACGAGAAAGCTAAGCTAACTTCGTCTGCGCCGAAGTTTTTATGCCCTTGCAAGTGCTCGCTTAAATATTTTAAAAAATACTCTTTTTCCCATTTTCCGACCGATCGTTCGTATGGGAGCCATATGATATAGTCACCCAATTTGGCCAAAAATTTGTAAAATTATGTGAAAGCATGTGAAACAAACAAATACAAAATTGCAGGATGCTACCATTGAAAGCAAAAAAGTTTTTCTAAGACTGTTTTTCAGACATATCTTTTGTGTGGCAACTATACCATATAGTTGTCCGATTTTAATAAAACTTGGTAGAATTATAAAGTAACATAGAAAATCTACGATTACAAAGTTTAGAGACGTTTCCATTGAAAAGAAAAAAGTTTTTCTCACTAAAACTAGTTTTCCGACCGATTGTTCCTATGAGATATAGTCATCCGATCCGGTGGGTTCCGACATATTAGTAGTGTGCAACAAAAAGAAGACTCTGTGCAAAATTTCAGCTCGATAGCTTTAAAACTGAGAGACTAGTTCGCGTAGAAACAGACAGACAGACGGACAGACGGACAAAGCTCAATCGACTCAGCTCGTCATCCTGATCAAGAATATATATAGTGTATGGGGTCGGAATTGAATATTTCTATGCTTTGCTAATTTCTGGGCAAAATTATAATACCCTTTGGAAGGGTATAAAAAGCTTTGCATACTGTTCAGAGCTGCATTCGCTAACTGCAAACGAAAGTTTGACATGCTCACAATTATGTTAATGCTCTGTTAAATAACATAAAGAAAGGGAATTTAATATAAATTATACTGAGTAACAAGAACACCGAAGTCGTGCAAGAACACCACCAAGATCGGAAATGTCCGATTCAAGGACAGATCTTATTTTAAACTTCTGGCAAAAGATTCGGCTAGTAGGCTCTACGGGTGTCATAAAATGAAAAAATATGTAGCATTGACGAAATCCACATGCAGTTTAGAAAGTCAACTAATATGTACTATGCTATACATTTATCGGGCTTTATCTATTTGGCTCGACAAACTGATTGCCAACACACAGCCCAAATTTCTTAAACTAGAGATCAAAGATATGACATAAAGATTCGTTTAGTTTTTCTAGACGCACTATGAACACCATTTTCGAGAAATTCGATACCAAATAGGGTGAAAATGCCCGGAAAATTGTTGTTTTTTTAAGTGTGTGCTATAAACTTTGTTCAAAAAACTTAACACTTGGGGATTCACTACATGGTTGTGCGAAACAGAAACAGGTTTAAGATTCACGTGAGTTTTGGGGTCTTCCAAATCCAGTTAAGAAATCCCACAAAAGTTGTTCGCTGATAAAGCACTTCGAAACACAAGTAGTTACAATTAGAAAAATGTGTGAACTTCAATTGTAATTGGTATACAGCCCGATGTTTTCCGAAAATCGTCAAGCACAAAAGCCCTTTGTACACCCAAAATGTCCAGAGAATGGCATTCAAGTAGCGCTTCAGCTTAACCCTTACTTACCCAGCTAAATCCCAAAACGCCAATTCCCGCTATCAGCAGCTCTCCAATGATTGAACCCGCCGATGTGGATGATGGATAGAAGGCATTGAAGTACGGCGATTGCCAATGTGTCAGACCAGGCAAAATGATGCTCTCCAAGTCATTCAATATTTCCCGCCAATGCTCGGGCTTTTCGGGTATCTCTCGGGGCAGTTGATTGATCACAGCATGTGGCACCATACTGGGCAAAACATCTCTGCGGAAAGAATTTAGTTTGGATTTAGATGTTTCAGAATTGCAACACTCTTTGATCAAACGCACCTCTCCCGTATATCTCTCAGGTAGCTGATTATAAACTCAATCGAGGCATGACCAAATTCGCGAAACTCATCAAAATCCATGGTGTGTGTAGGCCAAATGTATCCTGATCTTCTTATAAAGTACGTTGCAGTGGGGATGCGCTGTCTGCGTTTAGCACTTGTGCTCGCCTGACATTCGAATCGACAACTGATCAAACCTCTTAATGAATCGCTGCCGAAAAACTACAAATCGTTTAGCTAAAACTTTCAACAGCAGCAGCCGCAGACGCAGCAGTGCAGCGGCAGAAGCTGCTGTGACGCTATGTGTGAAAATGTGCATGGCTAGCTAGTTTTTTGTTTTGATGCGTTTAAGGGCCATGACCATTGCCGAGATTTATGTAACTCTGCGCTGCTACAGAAAACGACACGCCACACATTTACACATGCAAACATGAAGACACGAGTGAAAAACTTGTCAGAAAATTTAATTATCTACTTAAGTCTTATAAATGTGCCTCCAAAATCCATTGTCATCTTACAACCATTTAGCTATTGCAATCCGGTTGGTCTGGTTTGAGTCTCATTTGGCAAAAATTTGTTTATGAGGATAGTTTACACGTTTCATTAGACAATCGACAGTCTGTCAGTCGGGAACACAGCAGGTGTTGAAAGTCAAAGTCGATTTTGTAAGCGGCGCGGCGCATCGCTGCAGCTTTGCGGAAGTGCTGCCATTGCAGTCAGCACCGACCTAAACCTGGTCCCAATGCATTTCATCAGAGACACCAGCCAGTTTCAGGGTCATGCTACCAACTTAATGATCGCCGTTAGCCCCAATTTTTGTTATGATCAACCGTTGACTTGCACTGAAAGAAAATTAGAAGAGAAAATTCCGAAAATCTCTTGTGTATTTTTATCTTAGAGCTATACTCGAGTTAGCCATTACTCGTTCAGTTGTTGTGGAAGTTGGAGGAGTGTTCAGCACTGGCTTCAAAAGGTTACGGAAGTTAATATGAATGTGAAGGGAGCTAGCCGGGTTGAGTCAAGGTCGAGACTGTTGCAAATTGCATCTCAGCTCCTACTAATAGCTGACTCATTCTGCTGCTTGCTGTGTTTTTCCACCTAAATTAGCAACTTAAGATTGCCGTTTTAGCAGGAAATAGCAGAAAGCTCTCCTTATCTGACAAAAACATCATTTACCACCTACTTCAAACATATAATTCTTATAGTTTCTGAGATGGACGACCTAGAGCAACAAGATGAGTAACAGCCCTACAAGCGAGTGTCGGGGAATTTTAAAGGGAAATTAGCTATGCGGACCTTTGATTTTACATATGTTTGCTGTATGTGTGCAAACTTTGTTCGGCAGACTTCTCACACTATCATCGCATTCATGTAAAACCGAAGGTTCACATTGAAATTTTCACTCGCCATTCACTTCTATTTCTATGTCTTTAGACAGACAAAGATATATTCCTGGTCAGCTTCAACAGGACCATCAGAGCAGCTGATCAGGAATATATCTTTGTCTGCCTAAAGACTTCACTTACTTCAACACTGACATAACTCAAAACGATCCATTTTCTGAGAATCGAAAAAATTCAGGTTAGTTTCCAATCGATCTAGTAAATAATTATACATTTGAAAGTAAAGTAGTTCGAAAATACGAGGTTTTGGGTTAATACTTTTAACAAAAACCGAAAAATCTTTCCGTTAATCGACTACTGCATAACTGGGATTTCGCTTTCGGTGGACCCTGTTAAATAATATACTGACAAATTCTCGTCTCGACTATAAAAGGTAGAAATCTGAAGGTTGTACTCAATATAGAATACGATATGAGGAATATTTCTGCCTTATTACCTCAAACATTGTTTTTTTTGGAGTTATGACAGTGTTGAAGTAAGTGAGCGATATAAACTCTAGCTGTAATGTATTTTTTTTTTTACCGTTTTGCGTCACTCACGAACAAAATTCATCTCCGTAAATGTGGTATTTTCTAAATACAAATACAGCTTAGGCAACATTCTCCCGATTGTTTTCGGGCCATGTTTTCATTGACCAATTTCCCTTGGTTCTTGTTGAATGCACCGGTGTCACTACGACCCACCTGTGTCACGCTGAAAGGAACATGACAAGACTTCTTTCCTTGGGGCCTTGTCATCAATTTTATGTAACTGATCATTTTATCCACAAGCTTTTAGTTTTGTGGTGTCACCAATTTTTAACTTTCATTGGCTTTCTAAGGGTTTCTTTTAATTTCGTATATTTTTGTGGAATAGTTCAAGTTTGAAGCCGACTTTGTCTGATAAATTCCAACCAAATGTTGTGCAGACGTTCTAACATCTGAGCTACACGGCCTCTTTCTAGTTGAAAGCTTAAATTGAAACTGACTTAACTGTCTTTTGAAACGTTTAGTTAAAGTGAAATCGTTTAGGAACTGACATAAAATTTGTTCAAAATATGGCCGCTTAGGTAAAAATATGCCTTGAATGTTCAATTGAAGGCAATTTTTCTTTTTTGGAGCTGCTTAACCTTAATTCTAGGCTTCACTTTCTTTTGAGTGCTGATTAATCTGTTTTAAGTGTATTAAATCTTAGGCACAGATGAAGTTTGCTTTGCTTTCTCGTTAGTTTTTCATTCAAACGGCTCTGAACTTGTTGATTTCGATTGGAAACTTCCTTTACAAAAGATATCAGTCAGTTCAGATCCCCCCACTTGTTACTGACTGAGCAACCCACGCAGGGTCTGCACTATCAAATGCAAATAGAGGCGGCCATCCCCTTCCATCGTTGGTGGCTACCACTTTGGCCTGCTGCTACCATTTGGCTTGTTGGAGTTCAAAGTGTTTGGCAAAGTATTTGGCGGGCGTTCTAAGCGGCTCATAAATAAATGCGAAAACAAAATCGTTGTGCAGACCAAAAAATAGAGAAGGACGGGCACACGCATCAGACAGACAACACCTTCTGCAGATACAGCTAAAAAACCACAGGGTGACTCGTCCAGACCTGGGGAAGTGTAACCCAGAACTGCGCCTGCGTTGGAATGACTTTAACCCTTGAATAGAGGCAACGAGCGGGCCAACCACCCAACCACCCACCCACCCATCTAACCAACAGTACGTTTAATGGCGGCAGTAAGGTCTATTCACGGGATGAGGAGGAGGAAGAGGGAAAGGGGCCCGATAAGATAACCAGAAATTCTTGCGCATGTCCAAAACTTATCAACGATTTCCAATGTTTTCAATATAAAGGGGCGGTGCCTGTTTCGAGCCCTGGAACTAAGGTCTCCCTCTCGTTGTTGCTGCTGCTGCTGTTGCTGCTGCTGCTGCTGCTGCTGTGGTTGTTGTTGTTGTTGACCGCTCGTATTGACTTGGACTTTTGAGTTAAGTTTCTTATATTTGTTTCTCTGCCGTCGTCGCTGTTGCTGACTTTTAAGTGCTGTTTACTGTTGTTTTGGGGCCACGAAGGTGTCGCCCGACGACGCTATGTATTGTTGTTGCTGCAGCGTTCTGCTTTTCCTGTTTTTTTTTTTTGCAGCAGCATAATTTCTGAAATTCTTGGAAACAAGTTTATTTTTTAAGGGTAAAGTTTTTACGTTTTACAAATATTGTAATGCTGTTTGCTTTTGGGTGGGCGGGGGCGAAGGACCTAGGACCTAGGACATTGCGCATGCCGAAAAACAGCATAAAAATGTCGTCGCTGTCGCCGTCGCCATTGTTGTTTTGCCAGCCAGCCAGCCAGCCAGCCAGCCTGCCTGCCTGCGTGTATGCATTTTACCATATCATTTGTGTCACATTAAGATCAATTGGTAGACACACACACACACACACGCACACAACATATGGGCACACAAAAGGCAAACGGCGTACGGGGCGCATACAACAAAACGCCAGCGCCAACAAAAGCGTCAAAAAGTGCAGCGTCGCGGCAAATAGTAAAAGAAGACGTCCACAACGACAACAGCAACAACAACAGCAGCAACAACAACGCAGCAGGCGGCCTCGCTGTCAGCAATGTTCCTTTTTGGCCACCAGTGTTGCCATGCCCATGAATCGTGCTGTTAGTTCCGTCGTTAGCCGTCGCCATTTTGTCGGTTAGCCGTCGCAGAACCAAAAGAATTGCCGTCGCCAAAAAATTCGAAATCCAAATCAAGAAACCAAATGGCCTGGTTGGTGTTTGAAGTGAAAATGTTAATTCAATTTTAACTGAAAGTGCGGCTAATAGTGTGTGAAACGGGGCAACGCGAATTGTCAATCAAAAATATTCCGGAAATTGGTATAAATTTCGAAATAGTGGACAAAACATGGAGTTTTGTTTTGTTTCTGAGTGTTGCCTAGAGAAAGATGGTGGCTGCTCCTAATGGGTGCCGCTATTACTCACGAACTGAGCTATGGCAGCGTTGTGGGAATGTTGAAGTCAAGTTTTAAAGAATTTTCTAAAGACTTAACCATTTTAATTTAATGTTGAGCCTTTGCAAAGCTCTTCTATTGTGTTGATTGTCCGAATCAATACCAGAAACTGTCTCGAAACTGGATTTTACAAGTTGCTCTGCTATCAGCAAGTGTGTTTTCCCAAGTGACTAGGCTTAATGTCGCGCTTTAGTGACTCTTACTTTGAGTCACAGTTACTTGGAGGATGCATCGATAAGTTCCAGGAATATGCAAGTTTTTTTATATTTCAACGTTCAATTATGCTTTTGCCTTCTTATTACAGTTTCAGTCCTAGTAAGCCGGCTTAAGGTCAATAATTAACATAAATCAACAAAGAGTTGTGAATATTACGTATACGCGGGTGTCCCAAAAGTCTCTATAGATTTTCGAATTAAAACTATTTGCCTTTGTATGTGAAGTGGTTCCAAAACGCTAGGTTGCTACTTAGATTAGATGACATAAGTTGAAAGATTTAAAACCAACGGCATACGGGTTTCCTTCCCTAAAATGTAGTATCCGACATTAATTCTTGTCCCTTTGCATGTAAAGTCCATCTAGTTTAGTTTAAAGTCAGAATGTTTATTCACAAATCTCTAGAGATTTCTGGGAAATCCCTCACATAGATCCTCAGCAAACATTTTATTATATACTTATTTTTCGAGTCCTCTTTTTGATTAAAATAGTCATATTTGCGTTTATTTTCGGATCGTAAATAATGCTTTTGTCGGAAGTAAATGGTTTCCTAGCCGTGACCCTTCTTCAAGAGTCAATTTTAACCCGTTCTTCCAAACAGTTTCGACTTACTTCCAAATCTTTTTCAAGTCGTATGCATTTGTCATTTTTGAGATTTCTTAAAAGGGTTCGAAAAAGTCTCATCAAGGTGGTTTTTGTTGAAATGATCTTTCAAATGTTGAGTGGAATAGCATAGGTAATCTGTACAGCACTGTTTCAAAGGCCTTCCGGTTCTGTCACGACTGAGGTTCGCTGTCATACTCCAAGAGGTTTTACATTTTCAACGGATCAATGGAATACAGACTTGAGAACTAATAGGAACGCTCTTTAAATTTAAAAGCCCTCCGTGCTTTTGAGCTCCGTTGAAGGCTCAGCTGGTAGGCATGCACCGTGTTTGACTGTCTTCCAATTTATACATAAAACATATATGTTTTAAATCTCTCTTGTTAAATGGTTGACTGTTAAGTACTGTAACAACTTTACAACAGTATGAGCTCATACAGTACCAAGAGTTCTTATAAATCTTCTTATGATATTGGGTACATATGTTAGGTATGTGCCCAATATGTAGATTTCTTCTTCTAGTTCAAATCGTATGTGGGACACAGGCCATTGACCTGACCACTTCACTCTTCCATGAAATTCTGAATTAGGCTGTAGCTTTTTCCAATGCTTTCCGTTTCTCTACCGACAGTCCTCCTTCAAGTTTATTTGGGTCTGCCAGGTGTCCGACTCCTTCCAACAGGTAACAAAATACGTTGCATACTTTTCAGAGCAATATGCGCTGCTTGCTTGCATAACGATGATATGTTTGGTCTGTTAATTAACATAAATAAAGGCTAATATACATTAATTCTCATTCTAAGTAACGTATGCTCTCATCTCCTTTGAAGCCAATTCTACTGTAAAAGTCTTTTGCTTTGACAGTTCTTTCTACGGTTCTATCAACGCTGTCTACTCAATTCGGGAATTCATTGGGAGTTTACCGAAGCACTTCCAAGCATTGCTTGTGTCGCTGGTGTCTATCGTCAGTAATTGCGGCACTCATGGCGTCATTAGCAGCTTTTCTAGGCCATGCAAAAGATTTGTAATCGTCGTGACGTTCCGCTATAATTTGGTAGTATCTGGATAGGAGGAAATTTCTTTCAAATTGAAAACCAATCGACATGCTGTTCCTGTCGTACTGTCGCAAAGGAAGTTTCGCTTTCATTTCGAATATTTCAATAACAGCCATGACTCTACATATATTCACTTTCACAGCAAAAATAATTGGATTTGAAATCGGTTTTTGGACCAGAATTGTTACCAAATCGCAAACATTTTTACGAAAGGGATATTGAGAAAGTGCTACTGACAGATTTATACCACATACTAGGTCACAATTTCGATTTCGATTTGCAGAATCAAATTTGTTTCTGTTTGTTGTGAATTCACAAAATGAACAGGACACACGTGAAACTCAAAGATCTGGCAACACCAAAGCAACGCTAAGTTGACAGCGCAACAGCATTTCATAAATTAAAGACGAATTGATTCATGAAATAATTTTGCCAAATTATCATTCAGACGAAAAACAGTCAATAATAGTCAGTATACTCCTTTTTTTTTGGGCTTCCGGGTTTCCAAAATATTAAGACCCATTTGATTGAAACAAAGTAAGGGTTTTCGAAAATTAGATGTTGGATATCTAGGTAGTGTATCGATCTAATTAAGGGCAAAGTTCGAGTCGATAATGTTTTCGAAAGATTCTTTAAACTTCTTAAATATATTAAAAACTTATCTTAAAACTAGAGAAAAGCAATCCATCTCTCGGTTGTAGCTCGCAAGAGGCATCGTAAACACTGTTTCTGGACGTTTTAGTAAGCAACCTTTCTTCTGCGTCGACAATTTCATATTGCAAGTGCTGCAATAGCATAGCAATCCGATTTTGGCAAAATATAGACAATTCTATATGAAAGCATATACAATGAATAATGCCCTAGACAATGACAAACCATATTACTATAAGGACGAATGTTTCGAACATTTTTTCCTATGCTAGCTGCAGGATACAGTCATCTGATTTCGACCAAATGTTGAGAATCTGTTCGAAAGCATATATTTGTAACAACAGCCGATTTTTTAAACCATAATATTGAAAACAAAACATTTTTTCCCTAAGACCCTATTTCGACTCATTGTTCTTATGACAGCTCTGAGATATAGTCAGCCAAACTATGCAAATCTGTTAAAAATGCATATATAAATAATAAAGGCAGAGTTTTGCTACGGTAAAATAAAAAAAAAACTGTTCCGATCGTTCCTATGGCAGCTATGATGATATATTGTCAAATGATTGAGTGGGTTCCACACAAAGCTAAAATTTTCAGCTCAAAAGCTTAAAAACTGAGAGACTAGTTTCTGTAGAAACAGACAGACATACGAACAAATCTTAATAGACTCAGCCGGTAGCCCTGATCAAGAATATATTTATAGTTAAAGATTTCTTCCCTCATATAACAAAATTTAATCATATTCCGAACTGTGCCGATTAATTGTGTTGCTTATAACTCGACTATGGTTCATCAGAACGCTCCCAAGCTTGGTGGATGCTTTTTGCTTTATATAGACCTAACAATCTATCAAAAAAATGATGTGGGAAATCAAAATGGCAAAAATCCAAAATGTACTTGATCGTATTGTATATAAATGGTGTATACGTTTCATATATTTCGCCTCTTTACTACCATCGCTGATTTGAGCGTATATAGTTCCTATTTCTATGTCTTCTATATATCGGCCGATGCGAAGATTCGTATCAAAGCCTTTGGATAGACTAGCAATCTTGACCATAATTATTTTCTTGAAAGATTCACACCTCATGATGCACACCCCAATAGCAATCATAGATAGTTGGGCCTAAGTGGTATCTCCTTGGCTTGAAAGCCAAATTCAAATTGTTGAAGAGGAGGGCACTTGTGGCCCGACTGATATAGAAAACAAACCCGACTAAGTAGAGGTGCACGCACATTCCCATAACCGAAAACAGAAACAAGAAGAGAGCAACCGCCCGCGATAAGAACCATCGACGGGAACTAAGGTAGCTGGCAGCTATGGTGCGGCAGCGTTAGAACCCCGCCAGTGGCTATTTGCCAACCAAGCGAACCAATACAACGTTGGTTAACGGTTCGCGAGTGCTGCTCAAAGGAGAGTCTGTTGTCATATGTTTTGAACAGAGCGAGCGATTCGGTGTGCTAATCTAACAAGTGTCTTGGAGAGAAACTAAAATAATTCGTGTTCCAACCAATTTGTATGCATCTGGCCTTAGCAATGATGCAAACCCTGAAACCGCCACCGCCGCTGCATCAACAACAACATCATCACCAGCATCAGCTTCCGCAGCAGCAACAGCACCTGACAGTCATGGATAATCATCATCATCAGCAGCAGCAGCAGCAGCAGCCGCCACATATCCATCAACAGCAACAACAATTGCCTCCTACGCCTCAGGCCTCGCACCTGATTGCTGGCCAGCACAATCATCTCCATGGCACGGCGGCAACAGTCGACCACGATGACCCAAATCCTGAACTGGTGCTTGCTTTAATATCAAGGAATCGGGCGCTTGAGGGTGAGTAGCCCTCTTTGACTTGAGCTTGTCCTAATGGATTTTAGTTTTCGTCTAAATATTTTGTAGTTTTGTTATTTAGTTGGGCAAACTTGATGAATTTTGTTTGTTTTTGCCACAAAAGGTCATTTGGTTAGTTGATTGAGCTTTGTTGAAAGCGCCGCTGCTCGTGCGAGCAAAATGAAAGGAGAGCTTGCGGTTGGCCCGGCTTATGGTTTTGTACATTTTCATTTGTAGTCTCGGCCAGCTTAAGTGTTTTTCAATTAAAGCCAAGAGCATTCCCGAGAAATTGTGTGGGAGAGGTGCCCTCATTTGATATGCTCTTTTTGGATGCCGAATGAGAAGGGGCTGCTGTGGCTGTGCTCTGGTTGTTTGTAGCAAATAAATGAGCGTGTGTATGTGCTTGGTCAGAAATTAAGAGGCAATGAAGTAGAGACAAGGGTCCGCTCTGGTTTTTGTAGTTGAAGTTTTCAAGAAATAAGTTTTTGTAGCGAAAGTTTTCTTTTAAAATTATTTTGTGTGAGTAAACTCACATTTAAGGTCTGTTCTCAGAGCAAAGAATTATGGTTTTCGGTCAACTGAGAACAGGACTCTTACCCTTAATACTCAAATAGGTTACTCAAAATGCAAAAATTCATAATATCAAATATATCAATATTTAATATCATTGTTTGATATATCGAGTCGTTGTTTTCTTCCTATTCCACCAAAGGATCAAACTTTGGAAAGAACAGACTGTGTCCTGCAGATACTATTACCTAAATAGTCAGGCTTGATTAATTTGTACCTGTCATTTGGTTGAGCGGACAGTACAGAAAAAAAAGATTGATCGTATCTACTTTGTAAACTTCAAATACGTTTCTACCGAACTAGAAAACACCACCATACCTAAGGACTTGGCTCGTATGCGGGTTGGACTCTATTTTTTAGATCAATCAACATTTGTTATCATTCATAGATCCTCTACAAAGACTTGAGATTCTTTTGGCTTTCACTTTGCGCGCATACATTCCCTTAATTCGCACCAAAACTTCTGTCATCATCCTACCTAATCGCAGACCAAACACAACTCGGCCAAGGCCCAGATCTCTGTGATCTCTCGTTAGCTGGTGTGGTGTGGTGTGTACTCTCGCATGTACTACACATCAATCGCTTGTTGACATTATGACAAATTATGTGAGCCCAATCCACCCCAGAATACCCATCCCACCGCATGACGGAAGGAAACAACAAGCCAAAACGGACACGCTTTTACTCGGGGATGTATCCGGCCGTCCCGTTAATAGGAAAGCCACACAAGAGTCGGCTAACGAACGACACGCGGCCCAACAGTTGAGCGACAAGTGCGCAAGCCACGGACTAGGGTTGATCCTGCTGGAGTTGGAGGGAGGCGTGTGGGAGCGAGTGTTTGCTTAGCGCTAAGTGCACGTCAAGAGTCCATGGGCAAGTGGAAATGATAAACATATTTACACAATTTTTGACAGGCCCAAGCCAACCAAAAAACCAACAACAGAACGAAGGAGCTGCGAACGGGTGAAACAAAACACCCGTGGGTGCAGCAGCCCCCTTTACCTCTTCCTCTCTCCCGGCCGATAAATATGTTTATGTGCAAATAACAAAATATTTGTCGATTGCCGGTTTAGGGGAAGGGCGTAAGGGATAGCCGCTCGGATGGCAGGGGGAAGCACCGCAAGCGCATAATTCAATTTTTCTGCTCGTTTTTGCACGACGCCCGGCGCACGTCACTCAACTCCATTGGGATCTCTGGCCACGCACTTTTCCAGGACTGCATATTCGGTGACACGTGGCGTTTCAGTGCGGTTTTCCTTGAGCCCTGCCCCGTTTTATTATTTGTTTGTAATTACGCGTGTTCCAAAACAAAATCCCGGCGCACTTGAAAAACCCGATTCTGCTCTTTTCCATGCCCATGTCCCCATGCCACGTGCTCGGGACCCGCCTGGTCTATTCCCTGCGCATTAGCGACAGACATTTGGACATTGTCAACAGTTTCGGCTTTTGGATTTGGTTACGGCTTTGTCTTGTCTGGCGCGTGTCTTCCAGGCATTGTCATTGTGTTCAGTTGTCAACTTTTCCGTGGCACTGGGCTTTTAGTCGTCGGGGCGCTTGTCAATTGATTTTGCGTGGGATTTGGCCAGGGAGCGACGACATCAAAAACGAAATCATAAATGTGACATGTGGGATGCAGGGACAAAAGAATGACATAGATTATCGGATATAGTCTGAGCGGTGGTGAGTAACTGGAGCTGATGGGAAGAGTTTGCAAGGAGCCACACTTGTCAATTAGACAGAACAAATCCAAGTCAATGGTAATCAGTGGGAGAACGACACAGAAATTACTAACGTACAAACTCTCTTGGAAGGGAATAAAGCAGACACTCGTCAGACTTAACCTTACCTATGTGAACCTAAATATACTCGATAAGGCGCAATGAGCGAGATTACTGGCTATAGTCAAATTCCTGCAGATTTTACTGCACAACATGGAAAATGAGAACAGAGATTCTCTCATTCTGTCTGACACATTCTGAAACCAAGCCAACTTGTAATCTGTATCAAAATTGTGCGAAAAAGCCAACCAAAACCATTACGAAAATTGTTTAAAGTTTAAAAAAGGCGTTCAAGGTATCGCTTGGCAGGTGTTCACACATGTATGGAAGCAACTGAAGACTAAAAATATGATAACCTGGCGAATTCTCCTACATTTCGAGCGTAAACTTAAGATTTTGAAGACTTGAAACCCAAACAAGATTACTTCCTTCAATGAATCAAAACTGAGTATTAACACTAGAAATTTATAATTTTATATTGCCACACTCGGTTCTATCTTTCTTTTACATATAGTGGTAGGCTATAAGATAAATAGCCGTTCCAGTGCCCTCATTTTGGCGTATTAAACCCATTTCATTTGCCAGTAATTCCCGTAGATCGAGTCGTAAAGCTTCGATTTGCTCACAAGTGGCACTGCAATCGATGCCCACATGGATTTCGCGTAGAAAATTCTCAGGCGCTGGCCCATAGTTGGTCTGCAGACTGACATAGGATCCACTGCCCCAAGTGTAACTAGAGACAGCCGTTGCAGTCTGATAGCTACTCTCTGTGGTATATCCAGAAGTTTGAGAATCAGAAATGGTAAGTTGAACGCTGCCAATGCTGCTGGTACTGCTCCTACGACTAGTCGTGATGGAGGGTGCGGAATTCATGGGCATTGAATTGCTAGTCGATGGCTCTGACTCCAAGTTAACAGTTCCCTCGGTGCGATCTTCGGATTTGGAGCGTTTCATTTGTTCTAACGATGCTTGACTCGAATGCATGCTGGTCTCGGATTGTATGCGTCTGGGTGTGTTCTTCTTCTCTAGGCCTGATTTCATTTGAATTTTCCACTCACTGGGATAAATCTTTTGCGGTGGTCGTTCCTCGTCCATTTCAGTCTAGATCATAGGTGGAGGTGTAGGTGGAACGTTTGCAGACCAGCGATGAATTCGCTGTATTCGTTTCGGAATCGGTGGAAGTGCCCACCTCGGTGGTGAAATCAGTTTGGCAAACGGAATTGAAAGTTTTGTAGACTTTGGCTAGATCGCAACGAAAGGCGTTGTAGGCTTTCAAATTAATATCGGACATCTAGTTGAAGGTTGCATCTTTTTACACGTTTGAAATTGAAGATTTGTAGACAATATCTTACCTTTCAAGGTGAAGGCAGCAAGTTTTCCAAGTTAGGCAAATAAAGGGTTGGGAAATAAAATATTTACTGAACTAACTTGGGGAAGACAACAAAAGCAAAGATTTGATATGTAATAGGCACAATTGTTCTTGTAAAGCACTTATGCATAGGCTGATTAACTGCCCAAGGTCCTCAGTTGCGAACTGAAACCTCACTAGCCCATACAAAGCGCACATAAAACATCCTTCTCCAAATCAACAGCATTTTGCTTGCTTTGGCTTGAGAAGCACTTGGAAAAACTGTGTTCTTCAGACGAGAGTTCCCCCAATAGTTGGTATGCTCTGGGAATTTTTCATTGCCTGTAATGGAAATCTCCAAAGAGGGTCCAAATCAGTTGATTTTGTTATTTTTGCTGCTTATTGTTTGCTTGTTTTTCCCATTGGCGTTCACATAAATCATTTTTTCGCCATTTTCCCTGCCTGCCAGGCAGCCTGCTGCATATTTTATGGCTGTGCTTCCTTTTTTTTTGTTTTTTGTGTCCGTATTTGCGCTCCTGGCAACTGGGTCGAGGGAGGACTGCGCTTAGCATTGACGACAGCTTTTTGACTAGCCAGCTTCCGGCTGGCAGGTAAGCCAAGTGTCGGGCCTTTTCTACCCTTGTACCTCCTCATCTCGTTTTCTGTCAGTTCTTTATTTTTATATACATTTTTTTTTTGACTTTGCCAAAGTCTGCTGCTCTGAACGGCATTCTGTGTGCTTTTGTGTTTTTTCTTGGCGGGGGGAGGAGGGAGGAGGGAGGAGGGCGAATGTTCAAGTTACGTTAAGTAAATAATGGGGCGTTCATATGACTTTCAAAATGTGTGGGCGTGGGTTTTCTTTTCTTTATTTTCTATATGTCGGGGGGGCAGAGAGGCGTAGCCATACATACACGCTTATGTGTGTATTTGCCGTCAACTGTTTGCCTTTATATTTCATTCTTTGCTTAATAAAATAATATAGGAAGTCGAGCATGTAGAATAAGGGAGCTTGAAGAGTAAGCCAAAAGTCAGTTGTCATTGGTGTTTACTGTATTAAACTTCTCTGATAATAATTTTGCTATCCTCTTGTTATCCTTTTCCTAACAGATTTAGAATGCATAATAAAAGCCAATCCTGTAAATATCTGAACTTTTTTCATTAACTGGAACGAATTGCATATTGGTAAACCAGAACCGAAACCATTTCAGACCACAGCAGTGGAATCTTCCAGAATCCAGAAACTATTTAAGGTCGGGATTGGGACAGTACTGAATCTGTAAATTGGGTTAGGTATAGGAAACTGAAGGAATAAAGGTGTAGGTTGGGATCGTACTTAAAATGGGGGTTAGAAATCGGTACGGAAATAAGGTATATCGGGATCGGAATCGAAAATATATATTTAATATTCAGGCTTGATGAAATCAGTTGCTAAAATGATTGAAATATACATAACCGGAATTATAGAAGTTATCCAAGAAAAAAAAGAATTCCTGATGTAGTAATTCTTCAGCTGTAGAAAGTCTAAACACAGTTGACTTTGATTGCAGAGGTGTGATGCACCATGTCAATTCCCTGACCTGGCCTCCTGTGACTTCTTTCTGTTCCCAAAACAAAGAGGCATGTTCATAATCAGCGGTGGGCACCAAAACAGAATGAAATGCCTTGGTTAGTCTAATAAAGAAATAAACATTTTGGTTGAACCCAAGACATTTTAATTGGTTTAATTGGTTACTTATACTTTTCTGAACAAAATATTTCCCTCAGTGTAGAAATATTAATTTTTGACTCCTCGATTTAAAATCGTTGCAGAAGATTTCTAAGATTTTGTTTTTTTTTTTGTTTAATTATATAAAGTAATATAATATTAATAATATTTAAATGTAAAAAGCCCCTAAGGCAAGCAAACTTTCTGATAAATATTCCACTCTCTACTGTCTCTCTATAAAATAGTACTAAGAGCCTGGGACTGCCCCCCTAGGGGTGAAAGATCTGCTATCTCGCGCACGAGCGGGGAAGGCAGGTGGTGTAACTCCGAAGGGTGTGTCTTCCTATAGCTTACTAGGATTAATTACTATATAATGTACAATACATCAGTTAAGGCTGACGGCTATTAATGCCATGCCTAAATAAGCAAAGTGTTCGTATTTTCAAATAAAGAACTACTACTACTACTAGTCTGGAACAGGGTGACTATCTGAGTTGATCTGTCTTCTGCACACTGCTAATATGAGGGAATCGTTGAGATCAGATGACTATAAAATAGCTACAATGGGAACGATCTTCGGAAAATGGGTAATACCAAAGATTTATAGATATTATAGACGGTATAATTTCGATTGGTTCTTTGGTAAATCTTTGGTAATACCTAGGTAATACTAGGTATATAGTTGTTGTTGGGAAACACATCCTTAATAACGTCACAGACAAGCGCTTCTTATGTTTTGTTGTTGGAGTTAGATATGTTTTTGGTCTAGGACGACTGGTTTCCAATGGTGCAAAAGTGGTTCAGAGCCATATCTCAGAAATTCTTTGAGCTTTGAACTGGAAAATTAGTGTATAGGTGGGTAGTATAAAGTTTAATATTTGTTCCGGGTTTGAATCTGCCATATGTCAGAATTTATTTACGCTGTAATCTAGAAAGTTTGTCAATGGGGGTTAAAAGTGCTTCAATGCAATATGAAATGGAAATTTTGAGAGTAGAAAAGTTGGAGTTTTATACTTTCCCAATTGAAAATAGGGTTCGCACAAGTTTAGACGAGTTAAAGAGGTATGTCGACTTGGAGCCAGTTCAGTATAAGCGCTCTCATAAGAAACATATTCACCGAATTTAAAGGAGTTAGTTTTGTTCAAAGTGGACAACCCTACTGAATAAATATCTTTCCCAAAAATCAATTAATTATCAAAACTTCCCCTGGCATCAACTTGATAAAATTACTACAAAGAATTGCCAAGTCTGAACTTTCTGCCAATTTTTTGATAATTTTGGCACATCTACTCGACTCCAGCCTATCATTTTTCATGTCGCCCGCCGTCCCAAGTAAAACCACCTTCAGAAGTGCAGATATGCTACCTTCATGTGCTCATTCCAGAAAAATAAAAATATACGTTATATATTTTTACGTAAAAAGTTTTTTTTTGCTGCTTTGCAGATAGAAGGAAACAACCAAATATACAAACTGAACCCTCCATGCATAAACGCCCCCCATACACCGCCCCATGTAAGTGTGTAACTGTGTGTGTGAGTGTGAGTGTGGGGCAACCAAAGACAACATCGCGATATGCAATACAAATGTTGTATGTATGAAATGTTGTGTTTGTGCAGCATACTTTGAGGCTCCCCAAAACCCCCGTCCTCAAAACCAACAAAAATAAAAAGCAAATAGGACTGGTGGCTACATAGATGCTGCTGGTGGAAACAACAATATCCCGCAGCGAACTTTATTAAATTACACGATTTTGACAGTTAAGCAACAGCCTGAACCTCCAACCCCCTGTTCCCGGCTGCTCCTTGCTGTGTTGTTGTTGTTGTCGGTTGTCGTGCAAGTGGAAATCATAATTTTTCTTATTTTATGTAATATACTTGAAGCTGCCAACATAGCCAGCCATCCCCCTGATGCTACATCAGCTACATCTCCCTCCCGCGCCCGGTCATGAAAGTTGTCTGGCAACGCAATATTCCTCGGGGGCCGGTTTAGGCAAATAACAAAATTTACAGAGATACTTTACTTTTATACCAACAGAAAGCCTAAGTCGGAATCTTGACGATACATTTGCGTGCTATTTTCTTTTTCGGGCTTGCGGCTATGGGCAATGGGAGTGGTTGCCGTTATGGTTACCAACTTTTCGTTTTTTATCATTCCGCAATTAGCGTGCCCATGTCCGTACCGTGCTTATCGTCGCTTGAAGTAGTCGGTCGGTAGTCGAGTTTTCGGTTGGGAAAAACTTCCCTGCCAACTGTAAATATTTGTTCAGCATTTCAAGTCGATACCTTGAACGATGATAACGCAGTGGTTTGTATCTGAGTATCTGTATCTATAAATACGCCATACATACCTGTGCGCCTTCTTTGGGCCCCCCCCATTTTCCGCCCTCCATCCAACCAAAGTACCAGCTGCGGTTATCTAGTTAAACGGGAATGGTACAAGATTTGCCCATTGAGACGGTACATATTGTTTACATTTTCCACCGGTTACATGAACTGCTACACACAAAATGTATCGATAAGAGTACAAAACATGAAAAGAGACTGTCTGCCGAAATGGTGTTTGACTGGTTGTATGTGGAGATATTTTCAAAATGATAGTACAGCATTTTTAACTTACTACAAAGTGTTCGTATTAGGCCTAGAGGGGATTTTTTCGAAGAAGAAACCAGAGAGTTTAGGTGAGGGAGGGAAACTGGGTCTTTGAAATTGTAACGCTTCAACTTTTTATTGTAGCGTAGATTGCAGTTAGAGTTACATAGCCACATTATTCATTGAAGGATCATGCCGAGAGCTCCTCTCAGTCTCTTGGCCTGTAGGCTGCTAATTTTTGCACACGAGTAAGGGACCTACAGTTTAAAGCCGAATCTGACGGGTTTAGTTTAGGAAGCTTTTCCATGTCTAGTCACTTCTGGCTTAAGCTGGCGGTAATAGCTAGTGAAGGTAACCGGGTGTGTGAGTTTTTAAGAAAAAAACTTGTATATTAGGTGTACTGAAGTGGTATCAAAACCCACACAGTACCCGCTGCACTGCACCCTGTAACACATTCACATTTTTGATCTAGATATATTCTCCCTAAGACCCTGCCTCGAATAAATGTCGTGTCATGCGATCTTAGATATATGGACTACTAAAAATTGATATTCGATGCTTTTGTTTAGTGTATTTTGTGGTGCTTACACACTCGTCCCGAAGATATTTTCACATTGTAAGGCTATATACATTCCTTGTTTGATTATCAGAGGCCTAAGAGGGTAGATGTGCTTAGATTGCTCAGCGATTTCCTTCTGTTGCAAAAGTGGGTCATACAATTGCTATCTTTTGTGTGCAAAATGGAGTCAAGTACTCAACATCTACTCAAAATCAACTCAAAATATTAACAGTAGCATAAATAAAAATCCACAAAAGATTCACATGAATGAGGTTCCTCGCAAGACCGATGGAATATCGAGGATTGGCTCACTGTGTTCTGCCATTTCCGTGGCATAATACATCAGGAGTTCTTACCACAAAGTCATTCGCTTTATATGCTTTCGAAAGTGTGGAAAATGGCTTTTCCATCAAGGTAATGCACTTACTTGGACTGCATCTCTGGAAGAGCTTAAGAAGAAATTATCAGAAGTGTTTCGAGGACTGAAAAGATCGTTTCTGATTTCTGATTTTCATAAATATTGAAAAAGAAATACAAATTTCTTCATAAAAACATAAAAGAGCCACATTACAACTATTCTTAGAGGTCTTTAATGAAAGTAGCTTTGTAGAATAGTTTTAATTCTTAATTTTCTCCTGTCATGGAAGGCGAATGTGGAAGAAAGAGTGAAGAAGGCGACCAACGCACTATATGCATCCCAGAAGATGCTGAGTAGCACTTGGGGCCTATCACCAAGTCTGATGCACTGGCTTTTCATTTCAGTAATACGACCGATACTGCTACACGGCATACTGGTATGGTGGCAGGCCACTGAGAAAACCACATACCTAAAGCTGATGGAGAAGACCCAGCGACAGGCACTGGTCTGTATTACGGGGGCGCTGAGGTCCACTCCAACCAAAGCATTAGAACACATCTTAGGTGTCAACCCTCTGGACATCCAAGCACGCCTTCTGGCACAAAAGACCGCCCAACGTCTATGTGCGACAGGCACCATGGCGCTACAAAGCTATGGACACAGCATAGTTGGTAGAGAGATCAATAGTAGCACGGACTACATTATCCCAAAGATCAACCCAATATGCACATCTGCACTATTAGGACCAGAAGACTGGCGTACAGGACTGGCCCAAGAAGCAACGCACCTCTTTACAGACGGCTCAAAGATGGACCTAGGAGTCGGAGCCGCCGTATACTGTGCAGAGCCAGAAATAAAGCTCTCATACAAACTGCCAAACCACTGCACCATATTCCAGGCGGAAGTCTTCGCAATAAGGAAAGCAGCGGAGTTGGCGGAAATTCACGCTCCATACAACCAAATAAATATCTACGTGGACAGCCAAGCGGCAATCAAGGCAATGCAAGGACACTCCATCAACTCCAGAAATGTCTTGGCGAGCAGGGAAGCGCTAGATTCCCTCAGCATCTCCAGAAAGGTGCAAATCTACTGGATTCCCAGCCACCGGGGCATCGACGGAAACGAGATGGCAGACAGTCTTGCAAAAGCCGGAGTCGTACTCGGCCAAGAAGAAACACTAAACATACCTATCTCCATACAGACGCTTCATAGCAAGATGGAAGAGATAGCAGAGAAAGAAGCGGAGGTAAGGTGGGAAAACACCAGCGGATGCAGAATCTCTAAAATTATGTGCAAGACAAGAGACAAAAAACTTATGCACTATCTGCTACAGCTCCAGAGAAGAGACTGTAGACTGCTCATTGGCATACTAACGGGACACTGCCTAGCAGCCGCTCATGCGATAAAGCTAGGCATAACAACAGAGGACACCTGCAGGAAATGTATGGAACCTGGAGTCGCAGAAACTCTAGAACATCTAATTTGCAGCTGCCCAGCAATTGCCACGACAAGATTACAAATTCTGCACACCCCACGGTTCTCTTCTTTGGAGGAAGCGGCCAAGAGACCCCCAAAACAGTTATTGGCATTTGCCAAAACGACAAGAATCCTCCTGGACTTCTAAGACAAACGTACCCAAATAATCACCCGGCCTCATTAAGGACCCTAAGGTCTATGTGTGACCCCATCTGGGGTCAGCCGGAACTACCTACCTACCTAATTTTCTCCTCATATACCTTGTTGTACTCTGTACCAAAGGTGCATGGGTACAATTTACCCTATGGTTATATTATAATAGTATGGTCTGAAAAGTAGTCTTAGAAAACTTATTTGTTTTCAATGGAAATCTTCTTAAAATGGTCAATTCCGTATTTTGTGTGCTTTCACACAATTTTACAAGGACTTGTCAGAATCAGTTGACTATTCGTCAAGCTGCAAGGGTATATAAACTTCGGCCGAGCCGCAGTTAGCTCCCCTCTAATTTTGTTGTAGTTGTTGTTGTTTGACGAAAGATTTTCTTTATATAAATTGATGCATAAGCTTTGTGTGGTCACACCAGACGACTAAACGTAGACTGAGTTTTTGGTCTGTCTAACATTTCGACAAATCAGAAAAACAAACATCTAAACAAAACTCTGGCATCATCCAAAAACTCTCAACCCCCGCCGAATGCCATTCTACGAGTCTCTTGCCCAGCGTTAAATGAGGCCTATTAACATGAATCCGTTTTGTAATGCAAAGAATCTTTTCATGTGCCACCCTCCTTCAAACATACGACTCTGTCCTCTACCTTCCATTCATCCATCCAACCATCCATCCATCCATTTATGCTACCCCTTTGCGAAGGCGAATGGTCCTTTTATTCTTTATTTTATCACTGATTATTTTCCACATCGCTATGCTCTTTGTCTGGCCCCCGTCTTTTGTGCTGAGGCATATCTAAACAGGTGGTCCCAGCAGGTGGCAGCCACTGAAGTCATAAAGTCGCAGGCAGTGTTCCTTTTGTGTACCAACTGGACCAGGACTCGGTGTTTACCTTTCAATCATCATATTATTCTACATATGTAAATTGGTAAACAATGGAGAAAGTTTATAATTTGCAACCACAAATTATAAGCAGGTGTGTTGCCGGGCCACCTAAAGATGACTCACTACTTCTCAGTTGCACGAGGTTAACTAATTGCCCGACAATAGTAGTGTTATTTATACATTTGTCGAATGGGGAACAACAACTTGAAGTTCTATATGTGGAAATTTTGTCATTATAAAGCAATCGAATTTTGTGATATGTCAATTTTTAACATTAATAGCCGCGATTACTTAACTTATCTCAGGAATAACTCAGCCCAGAGTGATTTTCGAACGGCGCATGGGATGAGCTGTGATAACTAGTTTGAACGGAAAGGTTGAACGCCAAGAACAATACTCAATGCACAAGTTGGCAGTCGTTTGGCACTTCGGAGGGGCTTATCTGGCTTTACGGATGATAAGTTAACCGTACAGATAAGTGTCACTCGAAAGCAAACAACAAATAAGTTTTCCTGACCAAAAGGCAGACTACTTCTTGTTGTGCAAACCCGCCGTGACTTCTTAAGAAATGCCGCTGCGTCTGCTTGCCAGCGAGCCGGGCACGATATTTACTCAACATGTTGAACTACTTTCCACAGACCGTAGGCAGCCACTTGAAAGTGTCAAACACCGGTTGTATAACCTCACCCTAGAGTCATCTACGTATCTCTGGGGTGGCTAGGAGGCCCACTCATCGGCACTACTCCAATGCCTGAGCTGCGGTGAAGTGCCACAAATGTGGCACTGATTGCGTTTCAAGTAGCTGATTATGGGGCAATTTATGAAATAAAAGAAGTAAACCTACTACTTGGGATTTAAGTCCAATATAATCGTTTTTTAAATCTAGAGTAAAGATATTTGTGGGCTTTGAAGTTACCGATCGGTGCTCGGATGTTTACTCGAGGAGAAGTGACCTACTAAGGGAAGTAGAAGTGGAGGGCACACCATTTGGAATGGCCTTCTAACACCACCTTATCCCCCCACAGAAAAACTGTCAAAAAAGGCTTCTTGAATGCGCTGAATGCCAAACTATTCTTAGCGAAAACTATTTATCATACGCACCGAGCCGGTCTGTCTTCCAACTTGTCCACCAAAGGACAACAAGCACAAGGAACTGGGTGCGGCGGCCCGGCTACGCCCATTTCAAACGCAACGTATCCGCATCTGTTCCAAAGCATTTATCAAAATGTCAATGCAGCACTTAACCAAATCCATTAAGTAACTCCATGGCAGCCCACTCGCATCCAACCGCTCTACGGCAGTCAGTCAGTCAGTCGGTCGGTCGGTCGGTTGCTCAGTCAGTCTGTCAGGCATTCATTCATTCATTCATCTATTCATTGGCCATAAAAAGCGCGGCTATTGTGTCCCCCACCCGCTCTCCCCACTCGCCTGTGTCGGCGAGTAAATGCGTCCATTTAGCGGCAAACAAGCGACAGATCCGCTTGTAATCCTTTAAGTGTATGCAGAGCGGCATCATCATGCGGATGGATGCGAATTGGTGGGCGGGGCCCACTCTGGTGACAGCAAGTGCAATAATTTGTTTGCAGTTTCCCCCGTTAAGTGCTCTATTTTGTACAAATGGAAACATCACCAGCAGCGGCAGCAGGCAGAAAGGAAGGAAGGAAGGACGGAAGGAAAGCACACATTTCAGGGGTGTTCGTCTCCGGAGTCCGGACTCCTTTTGTTGTTGTGTTTTCCTAACGAAATCAATTCGCCAAAGTCAACTAAAGCCAACGAGTGGGGTGTGCAACCAAAGTGGGACTCTCCGACTCTGACGCTGTGCGATGTTATCCGTCCTGCAAAGTTGGCTGGTTCGCTGACAAAGTCAAGTCCTAATGTGAAGGAGAACCAACAGGGCACAGTGGTGTACTGACAATGTAAACTAAAGCTGGTCGATATTTGCAGCGCAGTGACAGGGTATACTAAAGTCGGGTCGGTAACTAAAAAAAACTAAAAGGAAACCATAGAGCTCTTACCAAGAATTCTGTAAGTCTCTTTCATTCATTCATTGGCAATTATTAGAGTCATTCGATAACATTTTATGTATCTAATTTGATAATATTCAAAATCTTAACTAAATAAATCTATAGCAAACCATTGAAAAGAGTCATCTAAGAACTAGACTTAAATAATAGGATACAAAAAGAAAAAACGTTCGAAAAAATTGCATTACTATATATACTATATAGCCACAATAAATATATATTTCGTCTAACTTAATCATCGATTTATCGATACTGTATGTATTTAATATCCTTTCAATCATTCAAAGAATATGAAAAATGATCATATAAGGGATGATTTTTAGCTCTGTTGGATGATTAAAAGGATTTCAAAGACATATCCAGTCCAAATGGATATTTTTTTGATCTTTGTATACTCTGTACCAGAGGTACCCAGAGTATCTCAGAGACTATAAGAGATAGTTACTAAATTTTGCATGAAGGTAGGTGTATACGTACGCAGATCAAGTTTGTTTCAGATTTGAAAAAATCCCCCCTTCCCCTTTAATCCCCATCAGATCCAAAACCCGAAAACCCAGTTAGATCCACAAATTTGAAGTTAGAGCCTGGTGGTTTAATATAAATACATCAAGCAAGGCCCATCTATTCTGAAAAGTACAATCTGATTGGAAAACCCGCTAAAAAGACAAAATAATGTTTCCTACTTTCAGGAAAAATACATGAAAACAAATGAAAGCAAATGAACAGGGTATTTTGTAGTCGGGGCACTCGATTGCAGCTCCCTTACTTGTTTTTTTTTTTGTTGATTTTTAGTTTTGTTTTATTATTTTTAAACCTAAAATTTTCTTATTTTTAAGCATATTTGTATAACTTAAAATAACATCAAAAACTATCGGTAGTTATCGTTGGTTTTTAAGGAACTATTGCTGGCTTTCGATAGTTTTTCACCTCTATTCTGCTAGCCATGGTCAGAATGGAACTTGTAGTACTCAAACTCAAACTTGGACAGGCTCCCAAATTCCGCGGAAACTGTTTAAACTCCACTTGTTCAGTTGCGTCATGCCGATTTTGAAAAGATTTGTTATTATTTGTTGTTATTCCACTGTGCAGCGTTCTTTTCCTTCAGTACTCATCCCACCCGGAAATACAAATACGTATAGAATACCCAACCAGACCGGCTCATTTATGACAAAGTCCCGCTGTTTGTTTTGAGAGCATACCCACCACAACCCGGTAAACACACACACACACACACACACACACTCCCGAAATATTCATAGCCATGCTCTATTTAAGGACAACCCCATGCTGTCCTTGTCGTCTCGGGTGTTAACAACGCTACGGTTGGGGTGACTACGCCTTGCATTGATGACATATTGGTGTGCGCACCCCCGACTGAGCTTCAGCTCTGAATACGCTCATTGTGTTGCCACTCGGCGCTGGTACTTTTGCTCCACATACCGTTAATGTTAATGCTTTTAATGTAATAAAAACATTTGCAGCGTTTAAGGGGCGTACCCACATCCTTCGTGAATAGGGGGTAGGACTTTAATAGGACAGGTTTGGTTTGTGCCCGATTAATGCACTTGTTGCTGCCGCCAAGTGATTTGGTCGTTGTAGGAATCGTAAGAAGTTTTTCGATGAAATAAATAAACCGAATCCTAAGTGGCGCACCCTGAAAGGGCATAAACTGGTTCCTAGCCCGCCACTCCTCTGGCTCTCAGTGCTGGCAGGCGAAGACAGGCAGTCAAGTTTATTGTTACACAAAAATGGGTAAGCCATAAAATTTAACCTTTAGCCCCTCGTTCGCACTCACACACTCGCACACAGACAGGGTGTAAAATTTCTGCTACTTTTTTATCGTTGAAGAAGTTTTTGCTACAATATGTTGCTGATTATGCCGCTGGGATTAAGTGTCAGTCAGTTGGACCGGCTCGGAGTGTACCCAACTGCATAATGACCTTAATCAATTTCACAGCCACCCCTAAAGAGTCGGCGAGAGAGACGGAGAGAGAGACAGCGCGTCTCAACTGTTGCACTAGCGCTGGACCTAGACATAAACAGGGGGGAGTGGGATACATCTGGAACTTCAAAACTAAACGCTGCAATAAAACCCCAGACCCACTGAAACCAGAGATGGGCCAAGAGCTTAGCCACCCCTCGCCAAGTTAAGTGGACTCATCATCCAATGCCACGCGTCGACTAGTTATCATACGGAAATACTAGAAGCGTGGAAACTCAGTCGGGTCGGGAGCCGCTTAGACAACTTTGCCATGCAAAAAAAAGGTGCGAGCCACGCACACTTGACTTGGTATTGGCCTCACTTGTTCGAAACACGTGCCTGCAATTAAGGTGAGAGTAACTCGATATGGTTACGAGACTCAGACTAAGACTCCACACTCCACAATTAGGCCGTGTTAACACGAACAGCAGATAGCTGCCGCCAGCCCCCCCCCCACACACACACACACACACGCGCGTATCTTCACCCCACCATACCGCCATGAGGTTCATTTCCATTAACCGGCAAAAGAGGCGTTTAAGTTAATAGCACTCCTCGTTCACCTCCACCACATTGCACTTTGGCTTTGCCACTTTTAGTGTTTCATAATTAAAAATGTAACTCGGTGTCCTCCTCATGCAATATTAAGGCACGAAGGAAACCAAAACCACTCTGCAGCTGTGGCCTCTATGTCGCCGGGCTTTTGCCAAGGTGAAAGTCTTTTTGGGCACCTTTTAATGCGTTTGCTTTTAATTCCGGCCGTGAGCACTTACGGCCGTAAGTATTCAAAGTAAGTGGCAACAAAGCGTTGTGACATGTTGTTGGCCCCACACGGCCCGGCGTGGACTGGCCCGGCCCGGCTTGGCTTGGCTTGCTGGGGTGTTTTTGCCAAGTTTTTATTATGCCTATTATAATTTACTTTATGCATTTGTTTCACCTTCTTCATTCACTTCGGTTGTTATTAAGCTTTTGTGAAAAATTTAACTGCGCTTTTCGTTCGGCGACACATTTGCCATTTCATAATTAGGGCCTGGAGGAGAATGGAATGGAAAAAGTGAATGGCTTGTACTTAAAATCGATTAAACTCATAAATTCATTGATTTATTTTCGATGCGCTTTCAGTTTTCAAAACTCTTATGTAGAAATGTGCTGGACTTCTCCTTACCAAGCCTGGATTAGAGCTGGGAAACTTGAAGAGAGTAATTTGTTTAAAGAAGAACAGTCTTAGCTAATCAAGGACAGATCTTTGACTAAGATAACATACAGGATTGGAAACCGGTTCTGATTCAAACGCAACTAAACCGAACCATTACCCCATTTCGAAATGCTAAAAAGAACCCAAGACCGGCATTAAATGATGCTATCTATCGGCTTTAGTGTTCCAGAGTTTACACTCACTTAGAAAAAATCAATCTTATACCAAGATTATATTCTCGAAACCGATACAAAACGGACCTGAGCAATTGGAACAACTGATTTTCATGCCTAAATTTTGTCATGTCTTACCACTTCCCAAGAAACTCACCCATCAGATCAGAGCTAAAATCAGCAAGGATCATGAAGTAGTAGGACAAGTCTGTGTTATATTCATGGCTGAAACTCAAAAAGGTTGCCATGACATTTCAGGGCTGACTCAGCTATGGATATAACTGGAACCAAGAGATTGAGAGAAACAAAGAGGGGACTGAACACGAACTTGCATGGCAACTTTACTCGCTGACTTTTTCATTTTTCCGGGTTCTACAAGGCTAAAGATTTTAAAACTGAGCACTTACAAAGAATTGCAGGAGGATTAATAAGTTGAGAGAAGATAAAAACCAAGCAGATGACATAAGAAATTGCTGGGCGGTCAAATTTGTCAAATTTGCTATAATTACAGAAGAGGTTCCTCCTGTTTATGCCCGTAAAATATTCTGATCTGTATTAAATTGAATTTACACGGTGGAGCAAACTTTATGAAGACTTCTTGAAAAAGCTTTCGTTTGTAGGAAAGAGTTGTAGAGGGGCAAGCGACTCCACCTCACCACTTTCCCACAAGGATGAGCTTTCATGACGCAAACTTCATCGTGCAAAACCCCTCTTAGATAAATACCTAGTTCGTAAAGTGTTAAGTATGAAGTAGGACATTTTTCTCTGGCCAATGCAGTTTAAATAGTTTCGAAAATGGTTTAGAAATTGTTTGGTGAATAGCCAAAATGTGGAAACACATCTATAATAGACTTCTTATAATGAAAGTTAAAACTGTTATAGATATAAATCCGTATATTGTTTGGTGAGAGCTCTCCACAAGTAGTTTTTTACAGCGAAAAAATAGATAACATTTACCTTAAGACACTCCGAAAAAGGGAACTGAAATGACCATTGGCCTCTGTATTTTGTCAACGCAATCTTTGCTCACCCAACAAGAGTTTTGGGTGGCAATCATTGGTGTTTAGACACTTTGCTGCACTGAATCTACCGCATGCCTCAGAAAACTGCAAGTGTGTATGCGTGATAGTGTGCTGTTAACGCAACAGAAACACAAAGTGCTCCTTCAAGCTGTTATTCTAAGACAACTTTCAGTGTTTCTCTCTCATCGAGAAACATTAAACAGAAAACACTAGAAAAGCAAAAATAAGTGTTCTGTTCAAACAGCAAAAAACTATGTTTAATTTGTACCTGTCATTTCGATGAGCAGACAGCAAACAAACAAAAAAAATTGTCTGACCATATTTGGCGAGCCATATGGAATGCTCAGGCACCGCTGCCAAACAGTTTGCACAATAGAAGACCTCCTTCCATTTGGCCAAACTATAATAAAACAAAAAACACTGCAACCAAAAAGCCGCAGCTTAGAAAAGGCCGCATTTAAACCAAAAATTAACTGTCAAATATGTTACTTCAACAATTTGAGCACTTGGCATACCAAAAAAGTACAAATCAAAAATAAATAAAGAAAAACTACCAGCAGCTTGTCAGGACAATAAGAAAGCTCCGAGTGGCGGGGGCAGGCGGTTGGGACGGGGTTGGGACGGGGCCAGAGCAGCTTCGGGCCGTGCAACACAATAACTTTTCAATTTATGGGCGCACATTCCAGCTGACGGCCGTTAAACAATGGAAGCCCGCGCGCCACACATTTTCTATTTTCTCTGTATTTTCCATTTTTACGTTGGCTTTCGGCTACTTTGCAAAAAGCATGCTGTACGCTTTATATGTATTTTTTTTGTAATTTTTTTGTGTTGGCAAACAAAGGAGCGCGCACTCGTTGGCAGCCATTCAAGCGTCAAGTCCGAGCTGCAAGCTGACCAGCAGAGGCACCCTTGACCGGTCGCTATAAAATGGCAAAAGTAGAAACCAAAAAAAAAAAGCAGCGGCAGAGCCCAAAGAATAGATGACGACGCCGACGACATGCCAAGCCCATGGCGTTGGTTTGTACATGTATGAAGGCGCATGCTTAGAAATGGAACCAAGGACCTACTCACATTTCCAATTTTGAGTGCTTCTGCTGGTGCCCATCAATCGGACCCACTTCGTTGGGCCGCCTTTATGGTTATGGGCAACTTTTCTTCTACGTTTCTTTTTTTTGTATTGTGTCTCAACTGCAACTTCATCAACCTTTTCGTATTCACAAGGCAGAAAACAGCCAAAGCAAAGCAAAGGAAAAAGGTTTATTGCGGTCTCTATAAAAATACACACTTGGGGTGATTTCCTTTTTCTTATTTTCCTGCTTTTTTTCTGTTCGAAAGGCGGAGGTGGATTGGGGTGGTGGGGTGTATACGTCTGTTCTAACGACTTCGCTTGGTGCCCATTTTATTTGCCTGCTTCAGCTGGGAACTGAATCGAAACCATAGTGCACAGAGAGAGCTGTCTGCCATTATCTTGGCTTTGCCTTTATGGGCTTTTGTGTGCGTTTGATGAAGCCAAGATGGCGTAGAAATGGTTCAAAATACTCTGGAGGCGGGGATGGGCTAAGGCTGGGGTATTTGGGGGCCATTTCTGCCTGCTGCTGTTGTTGTTGAATTATCAGCCACAAAAATGGACGTCGCCATATTTATAAAAACGAGCAGAGAGGAAAAGGATAAACTGAATAAACGAAGGTCTGAGCATATTGAAAAAGAAGTTGTAGGCATACCGACATTACACTTCAGAATTCACTCAGCACTGAATTTAGCAGCATTTGAAATTGATCTAATTCATAAGTAATTTCAGTAGCAAACAAGAAACTTTAACATGAGTGCAGGAATGCTTTTCATGACTCATAGAAGTCCTCGCCTTTACTTGTTTTAAATTCATAACCGAAATGTATGCCCTTCCAACTCAAATCATGTGTTTACACTTTTGGCAGAATACCTGAAATGAAGCCTTAAATATGCTGTTGCTATTGATTTTCATAAAATCCTTCCTATCTTCACTATAGTAAAGTGCTCTGGCCTGGGAGTGCTCGCCGAGTCCTTGTTTGCTGAAGTCTATGACTTGATTGTTTCCCCATGGTTTTCATTTTTGAATAATTCTAGGGGTAATGCTGAATGTGCTGGGGTATGAGGTTCAGATTTGGCTTCAACAGTTTTCAGTTATAAAAGTTCAAGTAGCAATTCTTGTTCTAAGTTTGAAATTCTTAATTCTATTGCTTATTTGTTAATCCTTGAATTATTGATTTCAATAATGCTTTAAGCACGATTCAAGATTGCTTTAAGAACTTTTGGAGTTATATTTATACCCTTGCAAAGGGTATTATAATTTTGCCCAAAAGTTTGCAACGCATAGAAATATTCATTTCCGACCCCATAAACTATATATATTCTTTATCAGGGTGACGAGCTGAGTCGATTGAGCTTTGTCCGTCCGTCTGTCTGTGTGTCTGTTTCTACGCGAACTAGTCTCTCTGTTTAAAAGCTATCGAGCTGAAATCTTGCACAGAGTCTTCTTTTTGCTGCACACTAATAATATGTCGGAACCGGTCGGATCGGATGACTATATCTCACAGCTCCCATAGGTACAATCGGTCGGAAAACTAGTTTTAGTATGGAAAACTTTTTTCTTTTCAATGGAAACGTCTCCAAACTTTGTAATCGTAGGTTTTCTATGTTTTTCTATAATTCTACCAAGTTTTATTAAAATCGGACAACTATATGGTATAGCTGCCATACAAAAGATAGGTCTGAAAAACAGTCTTAGTTAGAAAAACTTTTTTGTGTTAATTGGTAGCATCCTGCAATGTTGTATTTGTTTGTTTCTTGTGCTTTTACATAATTCTACAAGTTTTTGTCCAAATCGGATGACTATATCTGATAGCTCCCATTCGAACGATCTGTCGGAAAATGGGAAAAAGAGTATTTTTTTGAAAATATTTAAGCCAGCACTTGCAAGGGATAAAAACTTCAGAACAGACGAAGTTAGCTTAGCTTTATCTTTTATCTTTGTGTTCTTAGTTTTAGAACGAGCTCTTAAACGAACTTCTTAAGTAATCACCAAATCTAACTATTTGAGCCTCCAAAACTCAAATAGGAATCCTCTTTGATTTTAGCCTAATACCAATACGTTCTCAAAACAATGTTTTTTTGCACTTAATTCCTTCTTACATTAATCTGACATCGGTCCCGATTTTATGCTTAAGTTAATTACAATTAATGCTGAAAATCTCTTGAGCTATTTTTGAATCTGGAAGATGTAATTCTCTTTCATCTTCTTCTAATACCAAAATGTTCTTAAACCAATGCTTTTTCCCACTTGATTCCTTCTTACATTACTCTAATATCAGTCCAGTTTTATGATTAAGTTAATTCCGATTAATTTTCGAATTTATTTCGAGTAATTTTTGAATCTAGATGTGTTCTTAGTTTTTTTCTTCTTACTTGCGCAAGCTTCGAACGATTTGCACTAAAAATAAAAGAGTTTATGTTAGTATGATCAATTTTTTCTAGAATTTTAGTTCTTATATTGAATATTTAACCGTTAGTTTGGTTTTTAAGAACGATTCGTTCTGCAAATAAGAGTACCCAAGGGGGAATCGTTCGTGTAAAATTCTATAAAGAAAAGGGATAAAAACGATAGCGAGTGTATTTCATTACCTTAAGTTCTTTTGAAACACGGTTCCCGGAATGGTTTTAGAAACTGAGAACATAAGTTTTAGGCTCAGTTATTTCTGTGAATTCTGTAACATTCATATAGCCGTACTATTTGAATCATCTTTTAGTTTCTAGATTCGCGTACTGGTTACTCTGTCCCGCGGCAAAAAAGAGGGTTAGTGAATTGATTCTCTGGTTAGGATTGGCATCCATAAATACACAAGGATTAAGGAAAAGCACTTCAGCTCCGTAGAGAATTCTTAATTTGGAGAGGATTGCCTAACTAAAACACATTTAACAAGATGATTGCCATACGACTCCATAACTTCGTAGTCAAAGTACCTTTGCGGGGCTAACTTTGTGCTCCGAGTTCTGGAGACGTCTTCGTCAACCCTTAGGTGGGTAAAGAGCTAACCACCAGTTTTTAAATAATTCGATGGTCAGTCTGCCAAGTCAACGTAATACCGATAGCTAGAGAAACCAAGCAAACCGGTATCGGTGGTTTAGCAAGTCTCTAGTAACCAGTTGTCTATTTGCAATACCCATCCACAAGGGGTACGACTTGGATCCAGTTTTTGTCGCTTGAGAGACCTAAGCAACACCTAAAATCGGTTAACCAACAAATCTGTTAATTGTTTCAATTCTCCCTCTGTCTCTGTCTTGATCAACCCATATAGCTTTGACCTTTAACTATCTGACTGTTTATCGAACCTAAATCCATTTGATTCTCACACAGATTCTCAGACTTCCCATTAAAAGAAATAATTGGAACAAGTTGTGTGCAATTGTGAAGCTTTTACAAAATTGATAAGACTTTCCATAAATTCTTGAATAATCCAAAGAAAAAATAGAATCTTGCATACTTTCCACCACGATAAAATGGTAAACCAAACTTGAATCCGAATCTTCTCAGCCTCATAACTGCATCATGGTCACGTTTTCCGGCGCCCCTTCAAATGCAGACCATAAACTCTGTTTAGCTGCAAGTTTTCAGTTGAGATTCAGCACAAAATTGAGACGTGCTCCAATGGACGCCCGAGCTTCAATCAACTATTTACGTGAACACCATGTGACAGTGGCTTGTCTCTCGTCCTCGTCCTCGTTCCCAGTCAAAAGTCATTTGCCCATTTGGAGCTTCGTCGTTTGGTTTTTTAAGCACAATTCCCCAGAGTGTGGCGTGGCGTGGCGTGGGTTGGTTGGTTGGTTGGTAGAGCAACTCTGAGTTGCATTTTAAGTGCACTTGGTGCGCCATTCTTTATGCTTGCTTACGGCTTGAAAAATGTGTCGGGACATGAAGTATCAAAAATTCCAGGGCAAGACCACACAGCAAACAACAACAACAACATCAGAAAAAAGAACCCCATCTGACAAACTGACGGCATTTTCGCACTCAATTACTTTGCATTAGGAAACACCAAAGACAACGATGGGATTTGTGTCGTTTCCATTAAAGTTTTATTCACGCAATCGACCCGGCGCCGAGAGGGGGGAGGCGACAAACGAAAGGTTTTCTCTGGCGATAATAAAAAACAATTTGCCACCCATTGGGTATTAACGACAACAAACGGCAGCATCTTCCCAACTAACCCCTGATCTGTTACGCACTCATCCCTCCCCCTCCCCCCACCGCCGAGTGGCGTGTCCTGGTGCAGTTTTTGTCACAAATGACACCATATGGGCGAATGGTTTCAAGTGGTCTGGCGAAGCGAAGGCCCATGCAATAAAATCATTTTGTTCAGTGAACGCTTTCAGCAAAACGCGTCCCATAATTTGCGACATACGTTCAAGTCAATGGGCCCTGGCCAGGTCGAAGTCATGAGGCTGAATTAAAGTTGTGGCCATGGTTTTGGTGTGGGTGTAATGTATGTTGGAAAATAGACCCATTAATCTATTTGGCAGCTGGTGGCTGTGGGTAAGAGATTTCTTTTGTAAGTAAACTTAAGAAGTGAGGTAATAAACGGATGGCCAAAGCTAATCTTCTCTCATTCTCTGGTCTTGTGACAATTTAAATCAATAAATAAGAATATATTTTATAGGAAAATCGCTGGGGTTTTGTAAAATGAATGCTAAAAGAATGTTTGCCAAGGCCTGACTGTTTAGGCTGATGGAGACAAATAACATTGGCAATTTGATGCGCATAAGTTGTCCTTCATTAAATGATTTGCAGAGCTCGTAAATAACCGTCAACCTATCGCTCACTTACTTCAAGACTGTCATGACTCAAAATATTCCATTTTATGACAATCACGTTTGAAGTTGTCAATAGATTCTAACCAGCGAAAATAGTTTTCTTAGTTATGAGTCAATCAAGTTAAATGCAAACCTTCTAGTTTACCCATCTTCAGTTGTTATCTATTACATCTCATATGAAAATGTTTTAAATTTCCTGATTTTCCTTGTTGTAATGTGTATAACAAATTGCTGCAGTCGATTGCTCGCCTGCTCCGGCCTTTCTGCCAAGTCTCAACCGCTCAACTTGCTCATAGCAGCCGCTCCTGCAATTGTTCCAATCTCCCATTAGTACTCTAGTATGTGATGTGCTCAGCATATTGCTGTCGTCGATTGTTAGCCTGCTCTAACGTTTCACCAGCTTTCCGATCCGTTTTCGTTTTCCGGACTTATTTTCGAAATCACAAAAATTACTATTTTAGAATTTTTGAATTTTTTATTTGCCCAAAGGACCTTCACACCGTGTAGTCTGCAGCTTGATTGAGGTATGTTGTTTTGGCTGAAAAATTAAAAATAAACCTGTAAAATGATAAAACGACATATTTCATTCGTTGCATCATTACCCCAAAAACCGTATTTTTCGAGATTTGACATTCAATCAATAAAGTTCTGAAAGAAATATTTAAGTTCGAAGGCTTTTGGAAAAAATCGAAGTAGTTGATCCTGAATTTTCAAGAATTTTGCTCCTAAAATCGAGCTTCATTCGTGAACAACTTGGTGCTTTTGGGCAAGGGGAGTTAGGTAAAGAATCTAAGAGAGAAGAGCAAGCACATTTAAAAGAATGGCGTTAAGTCCGGTCTCATAGTTTTGTTTTTCGTGGGAGAGTGGTGTGTGGGGAAACTACCTTTGATTTTTGCACTTTTTGCTTTGAAATTCCCAAAAGGTTATGTCACTGCTGGCATGAAGAAGGCTAACAGATCATAGGCAAGTCGGCTGGAACTTGCTTCGTAGCTTGATACTTAATATTCTATTAAAAAAATTAAAGCAAAAGATGAAAAAAACCAACTGATTTCTAACTGTTGTATAATTAAAATACTTTTGACTCTGTGAAGCTCTTGTTACAAGAGAGAGAACGATCTTACTGTTAAACCTGATAAGCTAGTGATATAAAAATGGGCAATCTTGGATTTAAGTACGTTTATCACTTGATTTCAGAAGTGTTCAACTTGATTTGAGAATGTTTCGTACTTGGTTCAAGTATTAAAGCTCTTGAACTAATTAAAACGGGATCAAGAATTTATACTTGGATGAAGAATTTTCATTCTTATCGAATTACTGACATTAAACATTCCTATTCCGGGACCTAGATTCATCCCGATGAAGGAATACTTATCATAGAAATGAGCATGCAGTTGACAGTCTTAGTTTTAGAGAAGAAGAAGACGAATATCTTAGATTTCATAGCAGTATCTTTTCCAGCAAAGGTTCAGTTTGGTTTCAGTTAAGTGCAGAAGACAACGACCGACTTACACTCATTTTTAGGCGTAAATTTAAAGACCTCCCCTTAACTCGAATCTCAGAAAGTACTTGGTCTGCTCCATCATCAATAGCGAACTCTTAAGATTTTCTTTGCTTTTCTTTCGCAATTCTAAGTTGGATTAGGGCGAGGTATGGTTATGTGTGGGTATATTTTCAGACAAGACACCAGACCATTATCCCAATCTCTCTCTTCTAACATTTCTACCCTTGACCACAGTTGAGTGTCAATTGGATTTGTAAATTGTTCGTTGTTGTAAAAAGTTGCCCTCAAATGGCAAAACTTTTTGTAATGTTGTTTTTTGAAGTGCCTCTAATTAGATAATATGTGGCCTCGTCCCAAAAAGTCCTGAAGTTCGTGCAGATGACGCCGCTCAGCGCCACCGCCTGGTTTCCTATGCAAAGTGACGACGCGTGCAACTCGTCCCATCCCCAGGAAATAAAAATAAAAAGGCCAAGTCAAAAAGGCAAGCGCATAAAAAACGCGTCCGCCGCCAACCACGAGCAATTTGAATCCTAATGGATGCGTGCGCCATGGCCAAACGACTGGCACGCACGCGATGAGGCCACAGCTGGCTCTGGCTCTGACTCTGGGCCTGTTGTAGGTGTAAAGTTCACGTGTGCCCACTTACCAAGCCCACTGCTGCCGCCGCCGTCGCTGCCGCTGTTGCTTCCCCCGCGTTTTATTAATGCTTTTGGAGTGCTTTCAATATTTTATCGCGCATTTTGTGCTCTATGCCAGCGGTTTCCGGCTCCCTGACAGGACGATATCTATCGCATTTTACCCCTTTCACGGAGTGCATCGGTGGACATTGCGTAATAACTTTTAGTTGGTCAGTTTGTTTCCCCACTCCGGTTTATTATGATTATGACTTTCAGCTGATGGTGACTCTCGCCCGGACTCGGTCTCTTATCTAAATGGGTCTTTTGTTTGGGCATTGGTGGGCTAATGGAAGAGGTGGAGCCCTCTATGAATATGGAGGACTGTATAGTATGTTGATGTTGATTATAGACATTTATTGAGGACCAACGGGGGACTTAAAATAGAGTTGTCAAATTGGTCGAGTTGAGAGGTCGACCAATTAAATTGTCAATCTAATTACTCGAAATGAGTGGACATGTGTCAACAATTGGAAAGTCCAGTTTTTGCGGGGGGCTTTGCGTAAGCCAAACAGCCGGGATATACTACAATATAAATATGCAGATATAAGCAGGAATGTTCCTCAGCAGACTTAAGTCCAAAAAAAACAGATGTTAATCTACCTAAAGTAATTTGTGTCAGACGATTTTGGCAAAGAAAGAAATGCTGTCTACATACTAAAATTGATTGATCTATCTCTCATACTTCTAATCCCCTCAAAAATGCCCTTAAAGTCCCTAAAATACGACACCAAGATTAAACTTAGTCTAAGGGCCGATTTCGATAGAACTAACTGTCACATAATCTTACAAATAACAGTGTAAAATCATAGTTTATTTGACACATAGCAGCTATGTAGAAGTTAAGAGATCATCCCCAAAACTAAGAAAGAGATTACATTTCTTTTCTTGTGTTTGGTTGTTGCATCACTAAGTTATTCCTTCTGAAAAGCACATAAAACTTATTAATACTTGTACCTATATATACCTTTTACTCGTGGACTATACCGCAGGTGCCCAAGATCTTCAATCTGTTAGATTTTCGGAGACATACAAAATTCAAACATACCTGCCTTACATTTGGAGTCACATTCACAGACCGTTAACGTACATATGTTAAAATGTTAACATTAATGTTAATGCTCTATTAATTGATATATGGAAAGGCTTTTAAACATTTCTACCCCTGCCTAATGATCATGATTACCTTTTCGGGAATTCGAACTCAGGACCTTGGGGGGACTGAACAAGGGCGTCTTGGACCACCCGACCACACTCGTTTTGGCGAGGCAAATCAAAGTAAAGAATACAGTCACATGTTAAGCTCTATAGACAGCTCTATAGAGGGCAAAAAGTCAGGTGGTGCAGATGGTAAGACCGAGGCCTTGAAACAGTAAGGTTGCAATTTTAAGTCCCCTTTCAAGCATAGATTCTTATGGACTTTCCTACCCTTTCAGAGTGTATATTTTAATTGTCCAGATGTTTGAAATGCATAGAAAGAAGAATCTCACATAAAGTATATACGATCTTGACGAGCTGAGTTAATCTCCGTCTGTTTCTATGCTATCTCCTGCGTCAGTTTTAAAGCTATCGACAGCAAACTTTGCACGAAGTCTTCTGGTACAAATACGCTGCACACTTGTCGGAACCGGCCGGATCGTATGACTATAACATATAGCTGCCATAGGAACGATCTGTCGAAAAACCAGTTCTAGTGAGAAAAAGTTTTTTGTTTTTGAAGCAAACGTCTCCAAACTCCGTATTTACTAGCTTTCTATGCTTTTTCATGATTCTGCTAAGTTTGGTCGAAATCGGACATCTATATAGTATAGCTGCCATAGAAAAGTAAGGTTAGAAAATTAGTCTTAGTATGAAAAACTTGTGTGTTTTCAATGAAAATCCCTTTAAAATTGGCATATATTATATTTATTTTATAAGCTTTAACACAATTCTTCAAATTTTTGTCAAAATCGGTTGGCTATAGGTTATAGCTGCCTATTCCTATCGGTTGAGAAACTAGCTTTAGTGAGAAAAACTTTTTTGTTTTCAAAGAAAACGCCTTCAAACTTTGTATTTCTTAGTTTGCTATGCTTTGCCATAATTCCGCTAAGTTGAGTCGAAGTCGGACATCTATATAGTATACCTGTCATACAAAAGTAGAGTCAGAAAAGTAGTCTTAGTGAGAAAAACTTGTTTGTTTTCAGTGAAAATGTACTTCAAATTGGTGAGAAAAACTATCTACAAGGACATTCCAACTTCGAAGTTACCTTCCCTCTTTTATTTTCGGTTATTTTCTGTACAGATGGAGATTACTTTAATATCGAATAGTATTTTTAAAAAACCAAGTCTTTTTCGCTTGTTTTGTTTTTGCCATTTTGTGTGCCATTTTTTTGACATTTCAATTAATGCCAAAACCATTGCCTACTTTTGAGAGTTCGGTGGCATATGGTACAAATTCGTGTGGATATAAACCTACTGTGGAAGCATATGGACAAAACCTTACAAAAATAGCAAACTGGCAGAACGTAAGCTTAAAAGCAACTCAGAGTGCACAACGCTTTCAGGTTTTAACGCCGAGCGAGCAACAAGACAAGGCAAAGCCCAAGCGAATTTGACACGACACGACTGGGGGAGCAGCGGGGAGTGAGGGCAGCTTCAGCTGCAAGCCATTTTGTTGGCCAAACACCGCCCCCATGTTTGAGCCAACTGTGTCTCTCTCTCTCTCTCTCTGTGCCATTTCTCTCCTCCTTTGCTCTTGATGGAGCATTCCGGCTTTGGGATGGCAAAGCCACTGCGTTGTAGTGTCCACCTACAGAATATCATTTTTTGGAAGCGATATGAATTTTTGAAGAGTTCTTGCTTAATATTTCCGTTTGCTTGAGAGATGCACACACACACAGCTCGCACTTACATAAGAAACATCAGCTTTTGGCTCTACCGAGTGTAATCCCTGCTCTTGGACTCCCTTTGCCTGGCTGCCAACATATTTAAGCTCGTTCAGCCAGCATAGTCCTGCTGGTCCCCAGTTAATGCTGACAAACACCCACACTAACGTTTGTCTCCGTGTGGGTGTGTTTGTTTGTGACTTTATGTGCCTTCTTTCAACTGTTCGACGTACGCGCAATTTACAACATAAATTCAGCTGTAGACTTCGATTGCAACCAACGCCGCCGCCATTTGGTTCTATTTTTTTCTCTTTTTTTGCAACCTACGGCAGCCATTCAAATTTTCCTTCTGCCCTTTGGGCTTTTTCCTGGTTTTCTATGGTTGTGTTGTTGTCAATGACAATGTGACTGGCTGGCTGCTATAATGGATGTTGGTTTTCATTTTGCCCAAACTGGTTTCCAAATGTCCCTACAAATAAGTTGCCTTTGTTATACAAGTTTTGGAATCGAATGGGTTTCCAAAATGCATGCAGCTTTTCATTGTCTAGAAAGGAATTGAATCTTCTTGTGATATAAATAAAAGTACATAAGAAAAATGAGTTATGGTGGAAAAGTGGTTAGAATTTGGCATTCCTTGTGCAGATTTTAAGCCATTTACTTTTGCAAAATGTTTCAAGGACCAATTTTTTTAGTCGCGAGACCTTCTCTATGAATCGTTGATCCTTAAAATGATCCATTTGGAATTGAACATTTTTTAATATCCTTTTTTGGTATGAGAATATATCGGCCTTTCAACTCCTTTTGATGATTTTCAGCTTGGTTGGATGTAAATCTAAGCTCATTTGAACATTAGACGAATATAGTAAAATCCAGAAAGAGTTATTCAAAATTATCCATTCCAAATGAATACCAGAATCATCTTAGGAATCATCAACGACTATCCTATTTTTCTGTTCTGCTCGACGTCGACATCGAACACAATTTGTCTGTCTGCCAAGGCAGCCAGCACAAATTCATTTTATTATTTGTCATATTAATATTTGAATGTCATAATATCTAAATTTTTAGATCCCAGTTTTTGCAGAAAAAGAAATTTGGGTACTAGCGGATTGGGTCCCTGGTAGGGGACGATGAGTGCCGTCTCCTCCGTCTTCTAGTGGTCATCCAGCTATATGTTTGTTGTGTTCTTATGTGTTGTGGTCGCCAATCAGACCAGCTTCGATCAAGGTGTCGCGTGTTTGTGGGATGGTTTCCAAGCATGCTTGGTCCTTCATATCGCCACTGTGTTGGCCATCTTATTCGGTGTACTATGTTAGTGTCTCTATGATTTCGAACCGTCTCTGAGGTATTCCTCGGTTCATATTATGGATATGACGATAGGGTACGATCGTACCTAGTCCAGCAGCCATCAGTAGAAGTGTTAATATCGGTTGCCAAAGCAGAGCTTGAAGTGAGCTTGGAGTAGTTTGCTGTTGTTGCGATTCAGCGTTTACTATTGGCGGCTGCGTCGTGGGTACAACCGTTTGTTGCTGCTGCTGACAGGGCCCGGAGTATTGCCGTTGGTTAATGCTTTGAAAAAGCTGAATCCGTCTTGCTAGCATATCAGGAGGCATCTGGTGAGGAGTCTGTGCTGGTTGTTGCTGTTGAGTTGGTAAAGCTTCGGGTAGATGCATCTGGAGCATTTAAATATATTTTTTCCTCGTGCTTGCGAACTGCTAAAGTTTTTATAAAACTCTTAACTTCCAAATGTGTCGCCGGCCCTAACCATCTACCTATAACATTTTGTAGGCTTTAAGATTGTTTCCAAATTGTGTGGGGAGGCATACTTCCAAATATAATCAAACTTTATTTATCACTTGCGTGGACGTATTGATGTAGTCCTTAACAACGACTTGCCGGACAATTTTACAACCTGTGATCCCCTAAATCTTGGAACTCTTAAAATGCAAATCTGTCAACTGTCTGCATTGTATTCTTTAAAGTTACTTACTGATATTGCGTTCTCTATGGGACAACAATATTAATATTCTGTCTATCTTCACCAAATCCAGTCTTCTCTTAGACTTAATCTAATAGTTATAGATATAAGAGGGGTTTCGAGTATGTGTTGGAAATACAAGTGTTGATGTGCTGAAGTCGCAAAATTAAGGTGAAAATGGAAGCGCACCTGCTAGAGTCTGTAAGAAGTTTGGTGGCTATTATATTCTCTCGAAGTATAACCTGACACCTTTAGTCCTTTTATTGGGTAAACTAACAAATCGAACAATGCATTGATTTCGAAGTGCAATTCTAGAACTTGTTAATGTTTTCTGGGACTTTAAGTTCAAAAACGATTAAAAATTGTCACAGCTCAGAGCCGAGAGTTGTGGCTCACGAACCGATCCCTCAGTGCCAAGAGCCGAGTGCTATGAGCAGAGAGCAAGAGCTGGCTCTCGAGAGCTGAGAGCAAAGAGCGATTCCGAACCCTGATGGAAAGTGAAACATTGAACCTAACCTAATTTGCAGATCTTTTAGGCGGTTCGTCTTAAATGTAACAAACCGACCCGGTGCTTTTAAAAACCTGTAAACCAAACCAGTCTTAATTTTCGAGCTGTTTGAATACCTGAATTCAATGAGATTCAGAATAATGAAAGCTCTTCGATAGAAAAGGGTTCAATTAAACAACAATCTATAGATACCTCGACTTACAGGTGCACTGACCAACCAATCATTGTTCTCAAGCTGGTTGCTTTCATGTTAAAAATGTATCTGCTTCGGTTCGGACTTTCGAAATAAATCTCGCAGAGTTCAAAGCAGCACCATTTTGACATCGAACCGGCTTTGCTAGTTCTAAAATGACTGACTTTATTGGGTCGGAGATAGTTTCTTCTTAAAATTTAAACGTGAACCTTGCTATTAAACTTAAATTCTGCGCTATTTGCTTTCATATATTTGAGTAGCTCAAGGAGAAACAAAATACAGTCGTGTTTCCATTTTCATTTTCACAAAAATTCAACGATTTAAGACCTTCGTTTTTGTTTTTTGGGGTTCCGTTTGCAAAAGTGAAAGTAAAATACTTAATTAAAAACTAATCAAAATGCAAAGGCCGTACCTAAATGGATCTTCTTTACCCACTTTAAAATAAATATTCCTCCGGAAGTGTAATAGGCCATGACAATATAAATATGGCAGCCGACCAACAAATAAAAGACTGAAGCCCTTCTGTCCAGTCATAAATAGCCATAAAAGCCTTTAAAGCGGTCAACGTTCGATGTCGAAATTGGTTGTACGTATGTGTGTGTGTGTGTATGTGTATGTGTATGTATGTGGGTGGGAGGATGTCAGACTCCTGGGGACACGCACATTGTTGGCGTTGAAAATGGCCAAAAAGACCAAAAAGTACCAAAAGGCGAACACTTTGCAGCTCATAAGAGTCAGTTCGCACTGACTGATGGCGGCGGGGAGCTGGCTTGGGGTTGGTTTTCGAAGGGGGGAGAGGCAATTGAAATAAATTTGCTGTTGCGCAGACGTTGCTGCTCTCGATCAGCCGGTGGCGACCAGTCAACAATTTAAGGGCTTTAAGGTCATTCTACAGTTACGAAACAATGACACAACAATAAGCAATGGCAGCCAAGTGCAAACACACACACGCACACACGCACACAGAGAGAGTAAAGAAAATGCAGCACATTTGCTTATATTTTGAGTACACTCGTCCAAAAAAACACCATAAAATTCGCAAGGCAACGAGTTCTGCGGGCTGGTGTGAGAGCCAGCGTGTGACAGAGACAGAGAGCTCTGCGGAGAGTGTTAGAGCGAGTGGAAAAAGAGCCGGAGCTGAAAAGCTTTTTCAGAGACCACTCCCCGAAAACTGCAGGCACGGCGTACGACGACGTCGACGCGCAACAAAACAACCAATCCCAGGCACAAATACACAAAAAGAAAAAGAAAATTGAGACACGCACACACTGCCACACACACGCACACACACACACACACACACTCACACAAGCGTAGATAAAGTGTTACAATGCAATTTCCCCGCCGCTGTTGTTGCGCGACCAACCCAAACTCAATTGTTCCGACACACAAAAAAGCCAAAAACCTGGAAAACTGGCACAAACCAAAATATGAGCAACAGCAAACAACAACAAAGGCGAACTAACTGGCACAGGGTGCAGCCGATTTCCAATTGGAAGTGCAGCCTGATTTCTACTAAGGGTTGGGCTGAGATTATGTCAGCGGCGGCGTCAGCAACCCCAAAAAAAAGTCCAACTGCAGAGCCACCAGCGGGTTCGTCAGTTGCTTTCCAAGCGTCGACGTCGCCGCACTTGCCCACACGAGTAGCGCGAGAGTTCGGTCGGTGGGTCGTGTCAGTTCGTCTATTAACTGTGATAACGGTAACCAAAGACCACACCGTTAGAGCCCGACGGCAAAACGAACCGAACAAAAGTATACAAAATTCGAATAAAATGTGACTGAATTTATCAAAGTGAAAGTGTTGAAGTGTCAAGGAATTACTCCCCCTCATTCGCGCCCTGTCTGTCACTCTCTCTGGGATTACGCCAAGACCAAGGCTCTACACTTCTGAAACTCCAACACCTCCTCCCCCCCCACAAAAAAAACAAGTGCCCAGGCATGGAACTTTTGAAGCTAATGATGTTCAAAAGCGACTTTCTGTCCAATGGCAAATGTGATGACCGCGTACCGCCTATCAATTTGAGTCAATTGCCAGAATTTTTATTATGTAAGTCACAAAACGGAATTGTCTGACAACTAAAGATGGGGAAAATAAGTGGGGAAACTTTGGCATCAGTTATGGGATAATGTTGATGCAAGTGTAACAATGTGCGTACCAAAGTGAGCAGGACTAAAAATAAGAACTTAGAAATTATCGATTTGCAAGAGCTAAGATGTGAAATCGGCCCTAAGAAACATTCCGATTGCACTAAAGTGAAAACCGGAACATGGAATGCAACTTAGAGTCTCTCCCAGCTTCAAAACTTAGCACCGAGTCTTCGTTTAACTGCACCTCACATAATATCTTAAGCATCATGTGGCTATAGTATGACCGATCGGTATAATAATGGGTTAAAGTACGGAAAACTAGGTAATGAAAAGAAATCGATTAGCAACTCGATGTGCTTTCATATCTTATTTCCTTTTTGTGTCAAAATTCTTTACATTGGAGCCTAGAGCACTGCTTCCAAAGTAGAATCATTATGAACTATGCAAATGTTCCGCAGGAATTCAATTTTGAAATGCTTTAGAAGCATCTTATTCACTTTGGAAATCATACATAGACACTTGAGGTAAGCTGTGGACATTCTCTGAAGTTATTTGGAGGGGCAAAAAGCTTTTTATGACAAAATGGTCAACATTTTAAGGATTTGCTATACCAAATAGAGTTGGTTCGGACACAAACGTGGAGTTGAATACCTCTGAAACCTCAAACTAGAACCTTTATGTTACCTCAAATAGTATCGGACACCTAGATTTATGGGATTTCAACCTTCAAAAGTAAAATAAAAGCTTTCCAAACAGATTTGAAAATTTTTTGGAGTTTTAGACTTAAAAAAAGGGCCTAAAGGATTAAAATTATGTGGAACAGTAAGAAGATCTTGACTTAATTTCGAACTTCCCGCAGCTTGTATGACTATCCAAAGAGATGGCAACGGAAGTGATTTAAGAGTTGAGATAGTGTGAAAATAAGTTCAATCCGAGAACAGAACTGAGTCTTAAAAAGTTTTTTGGACTGCCTCACCCTGGAAAATTTGTATGCAAAAACCATTCAGCGCAGATTTTAGGGCAAAACTGAAGTTTATACTTAAGAAGTGGTTGAAGTCTTGAAATTCGGCGAAAATAGGAACTGTGCTTGACCAGAAGTGCTTTTTATACTCTGTACCGAAGGTACATAGAGTATTATAAGTTTGTGCAAAAGTATGTAAAAGGCAGAAGGAAGCATCTCCGACCCCATAAAGTATATATATTCTTGATCAGCATCAACAGCCGAGTCGATATAGCCATGTCCGTCTGTCCGTATGAACGCACAGATCTCAGAGATGGTAAGAGATAGAGGTTTGACGTGTATGGGACATATGCTTCTTATGTTTGCAGGCAGATCAAGTTTATTTTCAATTTTGGCCACGCCCCCTCCCGCCCCCGCAATTTAGAAAAAACGTCATATCTCCCACAGTTTTGAAGATAGATGGCTTGTTCCTTCTGGACATATTTAGTTATTAGAATAACTTATCGATCCGCCAAAGGAATGAAGAAGATCGGATGAACGGTTTTCGAGTTATGATCAAAAGACAAATTTTCTTGGTACAGGGGTATGTTATAGTCGGGCTTGACCGACTTTCTTTCTTGTTTGAGCATATAGATATGCCCTAAGTACCTATGTTTTCCTTAAAATGCTGGAAAAAAATCGATGACATTAACATGGATGCCATAAACATAGATTCTTCTGCCAGTTCTATTCTAGGTTGCTTTTCTAGCTGCATCAAATCCCAATATAGGTTAATGAAAGTAGCTTAAAGTGTACATCCCAGATTTTACGTATGTAAATGTCCGTTTCTGACATCGGATGGCCCTTAACTCCGCAACATCTAAACCAAGTTAAATGAGTGTTGGCTTACCGCGTTTCTTTAGTCACATATTCAAAGATTGCATCCCTGCATTTTATATCGATTATGTCCCACATTTATTGCTTACCTTTTAAAACCCAAAAAATGCTGTGCTAGGAGCTTATTCATACCTAGTCAACCTACCAAGGAAATTGCAAAAACTATTGACTGAAATGATTCATTTCTTTTCTATTATTGCTGTTGCAGACATTTTGTTATGTTTAATTTAGTTTATTAAAAACATTAAACTCAAACATTTTGTGATTTTGAACCAATTTTTAGCTTAAATTTTGGTCTTTCTGAATCAGCCGTTTGTATAAGAACAAATATAGAACGCCTGGAAATAACCAACATCCGCAGGGTGTATCACTTTATTGTGGGCAAAGTTGTTATCTTTAAGTTTGCGGGGGGCCAAGTCTGGCGAATAAGGTGCGTGGAGGGGGTAGCAGTTCGAACTTTAATCATTGATTTTAGCCATTGCGACTACGGAAGTGTCAACTGGGCCATTGTCTGCATGAAGCAGTATATTCTATTTTGCTAAACTTCAATCGCAGTTGATAATAATTGAATTGTGAATTGAATCGGAATGTATCACAAAAAACTGGGGCCGATTCTAACTTTTTAGTACACTGCATATTCTTTCGCAAACTACTCAAAACTGCCATCCGTTTCGCAGATACCCATCTTCTTTATTGTGATTGTTAGTTGAATGTTTTAAAGTTGAATCAGGTTACAGGACGGTTAAGTCTGGTGAATCAGGTGGTTTCGACAGCAATTTCTAGGGAATATTATCAAATTTGAGCTTCGAAACTGTGGACAATTTACCTGTTAACAAATAACATGATGAATATTACTATCCGCACTCAGAAACAGAATCCAGAACTTGGTACATGACTTAAGCGCAATCTTTGTCAATATTACGATAATTACATTAACTCTAAACTTAAGTAAAAAGTTCATATCACAAGTACAACCATTTAAGTCCCAAAGTACTTGATTAAAGATTGGGCGCATTGCGAACATTGCCGATTTTACCTGCTGAATACAGTGATTCCCGATTGCGATTGATATATTTGATAACCCTGATTTCTGAGATGGAATCATACACAATTTATGAGGCAGTGAGGCCGTTTACCCTTTGTACGCCCAACTGTGAACCCCAAAAGTGAAGAATCTGACTAACTTTAAAGCCCTTAAAAGTTGAGACAACGTTTATTAAAGTGTGAATGATATTTATTTGTAAGTCCAAAATCTACCATCAGTTCAATCGAAATGTGTTCTGGAAACAAATGGAATTTTTAAGTACAAATACTTTTAAAAATAGTTTGCAATAGTTTCTAAAGCTTGCATGGTTCCTATACATCTATTTTGTACCCAAACCATGACTTGAATTAAGATTGTGCTTTTCTAAATTGTTCGACTTACAGTTAGTAAGAAAAATACGTAATTCAACAACTTCCGTCTGCAGATTATATTGTTATTGTGTTATTATATTATATTATATTGTGTATTGTCAATGGCTTAGAAGACTTACTTAAAAACGTAAAAATTCTATATACCTTTCTTTATTTTCTGTGCAAAATCATTGTTTGATCTTACTCCAAGTAATTAGTCCTAAAAGACTTAGAACCGTTTGCTAGTCTACTACATAAGGCTATCTGTCTCATAAATCTACAAATAACAGAGCAAATACCAAGATCATCTGGCCCATAGCAGCTATTTAGCAAATGAGAAATCGCCCCTGAATGTTTAACGTAGACTTTTTCAAGTATTCTACTAAACACCAACTTTCAAATAAACCTATTAGTTGTATATAACTCAACAAAGTTTAACAAACACTCAAAGCTGTTATTTATTTCCAACAAAAACGATATCGAATAAAACTTAAACTATATTTGAGCCTTCTCTGTTTACTGCTTAGCGCTTCTGGCTGTAGTTGAAATAAGTTCAGCTGCCAAACGAATGACCATTTTGAGAATGGATATTTCGTATAATTCTGCAATATATTTCTAAAGAACGAAGAGCCGTTTCGTTATGCTGCTATACATAAACATTATCCGGCACTTAAGCAAATAAGTTTGCACTAACCAATTGTAAATCGGGAGATAATTTAGATAGCTATGATGAGGGGTTATTTTTGTTTGCGCATTCTGACCTATAAATTTCTTCGTACGAGTTTTCCGGTATGCAGAAACTAATTATTGTTCTCTTTTTTTTGATATCTCTTTCCATTTTCAAGTCTTATTTGGTAACTACGTTACATGACAATAGAAATTTACTGAATTTAAATATTTATATGTCTGATACGACCATGATTCATGACCTACTTGTATAACCTACAAGTTTTCTCGCTGTATTTTTCAGAAATGAGGTGAATCACTTACCGCTTTAGTGATTCCCGATTGATATATAGAAATGGAGATTAACTAATGTCTTTCACTCCTGAAAGCATTTCTTACATTTGCCTCTGCCTCTCTTGAATCTGTTTGTTCAGTGGCTAATGGATAGCCTTCGGTATCTCAATATGTAATATCTGTGTTATATAGGCACTTTTTATATAGACGACAAAACAGTTTCAATTTAACAAACAAATAGCTCAATTAAAAATTGTCTTGATTTGATAACAACATAAGGAAACGTTTCGAATTTATGTTCCAAAATCGAAAACAACAACAAAAAGTCAGGGAAAACAGAACCTCGGGGCTCGAATGGGTAAATGGGCCCATAACCTTTAGATCTTATAGAAGTTGTACTATGCAATTAACACAAGCTTTCTCCCTATTCGTTTCCAGCTACAATACCCAAGTGTGGTGGCTGTCACGAGCTGATCCTGGATCGATTTATCTTAAAGGTGCTGGAACGGACGTGGCATGCCAAGTGTCTGCAGTGCAGCGAGTGTCATGGCCAGCTGAATGACAAATGCTTCGCCCGGAATGGCCAACTGTTTTGCAAGGAGGACTTCTTCAAGTAAGTAAATTTCTCGAACGCCACAGCAAGGGCGGCCGAGGCTCGCGCGGAAGTATGGCAATTCCTGGTTTAATGAAAATCTCCCCCTTGCCAATGTTTGGGTCGAACAGACGATATGGTACGAAATGTTCCGCTTGTGATATGGGCATACCACCCACCCAGGTGGTGAGAAGGGCCCAGGACAATGTGTATCACCTGCAGTGCTTTCTGTGTGCCATGTGCTCGCGCACCCTGAACACGGGCGACGAGTTCTACTTGATGGAGGATCGGAAACTGATCTGTAAGCGTGACTATGAAGAGGCCAAGGCTAAGGGTGCGTTGTACCGTTTGTTGATCCCCAATAATGAGAAAGGGTTCTAATTCGTGACTTTTGCTGCCACTCAGGTCTGTACTTGGATGGTTCGCTGGACGGTGATCAACCAAATAAGCGGCCACGCACCACCATCACGGCCAAACAGCTGGAGACGCTTAAAACCGCCTACAACAACAGTCCCAAACCCGCCCGACATGTACGTGAACAGCTGTCGCAGGACACGGGCCTGGACATGCGAGTGGTTCAAGTTTGGTTCCAGAATCGGTGAGTTATTGTCTACTTTTCGTTTGGCATGAGCCTGTTTTAGTAAGACGAAACTAATTCTAGGCGCGCCAAAGAAAAACGACTGAAAAAGGATGCAGGACGCACAAGATGGAGTCAGTACTTCCGCTCCATGAAAGGCAACTGCTCACCGCGTACTGATAAATTCCTGGACAAGGATGAACTGAAAGTGGACTATGACAGCTTTAGTCATCATGGTATGAACATTTGGTCCTCTGGCAATGCTGGCAAACAAGTCGAAACTAATGCTCCAAACATTTTACCACAGATCTAAGCAACGATAGCTACAGCACCGTCAATTTGGGCCTCGATGAAGGCGCCTCACCCCATAGCATACGCGGCTCCTATTTACATGGCAGCTCAAGTCCTTCACAATATCCCCCGAGCAGTCGTTCACCACCACCGGTGGGACAAGGTCATACGTTCGGTTCATATCCAGACAATATTGTTTATACGAATATTGGTAAGTGTTCTTAAAAAACAAAGGTGATGGTTCTTGCCAAGGCTAGAGAAGGCATCTTGAATCTTAAGCTTTATATAAGTAGGTTAAGGTTTAGTAGCATTTGAAGTGCCTTAGAGACTTCTGGCTGAACTCCGACAATTTGAAAGCACTGAAAAAGCGACGCACAGAGGAAAAGTGATGACTCCTGCCCTTTAAAGTATGCTAAGTTTGTGAATATTAGCAACAGGCTTCCAAATATAGACCAATTTTTACCCCAGAGAAGATATCAAACGTTCCTTTTGTGATTTCGCGATCAGAGTTCTTATCAATTGTCCGCCTTAACCCAGCACTTTTGTTTCAAGAGATGTTCTGCAGCCACATTAATCAACCTATTCAAACCTGATAGGTTTCTACGTAAGCCGTTTTGGACAATACCCACATAAATCCAAATTAGTTGCTCTTTTTTGTTCAGTGAGCCTTGCTTTGTGAGACTAGTTCGGTGAGAGCTGTTCAGTCTGCTGTTCTGCTACGTGACTTGATCACCATTCAGTGACTGTTCATTTGTTAATTGTCTTGTGCTTCTGTTTGTACTCAATGTGTGGCAAAATGCTGGTGTGGCAGTCCCAACCGTTTTTATACTCTGTACCGAAGGTACATAGAGTATTATAAGTTTGTGCAAAAGTATGTAACAGGCAGAAGGAAGCATCTCCGACCCCATAAAGTATATATATTCTTGATCAGCATCAACAGCCGAGTCGATATAGCCATGTCCGTCTGTGCGTCTGTCCGTCCGTCCGTCTGTCTGTCTGTCTGTCCGTATGAACGCACAGATCTCAGAGATGGTAAGAGATAGAGGTTTGACATGTATGGGACATATGCTTCTTATGTCTGCAGGCAGATCAAGTTTATTTTCAATTTTGGCCACGCCCCCTCCCGCCCCCGCAATTTAGAAAAATCGTCATATCTCCCACAGTTTTAAAGATAGATGGCTTGTTCCTTCTGGACATATTTAGTTATTAGGATAACTTATCGATCCACCAAAGGAATGAAGAAGATCGGATGAACGGTTTTCGAGTTATGATCAAATAACAAATTTTCTTGCTACAGAGTATGTTATAGTCGGGCTTGACCGACTTTCTTTCTTGTTATACCCTGTTCCCATGAAAAATGGGTTAAAGGGGGATCATGTGTAAGTGTATTAGGGCGAAGAAAGCATTCCCGACCTTAAATTCTTGATCCAAAGGCGAGTCAGACAGTCGAGTCGATAGGAAAGATAGGAAAAAGTCTCTTCTTAGCCATAGGAAAGCGTTTCTTCTTGGGGATAAAATAAGAAACTCTTCTAAGAGATATAAAGACGTTTCATCACTGAGTTAAGAAGTAATTTCTTCCTGGAGATAAGCATACTTTTCTTCCTGCCCTCTTTGTACCTTTGATACAGAGTATAGAAAGTGTTTTCACATATGATTACAAGCGATGCCTAATGTAGTTTGTTTGTGTACACCGCCAAATTCTCTCCTTAAACTATTGTCAAATTCCCAGCTTTGATTAGAGATATGAGAGAAATAACATATTTAATCGTTAAGAGCCGATTTCTCTTCCACCAATTAGCTGCCATGTGTAAGATAAGCTTAAAATTTACTCAGTTATGTGGCAGATAATTGAGAAATCGCCTTTAAATGAAGTAAAGGCAAGGGAATCCCAAAGAATAGAGAGAAAATGACTCTAGAAACTGTAGAAAGATTTCCCAATTCAAGCATAAGCCATCGCCGAAGAGTCGTAGACTTGTTTTATTTGGTCGCCTGCTAAGTCGCATTCTGATCGTCTGTTGGAAGAAAGTAAGACACGTCAGCGACTATTCCAAAAGAATTGGGAGTTATGAAGAGTTATCTAAAAGTGTCGCAGGAGAGCCATTTAAGGGAGTCGGGCCAGAATAAAAAAACGCCCAGAAGAGTTGCAGGAGAGTCACCCTACAATTAGTTATTCAGTCTTGTTCCATTTGTCCCTCCATTCCACCAGCTGAGAAATCCTTCCAAATTGAAGTGTATTCATCGTTTTTTCTTCTTTTCATCTTTCCAGATCATGCGGTTGGCTCGAATCTGCATGCAAGCAAAACGCATCGTCGCCTGCACAGTAGCAACAATGTTTCGGATTTAAGTAACGATTCTAGTCCCGATCAGGGCTATCCTGATTTTCCGCCCAGTCCTGATTCCTGGCTGGGTGACTCTGGAAGCACCAATAACACCAGCAACAATAACAACAACAGTGCGAACAACCACAACAACAACAACAACAACAACAGCAGCAGCAGTGCAGTGGCAGGCAGCGGCAGTGCGGCGCCCCCGCCGGCACCCAATCCGTCTACTCCCGGTGTACATTACTGATACTCAAACATACTTTTGCGTTATTTTGAGATGCAGTCGCGCAGTTTGCTACTAGCAGCAACTGCCCATCAGCAGCAGCAACAGCAACAGCACAACACAACATAGCAGAAGGCGGCGCCATTTTGAAAGCTTACCCCTACACACACACACACAGCCACCCACACAAACACAGCAAGCTTTACACAGTTAACAGCTGCAAAGGAATGTGGCAACGCCGCTCTGTTTAATTTTAATACCTAACACACAATTTGCTCAAAACTCTTTGATTTCGTCTAAGTTGACCCTAAAGGGAATTACACTATGTAGCTTAAAGACACACCAAAATGGCTTAAAATGTTACTAAAAAAAAAGTTATGATTATCTTCCCCTTACTTCTTGAATTGCCATCATTTTGATTCCCCTGTAAATATTGTATATTTGTGTATAGAGAAAAGGATAGAACCAACAACAAGAAAACCAAAAAAAAAAGAAAGAAAAGAAAGTAAAACTGAATTTTAAATTAAATTAAGTCTGTATAGCGGGGCGCAGCCGGAGCACACAACATTTGTTAAGCCCGAGACCCCCAGAAAAAAAAAAACGAAACACAAAAACAAGTTATTTATTGCTTTATATAGGAATACAAGAAAATTGCATAGGAGAAATATCAATTACGAAAAAGTGATGTCGTATTTATATCTAAAAAACAAAAAGATTTCAACCAAAAATAGAAATGTCAGTAATGAAGCAACTACGTAAAACAAACGATTAAAGAAAAATGCGATGAAATAAATTACTATTTGACACTTAAGAATAAAAGACAACCGAAAATTGTTAAAAACATGATGTTTATATTTTGTGCTACGTTTGTTCATTCTTTGTTCAATTTGATGGACCGGGCCCACAGAAAGCAGTTCGTCTTCCTTTCAGGACAAATTTTGAAGAAATCCAGCAACGCGTTGACTGGCTAGCATCAAGTTTCAAAATTCGAAGCATGCTTAAAAGGGTCAACCAAAACACAGATTTGTTGAATTTTCGTTTCGTTTACGAAACAGCCGAAACCCATCAACTCAAGTACCAGGCGAACAGAAAACATTAGCTGCACACCGTGTGCAGCGAATTGCAATTATTGTAGCATGCTTTTGGGAGGCGGCTTTCTAAGCTAAATTTTGTGGGGCGCATCACCTGCTGCAGACTTCTGTTCGCCTATTACTTGAGCTGGTGAGTTTTGTCGGTTTCCTTGGCAAATGGCTGAGTTTGCAAATTAAATTTGGGACAATTTGGCTGCCCCTTAAAGCTTGCTTCGAATTTTGTGATTTGTTGCTGCCCAGTTACTTAGGGCGAGCGCTATTACAATTAAATTGAATATATATCAACGCCAAGTATTTCCAGCCTAGCATAGAATAACCTTTCTAATCAAATCAATTTTTAGATAAATCGGCCCATTTAGAACTATTTGCCACTTAAACTATCATTTAACACAGTAAATTGCGTGGGATTAAAAGCTTGAGCAACAAGTGGCGCCACCTACACATGAGATGATATTGTCAACGCCCTCTGTTGCTTAAAGTTGTCAAGCGCTTTCCAAGCTTTGGTAAGTATGACCGTTTTGAACATTGCGATGAATTTGTTATCGATTTAATAGTTATCGTCCGGTGAAAATTAAAACAAGGTAATTTCGAGTGCGCCGAAATAGAGAAAGACAAGTTCTTTCGAGTCTTCCAACCAGCGGTCGGATTTAAATTTGCCATGTAGAATTAGATTTTGATAAGCAAAAGTAGTTTTGGAGATATAATAACACTTGGCTGCCATTTCAACCAGAACCAAATTGAGACCGCCACACTCTTTTAGGTAAATATACATTTATTTCATTTAATGATTTTCTTGCTTTTCAACAATGTAAATATTCAGCTAACGTTCTGTTCATGGGTTTTTCTGTTGTTGTATTTTAACGTACTAGGCTATAACTATTAATTGCATTTAATAGGTTCAACTTATGGTATTTCTTGTTGAAGTGAACTACTTTAAGGGTAAATAGTGTTTTTTTTAGTACAACTAAATGGATTACAACAACTAGGTTAGGTTTTCATTAAAAAAGTAAAAAAATTCATTTGTTTTTAAACAACAAACTTAAATAAAAGAAACACACATTTCTGTCAATACTTGAATAAATGGAACTACTTCAAATTGTTTTACGTATTGCATATATGTAGGCATACGCAGCTTTATACATATCTTATACATACGGTACATATATGATGTATATATATATATATCCTTCATGAGTGTAGAATCACAGCCTTTTCTTCGAACTAACATTGTGTTGCAGTTCTGTTGTGTTTGAATTGTCAAGTGTTTTGTTTAGATGTTGTGTTGATATCTGATCTGTGTAGGTGTAGTTTGTGTGTTAAGGCCTAAGGTTTAAATATTACGTGTATGTGTATCAGTTGTTTTCTTTAGGTTAGATTAGGTGGTTGGCTACACACATTAGCAGTCTACTTATGTACAAATAAATATTTATTTCTCTCTTTGCTAATCAATTTGCATACTAAGTACAGTTAACTATAGAATAGGGGGGGCCAGAGAGCTATGCGGGTCAACTTATAAATTCTAATTAAATATTAATCGGTGTCGAAAGGCCACAAATTTATGATTCTTGCTGGTTAAAGCACTTTTCTGTAGCTGAAGAAATTGCATTTTGGCGCTGGATCAGGTAATGGTTGTTATAATTTGATTCTTAGACCCATAATCGGCGATTCTGAAACAAAACGAGGGGATCGTAAGTTCACAAAGTATGCGCAGTGCCTGAAGCAAAAGCCAAATACAAATAAAAAGACACAAACTCATAAGGAACAGAACAGAACGGAGAAATGAATGTGCTACTCATGCTTACAGCGTGCCAAGGAAAACTTGCAACAATTTTAGTTCACTTTTGTGCCTTTTTACCTATAAATTGATGAGGCTGAGGTTGAGCGCGACCAAGTAACTAACAAACCCTCACCTCTGCTGCGCTCACGTTTGCTATGCAACAGCACCTTGGCACTGTCATCCGGGCACATGGAAGTCCTCACAGTGGTCAAAAGTAAACTGGAAATGATGATTTAAGATTGATTAATCTTGCATGAGCAACTTGGATGATCTACTTACCGTGGCAATACGGCCACCACTGTGGACAGCAATATAACCAACCAGTGCACCGCCGAGGCCAAGCACACAAATATCACCCAATAGGTGGAGGGCAGTCCAAAGCAATTCACGCACATGGAATTGTACACAATCGAGAAGAGGTAGAAGGAGCCTAAGCTTACCAAAATGGAGATGACATGCAGCACCGTCTGCAATAGGGAATAAAGTTAGTGTGTCGTCGGAGTTGGGTTTCCATTTCCACTTACCCAGGAACGTATTTCAATGGCACAGTGCACTAAATTCGCAAACAAACAGGAGGCTGTAATTGTGGTTCCAAATTCCCAAATGCCCACATCACTTTCCGCATAGGCGCACAGCGCCACAAAAAATATGACCAGACTTTGATAGAGTGCATCGAGTAGGATTAACCAAAAGTCATGCGGTCTATACACAACACCCAAGCGACCCTGGAAGGAAAATATAGAGAATTTAAGGATGTAAAGTAAGTTTAGTTGAAGGATTTGCTGATTTTAAAGAGCATAATCTTGGCCTGGTATAATGCCTCATGAAATGATAAACTCTGCTCTAATCCATATCTTGGGAGACCTTCCCTAGCCTAAAACTTAGCTCAAATACTTTGATATATGAGCTAAATGGTTTCCCGATTGCAACTTACATTTTTATAGAGATATGGATTCTTCAACAGCAAATCCTCTGGTACACGCTTATCATAGACACCAATGGCCAACGGCGGCAGCGAGGTGAATATCAAATTATACAGCATTAAATACATCTGGTCCATCATAACAGAACCCGAAAAGCCGCAATACAATTGATACCAGAATATCAGAAATACAAAAGCCTGCGAAAAAACAAACAGAAGGAGTTCTTTAGTACTTGTGCCATCATTCACCCCTTTCTTCTTCCCCCAACTTACAGCATTCTTGTAAAAGAAATACAAAATCATGCGAGCCAAACGATCGTAGCACCAGTAGCCATGCGACAGCAACAATCGTTCCAGGTAACGAAACCGGGAGAGAGTAAAATCGGCTGCCATAACAGCCTGCATGCCCTCCTGCCCAGAGATGCCGACACCCACATCGGCCATTTGTATCATAGAGACATCATTGGCACCATCGCCTATGGCCAGAGTACGCAAATTAAGCTCCTCCTTGACGACTTTGACCAGATAGGCCTTCTGCAGCGGTGTGGAACGACAGCAGAGTACCGAGGCGCAACGCTTGGCCAATCGCAAAAAAGGCAATATCAATTTGGATCTGCAACAAGGGATTTCCAGGTTACCATTAAGAATTGCAAAGAGTTTGCCACAAAGATTCAACTTACTTGGAATCTAGTATAAACGTCAAAGTTTTGCCATCCACCACCAAAGCCCTGGGCTTCCTACGCGGTGTCAGGCTATAGCCTGTGGCGGATGCAGTCTTGGCATTTTCCATGTCTGTCAAATAAAAATTAATTGCCGTCTCAGCTGCATCGCGGGAACGCGCCGTTAATCTGCCAAAATAAGAATGAAATGTCATTTATCTTTCAGCTGAAATTTCCATCTCAAATAACTCACTTAATCAGCTCCATTTGTTGGGTAAACAACTTGGCCGAGTAGGCTATATTTATGGCCGTCTCGGGCTTATCACCCGTTAACACCCACACTGAAATACCGGCTGAGAGCAGTGATGCTATGGTCTCTGGCACACCATCTTGTAGGCGATCTTCAATGCCGGTGGCTCCAAGCAGTGTCAAATTGCTCTCCAGTTTGGCAAAAGAGTCGCGTAGTCTGCGCTCACGATTTTCTAAAGACATCTCAATCTCCTGATGTCTGGCCCACCAATCGGTATAGTCGGCGGCGTTCAATGTACGCTTGGCCATCACCAAAATGCGTAGACCTTCGCGGGCATAGCGATCGAGCTGTTGTTGAGTCTGTTCGCGCAGGAGGCCTGAAGTGGAGAAGAAGTTGGAAATTGAGGAGGATTCAAATGAGTCTTTTTTGTAGGTTTATGCTGAAGCCTTGAAGTTGGCTCTAAATATATTTTGTAATTTTTGTTGTGAAGTTTCCTAAATGCTTAATAGAAACTTAGAAATCTTTTATCTTGCTTTTGAGCATACAGAGTGCTATGTTTCTTGGTAGCATACTGAAGTCGATCTGCCTGCACTGAACCGCGACTTTTATTTTAGACAAGTTAATTTACATAAGCTCAACGTTTGCGCATTTGAAAACTGCTGACATAAAGGGCAGCGGAGACAAAACTTAGCCGTGTGTAAGGATACTGCCTAGCATTGCACAGAAAACAGGAACTTAGTCAAACTCCACCCCTAAAACCAAGTTTAATAGAGCATTCCCTTGATAAGATCTTGAGAAGATTGAATTTCAAGATACGATACATTATAGTTGAGGATGGAAAAATAGAATTAAACCTTGGACAGCTCGCATTTTCCTGTTTGAGTGTAAGACTGACGGAGGCTGAGACTGAAAGGCTTACAAAAATCGACCAAGGAGGTCTTAAGGAGAAGTTTTTATAATTTTTTTGAATGGGGAATATGTAGGACCGGCTAAGATAAACACCGCCATTTTCTTCCGATCTTTTGATCGGAAAAATGTTTTCAATAAGGAAATTACAGCACCGAAAAACCTATGACACGATACCCATTCTATATTTTTAGATATAGCCCCTTCCTCCTCCATTAGTTGGCCCCCATCGCACACGATCTGAAAAATAATGCCAGAAATGAATTCGGATGTTGGACCTACTGAAAATCACCAGAATCTTTGTGTATCTTAAAGAAATCTCTTTAAGAAATCCGGCGTCCGCGTACTACACAACCCATCAAAGCTTAAAATGAAACTCGAAATCGTCGAAATCCACTGCGCAATCTGACATTCATTCATGTATCAGCAAGGACAGCATGTCGCGCTGATCACTGATCAAGAATGTATAGACTTAATGGGATCGGAAGTGTTTCCTTCTGCCTTTAAGACTGATTTTAAACGGTGAAGCAAACTTCATAAAGTTTTTAAAAAGCCTAGTGGAAAAGAGGTGCAAAGGAGCAAGCGACACCACCACACCTCTTCCCCTAAAACGACAGCTTCTCACAAAACTTAATAAAGTTAGCTTCACCTTTTCCCCATGTTTCATGGGTAAAGGTTTAATAGATTCGAAAACTTCTCAAAGAAACTATCGCATCTGACTCTTATTCACTTATTGTACATTCAACTCACCCTCTGGACTATTTTGTGGACAAGGCGCCAGTACGGGCATAATGGAACTATCCGCTCCCTTGGTATATAAAACAATCTCCTGGGTTCCCGTTCGCCTTACCACAATCGACATGCATTTGCGACTGGAGTCGAATGGCAATATCTTGAGTATTTCATATTCCACTGTTGCTCCCGCCGTGGGCATGCTGACCAGTATATGATTTGGACTGCGATTCAAGAGGCAACAGTCATAGCTATAGGCAGCATTGACCAAGGCCAACTCATCGGGACTCTCAGCCTCGTACAAGGGTCGTCCATCGGGTGTGCGATAAATGTTCTCCGGTTTAGTGGAACTGCAAAAATTAAGAAAACATTCAGAATCGATCTGGGAAACAAACTTTTTCTTATGCTTACTTCATTTTCAAGCGCTTGCCTTGGGTTTTGGCATTCAGAAATGTGGCTATACTGGTGATCTTAGAGTTAATTACTGCCTTGGCCCTGCCTGTGGGTGAAATGCTATTTGATAGCGTTTTACTTTTCATAGGCGGCGACGGTGACTCAGACTCGGAATTAGGCGAGGACTCGGCCGAGCTGCTTATGGGCGACAAAGTGGGCTGATGGCTCTGGACGGGCATGGCAAAGTGTAGATTATTGGGCGGTGGCGAGGGGGTGACAGAACGTGACTCAGCCAGGCGAATATAACGATCTGCGGGTATAGCAGCCGGCTGTGGTGCACCGTTCAAAATGGTGTTGGTGTTTGTCTTAGCCTGTCCTCGCTTCAAATGCTTCAAGTTGGCTGGACTGTTGCCCGTCTGCTGAACCTCTATGATGCCGCTGGCGTTCATTAAATCTCTATGGGGGGCAGCACTCACGATGACCGTATTACAGATGGCCAAAACAACCAGAAACTCTTGTATTCTCTGAGCATTTGATGTCAAATACGCTCCCGTTAATTGAGCCATATCATCCATCAAGTTCTCATTGGGCACTAGCGGAGGTGCTGGTGCTCCCGGTTTGGTATACATCTTCTCCAGCTCTGATGGCGGATGATTGTAGTCGGCACCGTTGATGACACAACGGCGAAAAATCATCTTATTCTCCGTCAATGTTCCCGTCTTGTCCGAAAAAATATGCTGAATTTGACCCAATTCCTCTGTAATATTCATGGCACGACATTCGGTTTGCTTATTGGTATCCGGATCGTATAGTTCTAGGTTGTTGTGAATGTGAAACACTTGGAGGATTTTGCACAGTTCGATGGTGACGTACAGTGACAGCGGTATCATCACTTGCAAAATGATTATATATGTCCAAAATGTCCACATTCCCTCGAGATTGGCATTCACCTCGAAGGGTAGATAGGGTACGGGGAAATTAACAAAAGAGCTTAGCCACATGGTGCAGCCGATGGCGCCAACAACGCAAAGTATCAACAATATTATCACACACCTGGAAGAAAAGAATGATATTATTTGAGTTTAGTGAAGGAGGCAAGTGGGCTTCCCGAATTACGCAAGATCAGACGCTAGAACCGTGATGCATAATAGTTCAAATGGGTCCTTACAAAAACTGGATGCCTTAGGGTTAATACATTTCTTTTGGACATCATTTTGTGACATGCTTTAGTTGCTTTACTGAACTATAATCAAGGAGTTGCCTCAACCCCCGTTAGCATTTTAAATACACTACACAAGGGGCATGCCCACCGCTGATTTAATCTTTATTAAGTTCCATCTCTACCATTCGGGTGTCTTCATAATAATCTGATCTACACCTCCTAGTTACCAGTCTACAGTTGTCATTTAAAGACTTAGAAAAGAATTTTCTTCATGATAATCAAACCTAAAATCTAATGCAAATTTAAGGTTGCTTTTTGGAAAGTTCCGTCCTCGTATTCATCAGCTTCATCCAGTCTCTGAGCTTCTGCATCCACCGCTGTCTCAACAGCATCAAGTTGCTGGCGTCGATTGCTCGCCTACTAAGACGTTTCTGCAGATTTTAACGTCTCTATTGCGCAGTCTCAGCAGCTCTCTGGAGTGCGCTGTGTGTGGCAAATTGCTGGCGTCGATTGCTCGCCTTTTCTGATGTTTCGGGAGCTCTTCGATCTGGGTTCAAATGTTTTAAATAATGCCAAGCTTTGTGAAGTTACATCCATACTATTCTAGGCTATTAACTATCTGTGTAAGTTTAAAGCTCTTTTACGATCGACTTGATCCAATGAGATAACGATTCAATGGACCTATACTAGCCCCAGTTAATGATAGGGTTAGTATTCTGCAGAGATTCTGAGACCTGAAGTTAAAATACTTGAAGACGGTGTTCCCCAAGAAGAGATTCTTTCTGTGTCTCTCTTTCTGGGGAACACTGCTTTAAGGAACAGTGAAAGAGCTCAAGTTAATGCTCAACAATTGTTGGTCACATTTTTGTGGTGTCTTGAGTATTTTCAAATAAATTCGCTTTGGCTTTGCCCAATTTATCCATTCATTTCATTTCCACTTACCATATCACATCAATATTCATTTGCTGTTCCACCTGGGAGCGCTTGTACCTTGGACCACTATTATTAAGCATTGATTTCGTTTCATGTCCCGCATAGACTACAATACCCTCAATATAGTCCGTATTCTGAAAGAGATGCAAAATATAAATATCCTTCAAATTGTTTTTGACAAATTCCCAAACTCACCTTCAGTCTGCTCTCTCTTAACAAAAGGCACTCGGTCGATATGGGTACACGCTCACCAGTTGGATGTATTAAGGCCCCATGAAATCTATATAATTTTGTTGTTGGCGCATCCGCTTCCACGCGACTCACAAATTTGCTAGGTAAAAATATGCTCTGCATTTCCTCAAAGCCACGTACAACCTGCCGAGAAAGAAAACAAGAAAAACATAGCAATTAAAAAATATCTGTGCAGAAGCGCACGTACTCTTGTGCGACACACATACCTCGCGACGCTTCAGATTCGTTTCGCCATCCAAATCACAAGTGTCTATGTAGCAGACCCCGTGGGTCTCACTGGTGCGTAGTAATAGTATATCAGCTGGCACCGTCTCATTGTTGGATAAGTGGACAATGTCACCAACACGCAAATCTTGCCATTTGGTCTTTTTATAGCGTTCCGTTTCACTGTAAAGAGAGGAGAACATTCAAATTGGATTAGCGTTGCATTTGCGAAATATTGCTCAGAGTTTGGCTATAACTTTCTTTCACTTAAAACACTTGGTTGACTTTTGCTGATTTAGGGTTCTATGTATTATGAATTTAACCTGTAACATGTCAGGAGTGCTAAACCTGGTAGAGAATTACAAGGCAGAAAAGGTGCAAAAACCGGCACATACAATCAAACTGTACGCTGACAGAAGCCTTTGCTTATGTGTGTGTGCACATAATTTAGCCGCACTGTATAGATAGGAGTGAATTTCAGACAACAGGTTTCTTTTTGATTTTATATCGATTTTGTTGAAGTTCTATGCTTTCTTTAATCTTGAAAAACGGTTATGTGATTTTCAAGTATCATCCTTATAGGATATAAGCATTTTCGGTTTGATGACATGAGCTTCAAGCCTTTCATAATTGTAACAAGCACGACTGGCTGATGTCTAGATGAATCGGTAGAGAGTTCATACTGCCTTGTTCTTGGAAGTACTGGAATTAAGTACAAAACATTCATTTAAAAGCTTTCGAGCCATGAAGCCCAAAAACTTACAAAAAGCGCTTTCGTAAGTAAAGTGCAAAATATCTGGGATTGAGTACAAAGTAGTCTTATAATGCGAGTTTCAAAAAGTATGCAATGAAAAATGCAAATTATTATTAAGCAAGTCTGTTCTTAAAATTCCCAACTGGCTTTAGCACTTTTGTTATGGAGTGAAGGTAAATTTCTGACCTGGTTCAATAAAGAGACCTCGCTTTAAGAACAAATTGAGAATAGCCTTAGAATTTCATGTGAAAAATCATAATCAAGGCAGAATTCTCAAACATTTTATTGCTGTTAATATCGATCTAATCGTGTGAAAGATATAAACGCACACTAATTACATGATCCAAGGTAGGTGATTAAGCGTTGAATTGGTTGCTTCAAAATCTAATGGGTCGGTCTAGGTATCTAATGTATTATAGATGAATAATTTGCCCCCTAATAATTCCCATCAATTCTGCCGTCAATTATTGTCAAATGAACACATTGATAGAATAGGAAGCGGGGGGTGAGACGCACTGGACAATTTACATGCCATTTAAAAGTAAATGTAAAAAGGGGTTTGAATTGGATTGGATGGCTCCAATGAATCCGCCAACGCCCCGTATTAAAAATAATGGACAAACAAAGTGGATGTGGTGTGGGTAAACTCGCATGTGGGTTGGTTATTATAATAATTTTTTCGAGTAACAAGTAAATTGCAAAATAATATGCCAACTCGCTTGGCCTCGACCTTGGCCAAAAGAAGAGCAGGCAGGCGTCATGGTGAAAGTATTTGTGATTTTAAGTATATGTATATAGCAATGCTGTGTGGTCAGGATTCATATATTTTAATGGCGTCATCCTCGCCTGCTTAGATATTTATGAAAGAGTTTCACAACTTCGGGTTGAAAAAAAAAAGGTGTATTCTTTTTTTTCCATTTGCGTGCGCAGTCAGTGTCATGTCCTTGCATTGCTTTGATTCCTTGATTGTTGCTGTTGTTGTGACATGGTCCTGACATTTGTGTCAACGTCAGCGCCATGACAGGCAAAAAGGAAAATAAAAACAGGTCGGCGGACTTGGGTGAAAGCGCGCGCCTTTTGCCATAATTTTAATTGGGTCATTAGCAAGATTGCACATGCTCTAACACAATTTGTGCCAGCTCACAATGTGTGTGCTCTTTGCCATACTATAATTATATTTATGTTTGTTCAGTTGGTCACTTGGCTGTGGCAATTTTCAAAGTGCCAAAGAAGTTTCTGCCTTTTCCGCAGAAACTCCACAGAAGATAAGATATTGCAAAAGGTTTATACACTTGAATGTGACAACACGAATACATTGAATTTCGCAAGAGAGATTTATTGCCAAGGTGGTCAATTAAAATTTAAAATTTGATAAAACAAACAAGTAAGGGAATCGTACATGTCCGACTGACGAACATGTAAGCTCAGTATGAATTTTAGTGCTGCAGTTGCAGCTGAAAGCGGCGCTGCCGCAGCGAACATTCTTTTGCTCATAGCTCGACTCTCGTTTGTGCTATATTTACGAATTGTTTTGGCGGATCAATAACAAAATTTGAGTACTAACTAGGGCCGGAAGAGAACAAACTATAATTATGAACTAATAGTTCCAGAACTGAGAATGAAAATACAAAAACATGGAAACAAAAGATTGAATATAGGTAGGTCCTAACCACCATAACTTGTTTTATGGAGTGTTAGAGAACCCGCGGACCAGTAAACGTAAGTCACTAGAACTAGTTCTCTAAACGGACACAACACGATACGACACTCACGATGTTATTTCTTTAGCCTCATTTTTGACCCTATATTCACATCAAATTCATGTGTTATTTGGAATAATCTGCCAAAATGTCTTACTATTCAGGACTACATTTTCTTTCTCTGGACTAAAAAGAAAACCTTCATAATGATAATCAGTGGGTACAACCATACGCTTTTCCAGGGATTTCATAGTTCTTGATTTAAGATCGGATTTTTAATAGAAGTCCAGAAATTCGTATTTTTTATAATGTTATAACTGACACGCACGCACGGAATCTGATCTTGCAACATAAACACGTCGTGTTGAGTCGTGCGTGTCTGTGACACGAAGAAAATCACGACAAACGCCAAACTCCTGTGCCACAACTACATGGAAAAACAAGAGCGTACGTTAAAGTCAGCCCTGCTCGACCTCGATATACCCGTTTTCCGGTGGAATTAATGTTTAATAGCCTTATCTTATGTTAATGAACAGAGCATTAACATTAATGTAAATATATCAGCATTATGTTAGCAAGCAGCGATATTGGGCCCATACACGATTTCTTAAAATTCGTAGATCTAAACTTTTAAGACTTTGCAGGCCGAATAGAGTTCCCAGTTAAATATAATATATGAATAGCATTTGCTTCTGGCACAGAATGTGTCGGACTTTTAATGGTGTTTACCAACACTAGAAGTTTTTATTTCAACCACAGAAGTAGTACTGATGTAGGGACAGGGTCAAGCTCTAACAAATTTAATAGATCCGTAATATAACTGGGGGTCGTGAATACCCTAATTGTTTCACCTTGGCTTATGTTAACCTATGCTTCATGGGCTGCTAATTTGTCTGGGGAACGCAAGTATCAATCTTTGGATTCTTTTCCCCTAACCGTTGGTATGTTTTGTCGACTGATCCTGCTAGTTTTTGCAAATGGCCAGCATAAGTGCCTAAGATTATGTATATAGCTTTAGTAATGAGCTAGAGCAGGGGAAAGTAATGCATTCTTCTATGCTTACCAAAAATCAGACTTATTTTATCATACCTTCCGTCATAAAAAACCTTCTCTAACTTTGATTTTGGGATAAACTGTACACTGAAAAAAGTAATCAATCCGAAACGGGATTAAAAACAGGGTAATCCCAGATGTTCTTGATCTGATCCCGGAAAAGATTGATTTCTCTCCCACTTTTTTTTTTAATCCCAAAAAACAGGATCACTTTAAGCCTGCTCCGGGATTACCCTGTTTTCAATCCCATTTCGGATTGATTTCAGATTTTTTTCATGTGTGGAAATTATAAGCACACAAGTCAAGAGAGGCTCTTGGCTTTATTTTATGGGTTCCGCTGCTTTTAAGATGTAACCTCCATTCAATTAGCCTATAACTCACTTATATGTTAGTTACTTAATTACATACAGAAATCCGTCTTAAATCTCTCATATTTATAATACTTTGATTTCAATCCAGAATTGTTGTTAATTTTTTCCGTTTTATGTTTGATTTTGATTGATTTCCCTTTCACTTTATTTTGGAAATTCTTAGCTGATGACTCGCGTTTACTTTTGGACATACAACTTTGCCATTTACAATGTACATACACGAATTTCACTTTCACTATAGTTTTGGGTCATACTGGTTGGGTTGCTTATAGAAAAGAGTGGCTCGCCACACGTTCATAAATAATATTTTTCCTCAAAACCAAGCAGATTACAAAAAAAAAAAACCTTCAACGAAGGTGACAGCTGATGATTGTTGTCTCATTAGAATATTCTTGGTCTGTTTACAAAGTGTCAAGTCCATTAACAAGCCAGCGATCCACCCACCAGACTGGGGTGGAGGAGGAAGCGTCGAGAAGCTCAGACACAACTTTTATAATCCAAAAAGTTGTTGTATTTTGTTGCATGTCACCTAATTGGACCCAAAGTGCTGGCACTGGTTAAGGTTCTATCAGGTAAATGTACATATTTACAACGCAGGCGTCGCGACCAAAGCTGTTGAATCTTTAATGATGTAAACTGAATGAATGAGTTAGGGCTGGTGGAGGTGGTGGTGGTGTTGAGAGCTAGGTAGATGTCTCGATTTATTATGTGCTTTTGCGAAATGCAAAATTAATGCGTGTTCAACTCGATGATTGCTAAATTATTCACCCTCGAAACAAAAGTGAAACTCACGCAAACTTTGATTCCGAGAATGGGGATAAATGGAAGATGAGAGCGTAGGAGCCAGTGGGTGGAGTATTTGTTCCCGCTTTGTTGTTTTTATTTTGTCTTTTTGTGTAATAAAAGCGTGTCAGTAGGCTGGCCCCTTTGAAGGCTTTAATTATGTTCCCCCCTATTGACGATGATGACTGGCAGCTGGCACATTAACACGTGTCTGAAACGCCACTTGTACTCGAGGCTTTCGATTTGTTTATTACCAAGTTGTTGTAGATCTAACTAAAAGTAATTATATAGAAGTGTTAACCTTAATTATATGTAATTAGCCTAAAGGATCAACTGAATCATACATAAATCATGGCAAGGCTGAGTCATTTGCAAATTGTAATGCAACTTGAGTTGATAAAAGCATTCCATTTACTTTGTAGTGACTAATTTTGAGTAAGCCTGATGTAATTTGTATACCCATGATGTGAACTTGAACGTGTCACGGTGAACGATAAGACGTGTCAGGCCGTGAATGTAATCAAACATAGAGCTTCGTGCGTGAATATGGTTCAAACATGGCCTACCACCTCGATAGAGTTGGAGCAACATAGGGGTGCTACCTTTTAACTACAAACTAGAGAAGCCACCTACCGAAAGACAATGAATCGATGGCAAACGATTCACATCTGTGAAGTATATCTAGGATAACCTGGCCAACTTTGAATAGTAAAAAAACAAGGGCTTTACTTCGTTAAGAAAAAGAGAACACTTCCCTACTACACAAAAGAAAGAAGAATCAAAAAATGATCCATTTAGACTGGACATGTCTTTAATAACATTTTAATTATCCAAAGTAGCTGAAATTCATCTAAATGATGATCATTTTTATACCCTTGCAAAGGGTATAATAATTTGGCCCAGAAGTTTGCAACGCATAGAAATATTCATTTCCGACCCCATAAACTATATGTATTCTTGATCAGGGTGACGAGCTGAGTCGATTGAGCTTTGTCCGTCCGTCTGTCTGTTTCTACGCAAACTACTCTCTCAGTTTTAAAGCTATCGAGCTGAACCGGATCGGATCGGATGAATATATCTCATAGGTCCCATAGGAACAATCGGTCGGAAAACTAGTTTTAGTATGAAAACTTTTTTCTTTTCAATGGAAACGTCTCCAAACTTTGTAATCGTAGGTTCTATATGTTTTTTTATAATCCTACCAATTTTTATTAAAATCGGACAACTATGTATGGTATAGCTGCCATACAAAAGATAGGTCTGAAAAACAGTCTTAGTTAGAAAAACTTTTTTGTTTTTAATGGTAGCATCCTGCAATTTTGTATTTGTTGGTTTCTCGTGCTTTTACATAATTCTACAAGTTTTTGTCCAAATCGGATGACTATATCATATAAATCCTATACGAACGATCAGTCTGAAAATGGGAAAAAGAGTATTTTTTGAAAATATTTAAGCGAGCACTTGCAAGGGTATAAAAACTTCGGCACAGACGAAGCTAGCTTACCTTTCGAGTTCATTTTTCAGACATACCCGGTTCAAATGGATGCGCAAAAATATCCAATTGATATTTTGTAATATCCTTTTTACTCTGTGTACTAGACTAGTACTTATCTGACAAAATGGTAGGGCCACACTCAAATGAAATGAAAACGTGTTCCAAGTACCTCTAAAACTTTTCGATTGCCAGTTGCTGCATGTTTCTTTTAGCGTGGCACAGGTTGGTCGTTGTGACTCCGGTGCATTTAACAAAAACCAAGGGTAATAGAAATTACACAAGCAAATTTAAAAGGATCACAACAAAATCATTGCCCGAAAAAAGGTCGGTAGATCATTACCTTAACGGCAATTAGTGGCGAAAGAAATGTGGCTTTTTGGGCCACCCTCTGCAAAATGGTACTAGATAAACACCACTCCCATTTCTACTTTGTCGCATATTCCTTTCAAGGTTGTCCTTGACGAAAAATTTCATGCTGTTCCGTTGGCTTCAATTTCATTATGGAACCACACCCAATGCCGCACACGAAAATGACGAGCCAGTGCCTTCATTTAAAATGTACCGATTAAAAAAGAACTTAAGTGTAACAACCAGAGCACGCAAAAGTGACTGCTTTTGTAATCAATTTTTTTTTAAGTTTCACCCACTCACCTAGAACCCCCCTCCCCCTCCTCTACTCACGGTCAGGTGGGTTACGTCTTGCCAGGCCACCCAACCGCCCACTGCTCGCTCACAAAAGGAACCCGGTGTGCTTCATTAACTTGGATAGTAACCAACGCGTATGAATCAATCATGTAAACATTATTAAACCCTCAACCAAAAGTGGGCGGGTGTGGGTGGGGGCGGAGTCCGGTTCGCTTCGGTAGAGCACAAACTGCCGCTTGAAGAATGAGGCGCACATACAAAATAAAAAGACAATTTGGTCATGTAATTAGCTCGCTGCACGCAATCATTGAATCCACTCTCACCATGTACGAGAGAGAAAAATACAACAATTGTTTTTCCGTCTCAATTAATAATTAATAACGCATTTTCCCAACGGTTGATTTGTGCTCGGCATGGCTGTGGAATGTTGTCGCAGTCCCAAAAGACACAAGTGTGTAACTAAAGTAAAGGTCAATTATTGATAAAGGCCAACAAAAAGTCAGACGAGTTCATATTTGTCCATCTGTTCGGCCAAATGAATGAATGGGCAGCCAGTGTCTCATATTTCTGACTATTTCGACTCTGTGCAGCTATGCGAGCGCCTTGGGCATGGAAAGGGACCATTTGACTTGTGTGGGTGAACTGGTCGGCTGTTGAGATATTTGTTTGTTTGATATGAAATACTTATCTCTCTTAGGGAATCTTTTATCTTGACATCAATTTGCACTTTGTTATTGACAGTTTCCTACATCAGTTGGACGAGATAGGAAAATAAATGATGTCTTATGGAATATTTTTCACTGTATCTAAATCGAGGCATCACATCGACATATTTCCACGTCCTTTACTTGTATGGCCCTATCTCATCTTTGTGAATCTTAGCGGCTTCGGTGACACTAAACAAAGAACAGTTGATGGGGGATGAAGAACAGATCCTGCTCAAAAAGCTTTCTTCTCGATATATTCATCTAACATTTTATTACTTTTTAACAATCTATAAAAAGGTTAGATTAGGTTAGAATAGGTTAAATATTCATCACCTATGTGATACGAATTTAAATTCATTGCTCAGAACTTTTACCAAACATTTTAGTAATAATATTACATCTGTAGGGAATTGTTTGTTGATGTAAGCGAGCCAAAAGTTTGCTTGAACTTGCTGCAGAGTTTTTTGATAAGGCTGATATAACACACGCAGGCACTTTTTGTCCATTAACCAAAAGTTGCGATAATAGTTGTAAATATTGCCAGAATGCTACAGTAGCTATATACAACAAACACACCTCAAACCAGGCTGGTCGACTAAGCTGCTATTTCATTAATCTCTCGGTTAAACGTTCAAAAGTCTATGCCTAAGTCGGCCCATCTCATGTAGGTATTGCTTTGACTTTTTGGTAGTTTCAAGGCAGCTCACGAGCATTTGTGTGTGTACCCAAATCGGTCGGAATTGTGGTTGGTTTGGCTTTGTTGGGCATGTCTGGAGACCTTTTGCACTTCAAAATGGCGACGTGTTAGCTCACTGCGCCATTGCACATAACGTATAATTGGCAACATTTGCTCATTTGAAGAACTTAATACAAAATTAGCCAGAGACAATGGATCTCACTAGAAGAAACGTATTTAATGCAACCACAAACAATTTAGTGTTACAGACGGGTCACTGACACCCCAAGGAACTGGACTTGGGTTAGCAGAACCGGGAGCAAAAAGGTTTGATTGAATGGTAGAAAATACTAGCTTATTTCAAGCCAAAGTACTCATACTTTCTCCTGATGTGCAGACCCTAATATCGGAAGGAGCTACATAAACATAAATAAATGCAGCTATAAGTTCACCTCTAGGCTCGTCTTAGAAACATAGACCTAATCATGAAAGATGATTACTCTGTCTCTCTATTGTTTTGGCACATCTTAATCTTCTTCTGTTTGATAGACCCCCCCCGTGCTACCCGCGAGTTGTACAAATATAAATCTGTCAAGACTTATCTGTACCTAATTTGGAAAGCCTACTTCCGTTAAATATTTTAAAACTCGAACGGTAAACCACAAATAAATCAAAGATTAGATACTGCAGGCGCACAAACACACACAGATGTTTGTTAATATTTTTTATTTCAATTTTTCACATTGCCATAATCTTCAGCCAACAAGATTAAATAGTTCTAAAGCCATTGCCTTATATGCTCATACTTGTAGCACATCATCATTCCATGTAGGTCAATTGCGCACTAAAGTCATACCTATGTATAAACGTACCGTACACCACCTTTAATTGTGCTCAGTGTATTGAACCATGCAGGCCATTTGGTTATTTACTGCCCGACATTACGAGACTTACTCCTCATCCACCGTCTACGCCCCATTTTGCATAGGAATTTATGTTGGTTAAAGTGGGTCATGCATGTTATAGAGGCTGTTTTATGGAGCTAGCCTCCTCCAAGTGGGCGGGGGGGTGGCGGAGTGGGTAATTTACTTAAAGTTCATTAGATATGGCCAGAACATGCGCATGAACCGAGCCCCTTCCACCGCGTGCCCGAGTCAATAAAGTGCCTTGAGCATAAGCATGCACAACACAAAAACATTCAACGATTCCCCCCGGAGCGGCAAGGTTATTATTTAAAAGGCATTTTCCCATAGTCCCTAAGCAAACATGCGTGGGCCCCATGGGCGATTAGGCCTAGGCTAATGCTACTTTGGCTAGACATCGACAACAAATTAGGCGAGCTCTGTGACTAGATGACTGGTTGTAGTTGGCGGTGAGTAAGCACATTTAGGACCCCCGCGTCAATCGTATAAATATTTTAGCATTTAATAAGTCTCCTGTGGAGGGGGAGGTTGATAATGGTAGTTGCCCAAGGACTAGGGCAGATGCAATGGAACAGATAATGTGGGTAAACTAAAAGGTTAATATTGCGTGGTTGTAGATTGTGGTACATGAAGTTTTGGTTTAACACATAATTATGTGGGACAGTGTTTGTGGGGGGGGTTTTCCCCACCGGATTGGTCGACTTAGGTACAAACAAACACTACTAATTTGAGGGCGACCTTGAAGGTATTAGTTATTAGAGACAGGGGCTGCAGGGACTTGTAATTTCATTCGTATGGGAATACCCTTAAGCCCAAGTCAACAACTAAGCGTGTGAGCAACTGAACAAAAAAGAGCGAATATGCAAGCAAATTAAACAACTGAGGAACAGAACTCTCAGCTTTAAAGTCAATCTTTAATTTCACATTTACTTTTCATTTGAAAGTCCCAAGATTAATCATTAGAAGTTAAGGACCCTTTCAGAACCCTTTAGGGGGTTGGCTTGTATCCACTCATTCCCACTTGATGATTGATTCTTCACATCACATTTCCTCATATTTCTAATGCTTCCGTATGTGCAAATCATTAGGAACATCTAATTCAAAAAGTGCCCTTATTTGTTGTTTGGCATTTGAGACTTCACAATAGCTTTTCTTTGTTCAACATCTCACATATAACCAGCTGGGAATGAACAATTAGTGCCATTCACATTCATCTTATATGAGTTTTTGCTGTTAGTTTCTATGTAAACTTGGGCAGGGAATTGCCCTTATATATTAGGAATAACCAAAAATTCTACCTTCGTTTGTTGTTTTATTCGGATTTGTGTCGTGGAAATAGTTAAGCTAATACAAACAGATTGGCGTTAAAGCAAATATTACTTCAAGTGTTCAGAGTGTAGCTTTGAAGTTAGGCTAACAAACCCCAAGGTGTAATTAGAAGAAGAAAACATTGAAAAAATATATTAGCTAAGCATTCAGTCTCATTATCGAAGTTATATACCTATAAAGTTCGAATAATAAAGAATAAACATCAATGCGGTTTGACTTGTGTCATTTGACTTTAAAATATGCAGCTGATAATGAACCATAAAATATCTAAGCAAAACCAGTTCTTTATTGAATTCACACACATGCCGTGATTGCAGTAAAGAAATAATATTAATACTATATGAACTGTAAGACTGTAAATTGATATTTCCACTGGCATAATCTAGAGTTTACGGTGATCATACGTGTACTACAAATGGAAAAACCCGTCTCTAACCAAGTTTTCGATAACCTTTGTGCGTGTCTTTAGTCCAATGTTTCCTGTTTTTCCCCCTGTATATATATAAATATTTATTTTTCCGTAAATTAAGTTGCATTTCAGTGGGCAAATAGCTCACATTTCGTGCTGCCTTCAGAGCTGCGATTCATGATCAATCTAATCCATCCCTGATGTGGTCTTTGTGTTCGAATTAAGGTAATATTCTGAAAACACGTGGTGCTAAATGAGGTACAGTATGATTATAAGTCAAGAGCGCCAAGTGTAGAACGATTTTGAATAAAGACTTTGAGGTAGGTAAGTAATTTCAAACCACTTTCCAAGACTGACGAACTATTCATAATAAAATACCATAAAGTATACGAAATAGGAAATTATATTAAGATCAATGCATAGGTATAGTTCTCAGAATAAGAAATCTCCTTGATAATAACTTCGAGGTGGGTTTTACATTTCAAACACTTTCCGTGGCTGACGAATCGTTGAGGAGGATACCAAATAGGAAATCATCTTCATCTTCTTTCAATCAATGTATGGGTATAATTTTCAGAATAAGGAATCTCCTTGATAATAACTTTGAGGTGGGTTTTTCATTGCAAAACTACTTTCCAAGACTGACGAATCAATAAGGAGGATACAAAACAGGGGACTAAAGGAATTGAAGACCTCCCAGAGCACAAATAACTTAATTCACCAAATATATGCAACAAGCACTCATATTGCAGTCATCAAAACTTTCAGAAAAGGCTGGAAAATATTTAGAATTGGACTCAGTCTCTGTAGACCCCCTTCCAAATCCGCAACTCGCCTCTGTCTTGTGCAAGCTGGCGCCAGTTGGTCACACGAAGCTTCTTAATGTCTTCCCTTCTTAGTTGTGAACGTCCCTTCATTTCTCTCTAATTGCTTTCCAATTTAACCCATAGCTACCTAAAAAAAATAGCTTTGAAGCCTACAAAAAAACAGCTATAAAAACCATATAACACCTTTCATTTCACGAGCATTTCATTACAAGATCACAAAACCAAAAATTCCCAAGTTTTCACAATTACTTCAGCAGTTCTCACTTCTCATGAAGATTTGGTTATATATTTCGCAAGCTCCTCTAACCCATTTCAACTCTTTTGTTGTTCGCCAAGGTTTTCTATTGTATTCTCTTCTTTTTTTGGCTTGTCCCTGAGATGTGAGTCTACTTGAACTCCGCCAAGTCAGAGCCCAGACTTGGACAATTAAGTCAGTGACACTGCAAAGACCTAACCACACACAAAAAAAAAGTGACCAAACAGTAGAAAAACTTGGTCAAACACAACAGCAGCTTCCAATTGCAGCGCCTGGTGTTAATGATCTCTCACAGTTTTCTGTTAACATGGCCATTAGATGCTATGTAGTTGTTGCCACAAGAACACAAATCAGCAACTTGGAGATCTTGAGACAGCGATTCTTACTAGAGAGACAATGTATGTCTCAGTCGTCAGTCAACGCTGATTACCAACCGGTTTGGCTACCTCTAAATGAGAAAACCCAAACCCGTTTACTGTGCCTGCGTGTTGTTGCTGTATTTTAGCATTTTCAATGTCATGAGTTGATGCTTTTGTTTGGGAACCTTTTACCCAAACGCAGATAGAACATAAACTACCAACAAGATGTCATATTTATCATCGACCACCAAAAATCAAAACTGAAGCACATTAACTTTATGGGTTGGATTTTCAAGGTTGGCAAATAGTTTTTCATTCTCTTTCATAGTTTGTCATCGTGCCACAACAGTGTCTACTCTATCATTAGATTTGGGAATGTCTGTAAGTTTAGAATATTAATGCAATTTAGGTGAAAATGCACACTTGAGGGAGTGTTGCCGTCTAGGGAGCCCAAACATCTGGTCGTCATTTACAAAGATCGAAATGTGGCCTGAATAAGTTATGAAAATCCATTGCAAACTTAAAACAAGTTGTAGAAAAAGTCACAAGTTCAATCCATTTGTCAAAGCATTTTAACAATTAAAAATTCAAGGGGATGTCACCAAAGTTGAGTGAACAAAGAATGCTATGAACTTAGTTCAGGGATATGAGAATAAGTTGACATAGAAGTTGAAATAAAATTAAAAATTTAGTTCTTTTAATGTATTACTTTTAGAGATTTGTCAAAACCGAGAAAGTTGCATCAGAAATGTCAAGATTCTTCTGACGAAACTCGAATGGAAAACTAACACATACGCTGTTAATGACAACGTGTTAATTCTAGTCACTATTATGTCACACATCTGTTTAAGCAACTTCCGAACGAGCCCCTGTATTTGTCTTTACTTTTTGTTCTGAAAGCCAAACACGAATAAGACAAGTTTTAAGCACATAAAAGTAAATGTGAAATCTTTCGGAAGCCACCCGAAACCATTTGTGTCGTACAGTTATTTGAGGATACTCCCAAAATCGTCGATTGGACGAATATGATAGTTTCTTATATTGTTTGAACCAGAACACTTTTCCCATACGGGGGGTCACAGTTTGGGTTCAGATAAGGGAGGTTACAGAACAAAAACCGGACCCGAACTGGGTTTTCAGGGTTCGGTTCAAGCAACTGAACTACCCTCAATTATGCATGCCGGTACTGAGCCGATACTTTTCCCAAAAATAAAACAAAAATTGTATACAACATGACTAATAAATCTAAGAGATCGAGCAATTTTTGTTCTATTTCACTTATGTAGATTGCTTTCGAATAATTCTTCTGCAATTTATTTTTACAAAATTTACAACGCCTTTGCGCCAGTCTTCGGTATATACAAAAATATTTAATTTTTATTGCCACTGTGCCACTGACAACCAATTGTGGGGACTGTTGTTTATATTTACCGCTTGTTTTTGCCACGATTCTTGGTACTTGATCGTTCATCAGTTGCTTGAAAATTACATAAGTCAGCAGGTCAGCAAATTGTGTAATAAATGCATTTCAGTTGGCAATGAATTCAGTTACGGTTGAGAATTTTTGTTACATATGAACAGGATTTTCCCCTTCCTCGTGTAGATTTATTAATATAAAACCTTATATGGAAATGCAACAATCACGAAAAGTGCGCAAATATCCAGTTGTGCACAAGCGGCAAATGTTTATTATTCCATTTTTCATCATTTGCCCAGCGAATGCAGGGGCGGGCGGTCGGTCGAGTCATGCTTTGCTGCCATATCGATAACATTAACTATAACAGCAAATACAATCAGACCTCTCATAACCCCCAACAGAGCCAGCTGCAATATTGCACTCAAATCAAACTCAGCAGTTTGTGACATACTTGAAACTGTTATTGTGATAGTTTATCAATAAATGCAATTGCTGTTGATGAACTCATTGCATGTGAAAGATAATTTTTGATTAATCTCGGCGGGTCAATTTAATTTAATTCCGTGGGAGGAAGTGTGATTTGTGAGCTTCGGGCATGAAAAGTTGTTACACTTAAACTGTGAACATATTTAAATTTTTTTAAACTTTTTTTAACCAATTTGAAGAACATTTCCATTGAAAACAAACTAGTTTTTCTCACTAAAACTACTTTTCAGACTCTACTTTTCTATGATAGCTATACTATATACTATAGATGTTCTATTTCGAGCAAACTAGTGTCCGTCTGTCTGTCTGTTTCTACGCGAACTAGTCTCTCAGTTTTAAAGCTATCGAGCTACAATTTTGCACAGAGTCTTCTTTTTGCTGCACACTACTAATATGTCGGAACCGACCGGATCGGATGACTATATCTCATAGCTCCAATAGGAACAATCGGTCGGAAAACTAGTTTTAGTATGAAAAACTTTTTTCTTTTCAATGGAAACGTCTCCAAACTTTGTAATTTTAGGTTTTCTATGTTTTTTTATAATTCTACCAAGTTTTAATAAAATCGGACAACTATATGGTATAGCTGCCATACAAAAGATAGGTCTGGAAAACAGTCTTAGTTAGAAAAACTTTTTTGTTTTTAATGGTAGCATCCTGCAATTTTTTATTTGTTTGTTTCTCATGCTTTTACATAATTCTAAAAATTTTTGTCCAAATCAAATGACTATATCATATAGCTCCCATACGAACGATCGGTCGGAAAATGGGAAAGAGTATTTTTGGAAAATATTTAAGCGAGCACTTGCAAGGGTATAAAAACTTCGTCACAGACGAAGTTAGCTTAGCTTTCTCGTTTATATACCCTTTGCAAAGGTATAAAAAGAGTGGGCGTCGTAGAACACCCGGTACAAGCAAAGCTCTGTACGAGGATTATTTTGATGACACCCGATTCTACGGTCTTTTGGGGATGCATGTTTGGTTTTCATTGTGTTCTGATCAATACTATTCGAATTTGTCCTTTCTATAACTCGGTCTCAATATAGTCGCTGTTTTGATCACTCTTTAGACACTGTTTTGGTCACTGTTTGGTCACTGTTGTGGTCACTGTTATGGTCATTGTTTTGGTCACTGTTGTGGTCACTGTTTTGGTCACTGTTTTGGTCAGTGTTTAGGTCACTGTTTTAGTCAATGTTTCTGGTCATTGCTTAGTCACTTTTTTGGTCATTAATTGGTTAAAGATTTAGTCACAGTTTTAGTGAAACATAACCCGCCTTTACAAAGTCAACAGCGGACGAAAAGATGGATGGAGTCATGCAATCTGGCTATACTAACTCAGCTCAACATGCTTATCAAGAATATTTATACTTTATGTAGTCGAAGATGCTTATTTCTATGGACCGATCGGTCGAATATCAAGTTCTAGTAAGAAGACTTTTTAGTTTTCAATGGTAGCTTCTTTACATTAATCCCACTATAACACATTTACTATTTAGTTATAAATTTTGTAGAAATAAAAGTACTAAAGTTCTGAAAAGGGAAACCACTATTGAAGTATGTAGTTTAGGCAGGGAACTCAATTTAGGAGACTAGCTTCAGATTTAGTATTAAACTAGAACAAAATTGAACATTTTAAGCTTAATTACCTTAAAAGGAAACTTTTATTTCTCCCCTTTAAAGTCTAGATAAGTGAGGCTCAAAGAAGAAGAGGTTTCTGCTTTTGCAAACAGAATACTCAAATGCTGGCAGGTGAGTTTGACTTAATGATTCCCACACATCATCACTGGACTATGTATGGTTATTGCAAAAATTGCATAGAGCCACGTATTTGCCTATTGTCTCTCTCATTTCCCAACCAAAAAGGTTCAATGTGCTTTGAAAAAAAAATATGCTACATAATATTTCTTTGGCTTCCTGTATGACAGCTACGGCTGCTTTTGACTAATTTTGAGACAATTTTTGTGGTGGAGCGACATTTCCTGAGCTAAATTAGTTGGATTAATTTGGAGCTGGTGCCATCATTTAACCACTAACTGTCAACAGTAAGCCCAAAAGAGAAATTCACTCATGATTCATCAACTGTGTGTTGAGTTGTGTGTAAAAATTGCCAACATTGCACATGGTCTTGAATTCGAATTGTGAGCAAAAATTGGACGAGCGTGAGATGGTCAGGGCCATAAAACTGGAACTGGAATATTTTTATTTTTGTTGTTTCACCGCAGCAGTGCTAGTAGGCAGGCCTCTGGTTGCTTGTGTGAGTGAGTCAGTCAGCCAGCCAGCCAGTCAGTCAGTCGCTCGCTTGGGTAGCTTGACTAACCATATTTGGTGGCCGCAACCACCAGATGCGTGTCATTTGCATGTAACTGATGATTTAGTACTTTTTACAGTGGGCAAATTGTAGATTTTGTTCCACTGTACCACAACGAAAATCTGAACAGAGCTGGGGAAATGCAAATATAATCAGCAAAACAACAACAATGCCTAAGTTCATTGGTCAACACACACACACACACTAACACACACACAGATCTTCAAGCCTGGTGGCCCAGCTTAAGAGTTGCACGTGCAACGGCAAGTAAATTGTCACTTGGGTTGGAAAGTCAAACAAAGTAACAAATAAACAAACGGAATTGTTAAAGAAAACAAAGCTCGAATGTAGGACAGGCCAACCGCAGAGAGGTAGAGACAGAGAGAGAGATAGACCAGTTAAGAAGGTAGCTAACTACGAGGGAAAGTTTACCAAGTTTGGCTTGTTGTTGTTGTTGTTGGTTTTTCGGCTGCCTTATCGATTTCTAGATCACGTTTTAAATATGTCTCTGTGTGTGTGTGAGCGCGCGTGTACAAATAATCTCAGAGACGGCAAATAATTTGCATTGAGCAACCGGTGGCCAGAGAAAAACGTTTTGTCTGGGGGAAGGGGTCAAAACATTTGTCTGGCCTGGAGGGCTCTTTGTTCAACAAACGGACAACTTTTTCAACTAATTGAAAACAACAAACGTTTGATTTGATGTTTTTGTTTGATTTGTCAAAAGGGAAGCCAAGTTTGTCTAGCGGAAATCTCTTAAATGGAAAGATGAATGGAATAATCTCTAAAGAAGTCAACAACCGGAAACAAACTCTCCACAGCTAATGGCAATTTGCATTTATTAAATTATCAGAAATCCACTCACCCATCATAAACCCGACATGTCGTATTATTGATACGCTTATCCGAGGCTCTCCTGCGTCGATCCTCAAACAAATCCTTAACGGCCGTGACACCCAGCACAAACAACACTGGTATCATGGCCACCTCCTTGCCAAAGGCATTAATGGCCGGCACCCAATTGAGGAGTACAATGAAAATGAAATATAAATTCGCCACACGATGGAATTGCTCCAGCAAATTCTTGGGTATAAACGACAGTAGCGTATACTTGGTAGTCCGAATTTTGTTGCCCACAAAGTGTCCATTTGGATGCTCGCGTTTCGGTGTTTTCGGTGGTACTGTATGATTGGGAACTACCATCCGATAGCAACGCTCCTCAAATTTATCATTTGCCTTATAATTGCAGACCGTGAAACGTTTCCACCAGGATGGTGTCTCGGTACGTCTCAGCGTATAGATGGATTCAGAGCGGGAAGCCTGTCGGGAGTGTCCCCGTCCAGCACCTGTGGCCGAGGTCGGCGCCGAAGGACCAAAATCACGTTCTCGTGCAGTTTCATCCTTGTGTCCCGGCGGTAGTATAAAGTCCGTTTTGGAACCCACACGACTGTGACCTCTGCCCGAGGGTGGACCACCACTACCACCACCACTTCCGGGCGGTGAGTCAGTGATTTGTCCTTGGGAAAAGGCACGCTGATGTCCCTTCATAGCAGATTTGATGGGCCTACCGCTGGCTCCCAGTATCGCACCACCGCCATGACTCACAGAGCGAGCATGGCCACGTGCAGGACCGGCAGGATTTGGCAGGACGGCCACTCCGGGTACGCTACCTATCACAGGATTGCCACCGGGAAAGACATAGGTACGCTCGGGTTCGCCACTCACCGAACCCGCAACCACACCCACGCCCTTTGGGGTGGTCATCATCATCATGGCGGAGGAGTCGCTGGTCAGATTTGGTGGGGCCGAGCGTTGTTGTTGCACAACTAGAAACTTTCGCCTCAAATCGTCGGTGTTCGCTGAAGGCATCTTCACAAGCCACAATCATGAGGCCTGAATTTCGTCGATATGTGATTTGGGTTCTATTAATAGAAGTTCTTGGTCTTTTCTAAGGGTTTTTCTTGGTTTAAATTTTTAGCACTCTCTTATTAGCCATGTGGTGGGCGTCGTCATGGACGCCTCGCTTGTGGAGGCCATGACCAATCTGGAAAAAACGAATTGAAATAAAAGCATATAAATAATCAGATAAACATGTTTAATTGCAGTCAAAAGGTTTGTCGAACCCACAAAAGACCCCCACCAGACGCGTGCTTCCAAAAAAGTGCGCCCTTGATTTCAAGCTTCCGATAAGCTGAAACATCACGAACAGCCCGCAAGGTCAAGCGTAACACGGTAGCAGCAACCCAACCAAATAAAACAAAACATTCGAAACTCAAGCAAAAGAAGGGGAGACTGTGGGTACTTCACTAAAAAAACAATATAAATAAATAAATGTGCAGGTGGGCGCTGATTGTTTTTTATTTCAAGATTTTTAAGCCAATCAATAGACATCGAATTGACAACAAAGTTCAAGGAAACTTTTGTTTCAGTCAAACTATGAATTTTGTGCTGTCAGATTGTTTGACTTAAAATAGTTTGAAATTGTTATTGATTATGTCCAACAAACAAATGCACACACACACACCACACACACTCATGGTATTTCCTATTTGACTAAAAATAAAACTTATTTCACTTTAAGCGGATGAAGTGAGAGGAAACTGGTTTTTTGAATTAGATAATTTTTTGGCGCAAAACAGTTTTTCTTAATTTCTTAATCAACACTTAGCTTCAATCCAAAGTATTTTTTATAATTCTTTTCAATTTCTCTCATTTTACACATGTAGCTTATCTGTACAGAAATTCCTATTAAAGTTAAGCTACCAAAATTAAGTAGATTGCCTTGCCAGTGTTAAATTCATGCACAGAAATACGAAACATTCTTAAGTCGAAAAGCGACTGTTAAAATTATTGATATAAGAACAAGACTTCTAGACTACCATAAGATAAAAATGTCAGAAATATCTCATTCTTAGTTCCAGTACAAGATTTCAAAGATTGAGTACAAAATAGACATATAATACTTGCGGAAAATGCAAACTGTTATAAGCCGAATTTTTTCCTCAAATTCCCAACTGGTTCTAACATTTTTCTTATGGAGTGATGGTTGATTTCTGACATTCAGTCATTCCAGACTTCGTTTTTAGAACAAATTGGGACCAGCATAAAAAATGTATGGACTTAATCCAAGATCATTTTGTACTTGTTCAAAGTTCATTAATTTTGTTAATAGAATGATTTTGGAAATACTTGTTTGAAAAGTTAATCGGGGCAGGTGTCAAAGCAATACACCGTATAAGTATCATCAGAAAGATTTTAAAATAGTTCTTCACATTCTTTATTTGTCCGGAATCACCCGTATCATAATATTTAATTGACATTTTTTCGGAGATTTATTACAGTTTTGAGAACAATCCATCGACTTGGCAGCAACGTTCTTTTACATTTTCGTTAAAATCATACACCAACAACAATTTTTGGGCATTCAGACCATATTGCAGTGTATTAAAATCAGAGATCGCAAAAAATAACTTTACAACATAATAAATTTAAAAACAAATCAATGAGATTTCGGTCTAGTCAAACAAAAAACATTCACACTTATACAAAAACCAAAACAAACACTCTCCATTCACACATCATAGAATTATGTTTTGCTCACTTTGGACTGCAAAGGGAGAACACAAAAGATTCTTTCAATCAAAGTTCATTGATCGCACATAGAAATTGTTCTAATCTCATCATAGCTAAGTTCAACAATCTCCCCCCCTATGGAGAAAGCCTTGAAAATCGAATAATCACACTTGATTTATTTCAAATTTTATTGCAAACAGCAAAATACAAAAGCAGAATGTACTCAATTCTGCAAATAAAAAATTCCAATTTATTTTAGTTGAAATTTCTTTATTTGTTGGCCATTTTCTTTGTTTGCGCTCAAATTACACAACCAATCGGCAGACAAGAGAAAGAGTAAAAAACAAAACCACATATAGTCAATGAAAAAATTTAACATTTGAGCAATTCATTCAATAATTCTTTCAATTTATCACATATTAAATGGTTTGTTTTGCTTAAATGCCAATTTATGTGTAATTTAATTAAATGATGAACTAATTTTAGATACTCAGTTGTCGAATGGCGTAATTCGGTCAATAAGTAAAGATAAATGTACGAGGGTAGATTGATAAGATGGGGCATTTCGTCCACAGAACTGTCCAATGCGAAACTGCTTTAATTGGTTTGTGTTTGACAGCTTGGCTATTGAGAAGGCGAGATTTATTGGGTATCCCAAGTCTCTTTCTTCTGAAAGCGCAGCAATTTTCGTTCCGCCACGAATTTGTAGAAATAGAAGGACTGTTACTGAATTCATGGCAACTCTTATATGATTTTCGCCCCAGAATTTCACACAAACATGTCCTACTACATTATGACCTTAGCTGATTTCGTGAGTTCAGGCATGAATTCAGTTTTTTACTGATACTAAAAATATTCACTACTGAAACGTAGAACTGCAGGGAAGCTATAAAATTTTGACGAAGGTTCAGTGGAAATTCAGTGAATTTCTTATCAAATCCATTAAATCAAAACCTCACTAACTTATCAAGCTGCCCTCTTCTGTTTGGCATATGCTACAAAAAATTTGCACACTCCCCTTTTTTTTATGGACTTTTTTGTAATAATTTTTTAATTTGACTGACACACATTTAAATTAGTATATCAGCATTTTTGGTCAAGTCATAAATTATAATCGTTTTAATTGAATTGGTTTTTATACTGAGAATATCTTAATTTGGTCATTTCAAAAATAATTCGCCAAACATTTCAGGGTTCAATGTCTTTTCAATGTATTCGCCTGCTTATAAATGCACTTCCAGACACATAAACAAAATCAATCTAAACTTTTTATAGTTTTCCATCAGCCGATTTATTTTATGTGCTATCCATTCAACATTGATAGCCTTTCTGTGTGTTTTGTCATGACCAAAAACCATAAAAAGAATCAAACTTTGAACAGCCAGACAAGCTGCATTTGATATTAAACAAAAAGTAGACAACAAACCACAACAAAATTAAGTTTTATAGAGAATAACTTTCAAGTGCAAAACTAAATTTATTTTGATAAGTCTGATTAAGTGTAACTTTTTAGGGGCAACTCTCTTTTGACACCCAGAACTAATTAGTGGAAAAAAACTTCAAAGTGCTTTTTGATATGTCTGGTTTGGTTTTTTTGCGGTTTTATGGGATACTTGAAAAGCAAAAATTGAAATTATTTTTAGCCACGCACATGCGAAATAAAGTTAAAAGATAAACAACAACAGAGGCCAAGCCCCAAGTGATGAGAAAAGGTATAAAAATACAACATTTTGTGTGTGTTTTTTTTTTTTTTGGTAAAGTTCAATGCATTTCCACAATTGTGGTATCTGAGGGATACACACTATATGGTTCTGCCATTGTCAGGGGCCGAGGTGAAAAATTACTCAAGTTGAAACATTAAATATGGTTCAGTGGTGATACACATATTTTTAGTTGAATGCTTCGCTTTAGTTCAATCGAATGCCTCACCTTGAATTTGCAAAAATTTCATTTACCTGGTCATATTTTCAAAACAACTTGGAGCAATTATAAAATAATTTATATGGATGGAAATATTATTATAATTAGTATGAATATGTATGAGATTTTTCAGTTTGATAGGGTTTTAGTTACATGTGTGTGTGTATTATTATATGGAAATCTATTTGATGGAAAACAAATTGTAGATATATTTAAATGTACTTACACAGTTATGTAAGCGAAATATAATTTATTTATTTACAATCTGGTTAAGTAGAAAATCGTTTTGAGCGAAATAATGGGCTGGGGTGAGTGGGCGAGACAGGCAACTATTTGACGATAGCTGATCTAGCTTAGTAAGCTTTCTTGAGATGGTTTTAAGGTCGAAGGTTTGGCAAACTTATTGGTGAACCTTTGATATAATATTCAGGAGTTGACAATCTTTTAAATTTTATAATGACTCTACAAAGGTTTTGCCTATTAAAATCGATAAACTAATCTAAATGATAAATGCTTCATCAGAGATAAGATCTGTTTGAATTTTATCTTAAGTACAAAAAAAGCGACCTTTCTAACGGCTCTGCCGATTCGAAGAAAGTTTTTTGAGTATGTTTTTTAGGTATAAGAATGGGTTCTTGAGTATATTTTATACCGAAATAGAAACGATTCCTTCAAATTCAAACGAGTTTAATTTCCTAACGATGTCCGATTGCGGCTTAGATCTGGGCACAGCATGCTTTTTGTACAGACGTAGCATGTTCTCGAGTGGGCGAACCATTCAGCTGATTTGTCTCATCCCCAAACAAACCAAAATATTTACTAGAAAACGTTTGTATGGCAGAACAACGTATGCCGGGTCAGCTATGTAGTATAATATTTTCAGCACATTTCACATAAAAATTATTTCATTTAATTGGTTTTTATGCCTCATCGCAACAAAAATTGTTATATTTGTTGATTTCGAAAATCGTAAACAATTCAAATGCCTCAAGAAATTAGATGAAAAGCAACAGATAGTATTTGAATTTTTGGTTTGTTATCATTTGGATCTTATTCAAGGAATTTCCGAATTCAATGTTTATACAATACTTTTCATAGTTTGAAAAAATGTTTTAAGGATGTATAAATTTATTGAAGAAAAATTTTATAAATTGCTTACAACGGAGAACAATGCCAAATATTAATTTTTTGACATTTTTGTCGATATTATTCAGAAACAAGGCTTTAAATATATTAATATATGAATTGAATTGCAATTCCAATAATTTGGATTGTTGCTTTTATTATGAAGATGTTTTTGCACAGTTCACTTTCATCTTGAAAAGATTGTGCTATTGTTTTTTGATTGTTGTTTTGTTTATGATAAATTTTTGTTTTTTTGTAAATAAAAAGTTCAATCGCTAAGCACTTGAGTACGGCCAGCTGTTACCATTTTGTTGTTCAGTAGAGGTTTATTTTCAATTATAATAACATGACTAATCATATATCTATTTTGATAAATATTGTATATATATAATTTTTATTTCACAATTAAATAAAAAGAAGAACCAGAAATATTTATTGTATTTTCCAATAAAACTGACTTCTCCCCATCAATTAGTCAACTCTTGATGACAAATTGAACACAAAACTGTCTTTGCCTGTTAATTTTGACTAATTAACGGGCAGGGCATAAGACATTGTAGCTTCGAACAATGGAAATCAACCTGCAAGGCATTGCATTTGACTTGGGAAAATTTTCAAGCTGACGGAGACAAAAAATTGCAAAATATGAAGAAGAAGCAAACAAAAATACATACAACAAAAAACAACCATAACACCAAAGTTTCACAACTAATTAGAAACTGTTGACGGGGGCGACAACGACCACTACTATCTATTCAATTAGATCGGGCGACAAATGTGGCTTGGGTTGTACGTTGACAGCAGATGTAGAGATGCGGAATTGACTGTTATAAATGATAAATGATAAAATAAGTTTCTTTTAATGGTAGATTTTTATGTTGAATTATTGCTGAGCTTTTATGTGTTACCTTAAAAGTTTTAGGTTAGAGCTACTAGAATATTTAGAGAAAATATTAAGGAGTATCTATTTCAGCGTTTCAAGGTGTGTTTTGACCGGCAACGCAAAATGTGGTCGAGAGTTGTCATGTTGAAAAAATAACTTTGTAGTGCCTTTGCTACTTTTCTGACCAATTTTTCTTCAATGATCGGTTCAAACGCATTAACTGAAATCGGTACAGTAAATACAAAAGAGCTTTTTAAAAACAAGGCACAAGGTGCAATGCACTTTTCCCCAAATGACACTTAATCAAGCAAAGCTAGTTTATTAAGTTAAGTTATCTAGCGCAAAACACTGATATAAGCGATAAGCCATAGCAAGCAGCACAGTGTCAAAAAATTAAAAGTATTTTTGAGTTTGTCTCTCACTCACAAAACTGAGAACGCAACGTGGAATCGATTAGGTAAGGCCAACTGTTCAGGAAACAGAGGTGAGGCGGGGATATGGCATTTTGAGAGCGATATCAACAATATTTGCCATAAATTGTAAGTGCTTTTCGTACCCACACCCGTATATACATTAATAGCTGGTATTCTACGAATTGAGGCAGCAGATAAGGTAAGGCCAGAACGACAGCCACGTACTCGGAGATAGAAGCAGCGGTTTCATGCAGCTGCCAATGTGTTGTTATCTGCAGAAAATCCCAGTAAAATGGACATAACTCACGCATCCCGTCAAATCAAAATTTGTTTCTGGTAGCAACTTTTTGCTGTGTCGGGTGTTAAGCCATTGGCCTAATAAACCAGCGTTAAAATAAACAAAAATTGCTTTGTTGTTAGCTGTAGGCAAATGTGTGGTCATAAAAATAGATAATTGCTAGCGTTAAGCTGTATAACAAAGTAAAGATAGATACAGACAGACAACTGGCAGCGACTCTGCTTCCGTTTTCGAATGCAATGCGAATTGAAGTCAATTGCCTGGCCACCGCTGCAGTGACGGCGACGACGACGACGTCGACTAACTAACTTAACGGTACCTGAAGCAAGACGGAGAGTGAAAGACCCAGAGAGAGGGAGAGCACTGTGGCTAATAGATTGCAACGCATAAAGAAACAGTTAACCATTTCTTCTTCTCTCGCTCACTCCACATGGCAGCAATTAGCCGTTGAACTCAATTGAGGTACAGCTAGCTTAGAAGATCTTGGGCACAGTGGGTCTATATTGAGGTCACAAAATGGGAAAGAATTTTCTATAAATAAACAAATCTACAATGTAGCCATGTGTGGACAACTTCCTTTTAAACACACACAAAATGTAAAATTTTTAAACCGTTTTTACTGATTATATTTATCTTGCAAAAACAACTTTTTTTTTGGCATTCACATCCGTTTTAAGTTTTGTTTTTTTATATCTTTTAAACATGATTAATTACCACAGAATATTTTTGCAGTAAGTTTCCATTATATTACTTTTATGGCCAGTTTTTATTGCTTGTAGTCGTTTAACTGCTCTGCCTGCACTTTTCCTTTTCCATGTAGTTACTTTTCTTTTCGTGTTTCTTTTGACCAGTTTTTGCTCCCTCCATAAACTTTAATGACTTGAGCATACAATTTAATTTTCTAATGCACACATATATATACATATACTCATATAAATGTTTCTCTGTTTGGAATTGCAGTACATTTCGAGAAATAGTTTTAAATAAATGAATTAATTAATATGCAAATTGATGGGAACGTTTTAGAGGTCAAGCTTGGATACGTTAACGAAGGCAGGTTGGTTGCTAGCGATGATAGCGTGAGTGCCCTGGCGTGACAATTTGTAAGGAATTTAGGAAGCACTCAATATTTCCATTTAATTTAATATTAACACTTATTTAAACGTTAAAAACATTAATTTTGATTCTACTTTAGAAAAATTGTGACGAAGAGGGAAACGAAAAAAAATAGGATACCAAACCGTTAAGTCCAGATAATAATCTGAACCGCAAACCAAACTATCGTTCCTTGGAAATTGTTGAACCGAATCGAAAACCATAAGGCAAAACGGTTCGGTTCGGTTCATTTTACTGATGAGATGACAACGAATCTTTCCGTAAGCTAAGTTTTATCCGCTTATCGGTTAAACGAGACTTCAAGTTTATTTGCCAGATGCCCGATTAATGTTTCCTTCAAGGATGAATACAATCATTTCAAAACTCTTGATCCCGTACTTCTCTTGCAATTGCCGACGTCTTAACAATCCTGTCATCAGACCTGCACCTTAATTTTAGAAAATTCTAATGAATTTCTGTGAGTATCCCATTTCCTTTACGGGACGATATTCTTAATATTCTGTTTTGTTTGGATATTTTCAAACTAATTTTAGACCGTTGAACCAGTCGTTATTTCCTTTAAAATCATTGAATAGATTTGTTTTCTACGCTTTTCCCATATGGGTAATGGTTAATGATCTATGTTTAAAAAGGAAAGAAAGTCGGTCAAGCCGAACTGTGAAATACTATGTACCAACGAAATTCTATGCTCAGGCTGTATTTTACTCTCTTTTGATAGAGAGCAGGGTTCTCCAAGAAGAAAGGCTCCTGCTTAACAAGCCAGGAAGCTCGTAACTAAATACTACTACTAAGTATTATATGCTCATCGTCGATTTAAAACGTTACATTCAAATTAAAATGAACATTGGGAAAAGGGCAACTGCATTAAAAACTACATTTCTTAATGTATTCAAGCCATTCCATTATTATTTATATATTTTTCATAATTTCGCTCACTTTAGCCCACTGTGCGATGAAGCAACAACTTACTGCAGCCATAGAAAAGAAGTCAAAATTGCAATTGTTTGAATGTTTGCCGGTAGCCGAGAGAGTACAAAGAGAGAGAGAGCGGCACATACATTGAAAGACAGATGATCTCTCGCCCAAGAAGCTGCGACTGCGGCCACGGCTCAGGTAAGAAATTAAAAAACTCGTTGCTTGTTAGGGGGCGGGCAGAGCGGCGGGGAAGGGGGGTTTGGTTTTGGGTCTGCAACGCTTAACTGGTTCTGGGCAACTTGTTTTATTTTTTTGATTTTTTGCCTGTGGTTTACATTGCGATTAAAAGCACACTTTTAGCAGGGAAACTTGTTTGGTTTTGACTTACCCAATATATTGCAAATGTTTTATGTGGAACGTAGATATGTTATAAATATATTTGGTATTTATCTATTTTTATCCATTTGTGGCGGATGCTGCATTGGCCATTCAACAAAAAACCATAACCGAGGTCAGGCAAGAGAAGAGACAGAAAACAAGAGAGAACCAACTTGAATTTTTGGTGCAATTCAATTTCGTTAAATTTTGCACTATTGAACAATTACAACAACAACGACAGCACGCAAAGGCCCGGCCACTCACTTTTTTCTTTTTCTTTTGGTGGACGTCGCTTATTAACCCTTGCGAGTCGCTTTCTATTTGCCTTCTTCTGTTGCCCAGAATTAATTTTCACTTTTCACACTCACTCTCACTCGCTCACACTTTGGCAATTATAAATTAAAATAATCAAGGATTTACACGGTGATCTTTTTTTCGCACACAAAATTATGTGTATTTTCTTTTACACCGATGAAACAAAGGAACAACACGCGGATAAGAGCAAAAACGTAACAAGCAAAAATTAACTATTTTCGTTTTTAAACATAAAAAAACGCCTCCGAACCGCTCAAATGTTGTTTTTCGACTGAAGCCATGGCGTGGGAGAGTGGCTGATAGAGACGCAGTTTGCTGCGTCGATGGTTTTTTAGTTATCAGCTGTTCCGCAGCGCGCGTGATTGAATTTGTGGAGTAAATTCGTTTATCGGTGCGGCAAATAGAAGAATACAGCTGGAAGGGGCCGATTTAGAGTTAGTTATAATTAAAAAGTATTTATAATGCTTAGGCTTTGTTGGATTAAGTTCAATTAAGAGCTATACTTAGATTTGCCTGCACTCTCGTGCACAGTTTAATCGATAGTTCCAGCCCCAATGCTACCGATACATATCGATGCAAGCACTTAGAGACGGGGAATAGAACCGAACGAATAATCGGTTTCGGTAACGGCTATCTCTTTTTTTATTTTTGTCGGGTTACGATTCGGTTACAAAATAATTATATCTGCTACCGGTTTCAATTGGTCTTAAAATTCTGGGTATATCTACGAATTTTCTTTCCACCATTTGAGTATATCGGTATGAGAACTCGCTTATATTATTTCCTAATTTAATAGACTACCACTGACTCGTTACTTTGGGAAGTACTCGTGACTACTAATGGCAGGTACGTAAGTCGTGCTCATCACTAATCAGTGTACGTGGACTTTCGGCAAATCTGACAAACAAATTAGGAAAAATAAATTATATTAATTATTGCCACAACAAACGAGATAGCCAACAGCTGTAGCCGCACCACCACATAAACATAGATTTAATAATCAATAGCGACCCAATTAAATGAGTCAGACAAACTGGGCCGAATCAAAGCTGATAAAAATCAAAGTCTCAAGGAGAAAACCAACACTCAGTTTACTCTTAATTAATTATTGATAATCATTTCAACAATGGCACCCACACGCAGACCCAGCGACGGTCTGCTGGCGCGTGTGAACTTCCCCTTGTATGCGGTGGACATGCTTACCAGTCGCCACATTCTGGTGGCCGGCGGCGGCGGCTCCAGCAAGACGGGCGTAGCCAACGGCTTTGTAAGTTAGGGAGGATGCGTCAAGGTGTCATTGATATTAAGGTATTTACTTCTGCAGGAAATCTACGAGCTGTACCACAATGGCAGTCACTTCTGCGCCGAGGAGGTGCTGCGTCATGAGACAGGGGCCAATGTGGTCATGAATTTCGCTGTGCGAAATGGTGGACGTCGTGGGTATTTGTGTGCCGGCCAGGAGGCACACTGTCAGATGTACTATGTACAACCCAGTGTGGAATCAGAGGATGACGATAAGCCCACTCCGGTGGAGCGTCCCCACGAGAATGGCAATGTGATGAGGCAACGCGGAGCCACTCACTCGGGTGTGGAGAACCTGAGTAATGGCCATGCCAAATCAACCCCCGAACTTCTCAAACAGTTCCAGCGACTGAAATTTCACATACAAGCCGCCGATGTGATCCAAACGGATTTCCTAGCTGGTGCCGAGCCACTGCAGCGTGTGGTGCGGATTAGTGGCAATGGCCGTTTAATGGCCACTGGCGGCACAGATGGTCAGCTGAGAATCTGGTCGTTTCCCCAAATGACTTTGGCAGCCGAGCTGGAGGGACACACAAAGGAAATTGATGACTTGGACTTTAGCCCGGATGGTAAATACATCGTTAGCATTTCCAAGGATGCACAGGGACTGGTCTGGGACTTGGGCAGTGGCAAATTGCACAAGAAATTGCAGTGGCAGACGCCGGATCAAGCGAAATATCTGTACAAACGCTGTCGCTATGGCACTGTGGAGGCTCAAAAGGATAACTACAGATTGTTCACCATCACCAACCCGTTGGGCAAGGTGGGCAAGCAAAAAGGTTATCTACAGCATTGGGATTGTGCCACGGGACAGCTGCGGCAGGCGGTGGCCATCGATGAGAGCCTGTCGTCGTTGGCTGTGCGAGATGATGGACGATTTGTGGCCGTGGGGACCATGTTCTCTGGCAGCGTTTCCATGTACATAGCGTTTAGTTTGCAGGTAAGCTTAACTCAAGCCTGATGGTGACCAATTATTTGAACCGAACCCCTTTCAGCGTGTCTTGCACATTCCTCATGCTCACTCCATGTTCGTGACGGGTCTGCAATTTCTGCCCATTACCAATGAGGAGGGACCGCCCATTTCCAGCGATACGGAAGCCGCCGTTCTCTCCATCTCAGTGGACAATAAAGTTTGCATACACAGTCTGCCTCAAAGGCGTAAGTAGTAAACAATGTGTAAGAGCTCTTTTTCTCTTACTAATTCTCGACTTGTTGCAGGTACCATACCCGCCTGGATAGCCATTGTTTTCATGATCGTCATGATATTTACGGTGTTTGTGCTCTGTTCATACATTGGCATCTGATTTAGGGAAAACAAGTTAAATCAATTTTCAATATTAGTACATAAAACAAGGTTTAGTTCTCTCACTAATTATTTTTTAAGTGTATAGTTTTGTGCCGGCTGCCTTATCTCTTATCTCTCCATTCTAATTGCAATAATTGTTTTCCTTTTTTTTTCAACCTCCAAAATTATGTCGTTGCTTGTTGTAAATGATTTATTTGATAAATTTATTGTAAAATTTTATTTGAAATATGTAATAGAAACAGGTGAATGAACTGCTGCCCAGCAGTTCTAGCAATTAAATGGAAAAAATTATCAATGCATTTCCATTTGTTTTCAAATTTAACGGCATTTTAGGGGGTGAACTCAAACATCGATAAAACTGCACTGCAAGCACGTTGGCACGATTGGTTATTTTCGAGGTGCTATCGATGTATATCGGACTTGCAGTACAGATATCGATATATCTAGCGGTCTTAAAGGTTTAAAAATGTTAACAAAGCAATATTGTTTTATTGGTGTTATTTTAGGGCCCAAGTTTTGGTTTTGTTCGTTCTGTTGGGTAAAAGAAACTTAATGAAAAGCAAACATAATAAATAAAATGTTACCCTTACGTTACCCATTACTTAAATGATACGTATACTTCATATATTTAAAGGTAGAACCCGGAATTTGGCAGAAAACGTCATCCCAATGCTTTGTGGGTAAATAGTTCGGTACCTTCTACGCATATTCAGAGCTGAGAGCTGAGGATTATGAGACGGGAGCTGTGGCTCACGAGCTGAGAACTGTGGCTCACGAGCTGAGGACTGTGTCTCACGAGCTGATGGCTCACGGCTCCCAAGCTGGGGCTCTCAGTTGAGAACCGATTATTGTGGCTCACGAGTCGAGAGCAGTATAATGGCTCAAGGCTCCCAAGCTGGGGCTCTTAGTTCTGAGCCAAGTTTCGAGTGTTGCGAATTGAGAACAAGAGCTGGCTCTCGAGAGCTGAGAGCCAAGAGCGACTGTGAATTCTGATCGTGACCAAATCTGTGTTTCTGTGTACCATTAAAAACTAAAACTATTTTTCAGACCTATCTTTTGTTTGACAGTTGTCCGACTTTCATCAAACTTAGTAGTAGTACGAAAACCCATAGAAAAACCAATAAACGACAAGTTTTTTGATTTAGGTCCGAACTCACATCCTCTAGATAGCCGCTATGTGTCGCATAAACTTGTTTAAAGCAGCTATCTAGATTCTAGAAGATACGAAATCGGACTTTAAGTGAATGATGCAGAAATATTCCCTATATAGGGCGCTAACTACAGATTACCCAGTGTCCCATCCCAGTGAGAGTGTGGAAACCGTTTCCCTCGTCACGAAATCTTTGAATAAAAATATCATGAAATATTTTTTATAGAGACTTTTTATTTTGTTACGCATTCTTGTATTTTATTTTAGTTACTTCTTTTTGCTTGTTTTCGTTTGCGTTTACTTTTTCCCTTTTTGTTTGCAAATATTTGATGCTACAATTTATATCTATGCATTTAATTTAGCGTTTACAAAAAATGATGTATGGCGCATTCACAGATGCGAATTACATTTGTTTGTTGTTGTTGTTGGTTGATAAATTTGTAACTTAATTATGCTTGCTTGCTCTTTGCTTATCAGTTCAATATTCTCAATGTTGTTTGTTTTGTTTAATAGTTAGTTAGTTTTTTTATATAATAGCGTTGAATTTTATATTTTGATGTCGAATTCTTTGAGGCAATCCCATGCTTGTGGTTGTTGTTGTTTTTGTAAATATAAAGTATAAAATGCATATCAAATCGTTTCTTTGTTTACAATGATTAGTTTTCCAATGTGAAGGTAGGGGCGAGCATTTACTTAGATATTGTTTATATAAATATGGGGGGGCTTTTCTTTGCCTGAAAAGGTATTTAATGTTAGATGCCAATATGGCCTTAGTTTCGCATAAATATTGATGATTTATAATGATAGTTTATTATTATGTATGCTATAATTATGTACGTAGCTTATTATTGTTATGGTTTATGGTTGGGTTTTGTTTTTGTTTTATGTGAAACCCAAAACAATGCCAATTGTTGGAAAACGAAACAAAAACAAAACAATTATTGCCAAATGAACTAATTTCATAACTGGAAAACAGAATTTAATTTCAAATCGAAAATTTAACAAAAAAACCTGAGTTTCCTTTAGTTTTTCTTTTTTTTTTAACGTAATAGGAGATTAATGTAAGATTAATTTAAAAAGAAATTGAATTTGTTTTTTTTTTTATAATACTTTTGGCATTCTTTTTCGCTGCTTGAAAACAATTGGGAGAACGGAAGCTTTCCTTCTCCCCCTTCCGAAAATGTATAACTAATTTCAGTTAGAATTTTTGTTGAACAGTCTTTATGCTCCATCATCTTCGTCATCATCATCATTCACCATCTTACGAGGCCTTGGCAAACTGTATGACCGAGCTCATCCGCATCACCTTGGATGCGGCATCTGCTGCAGAACTGCCGGCTCCCGCTGACGTTGTTGTTGTGGTGTTGGTGGTTGTTGGCTCGGCCAGATGGCCTGCACTTCCACTGACAGCCTCTCCATTGCTATCGTCGCCTTTGTTCATATAATGTTTGCGCTTGCGCAAAGGCAATGTCATCACATTGCGATCGGCCATCATCAGGGAATCACTTTCGGGCGATGAACTGCGCTCCGGTGACTCTGTGCTGGAACGTAGACCAATGGCTGCCTCCAAGCGACGCACAATATCTGGATTAGGCAAGGAAGATCTGCAAGAGAGAAACAGTGAAGAGATTATGAGAAGGCGAAATAATTGTATAAAATGTATAAAAATTCCATTAATTTCAATTGCACCGATCGAAAAATGCCAAAAAATAAAGTTTATTTGTGTTAGCACCATAATCGTTTGTGCAAATTAGTTTGCCCAGTTTGCAATGGTAAATTTTTCGCTTAATATGTTTGCTATCACTTGCAAGCTTTTATCGAATTTGCAAAGTTTGCACAAACAACAAAGTTTCGACAAATTTATTTGCACTCACTTCTGAAGTTTTTCGATCTATTGAATGCCCAATTGACCAACTGACCTTTTTCCTCACAAAAACCTGTTTTGTCTTCCGACATTTGTATTATTTGGTAATTAGGCTCTTCATTTGATTTCTGTTTACTGAGAAACTGAGCTATTTATGCCCTCAAGCCTATTCCCTGACAATTTGTACACTTGTTAAAGTCTTTACTCGACATTTGTGCTTTTCAAATTGGAGTATACTTCATTTATTTTTCAAATTTGCTCTTCTTCCACTAAAGTTTTCTGTTTCTTTACAGCAGTTTGCTTTGGGTTATGCCCTGCTGGATCTTTTAACTGTAGTATTATTATTAATAGTCCTATCTTCTTAGGCCAGATAACCTTCAATGTAAAATGACATAATTCCAACCCTTTTCGCCTTCAAAATTTCGCCAAACTATTCCCATAATAAGGCTACAACTTCGACTTTGCCAGCAAATTGAGAGATTGCTTAAATAAGTTATAAGTAATCCTTAGGCAGGAGTAAATGTATTTGCCGAGTTTGTTGTTCCGAGCAAAATTTGGCGACTGTGAACACTTAGCATCAAGCATACTACAAAATTTGTTAACAAATTGATTTGTGATTGACAAATACGTAGAAAGTCCGGGAAGACAAATAGAAAATGTTGCATTTGCTGCTGTGGCAAACAAGTTTGTCAGGTTTGCAAGCTTTTCTCAAAGCTTTTATTGAAATTGCCAGGTTTGTTGTTGCAGGGCAAACGCAGATATTTGTAAGCTAATTTTAAGACAAACTAATTCTTAAACTGTTTTTGCAAGTCTGAATTTTTCGTTGACTCCTTTTTAGTAGTTCCCGATACTTACTCATACTTGGGCACCGGGGCATATCCTTTGTGTAGGCCATGTCTGGCTAAATCTCCTCGCTTGAAATGCTCTATCAACACATTGGCCTCATGGGTATCATCATAGTTGGCGGCCAAATCGCTGACATGCAGAGTGGGCTGCTGCTGCTGCTGTTGTGTTGGTTGCTGTTGCTGTTCCGTTGGCGTTGGAGGTGGGGGCGTCGTATTGGCTGCATGACCACGACGCAATTGCATCATTTGCCAGGCCGCCACATGAACATCTTCATCGTTCGTGTCATGACAGCGCGCCATATTGGCCGCTTCGAGGAGAGCTGGATTGATGGTCAATGCCGTTGAGGTGGATTGTGGTGCTTGCGGTTTCAATTCCTGATAGTAGATCATTTGTGGCGGAAGTGGCGTCTGGCACTGAGCCTGTGACTGTTGCATGCTTAGATCTGTGGGTAGTTCCTCATCTGGATAATTACTGTGAGCGGGTTGGGCACTGGACACACCACTATCACGACTCAGCGCATCGGTGTCCATTTGGGGTGGAAGATAGGGAGTGGTCGAGGGTGGCGGTGGTGAGGATTGACTGAGGCTGAGAGGAGAGTACGTGGAGCTGGCTGAGCTGGGCGATAACGGAGCGCTGACGGCCGAACTGACGGCAGCTGCCTTGACTCCTCCTCTGGGCTGACGGGCTTGACGGGATTTCTTCACCGCCGGCGGTGAACTGGGCGGTGAGTTGTTGCTACTCTCCGAAGTGCTGGTGATGGCCTGCGATGAACCTGACACACCCGCTGCCGCCTCCGCCTCATCGTCCGGCAACTCATTGGCATGTCCCTTGATGTGAGCCTCCATTTCTTTCTTATTCTTGAAGGTCTCGTCGCAGATGGTGCACTTGTAGCACTTGGCACCATAGTGTTGCACCCGATGCAGCTTCAGCACATGATTGTAGCCAAAGTCCCGGAAGCAGATGTCACAGTGGTACGGCTTCTCACCCGTGTGCGTGCGCGAGTGTACCTTCAGTTGCTTGGAGCAGGTGAATCCCTTGCCGCAACCCGGCTCCGGACATTTGTAGGGCTTCTCTCCCGTATGCGTACGCATGTGGATCACTAGTTGGCCGGATTGGATGAACGTCTTCTCGCACACGGAACACTTGTGCGGCCTCTCGCCGGTGTGGATGCGCATATGACGATGCAGCTTTCCCGAATGCTCGAAGGCCCGTCCACACACATCACACTTGTAGGGACGCTCCTTGGTATGTATGCGACGATGCACCTGTAGATTCTCCTTGACGCTGAACAACTTGTGGCAGAACTCACACTCAAAGGGACGCTCACCGGTGTGGGTGCGATAGTGACGGATCTACGGAGAGAGAAGGAGATGATAAGGAGGGAATTCTATGAAGGAGTGCATCCAAATCACTTACCAGTCGGGCAGGCACTGCAAAAGTCTTATGGCACACATTACACTGATAGGGATCAGCGCCGGCGGCCACATTGGCCAATGGCTTGATCGTGGGACTCTTTGGTATGCCCACCGGCAGACCCGCCTCGTTCAGTTCAATGGGTGGCGATGTTATGGCGCTCAAGCCACCTCCGGCTCCATTCAGCGACATCTCAGCATTTTTGGCATGCGATTTTGTGTGCGAGGTGTGAGCCGATTTGCTGCCAAAAGTCATGCCGCACTGCTCGCACTTGAACTGTGGCTTATTCACATTGGGTTTGCGGGTTGTTGTTGTTGTTGTTGCTGCAGCTGAAGTGGCTGCTGCTGCTGGGGCATAGCTTATGGGTGGCTCCTGTTTGATCCTCTGCGGTGTAGCTGTTGCTGTTGTTGTTGTAATACTTTCATGCTGCTGCTGCTGCTGCTGCGGCAACTGTTGCTGTTGCATCGCCAGCTGATAGCTGACCATTTGTTGTTGCTGCTGCTGCTGTTGCTGCAATTGCAATTGTCGCTGCTGCGGCGTCTGCAGCAGCTCATAGTGCTCCTGCTGTCCAGTTGGTAGTACGCCCAAACTTGTCGTCGCACTCAGCGGCGGTGGCACTTGCAGACAGAATTGTGTCTGACTGGGTTGCTCCGTTTTTATGAGCAACTGTTGAGAGGGATAGTAGACCATATTGGTTGTGGATGAATCTGAAAGGGAATAGAGAGGAGGAGAGTTTTAATACCGAATTGTAGATGGAAGAGTTAAATTTTGGTAGAACCAACAACTCAACAAGTTGAGCTTAAATGGGTAAGTGTGGAAGTTATGGTCGGTTTTAACATCAGTAGACTTTGCTTAAGGTAGCAGGCAGTTCTTGAAACCGTTTAAAAAGCGGTTCAGCGGGATTCTTGGAGATTTTGAAGATTTTGAACAAGAATTTCGTCTGTTTCTATGCTATCTCCTTCGTCAGTTTAAAAGCTATCGCGACCAAACTTTGCACGAAGTCTTTTAGTACAAAAACGCTGCACATTTGTCGGAGCCGGCCGGATCGGTTGACTATAGCATATAGCTGTCATAGAAACGATCGGTCGAAAAACTAGTTTTAGTTAGAAAAACTTTTTTGTTTTTAATGTAAACGCCTTCAAACTTTGTATTAATAAGTTTGCTATGGTCGAAATCGGACATCTTTATAGTATAGCTGTCATACAAAATTAGTGACTGAAAAGTAGTCCTAGTGAGAAAAACTTTTTTGATTTCAATTGAAATATCCCTAAAATTGGCATTTATTTATTTCATTTGCTTTCACATAATTCTACAAAGTTTTGTTCAAATCGCTTGACTATAGCATATAGCTGCAGTACGAATAATCGGTCGAAAAACTAGTTCTAGTGAGAAAAACTTTTTTGTTTTAATTCGAATCGACTTCAAATTTCCTACTTGTTCGTTTATTGGGCTTTGGCATGATTCCAATAAGTTTGGTCGAAATCGGACATCTATATAGTATAGCTACCATAGAAAAGTAAGCTGCCAAAATTAGTCTTAGTTAGAAAATTGTGCTGGAAGAGCTTACTTTCCTCTTTTTTCTAACCTGATTTGTGTTTTAGATTGCAGTATGCCGAAATGTTCAGTTTATGTTCTGGTATAAGGGATCCAAGTAACCGGAACCGCGGAATGCAAGTTTTTTCGAAAAACCTAAAGTCCCCCATTTACGCTTTCTTTGAACTAGTAAAAAAGTATTGAGATATCCGATAAACACCACCCAACTGGGTTCCAATTAGTTTTCCCTGAGAATATGTTCCTTCCATACTGCATTTTCCCGGCTTGATTACAAACTCATAAACACTTTTAAATAAAAAAGTTTCTCCATTATCTTATCCCGTAGGTCTTTCCACCCCATTTCAACCTTAGCCAAGAAAACCACCTATACAGACAACCTGCAATATGAAGATTAAAAAAAAATCATAAAAACCTTCTGGGTGGTTGAGAGAAGCCTCAGAGAGTGGACAAGAAGGGGTATGGGGGAGCCAACAGGGAAAAACCCACCCTAGGCAATTCTAATACGCAATTTTCTGTTATTACCGGCCGGAATTTGACTGGAGGAGGGGGGCAAGCGAGAGCAAGAGAAAGAGAAACTTACGCATAAACAAATTTCCCTTAACTTGGGAAATTTTCAACAAAAAAAATTCCCTAAGCTTTTCTGAAACCCGGCAAAACTCTCTGCGCCGCTTTACTGTTTACTGTTTTGATAAAATAAACACTCCATCCCCCCCCCACCCCAACCCCCACACACCACCCCCCAACCGAAAGGAAAACCGACATATACCAAAACAAAATGGCGTCTTTGTGAAACTTGTTTTCCGGCTTTCATTTTACCTTTTGCAGTGGATTTCTTGGCGGTCGCCTTCGATTTATTCTTGGATATATCCACCAGTTCAGTGCCCGACTTGGAGAGCACATCTTTAATCCAAATCTGCTTGTTGGCCCAAGTTTTGGTATCTTTTTTGCTTTCAGTCATGATTTATTTTGCTTTTGATTAGAGTTTAGTGGGGAAAAATCAGACTATTTTTGATATATTTACTTCAGTCATCGGTGCTTAGTTATATATTTAGCGGCAGTCTCAAGCCTTTACAATTGTTGCTTATTTTTAAATCAGAATTTTTATTTTTCTGGTTATCTTTTCTTTGATTAGATTCTTTTTTATGATTTTGATGATTTTTTTCAAATCTTTGGTGTGTTGCACGGCGTAGGCTGGTTGATAAGATTGATAATTTTGCTGATTTTGCTGATGTTGGTGGTTGCCTTGACCGGAGTACTTATTCATGCGCATTTTTCTAAATGATCTCAAGATGTCGTTCATTGAGAAATCGGTCATGTTTAAAGGTCTTCGCACACACACACACACACACACGCACGCACACACACTCGAGCAAAAGCACACAAAAAATGGAGCAAAAGTTCACATTGCCGCACGGCGAAGTTCTAGGTTTGATGGTGCACGGGAGACTGGTGGGTGAGTTGCCGAAAATTATGCTTCAAACCCAAAAAAAATCCAAAAAAAAAAACCCACCACCATTGATCTGTGTATGATACGAAGATATTTCCCCCGAAATGTTGGAAAAGCGCATTGGAGTGAGTACGGGAAATATTTGAGCGTTTTTCTTTGAGTGAGTCTGAAAATTTCCCAACTCAAACGTGACTCATTTTCCATATAAAACCAAATCTTATCAACAACAAGCTCTCATTGAATTTAGATGTACATTTTCTACCGAATCATGCTGAGTGTACGGAGGGGTAACCAATTTTTAAATACGCAATTCTAATCTAGAAAGAACACCAAATTAGCATTAGTTTGTTTTTATTGACGAAGGTTGGGGAATTTTCCTTTATTGCAATCATCAATCAAATTGTTGAAATTAATAAAAATGGGGAAAAGGTTTTTGTTTGAACTTATTGAAAGAATTTAAAGATTTGGATTTCGTTATGTTCTGAGAATAACAGCTCCTAGCAAATCTAAGTCAATGTCAACAGTCAGAACTTTTGTAGAAATGAAACAAAGTTTATGGGATCATTCGACAACCTTTGCACACGTACAGCACACACAAGCAAATTCGTAGGTCCACATTCAAATTTACCTCAGCAATTCACTTGCTTGGTCGTTACTTATGATGAAGAATACTAGAGTCTTATTTCTCATTTTCAGAGCCTTGAAATGTGAATGCCATCTTATCTTAGTATCATATCTTCCACAGTTTTATAGTTAGAAGGTTTACACCTTTTGGACATAGTTAGTAATTGATCCAGCAAAAGGAATGGCAAAGATCGAATGAACTATACTCGAAATATAGAGAAAAGAATCAGTGAGGCTGGGCAGCACCGTCTGAGTCAGAGATGGGCAGCACTTTTCACACCTTAACACTTTGAGGTACAGAGTATGCTATAGTCGGGTTTGACAGACTTTTTTTTAATTGTTTAAGATAAAATAAATCAATTTTAAATAAGCATGATAAGCTCTAGCTCTTCTAGTCTCTGAGCACTAGGTGTTCATACAGGTAGACCGACAGGTAGATCAATAAAATATATATATATATATACTTTTTGGGGTGGGAGTTGACTCTTTTTGCCTGTTATTTACATTTGCAGTACTTAAATATATTCTTTTAACAACTTAGCGAATGATTTCGCTCACATTTGATCATTTACAAAGCAGCATTCCAAAGAAACTATTAAAAATGTAACAATCGGAATGGCAAGTCGATTTCACTGTTTACTACCATTAAATTGTCTTGTTTAGCTAAAACTATTTTGACCAACTAATACCGCTGATCAAAGAATCTGTTAAACTTTCTTTTGCAAAACAAATCCAACTTTTGACACTTTTTTAAGTGGAAGTGGAAATAGGTACACGCCAGTAAATCTCATCTGCATTCATTAATAACTTGCCTTAATTTGTATGTACTTGTACATCCATCTATACAAATCTTGACCACCTTCGACAACCTAAAAAAAAACACAAAACACATTTCATTTTTTTTTTGCTTTTTTTTTGATGGAAGGCAAGTTCAAAAAACTTTTGTCAGTTTAAACTAGCGCAAAAGTTCATTAACATTCGACACAAAAACTATTTTTACGTATGTATTATGTGTGTGTTTGTGTGTGTGTGTCTCTCAGCTCGTAAGCTACCCAAAAAATAAATAAAGAAGAAAGAAAAAACTTTCCGACTCGTTGAAGGTGAAAAAGACACGAAAAACTATTTATCTATTATGATGTTAGCTCGGTCAATGATCGTACAGAGATAGAGAGAACCGGGGAGAGCTCTCCCCCTACACTGTTTCTTATATTGACCGAGTCAATGTGCCGTTATATTGTTGGGATAGCTCTGAAATGGAGCGCAAACAACTACTCAAAGCTGGTTGGTTTTTTTTGGGGGGGGGGGGGGGGAACTGAGTTCATTTTTTGGTTGGATAGATCAGTAAAGAGGTGGGAAGAAGAATAAAACATATTCTAGCTTAGAAATAAAGATTCTCTTAATGGAACTTCAAGTACTAAACAAACAAAACTTGGGTAAATCTATAAGCTCACCTCGCTTCCCACAGACACACTCACACTCACTGCATACAGCATGATGTTGATGATGATGATGTTGATGTTGATGATAATGATGTCGATGGTAATGTTTTGGGGCTTGTATACTTGAATAGGGTCAATGAACATTTAAATATAAGCAAATTGTAAGCTTTTTTTGGTTGCTCTTTATGTATGTATTTATTTCTGGTTGTTTTGTCTGTGGCATATCCATTACAACGAAGCTGATACGTGGTTTTCGGTTTTTGTTTTATTGAAGACTTTTCAGGCAAAAGTTCATTGTGCTTTAGCGATAAGATAGAAGAACTAGAGCCAGCGGTAAACTACTCAATGAAATTTACGTGTGCTGCCAAAAGGCAACGCTGTGTGAATACATCAAAAGAAATATGGAATTGCTGATAAGATTTTAAATGTTTTCAAAAGATTTGAAAATGGTTTTACAGTCCGGAAACGGACCATAATGCCGACATTCTTAAGTTAAGTTTAGGGAAAACTTAAAATTGCTATGAATTGAGCTAATTTTTTGATCAAAGTTGACATGTTGCTGTATTTTTGACTTGGAAAACTTTGGGATCCTGTCTTAATTGAGCTGGAGTTTAGTATAACCTAATTCAATCTGTATACGAGTAGCGCCAGATTTACTTAACTTAATAATGTATCAGAATTTCCTGTTTTTATTACCGCTTGGGAATAATTTTTGTAAATTGTGGAAGAATGCTAAATATCGTGTTTCCGCATATCAAACAATCACCTTACTTATTTTATCTCACTGTGCTTTTTTCCTGATAAGATTGAATTTGGAATAGTCGTCAATAAAATGGTATGAGATAATATTGAAAAACCTACAAGGTTTAATCCACTTCTGGGGAAGCTTTCCGCTTTGACTTTAACTTATTTTATGAATTTGCAAGTTGCAGTTAATATGAATTTGATAGCCAGAACCATAGTTTTTTAGATTACCGTATCAAAAACTGGTGCAATCCTCTATACTTGCGATTCAATTATCAGATGAAAAATAGAAATCATGATTCATGATCATTTTACGAGTTAAGCATGTTTTAGTAAAGAAACCTGTTTTAATACGTGGTTTATGGTTCGGTTCAGACTTTTTGAAAGTGTTGCGGTTCGGTTCTCGCTTCGGTTTAAGAGGTCTGTTTCGGTTTGGTTCGGAACCGTTTGGCATCTCTTCATAATGTGGATTACGTCTTCTATCTGGCATTTTAGACGGGATTTACACGGTGATGCAAAGTTCATGAAGTTTCTCCAAAAGCTTGGGGCATAGAGGACGAGAACGAAAGTTTTTCAAGAACTTCATAAAGTTTGCTTCCTCGTGTAAATCTCGTCTTACACAATTCATTTCTACAATGGAAAGCTTTTTAAAGAAGTTCAAGAAACTTTGCTTTCTGATTCCAGAGAATCAAGTAAGCTTTTTAAGTCAACTTATGCTGTAACTTGGCCCAAAAATGTTTATTTTTGGAAAAGAAAATACTTTAAAAAAGGATTTAGCTTCAGAAATAAACGTTTTTGTACTAGCTTTATGAAAACATAAATATATAGAGGAGATGGAATGCCCAAACGCTAATACTGTAGTTAAGTTTTGCTCAAAAAATAAGTTTCTTGTATTTTACTCACGTTTGGCATCGTTCAGAAATGATGAATTTTACAACAAAAATGCATTATTTGAAAATAAGTGTATGCCAGTATGATTAAGTGCTAATATTTGAACTTCTAGATAGTGCCCAGCTGTCAGATAAACTTACACAAAACCTAGTAGATTCTAAGCTTAAGTGACACATAGCAACTATTAAGATTCTAGAAGATTAGTAATGGTGCCCACTAACAATACCTACTCATACATTACATACACATACATATGAGAGTATGTATGTACGCTTTATTTTGGATATTTATATTGCGAAGGTCTAGTCTAGACACGAAGTCTAAAAACAAATGCGTAGCGTCGTCAGCCTACGTCAGCCGCACGCACAATTTGCGTGGATGGAAAATACATTGAAAACGAAAAATTCCAAGCGGTTGGCCTAGGTCATCAGAAAGCTACAACAAACGAGACAAGGCAAAGAATTCAGCGAGTAGAAATGCGGGCGAGGGGGCGGGGGGTGGGAAACTATGTATGTATGTATAGGCGGCGCGTGTGCAAATAATGACTACAGCAGCATGACACGACAAATATGAAAAATTAATCAATGTGGCGTAATTTTCAACAGAAATTCAAGTCAAAGCTAGAAGTTTTCACTTTCGCAAAGTGGCGAAAAAACTTCACTTTCGTTTGACAAAATTCACCCAGTCTTATTGGCATCCGCCCCCCCCCAAAAGTCGGCCTGCATGCTTACTCATTGCATATAAGAGTGAGAAAGAGAATGGCAGGGGTGGGAGAGAGAGAGAGAGCCACACAACACGCGCATTGCCGACTCTGCTGTTGAAAACTCGGCCACGTCCTCCTTATGGCTGTGCCGTGTAAAGTTGGCTCTGCGTACGTGTTGAAAATGATTGCACGGCCTCCACGTGTAGTTCAAGTTCATGACAAAAACGAATACCGAGAACACAGCGACTGAAAAACGAAGTGCCTCAGTGTGAGTACGACTGGCAGAGCGATGCGATAAGTGTGAGAGCTTTGGCGCAGCTGCTGCGCTGACGTTGGCAGTGCAGCCAGCAGCGCTGCAGTTCTGGCTTTGTGTGTGTGTGTGTGTGTGTGAGTAGGCAACATTTGCATTGCATACTTTTTTTTTTTATTTAATAATTATTATGTGCTGTAAGTACTTATATAAATTGTCACTTTTAACTACATTACTCTGGAAATAAACGCTGCTCTCAGCAGTTCCTACGCCACAGCCAAGCAACCTCATTCCATTCCAAAGGGTCAATGAACCGCACAACAAACACCAAAAACCAAAAAAAAGCTCACCATGTTAAAAAGAAATCCAAAAACAAACTCCGAGACCGAAATTTCAGCTGCTTGGGGGAGGGGGGATCGTGGCCGAACGAACGACTGAACAACAACAACCACAGTCAATACATAAAATTTTGTGAAAACCTCACAAATAAATACAATAAATAATTTGAGTACACGCCCGCGTACCCGTATATTGCCGTGCAGCCAGCACAAGAAACAAGTGCCGAAATTCTTTGTTCGCTGCATTCCCTCAGCAGGAGGAGGGGTGTAGGAAAAGGGAAGGACAGACATTTACTTAAAACACAAAATGAATGCTTTTTAATGACATTTTAAAAATAATCATCACATAACTGAGTGACAGACCCAGAAGCTTCTTTTTTGGCAACATTTTTTTTGGAAATTTATCGAAAACAAACAAGTTTTTCGAATGGAGTACGGCAGGAGGCCGGAGTTTCCGGTAATGAAAATAACTTTGTGATTAAGTGAAATAAGGGTGGGGACTTATCTTATAAATTGTGGGCACGGCTAACGCTAAATTAAAGAATTTTTTAAGCTGAAAACAAAGATTTTATTTCCTGAAGTTAACTTTGAACGTTTATTAGACGTTATTTGATTCAGTATTTTCATACATTCTATAATTAAAGGACGACGCCTGCATATCATATCAGTTTCGAAACGGTTCAAAAATGGTTCAGTCTCATATCTCAGTAGTGACTTCAGCTTCGAACTTCAAATTTGGTCTGAAGGTTGAAAATATGCAGTTGGATATTTTACTGGTTCACAAACGGTTCTAAAATGGAACCGGTTCTAGTCGTTCTGAGTAATATCTCAGAAGTTTTTCTAGATACGTACTTAAAAACTGGTAATATTGAGTAAGATATTTTACTGCCTCAATCCCGGTGTCGATACAATTATCTTAAAAAACCTCCAAAAACAATTGAGATTTGACATTGTTTTATGTGAAAGCTTTTGACCTTGCCTGAAACCGGTTTGAAAATCTCTAAAAACAAGTTTTTGTTTACAAATTCTATGATCGTTGATCAATTCTTTGTTTAATTTCAGATATGCACGTTTACTTTCATGTTTTCGATTATTATTATTGTGAGAAATTAAAAAAGTGTATGAGTTGGTGGATGGTTTAAGCTTGCTATGTTGGTCTGTGAGGCTTGTATAACAATTTGAACTTTTATCTGCTGCAAAATAGAATTTGGGGAGTTTGAAGATATATTTGGAAATATTAAAAACTCGACCGAAGTTCTAAATGAAAATGATTTGAAAGATTTGGTTCATAGTACCCCAAAAACCTAAACCACACAGATTCTAAGGGGCTTAATTGTCGTGTTATGGCAGACTTTTTTAAACTATTCTTTCTTACCCCTTTTAGTAATCTTAAGTTTAAAGCTAGTTTTCTACTTAAATGCAATTTAATCTGCCTTTACACACATGAGACACGCTAATCTACTAGGTCTGTAATTTCTGCATAATTAACCCATGAATTTGAACCCATTTTGTTATCAAGTCTCATGTGTAAAGCGTAAAGGCCTTACTGAGGCAAGATTTGATCAATTTCTAAGATTCTAAAATGAAAAGAAAATGAATTCATCAAAGAATCTTACCTGCTGACATAAAACAGTAGCACACGCTTGCACCTTATATCTGTTAGATACTTTTTGTTTGCCGAGATACATATTCTATGTATCTTTGCAGATCTTTTTTTGACAAAAACTCGTTTGTCAGGTTATTTGACTACCTGAAGCGTTTGTTAAGATTATTTAATTAACACAGGCCAGGTCTAATTTAAAAATTGTTAAAGAAGTCGTACAATTTGTTACAAAATTTGTCTACAGTTAAAATTAAAATATAAAAAAACAACTGACCATTTAGTAAGCAAATGTTAATTGAATGTTAGAAAGAGACGAAAACACGGAGGCTTTAGCAGGCGCCTTGAACTTGAATTTGTGGGTAGCAGTCGATTGGCCTTCAGATGAAGTTTGGCCAACTGAAATTGCGCATAACAAAACAGAAAGTGCGAGAGGGATGAGGAGAGGAGGAAGGAGAGAGCAGCATGCAGTAATGCAGTACAGCCAACGAGCAGCGTCAAAATGCTGCTGCAATCCCTGTCCTTGAACTTGAGCAAACACATTTCGGTTGGATTTTTTGAAGGACACCAACACACTCAAGCCGAAAGTTGCTTTAAATGTGCAGCGCTGCAGCTGCTAAGTGGGCAGAGCAACGCATTGTTCATAATATGGCTTCAATATTCAGCATAGGGAGGGTAACCCATGAGTGATACATCGCACACACACACACACACCTATGCCTGTGCATATGTATGTATATACAAAAGTTGATTGCATGTGCTCAATCAAGCTAAATGAAGGCTGGGGCCATAAAATTAACAAATAAAAACCAAAAAAAAAATCCACAAATTTCTTGGGCCATTAAATTTCCACATAAGATTTAGGATTTGTTTGGAAAACCTACAATTATGACGTAAAGCTAAATACTTAGAAAATGTACTACAAAGTTTTCGATATATGCGGTCAACAAAAATTCATTAATATATCGGTTTAAGCCGACTTGGAGTTTAGATAATTAACCTATATGGCAACTATAATGATGTCTGGGTATATAAGACACTCTTTGTTAAGGCCTATTCACATTTTTAATTGTAAATGCAATCCGGTTCTAAGCCGAAACGCTCATTTCTGCTGTTAAACTGAACCTTTCGTTTCGAAAGTACTGAACCAAACTAAAAACGAGAGTTAAAGAAAGTTAAAGTCGGCCTTGCCCGACTTCGAATTACGCGTTTCTCAGGGCAATTAGTGTTTAATAACCTCATGCGGCTCAGATAAATATGCAACGTTTTTTAAACTCTGCCATTTATTATCCGATCTTAATGAAAATTTGTGAGATTGTACATATTGGCCACATACACTACACTGCAAAATCTGAGCTTGATAACTTACAAAATGTAGGAGATATTCTTTTTTTTTATTGTTTTTATTGCGTGGCCAAACTTTGAAACAAACTTGATCTGCGTGCAGACAATACTAGTTTACATTTAAAATTTGGTGGCTCTAGCTCTTCTAGTCTCTGAAATCTAGGTGTTCATATGGCTAAATCGACTCGTCTATTGATACTGTTCAAGAATATATATACTTTATGATTAAACTTAAAGTACTCTGGATACGGCATAGAGTATAAATTAGAAGTAAGCCACTAAAACTAAACGAAACCGCGGTTCGGTTGGTAAAAACAGTATGCAACTGTATGAACCACTGAATAAGTTCGAAAAAGACCTTATTTTCTAGCCCTTTGCATATCTGTGATCAGTTGTCAGGCTTGGTATGTAATTACAAGAAGTTTATTCTAAGAATTTTTTAGAAAAATTTCTTATTCTTCTTATTATCTTTGTGATTTTAGAGCAATCCAAGCAAGAGTGAATAGAGCTGATGTCTTGCCCCTGAAACCGTCTCGATTAGCGTTTTTTAGATCCGTTAAAACAGAGCATAAACGTTTATGAACTCCCAAAACTGAGCCTGAATTGTTTCGAAAAAGGTTACAAATAAGAAAGAACCTATTTCGAACAAAGGTCTTAAATCATCACGTTTTAAGGCATAGAAAATATTTGTCAGACAACAACAATCACAAGACAGAGATGGAAAAAAGGCCCTGTTATATACTAATGCACCGGTTCGGGTTTAGGTAAACAGATCTATCTATTCCAAAAAAAAGGAAACAGAAACTAAGACTTTTGGTGGCTCTTCCCTATCAAAAAAGTAATAGGTATGAGTTAAGGTATTTTATAAAATTTTGATATAGAAATATCAAGTATTTAAGTATTAAATTGCAAATCTAGATGGGTTTGGTGGACTTGCCCTGCTCGTTTTGAGAATGAGCTGTGAGGCCCTTAGTTACCTGTAAGCCCAACATGTTTATAGTCTTACTCCAGTTATTGTTGATAGAACCAAATAAATACCGGTTTCAAGTGCGTAGACGATCAAATTTCGTTTGAAAGCAAACAAGGGAAATAAAAAGTGACACGAGCAGCCTTTAAATTCCGTTGATAAGTCAAAAAGACGGTTATTTATGCTGGCTCTTTCAGCTGTAGAAGGAAATTGGTGTATTTAATTCATAAACTTCCGCTTATCAATGAACCCAGAAATCACATGGCAGAATCGTGGCAGAAGGTTTTTTTTTGGCTGTGTCTTTGTGCGCGCGACCCTTTGCCTACCCCATTATATTTTATATTGAAACGCGGCAGCAACTACAACAACAACAACAAGCAAGCAAATCGTATCTGTCAGATACATACACATACGCACACACTCGAGCCAAAGATATTCTAATAAAAAGCCGGTTAGCAGACATGCGTAGTACATAGTGTTTATATACGTTTTGTGTATATATTTATGTACATCTCCCCCTCAACGAGATCCGCCATATTTTGTTTTTTAATTTGGCATTCTTGAAAGTTCGTTTGTTTGAAGTAATTTGTACGACTTGTATAACAAATACAAAATGTTGACCTTGGTTAACAAATTATGTTTTTCTTCTGCTGTTGTTTTTTTTTTGTGGGTGCTTGTGTGTGTTGTGTGTTCTCTTATATTTCCTTTGTTCTAATTGCCAATTCTGAGTAAACGAAATGACTCGATCTTGACATTCTATTGATTATTTCGTTTGATTCATAGTTTGCTGTGGTCAGTGTTTTTTTTCTCTGTCTTTACATTTTTAATAAGAATTTTCTGTGGTGAAATTCGTCGCTTTGTGGGAATAATCAGGAATATGTTTACAAATGTTTATGTGTTCTTGGAAAATCCCTAGAACACATGATAAGCTGCTTTAGACTTGGGCATAGGACAGTTGAAATGCTTGGAAAAAGATTTCAAAATCTGTAAAAAGCATTTTTCAAGGAATTTTTGAAAGAAAATATAAACCTAAAGCCTTTGATTTGAATGCTTTTGGCTCTAAAGTTCTGGTGTGAGCTCTTATATAATCTTTAGAAGATTTGTTCTTGGATCTACTCTACTTATCAGTTCTTCTCTTGATATACAACAGCTTTTCCGCCTGACTTGCTCAACTCGATAAAAGTAAATCCGAAATCGCTGGCTATTAATCCGAGAAGCGACCAAAGGTAAAACCAAACAGAAATGAATATTAATATGAATATTTAAGCACAATCCATTCATAAAGAGCAGTTCTCATCGCAAACGATAAGAATGGCTGTGCTGTGCAAAAGTGGAACGTGAATGAACGCAGCTATACCTGTATACCTGTTCGAAACTTTCAGCGATAGCGATAAAAGCATTGTTTTTGCTTTCAACAATTTCCTGTGCACATAAATACCTTACACTATCAGTTTCCAAAGATTAGGTCTTTTTGTTGTTGCTTTTGTTGCAAATTTTTTGCCTGATTTTTATATGGTCTGTTTGTGTTTGTGACGCTAAAACTGACCTTCAGACACAAAAATTGGCAAATAGATAAAATAAAAAATAGAAGAAAAAAAACTCAATAGAAACTAAATTGAGCATAATCTGAGTAAGTATATAAAGTAGGTATATGCTACTTATATATTGCTTTCATTAGGTGATCCCAAATTTTGGCAATCGCCTGATCCTTTCACCCACCCCTACCTGCTATGACTCATTCGAACTTTTGCTAGAAATGATTCATTATATGATTAGGGAACCCCTTCTATAGATGTTTATAATGGGTCATTATCAACCTGTTGACGGCCTAGACCCCTAAGTATTGTCATGATGAGTCAAATGGTATATTCTCTGGTTTCGACTCTGAGTCATCAGGAATCATGCGTTTGGAAGCAACTGCATTGCGGCAAGCAATGAAATAGACACATAGAAGAGCTAAATTTGTTGTCCAGGTCGTATGAGTGATATTTTAAAATTTGCAGAAGCATTTTTTTTTTGGCTTATCTTGAACATTTGGGTTAACATTTGATTTATATATGTATAAAAAGTGAAATGAATTTGCCAAGAACTGGTAGAAGAAATAGATTAAGCTGTATATTAAGTATACGTCAGGTTGTCCACATGTCATGAACCACTTGAAACAAAGAAAAATCGAAATAAAATGTAAAAGTAAAACAAATATGATGGAGGTAATTTTATAACTTTCCGAAAACCCCTTTGTTTTGAAAAAAGGTTAGATTTAAAACTTTTTAAGGTTTTTATGCATTGTCTGGTGAAATTTCAGTTTAAATTCCTTTCTTATTTCGGTATTTTTAAAGTTCGAGAAGTAAAATTGAGTACTTCTCTGCCAAAATAAAGTCGAAAATGTCAATATTTTTGAATTGATTCGTTTCAATTGATTGAAAATAGATGAAAACATTGTCAAACTATATCAGCTCAAACCAAATCCTGAGTACCGACAAGCTTAGAAACCGATGCTCTTGACGATGGGTTTCCACCTACTTACCTACCTACTTTAAGAACTTACTCTAGGATATATATGCCACTTATAAATCCCATTTTAATCTTAAAACCCAGAATTTTTTATTAATTTTTTTAATTCCAAATCATTTTTAATACATTTTTAAAGTAAGTAATAAATTTTCTTGGCTCAAGTCCATTGTTGTCCTAAGCAAACCCTTATTGTCGTTGAACAATCCAAAGGGCATTACTTAAACAAAGACAAAGAATGGAATTTAACCTCACTGCATATTGGAATTGTTAATTAAATTCGTACTTAATCAAACAATAAACAAAGCATATTCCAGAATTTTCGACATAATACACAGAGGAAAAAATGCAATTTTCTTGATTAGCCTCAACAGAAGAGTCGTTTGAACAAACAGATCTCAGAAGTGGTAAGAGAAAGATGTTTTCAAAGTATGAATGAAATGCTTCCTAAACTCGCAGGAAAATCAATTTTATTTTCCATTTTTGACACGCCCTCTCTCACCCCTGCAATTTGGAAAAAACATCATATCTCACACAGTTTTATAGATAGAAGGTTCGCACCTTATTGGTAAAGATCAAATGAACGGGTGTCAAGTTATGAGCAAAAGATTGTTCGCTGCAGCATCAAAATTCATACTGTGCATACACTTTCGATAGCAGTTTTTACTTGCTTTCTTCGTTTACAAGTATAACAAATTCTTTATTCAAGCATTTAAGCGTTTTAGCTCTTTTACTTATAATAACATTCGAATTAAAACAGTCTGTGAGATATTTAAGTACTCCTAGCATACTTGAAATTTTAAGTACAAACGATATTTATACCAAACCGCTTAGATTAGAACTCTGATAAATTGGAAAATATATAATATTAGAATGTTATAGAATATACAGAATTTATATGGCCATCAAGACACATTTTGAGTAAAACAATGTTTCCTTTTTTAACAAAAACATTTTAAAACTCGAAAAACAATTTTTAAAATAGTGATTTTTTTGTGGAAAAAGCTTAAGCAAACTCTACAGTTGTTAAGAGCAGCTCCTTTTAAAATTTTTAAATATTTCAAACAACTCACCATAAAACAATCCACAAAACTGTAAAGTAATCCTCTGGCCTTTGACTTGAATGGTAATCCCAAGCGAAAGTTTTATTTTATTTTATTGATTTAATAAGTTTTGAAAAAGTTGTCACACACAAACACTTGTTGGTTATTTGGATTCTTGCAGTTGGTTCGGGTGTGGGGCTGGTTCTTTCGGCTGACTCGCGCGTCCATACACGCGTATCGACCAGCGGCAAGTGTTTTGATGAAAAATATAAAACTAACGTTTCGTACCCTCGACGACGGGGTAGGTAAGTTTAAACGTAATCTGGTAATTGTCGCGCCGCTCTCACACGTCTGCACTTGACGTTGACCAATTACAAAATACACACAATTTCCGAGTCCGTTAGAACAAACACAAAAAAGAACAGATATTTTATAAAATTTTTTTTGTTCACAAGTTATGCGACAAAACGATCGGTTCGGTAGCGTAGCGAGCGGATTCTCAGAGAGTGTGAGAGTGTGTGTGTGTGTGTGGGTGTGAGACAACGAAGCTTTCGGTTGCTCGTGTTCGGCTCGCGATATAAAATTGATTGTATGTGGTCGTCGTCGGTTGTCTAAGGCTTTTGCTGTTGCTGCTTTACCTTCTTTATTATATTTATGAACAATATGTGCTCACATACACACGTACATATGGTAGTTTTCGGGTTGAAACTTTGGTTACTTAGAGAGTTCCGTATAGACGACGTTTTGCTGTTTTCGTTCTTGTCACGAGTGTTTGTATGTATGTGTCATTTATTATCTGACTATTGTGCACACTCACACGCCACTATAAACAATATTGACCTAGGTTATACATATTATACATATATTTGCGCAGTTTTTTTATTATTCACACACACATTAGAGATTTTGGGGTTTTTTGTTCAGTCTTCACTCGCTCAAACGTAAAAAATTGATTTAGAAAATTGCACTTTTTGACTTTATTCAAACTAAGTTAAGGCAAAGGAGATCATTTAACATAAGTTGTTTTGTTGCTGTTTTTATTCACCATGAAAAGCTTGTGTTTTAATACTATAATTTAATTGTTAAAAGTTCAAGTTCTCGCAGAGTGCCCCCCCGGTTGTAGGTTGTTGTCGCGTCGCCAGCTCGCTGAGAAATACGAGAACAAGCGTCAGCAGCAGCAGCAATGGCGGACACAAAACTTTTTTTTGCCGAGAACAAACGCCGCCAGCGACCGAGGCAGCGGCGTCGACGCCAACGTCTGCGCTGACTTTGACTTTGGCAGAATGAAAGTCGCTGCGGTGTGTGTGAGTGTGTGTGAGCCGGCATTTGCAGCTGCCTGCCTCTCACATAGATACGCAGAAGCACACACACACACACACGCGCGCAAAGGTAGGCGTTAAAGTGTATATTTTTTTTTTGCATTTTCGACTGCGTTGCTCAACTTACTCAATAAAATTTTTATTATGATATCTACGCACACGTACAACATCGCCACCGTCGCCGTCGTCGTCGTCGTGGCCATTGTCGGCCGTTGAATTTTGCTTTGTTGTTGGCGATTTGAATTCTTATCTGCGTTTTTGTTTTATAAGTGTGTACATACAAATTTCGTTTGGTGTTTGGCCAGTTGTTTTCTGTATTTGCAGCACTCTGAGGATGACGTATCGCATTATCAGAACCAACGCAATTTGCGATTTGTTAGCTGTTCTTTGGTATGGTTTATTTTAAGAGAGCGAGCGAGATATCAAAGCACTGATACAAAGTTCAGAAATCAACGGATCGAATTGCATACAAACTGTTCTTGGAACGCTTGAAATTTAAACTGGCAATAGAAAGAACTTAAGAACTTCTCAACAAATGTCGTGAAAGTAAGCAACAAATCGTTGTATTAGTTGCATAACCAAGCAGATGACTAGAGGTCAGAAATCTAATATTAGAAATATCATTAATGCTCCAAAACTTGAGGTGAACTACTGCCTTGGCACAAAATCTAAAAGAACCACTGAACCAAATCCAATCTGAATTCTTCAGATGTGTCCTTGCATGCCTGATGCGTATAGCTTTTAAGTTAATTGCTCCAGGTAACCTTTTCAGGTAATCAAAAATGTAAGCTTAGGCTTAGAGAGCTCGAAAAATCAAGCTTTCTCAAAAGAAAATGTTTTTGAAATGAACTCAAATAAACCCAATTTCTTCCATTTTAGCTTAAAATGTTCTTAAATTGTTCTTAAAGTAAGAACATTGAATTACAATTGAGAAACCCCTTTCTTATACTGTTTTTGCTAACGTTTGTGCTCATCTTCAGTTCAATAGTGTCGGGTATTTCTCTATGCTCGCACTTTAGATAATTTAGTTAAATTATTAAATTAAAAAAAAACAGCAAAAACCCTTCTTAATTAAGGACGAAAGCATTCCTTGAAACATTTATTGAGATCAACACACCTACAAGTAATTAAAATCAGGCACATCTTTCAAAATATAGGACACCAATTTTTTCTATGCCGTCTGCTCATCAAAATGACAGGTACAAAAAATTGCAAGGGCTGATTTCTCTCAGATAAGCTTTCAATTTACCTTGTTAATCGATGTAGAAGATAAGAAATCGACCCTAATAGCAATTAAAATCGGCAGGTGTTTGCTCTGCGGCTTAAGATTTTGGATTGAGTACAATATGTCATTAAGTTTGATTTCTGATCTAGATATCATTAACTGTGACATTAACATACAATTTACAGAGTAAATTGTTAGCTTATCTGACAAATATCAGCTACCTATTTTCTAGAAGATGACAAATCAGCAAATGGCAATTACTTTGTAAATGAAAACCAGCATATTTAATACTTATTTTGCTAGCAGGCTTGTTGATAATATATCAAAATATCAATATATCGATATTTTTTACAAAAAAATAAATATTTATATCGAAATATTTTTTTTCCTGATATATCTCATATCGATATTATTTGGAAATATATTTTTTGATATTGTGGTTGGTCACAATACACTTAAAAATCTTAAAAAGAGAAGATGAGCGCGGCAAGGAGCTTTTACACAAACATAAACGCACATAATGCCACCTGCAGCCTTTGTGCAAAAGTAATTAAGTCAAGTGGCAACACCACTAATCTCCTGTCACATTTGAGGAACAAGCACCCGGCGCAAGCGTATTCAACATGTGTTAAGGTAAGAAAAAATGTAATGCCAGAAAGTCTTGAGAATTTTCCCGCGCAATTTTTTGACAGTGTGTGCGTGTGCGCGTCACTAACCCAGTCGGACTTTGCGTCATGTGTTGAGAAGAATCAGTACACCCGGTGGCATGATATTTCACGTAAATAGTCTCTACATGACTTTTTTTGCATGATATTAGCCCTTAACATATCATGAAAAACTCACACGTTATTTTCTCAGGTATTTGTAAGGCTAAATGTCTGAAATTTCATTCGAAAACATGAAAAACTCAGGGGTTTGTCAGCGAACGTCTCATGTGTTCCCACCTACGATATACAAACTAAGTACATCTGGAGTACTAAGAAAGTAAAGAACCCGAAGGCTGATGACGTCACCTAAACGGTAACGGTTAAAACCAGGTTTTGTCATGCCTTATTACGTGAAAAGTAAGCATGAGAAAGTACATTTTTCATGATGAAAAGTCCGACTGGGAAGCCTTTTTATTCTTATGCATTTGTATGTGTGTGTACTTTCCGCGAATTTCGTTGCTTTGTAAATAATTTTGGAGGTAAAATCATGTTACCAATATATGTCATTTTTCTAGAAAATTTAACTTTTTCATTGTTTGAAAAATGAAATGAAGTCTTTTAAGTTTTTTCTTGTATTCTTACTTAAACTATTCTGTTCTTTAATGGAAAAAAGTTTATTGTTTTATTTTTAATTAATAAAAAGCTCAAAATAATTATAATGCATTTAAAGTTAATGTTATTTTGGGGGGTTTAAGATTTTTATATACTGAAATATAAAAATATCGAAAATATCAGATATATCGATATATTTTGGTGATAAATATTGCAAAAACCTGATGATATTTAAAAAAAATGATAATCATCGATACGATATTTTTTACATATTTTCACAACCCTATTTGCTACTAATTTAATAGACTTTCGTGAAATACGCTTTTTTGCTCATACCAAATTTATCATGATTTATGCCCTAAAAAGTATGCAAACTTTATTTGATTTTACAATTATATATTTGAACGTATACTTTGATGGTCAGTTATGGCACCGTCATACATTTTGCACACTATCGGACATATGTATATCTTTTCCAAAGCATAGCATACTTTAAAGGGCATCAAGCATCATCAATTTTATGTCTATAAACATGGTATGCCAATTAACTTAGCTTTTATCCATGATTTAGCGCTTTATAAACGGTTTGCACTAATTTGCGAGTATTTTGTATAATTTTTATATCAGTTTCATACCCTTTTTGTATAAGAAATCTCTGCCTAAATCTTAATAACAACTGTAGAATATTGTTACAATATTTAAGTACATCTCAAATGCTGGTTTGGAAACCGAAAAGTTTTGTTTGTGCCAAGTAAGTGTATAGTAATTTGCTACCGACTGTGAAAAGGTCATGTATAAGTAAGTTAAGTTCCACTAGGGCCGTTCTATAAGTTATTGCGTTGGCTTAAGTGCGATTCAAGTCGCCACTTGTCTTCTAGTTACAAATGCAGTACAAAGAACAACCAAAATTACAAATTTCAAAATGGATTCTCATATATAGCGCCCCATGTTTCAATCATAAACCAAACCCTGCAATTTCAATTAACCCTTCCCCACCTGACGCCCAGCGTTCCCCCTTTTTGTTGCTCTGTTTCTCTGCCGTTGTCGTCGTACTAAAGTGCAGTCATTATGGCTGTATTCTGCCCGGTCTCTGTCCTGCTCTGTTATGATAAAGAGTATATTGACCTGAGATTTCTTTTGTCGCGAGGGACTATAAATGTTGTCCCGACAACCACGACGAAAAATTAAAATTATTGTGCATAAATTAAACGTAAAAGAAATTCGGCGGAAAAAATTAAGCAAATTTCAATAAATGCAGCAACAGAAGAAAGCAGCCAAAAGCAGCGCAGCTTTCGAACGTCAACGTGTCTTTTTTTGGGCATTTCCGCTGCCTGCTGCAGCAGCAGCAGCAGCAGTAGCAGCGACTGCCACTGCCACTGCTGCTGGTGCAAGCGAGGGGGAGGCGAAGTTTAGACGTTGCAATAAATTCAAGCTTCATCCCTTTTTCGGCAACGACCAACACCAACAGAAACAGCAGCGAGCCGCCGCAGCGACTGAACAACACAACAAAAAAAAAGAAACAAAGAGAAAAAAAACGTACAACCTCAAACCCCAAATGTCTGGCAACATTGCAAAAGGGCAACGGCAAAGCCGGCAGAGACGCAGCGTAGCCCAAAAAGTTATCCGCGTGGCGGACGTGCAAGAATTTTCCAACAATTGAGGCGAGGATGTGCAACAGTTTTCCACATAAACTGCTGCACATGCACGACCAGAGAACGAAAAAGACGAAGAAGAGTTGTGCGTGAAGAGCAAGCAGCAAGGCCCAGCAGCAGCAGCAAAGAGCAAAGCTGTGAGGGGGTGCACTCTGAAAATCCTTAATTAATGTAAGACCTTGATTTTAGACTTTTTTGCTATTGTATTGTAAGGATTAGTGTTTTCTTTATTGCTAAAAATCGTGAAAACAAATCGAGAAAAACTTATTTCAAGTTTCAAGGAACTTGAAATACGATTTCTTTTTAGTCAAATTTTAGTATATTTAAACCTAGGGCCGATTTAGCATCTTCTTTATAAATGCTATGTGACGGATTATCCTAGAATTTACTCTGCTATTTGTGAGTTTATGTAATAGAAAGGGTTATCTAGAAGATATGAAATGTGCCCTAAATCAAACTTTTAAATCTAAGTATATTATATATATAGTTTTACTTATTTAAATGCAAAATTCTTCATTTTGTTGGCCAATTCCACAATATTTTGAATGCACTTACATATGAGTATATAGAATATAGAATAGTTGTCTGTTCAAATGCCACCAATTTAAATCACTAGACTTGTTGGCTGGTGGCCTTTTCTTTTTTTGCAATACTCATCTTGAAAGTGCAAAGCATCAAATGTAATGTGGTTAATTTAATTGATTGAATTTAAAATTAGATTTCTCAGGTTGAAATGTACGAGGGTTGAGCTAGTAATTTGGAACAAAGTCTGTGGGTGGTTCTTATTACTTTAAAAACTTTGGGTAGCAATACAAAAATCTTTATTTTTGCAAGCTAGATAGATGTAGGGGAATAAGGTCAAAAGGTTTTTGGAATGCGAATCTGATCCATGTTAACAAACTAAAATACAAAGCGCCGAACCAAACCCGTTTTCAGCCTTGATTAGAACTTAAGTGTTTGGTTTAATCTTGTTCGGAACCTTTCTTGAATACGTAAATAGTTATAGCACAGAAATTCAAGTTTACAGCTAGTTGATTTGCTGAAATAAAGGTGTGAACCACTTCTTCTGCTTCGGCACCGATCTTGAACCAGAATAGTGTCTAACTTCTTATCCATAGCGTAAGTAGCTTAGCGTAAGAGCCTGAAACTAAAAGGGAAGTTGGGCAACGACAACTTTGAGTATCATTACAAAGCCTTAAGGACTAAGAACTGAAAGCTGTCGTTAGAACTAGTTCGACGTCGAAACCTAGGTTCGCTACAGTACAATTACTTAGTCTAAACATAAACATAAACACAAACTATCCATTTTATTTCTTAGATTTTTTTAAATATGATAAGTTTTCTCCAAAAAAATCGCAAAATTGTTTGCGATAGTTTGTTTTGAAGCTAAATAGAAATAGTGTAATAAAATATCAAAGAGAGATATACCAATAGAATAGGCTCTTCGTAAAACGTATCTAAAAAGAGTCAGAACTAACATTTTGGGGAACTTTAATCTGAAATTAGTTTAATTCTAGTCCTCATGGAACATTTTCAAAACCAGATTTGTGTTTAGCAAACGAAAATCATTTAAAATCATCACCAGCACAGTAAAAATCCTTAAAGACAAGCTTGACCGACTCTCTTACTTGTTGAATTATGTCTCTGAGCCACTTTAAACCGTTTTTAACAGCTTTCAAACCAGATCACAGAGCTGTGACATGGCATTAGATAGATAGATAGATAAATAGTTGATGTTTATTTGTTCATATGATAATTGTTATAGTTAACAGCTTTATTTTATTTAAAAGTATTCATTTATACCAATTTTTTTATAATAAGTAGCCCTCTCTGTGTAACCAGTTCCATCCACAAACATTCTTGATACTTCCAAAAGGTAAAACATGTTCTTGGAAGCAGGATAAAACCTAAGGGACAGGAGTTAATCATACAACAAGATGAAATTTAGAAGTTTATTTTGTAGCACCAGGAAACAAGTTCAATAAATCTATATCTAAAACACACTATCACTCCATAAGAAATGTATTAGAACCAGTTGGGAATTTAAGTAACAAATTTGACTTAAAATATGTGATTTTTTTCCTGACTGCAAATACCTCAGTTTATAGTTCATCTTTAGCAATTGTTTAGCCATAAAGATCTCCTTTGGCCTTTATTATAAAAGTTTTCTTGCTTTGCTAGAAAGAATTTTGGAGTGGGTGGATCCTTTTGCACTATTAAGGTGTTTATCTGAAGACTTGGGACTACGACTACTGCTCCCTCCCGACTTGATATTCCTCTCAAAAAGCAATTAAGCACCTCCTGGGTTCGCGAAGTAACATTGGAACTTCTTAATTTATTGATTCGGCAGTCACGATTTAAAGGTTTTAGAACCCACCACAGTGTCCTTTACCAACATCAAAAATAATTCTGGTTTCCCTATTTCGGCAGGTTACCGCAGTTGATCTTTTGTTACGAGGAATTTACTGCACTCCCCTTTGCTTTGTACCTTCGATTCGTCTCGGAACCCTGCAGAGCTATTATCACTTGACAATTTCGTTTCTATATCTTGCCCGTATCGACCAACCAATTTATCAATCAAGTGCCCTGGGCCTTATCGGGATTAGTTATTTTTGGGCCAAGAATAATTGAAATTATAATTATTACTTACCTAAGGTCTCAAGTGTTATGTCGCTAATGACACTGTCTACTAATTTCCCTCAACACTAACGCCCTAAACAACCATTTCCATATATGATACATCACGACATTAACTGTGAGAGCAAAACAATATAAACCAAACTAAAGTCTCTGACTGACATTGACAGTGAAAAAGGCACAGAAATATCTAAAGCGTGTAAATAAGGCGCATTAAGCAAATGTTTTCAATTCCTCCAGCATTTCGCAATAATTTTTGCTGAAGTATTTGTAGATCTCGGCGCTCTCGACTCGTATCTCTGCTGCTGCTGCTGCTGCTTGGTAAACAAATTTATTGCAATCACAATAATAGCAATTACATCAGGTTGGGTAAGGCGTACATTACGCCAGGAAGACCTAGTACTGCGTTCATATGTATCTGCGCATGCTATATGTAAAATATATCTAAAAAAAAAGAAACAAGTATGTAAGCTCCTTAAATATGCCATAAATTAGCCAGACAGTGCAAATAGTTGTATGCAAGCCTATGGAATTATGCAAGACAAACACACAAATGTGATAAGCGTGGTTCGACCCTTAAAAAAGCGGTGCTATAACTTGGGGTTTACAAAGTAGCGGTCGTACGTAACTGATGGTTGGTTAAGTGGGAAGACAACTTTGTGATTCTTTTGTTGACATTTTGTGTAAGTTGTTGTTCTCTTCATGACATATTTGGCAAAGTAGTTATCTTATTTATTCGTATTCTTATTATTTAAATTTTTGTAAACCCTTGGCAGCTTGTGATGATTTAACTGTAGAATGACTGAAGCTTGAAAGAGTTTAATGGGAGTGTGAATAAATCGAAACGCACATCCCAAAAACCATAACTTTTATTGCCTTTATTTTTCTTTCTATCGGATTCCCCAAGATTATTCCAAGGCAAGAGTCGCTAAACAAAATCACGAGTCACTAAAAAGAGTTTGCGAAACAAAAGTCACCAAACAAAAGTCACTGAACAAGGTTCCCAGAGCAAGACTGACTGAGCTAGATCCACCGAGCAAGAGTGACTGAACAAGGGAGATTGAAAAAGAGCTACTGAACAAGAGTCACTAAAAAGAGATGATTTTCCAAAGTCAGCGAACAAGGATCCCTGAACAAAAGTTAGTGAAAGACTGAACGAGAACAAGGCTAACTGAACAACAGTCACTGAGCAAGGATCACTAAAAGACAAGAGTCACTAATCAAAAAACACTTAACTAGAGTGACTGATACCTGAATAAAAGGCGCCCAACAAAATTCACTGAACAAATGTCACCCAAAGTCACCAAATAAAAGTTACCAATCAAAATAAACTACACAAGAGTGACTGAACCGTAAACGAAAGTCACCTAACAAGAGTGACTGAACAAGAGGGGCAGAACAAGGGTGACTGAACAAAAGCCACTGAACAAAAATCAACAAATAAAGGTCACCAATCAACGAACACCACACAAGAGTGACTGAACCCTGAACAAAAGTCACAGAACAAGAGTCACAAGAGTGACTGACCAAAGTAACTAAAGAAAAATCACAAATCGAAATAGGCACTCAACTCACTCACTCAACTAAGAACACAACGTCCTTTTTTAAATGTCCCGGTTAAGCATATAACATACCTGACTCAAATTTTCGTTTCCCATTTCAAAAATATTATCGGTTCATACTTAATGTTAGAACACCCAAGAACGCTTAAAATGTCCATTCCGTACGTTTAACAACTCAAGCCAATAAAAAAAAAACAGATTAAATCATATTATTACCCAATCTCTACAAAATAAATCTGAACACAACCGCATTAAGTATGTACATACGAATATACTGTACTGGCATAATAAATATTGAGCAATTCCAATTGCTATTTTCTGCGGCTTTGAGCTTACTGTGGTGTGAGCTTTGGATGTATTGTAAATAATGACATAATGGCCAGATAAGATAGCAAATGGGCAAAAACACAGATATAAACTATACATACATACATTGTACTCCAATGTTATGCGAGGCAAAAGGTCTTGGTCAAAACATTGGGAAAACAAAACCCTGTAAATTGGATCTATATTATAATTCTTAACGATTGTTTACAATGTTTTGAACGCACCTTATCAGTAAATGGTCAACACAAGCGGCTGTTAGGCGGATTCGATTATCGAAGACAACTGTGTTTATATGCAATACAAGTGAATCACAACACTGCAGGCCCCATTATTGACAACTGTTCTTACCCCCAAAGTTCTAGGAAATCGCTTGCAATAATAAACACGGGGAAAGTACTTACCATAAATGTCTTCGAAGTGTCAAGGTTTTGGTATGCCTGCCGGAAATAGAACGAATTTTGTAGAATTTTGTGGTTAAAACATATTAACACAGTTCTAAGAGCCCGAAGCGTCGCTGGGTAAGCAGATAGTAATTAAATTTAATATATTTTTAAATTGTTTACCACATTTGACATGCCATTTATAATGTATCCTTAATGACTGCAAATAGCGACAGCAACTCGTTAATAACGTTAAGTGAGAAATGCAAGTTAGCGTAACAGTTTTTTTTCAGTCTTGTTCTATTTTTGAATTGCTAATAATAACTAGAGTAAGGCAGTAGCTGCTTTTTTATGGGAATCTAATCTATTTGAATATAAAATAGGTTGAGTTGAATCGAAAATCATTGTGTTTGAAAATCAATGTGTTCATTAAGCAGTCCAAAAATTCTAGAAAAAGGCATTAAACCGTATGACGACGCACAGTGGGTAAATTGCTGTGGTTTTAAATCGAAATTGTGATATCAAACTGAACTAATGAATCTCTTTGTTTCTGAGTATCAAGATCTGGGTTTTTTTTTTAAATAAACGAGGTACACATTATTACATACATAATATACAGAAATTTACTGACCTTTTGACCTGAACCCAGCCATACCAGTTTCTTTTGTGATTTTAGGTTCGGTTCGGCGTTTTTAAACAGATGCTGGTTCGGTTTTTGAGCATGAATAGGCGGTTCGGTGCGGTTTGGTTGGGTTCTGAGCCGGTCTGCATCTCTGAATTTGTCCAATGTTTTCTACAAATCGCTTTTTACCTTAAATCGACCCGAATCGTATGGGAATTGAGTCGTTTTTGAGCAGGTAGCGATTTTTGAGTATTATAAAATATATTTTGCTCTTAAGTAAAATTCGAAAAAAATAGTGTTAAGATCTTCTTTTGGAAATCATTTAATAAGCTTTGGAGTATAGGATTTAAAATATAAAATTTTATTATGGCTGTGATTTTTAAAGGATTTCTGAACGATTTGCTAAATGTTTAATTTAAGATTTAAAGTTAAACACGACCAGATAACAGAAGAAGTCACTAGGCAGTGGGTCAAAATTTCAGGTTCGGAACAGGTTCACAATATATTTTAAGGTTAGATTCACAGTAAAATAAAAGTAGGAATTCCGAGTTCGAACCGGTTCGGTTGAAAAGTCCCGGGTAAAACTTCCGAAGAGAAGGAAAGGAAAAGATGTGTACTTATGTCTTCAAAGTTTTTGACGAAATTGAGCCACAGTGCGGCAGCGTTGGCAATTTGCACGTACATACGTAGACTGCGTCAATAATAACTGCATTGATGACAAAACTCTCTCTCTCTCTCTGTATCACACAGACGAGGTTCGCTCTCTCTTTCTCCCTCTCAGTCTCTGCATTTCCTTCGACTGCTGCTGCTGCTTCTCGTGTCGCTTGTGTGTGCGGTTCATTGACCGTCGGCACGTGCAGCGTAAACTATTGCACGTCCTCTTGCATTTTGTAATGGAAAAGCCGTGTAGAAAACTCTTGCACGGCCGCCTCGAACATTACACGTTGCATTTATCGGCCTGCACATGTTCGTTTTGTGTCTCGCCCTCTCGCTCTGGCAACTATAAAAACGGCATTTTATAGTCGACGACTTGTTTTTGTAGTTGTTTGCTTTTCAGTTGCGCGTGGCCTGCACTTGTGTGTGTGTTTTCCGTTCGCGATCTATACATACACATGTGTGTGTGTGTGTGTGTTCCTTTCTCAATTTAAGTTACGTTTTCGTATTCAACAATTTGTATTTAGAAGGGGATGTTATTTTTAAATGGTGCCCCGCCCACACGATATGATGTCATTAAGTAGAATTAATTTGCATATATTGAATTGCATTTTAATAAGAGTTCTAAATCTATTGATTGCTTATTGAATTCAAAGTGCAAAGGGGCTGCAACTTAAATATAAATTTTAGTTAAATTAATATACGATCGATGAGGGTAAAGAAACTTTACCGCAGTCGAAATATGTGAGCCCAGCCCTTTGTTTTTGAAAGCCTATTTCCGTTTATTAGGTAAATAGTATCTTGCGGATTTTTGTGGTCTGGGGAAAATACTAGTTGGGTATTCTTTCTGAATGAACTACGTACGATAAGCTACAGTGGTATGAATGACTTGTTATCAAAGTTTTCAATAAATAACTTAAGTCTGAAATGTAATGCAAAAAACCCACAAGTACAACACTCAGCAATAAAAGAACCCTAAAATTTAAGTTAGCTACCACAATTTGAACTTATTTGCAAATGCTTCGAGATAAAATTCTAATTCTTCTAATGCTTAAGTAACTATCTATACATAATATTTTACAATTATCTAATAAAACTCCATATTAGCCCTAAAATAGGTGTAAAAAGTAAGAAAGTCGGTCAAGCCTAACTGTATTATACTCTGTACCATCCAAATTGTAAGGGCAGGGATATCTATTTAGCTGCTTCACTGCTCTAGCGAACTTTCTTATGCTTATAGTTTGACTATCGTTCATCCGATTCTTATCAATTCTTTGGCGCATCGATAAAAATATTAATTTATATAAATACCGATATTTTCATATCGTTATATCATTAAAGAAGAGTTTTCGTAGGCGATATATTGAATATTTTTTGGTGGTATTTTCCGGCGATATATAGAAAGATGCTAAATTATAAAAGTAAAAACATATTTAGAGCCGATGTTTCATCTGTAGCTGAAACCGAGCAAAATTGTCAGTTTTCAGCAAATATTTAGAAATCGGCCCTTTGCACAAAAAAATGATCAAAATTCAAAAAAAGAATTTCAGAATTTTAAAAACCTCTTACCTCAAAAAATTTGGTAAGCTTATACAAATTTATTTACTTAATATTTTGCAGTGCTTCAAATCTTGCTCAGAACACCTGGGAACCGGACTCAGAACCGAACCTTCTAACTACATTAGGACTTCTCTTCTTTGAAAAAACGTTAGTCAGAGTTTTAAGAACTTAGAAAACGATCAGTCGAATTTAGTGCTGTGCTTAATCGCCGGATTATTAATTCAAAATCATATCCAAACTTGGCTTATAACGATATCGAAAAGAATATTAACCATAGATCAAGTTATGAAAAGAGGAAAATATAGGTAATCTGTGAGAAATGGCAGAGTTCCTTCATTTATATGAGGTCCATTCGGTCATTATTTAAAGTTATTAAAAGCTTTCTGAGCTAATTTCTTACTTAAAAAGTCTCAAATATCCAAAATTTCATGACTAACCTTAGACTTTTCAAAAAAATATCAATATCGAAATGATACTTGTTCTGTTTTGAAAAAAATATTGATGTATATTGAAAAATAAATCTTGATCTGACAACAAATACAAGAAGTTTATGTCTCAAACAAGTTTAACCTCTAACGCTTACCTTCGCTGACAGATCGATGGTTCAGAGCTGCTTACTCTGTTTTCCAAAGTATGTGGACAATATTATTCTTTGCCTAAGATTTGTGTAAATAGAAGCTTATAAATAAAGATGACATGACAAAAACTTCATAATACAAGTAAAACAAGTACTAACTCGTTTTAAGTTGGCCAAACTGAATATGCTTTCAGCATTCCTAGAGTACCTTGGCAATATATAATGATCTCTACATGCTTAAAATGAAATCCAGTTCTCTTTAAACTCAACTCACCCACTACTAAATGCGATAAATATACAAAGTATGAATTAAAATTGTACCCAGACGGAGGTAAATCAAGTACTTACCTTTATTATTTATGTATACATACAGAACTTACTGTCGATTGCAACTTTGTAGGTTGGAGAGACTTACGTAAGTCACAATGTAGTTGATATTGCCTGGTATTTGTGCAACCTTGACACATTGCAAGGCCAGGCGGTGCAGTGCATTGACTCGCTCTAGGCTGATTGTTGGGTTGTCGATCCGATTGGTTTTTGTCTTAACGACTGCACGCGCCCATCTGAGTGTGTGCAAAACGAACGTCAGATCTCAATGTAAGTGCCAATATTTTTGTATAATTTATGTGCACAGTACTAAGTACTAGAAAAAGTGCAACAATAATGTAATAATTTGCACAATTTTGTTGTGCAGTTCCGGTGTGACGACTGTACGGCTAATGTTAATAGTTGGAACGTGCCACGATTTCTATTCTAAAGTGTAATTAGAGCTCAAAGTGAAACATTGTGATTTATTTCGTTAGAGAGGGGAAGTTTTTGGACAAACTGATAACAGAAAACAAAGCAACTAAAACTAGTTAAGTGATGACACAAATTCCACTGGGTCTGGAAATAGAACTGTGTGTATAATTAGAAATCGATGGGCAACGTTGCCAAGGTGCTAACAAACCATGGTCATGCCTAAATATACAAAATCTTCAGTTTTCCTAGCTTTTTTAGATAGAATAATTTGGCCAAATACTACACTCTTCAAGTCCAATGCTAGCCAAGCGTCGCTTTGTGAGACTTTGCCAGTCATTTACAAATATGATCGCTTAATCTAGATTGTATTATCTATTACTATCATTGTTCAATCCAATATTGCGCTGCGCAAGACATCTAAATATAACTAAACATATTAATCGATCGTTGATCTCTGTACAACCGATGATTCAACTTAAACACACAACCAAAGTCCAAAGGCCATCCAAGGTACATTTACAAATATTACAAATTCTTACAACCTACCTAGAACTACTATACAAGCAATTACAAAAAGATAGTGAATCAAAAGTCTAGCCAAATAAGCTACGGACTATAGGTGCGAATTTAAAATAAACACAGGCTAATGGCATTTGATAAGCCCCTTTGCGAAGGTCGTGTAATGAAAAGGGGGCGTTCCGTTTAAAAAGATTAAGCAAGTAGACAAAAATATTGCATAAATAGTTCAGCAAAAAGGTGCAATGAAAATATTTCAAAACATGCATTCTTGAAGTAATTAATTTTTTAAATAATCACAGCTTGAACTTGGAACAGATGTTAGGCCAATCACATAAACAAATCTTTACGCAAACAACTAAATTGACTTGTAACTAATTCTGAGACGAATTATTGAAATCGAAAGGTTATGTTTCTTGCATTACTGTGAATTGGTAAGCAGTAAAAACTCTGGTTTAAGGTTTTAAAGAGGTAAGAAATCTGGGAGATTTCAGAAACTCCTCTGATAGCACATACTATCAATAGAATAGCCTTAAAATCAGGGATGCAAGCCGTGTTCAGGGACTGAGCTCAAAGCCGGGAGCTGTGGCTCACGAGCGAAAAGCTATGGCTCACGATCCAAGAGCAAAGGCTCACGGGCCGAGAACTGTGGCTCTCGAGCCGAGAGCTGGTTGGTGGCTCTAAGCTCAGAGCACTGTGCTATGACTCACGAGCCGATAGCGGGTTAATGGCTCACGTCTCCCCAGCAATGGCTCTCAGCTCAGAACCGAGAGCCGGTTGATGGCTCACGGCTCTCGACGTAGGGCTCTCAGCTCAGAACAAGAGCCGGCTCTCGAGGGCTGCCAGCAAAGAGCAATTCCGAACATTGCCTATGACCCACTTTTAAAATTGATTACCTAGATATCATTGAAATTTCTCTAAAATTCTTATATAACTCTCTACAATCGCCAAATGTAGTACAAAGTTGAGAATATCGACCATAGAGGATACTCAGGAATGTAGTTTGATGAAAGTTATATTAAGAGATGTACAGGGCCCGAATTTTTATACCCTTGCAAAGGGTATTATAATTTTGACCAGAAGTTTGCAACGCATAGAAATATTTATTTCCGACCCCATAAACTATATATATTCTTGATCAGGGTGACGAGCTGAGTCGATTGAGCTTTGTCCGTCTGTCTGTCTGTCTGTTTCTACGCGAACTAGTCTCTCAGTTTTAAAGCTATCGAGCTGAAATTTTGCACAGAGTCTTCTTTTTGCTGCACACTACTAATATGTCGGAATCGACCGGATCGGATGACTATATCTCATAGCTCCCATAGGAACAATCGGTCGGAAAACTAGTTTTAGTGAGAAAAACTTTTTTCTTTTCAATGGAAACGTCTCCAAACTTTGTAGTCGTAGGTTTTCTATGTTTTTTTACAATTCTACCAAGTTTTATTAAAATCGGACAACTATTTATGGTATAGCTACCATACAAAAGATAGGTCTGAGAAACAGCCTAAGTTAAAAAAACTTTTTTGTTTTAAATGGTAGCATCCTGTAATTTTGTATTTGTTTGTTTCACGTGCTTTCACATAATTTTACAAATTTTTGGACAAATCGGATGACTATATCATATAGCTCCCTTACAAACGATCGGTGTGAAAATGGGAAAAAGATTTTTTTTTGAAAATATATAAGCGAGCACTTGCAAGGGTAAAAAAACTTCGGCACAGACGAAGTTAGCTTAGCTTTCTCGTTTAAAATGTTGACAAGAAACTACAACGGTAAATATAAGTATCAATTCTGTCTATAAAGGTATTCCTCTTAGAGGGTCCCCATCAGCGATATGTAGTTTATCCGAAATTTAAATGAAACTTTCTTAAGGAATCTATGAAAATACCCAAATTTTCCATTTAAACTTTATTTGAAGTTAAGAGTCTTATGTCTTAAAACCCTTCAATGAACTAATCCGAACGGAACCGGTGAATATATAATGGAAATAAGGTTGCCTACAGTTTATATAATAATGAAATTATGGTGTTTTATGTTATAAAATTGCGATGGAGAGCGATGTTTACATTTTTAATATGGATATGGATTAATGGTATGCGGTGTATGCAGAATTTATGTTTTCTGAAAATGGTGTTATATACAAATCTATCTTTAAGCGTATTAATATTAATAATATTACACTTTTTCACTATATTGAAGACTTGGCAGTGTTTTTAGATGGTTTTTGTGGAACGAACACGAAGCCTTTTTTGGAAATGTTTCTAGATTTTTAGTAATTTAAGCCAAAAGTTTATAAAAATGTCTATTTGATGCTATTATGTGAGTTTTGGGGGGGAGTCCACTATTTTGTTTATGTTTTCAGTGTATTTTTAACTAGTGTAGACCTTTAGTTAGGTTACTCTTCTTCCTGTGTATCACTAGCATCAATAAAAGCTAAACCAATTTCTGATTGACTTTCATAAGAGAAAAGATTTTGGTGTACCAAGTCAACTTCCCAGACAACTCCCATACACCTTTGTTTCAGCCCATGCAAACAATGCCGGCCGGTGAAAGTGCCTCCCAAACAACAAGAAAACCAACTCAAATTAAAGGCAAACAAACCAAAAATAGGCCCCCTTCAAATTATGCGCATGTCAATGGCCAAAAAGTTCTAACCACCCTCTGGCCCTCTCTGCAGAAAAGTCATCCCCCAAAATACAAAAAGGGAAATTTTTCGGTGTCAAGAAAGTGAAAAGAAAATTGCAAGTTCATTGAACTTGAGGCAAATTGTGGAAAAGCTAAGCCGGAAAACGCAAGACGCAAAACCCTCGGAGTAGTACACAAACCCAAACCAACCCCCAAAATGGAAAGTAAAAGGAAACATATGCGGGGTGGACTCTCACGCACCTTAAGCCAGTGGGTGGCGCGCACGCACACACACACACTCACACAATTTGACACACATCTGAACATTAGAAAAATAGATAAACATCGGAAATGGTGGCATAAAACGCGAGTAGGCTTGAGGGAAATCCTGCAGAACCTTTTGTTGGGTAGTCCTGGCGCTCATTCCCAGGACTATCTGCGTATCGTAAAATTTGAAAGTTTATGACTGGAAGTTGTCAGTTATGTGTTGTTCGACCACAACTTTTCGTAATGATAGCAAAGTTTTAATCCCACAATGGGCCAAATTTCATTTCTTAAACTTTAATCACAATATATCACAATATATAAATAGAAATACTCTCAAGCAGCTCAGCTGCAGCTATTTGTATAAAGTCTTCTAACAAAATAAAAGTTCCTTAGTCTTGGATACTAACCTTTACAAATAAATATACAATTTGTTAACCCACAGTCCCATGTTTACTTTAATTGGAAAAACTGTTTTTCCAATTTGATTATTTCATTAGCTTATCACTTTCCATTAACTCAGCCGACTATTTATACTTGCACGACTATCTCCCTGCCTTCAGAATCTCAACACGATGTTTAATAATAAACTTTTGCATATTACATTATCTCGTACCTATTACATATTCGACTAGAGCGAAGTGATTAGATTTGAATTATTGATTGTACAATTACGACTTAACTGTTGAAAACACAAATCGATACATTTCACTTTAAGCTCTTCTGACACTTTTGCTATCCAATTCCATTATGAACCAAAAAGGAAAACAACCGAATAGAAGGAAAACCCAGAGAGAAGCGGAAAACTGTGCCATGTCCCCCTAGGCCAGGGCCAGGGCCAGGGACATTTGGACCCAAGTGTCACCAGCCATAAAATATGCCATGAAATTGCGCATCTGAATGACTTTTGGGGGCTTATTTATTGGCCATGTAAGTATGTATTACAATAATTTGTCGTTTATATAATTCTTCTTGATTTCTGTTTACATTTTATGTCTGCAAATGCAAATAAAACGGTGTTGTTTATGCTGGGGGGAAAGGGGACAAGTTGTGGATGGTGGAAATGGGTTAAATAAAAGGTGTAGGTCGTTGCCATGCTTAATGGTAATAAAAGAAACTTTATTCCCATTCTGTTGCAGTTTATAGTGTGTTTAAACAATGGTTCGATTTGAGAGTTTTTATACTTCTCTCTAAATTGCTTACAGTCAGAGCTCTCAAAATATGATCGAACCAGTTTTTCTTCACTGTCTGCTCACCAAAAAGACAGGTACAAATTATAGCTAGCTCTCTAAACAGAACACTTATTTCTGCTTTCCAAGTTTTCTGATGAGAGAAACACACGATGCTGGGAAGGGAACTATTTCAATTGGCTTAGAGTGTCTTTAGTGTTGTTATTGCTTTGAGTTAGCGGTGCATCTACATTAACACGCATACACACTTGCAGTTGCTAGACAGAGCTAACGAGTTAGAGCTGAATTCGATAGCATGATTCTCAAAGCCAAGTTTCTAAGCGAAAAATTCAAAATATATTTATACTTGTCACTCGTAGAGTAAAAAGGGTATACTAAAGTAGTAGAAGGAAGCATCTCCGACCCCATAAACTATATATGTTCTTGATCAGCATCAACAGCCGAGTCAATGTAGCCTTGTCTGACTGTTTGTATGAACATCTAGGTGTTCTCACTCAGAGACATTGCTTAAATAATGTTGAAATTTTCAAATTAATGTTAATGCTCTGTTAATTAACATAGGGAAGGTTATTAAACACCAATTCCCCTGAGTAACTGGTATATCGAAGCGAACAAACTTTGCACGAAGTCTTTTGGTACAAATACGCTGCACATTTGTCGGAATCGGCCGGATCAGGATTTGGTCGAAATCGGACATCTACAGGGTTGTCCATATTCGACGGACCCATCTGGCAACGCCATAACTTTTGACAGAGATGTCAGATCGCTTAATGACATACCGCGTTTGAAGCGTCAGTCCAAGCAGATTTTTACCATGGAACAATACACGCCACGCGAGCGCTCTGAAATAGTTGAAATTTACATTCAACAGAACAAGTCAATTGTGAAAACTCAACGTGCTTTTAAAAAATTAAAAAATGTGAATAAGAAAACCGTAAATAAGCAAAATTGCCGTATTTACGCCACTGAAAATCCTCAGGAGATTCAAGAAGTGCCTCTTCATGACGAAAAAGTCACAGTTTGGTGCGGCGTTAGTGCGAAAACGGTCATTGGGCCGTTTTTCTTCCAAAATGAAAATGGCCCTGCTGTTACCATCAACCAGGAGCGTTATCGCGACATGATGACCAATTTTGTGATGCCAATTATTCGTCGAAAGCGTATGAGGCAGTTCTGGTTTCAACAAGACGGCGCTCCACCGCACACAAGTCGCATAAAACAATCGATTTTCTGAAGAAATTGTTTCCGGGCCGTTTGATGTCGAAAAGTGGTGATTTGGACTGGCCTCCGCGTTCGCCCGATTTGACGCCGCCTGACTTCTTCTTGTGGGGATATTTGAAGTCAAAGGTTTACGTTAACAAGCCAAGGACCGTAGAAGAGCTCAAGGACAACATTCGTGAAGAAATAGCCGCTATTCCGGCCGAAATGTTGGCGAAAACGATGGAAAATGCTGCAAAAAGGGCACAATACGCCATCAACGCCAGAGGCGGCCAATTGAGAGATATCATATTCAAAAATTGATGTAAACAAATCTACTTGGAACAAATTAAATGATTAAGATTGCCAACCGCCAAATTTTTATTTTTTTCTTTGATTTTTTTAAAAAAAACATGGGTCCGTCGAATATGGGCAACCCTGTATATAGTATAGCTGCCCTAGAAAAATAAGGTTAGAAAAAGAGTCTTAGTAAGAAAAACTTTTTTGTTTTCAATGTAAACTTCTTTAAAATTGGCATATATTTATTTTACACAAGCTTTTACACAATACTGCAAACTTTTGTCAAAAATAGGATGACTAAAGGTTATAGCTGCCATATGAATGATCGGTCGAGAAACTAGTTTTAGTGAGAAAAACTTTTTTGTTTTCAATGGAAACGCCCCCAAACCTTGTATTTCTTAGTTTGCTATGCTTTTCCATGATTCCACTAAGTTTGATCGAAATCGGACATTTATATAGTATAGCTGTCATACAAAAGTAGAGTCAGAAATGTAGTCTTATTGAGAAAAACTTGTTTGTTTTCAGTGGATATGTCCTTCAAATTAGTTTAAAAACGTGCTGCAAGGGTATACAAACTTCGGCCGAGCCGATGTTAACTTTCCTCTATTTTTTAACATTTAATATTGATACATTCCGGGATATAGTTTTAAAGTTTGCAGCCCAAATTTAAACTAACTTTATAAACTGCTCAGTCATGAGATTCATCAAAAATATATGAAATCATTAAGTTTTAAGCTTAGTATGCCCATGATTTATATCAATTCAGTTAGGTAATACTAGTTATAATAAAATATTCATTCATTTTATTCACTGGCTCAAATCAAGTTATTAGCTGAATAGGAAAACGATTTTAATTAAGTCTATAAATCGACTGGCACTTGCTCTATCTGATCTCTTCTTCTACTATATACTATGTATCTATATGTATTCTCCACTTCTCAAAAGCCCACTCACTTTGCCCTTCATTCCCTTCAACAAAGTACAAATGTAAGTGAACTTTAAGCAAATCAACCATAAATTACCACTTGAACCAAGATAAATGAATGCCACACATTTAAAGCCTAATCACAACAACGCTTAAGTATCCACCTTTCTTCCAAAAATAGAAACATAACAGAAGAAAGCTCCCTCAATGCGATCAACAGCAACGGGAACAACCAAATTTTGTGTTGACGCCCCCCAAAAAACCAAAAACGAGAAAAAAGTAAAACAACATTTGATGAAATAAATGGAAATGAGAAAACCAGAAGAAGAAAAAAGCAACGGGAATGGAGTCATGGTCTGAACATGAACTGAGCATGAACTTATCTAATACTATGGATACCGTTACTTCAAGAGGTCACTGGCCCAGGGCTCTGTCTCTCTCTAGAGCACTTGTGTTCCAACAAACAGGCACACATACATACACACACACGCATGCATAATGCCGAGCCGGTTATGTCATGCCCATCAAGTCCAATTGGTTTGAGGGAAATTCACGTTGAGTGTTTTATACGATTTGAGTTGGAATTGTTGAGGGAAATTTGGGTTTGAGAGCAACGAAAAATGTTTGAGTGCTTCGAGGGAGATGTTGTTTTGTGGGTGTTTGAGAGCGAGGGAAATATTGTGGCTTAAGAGTGTTGACATATGGCTCGAGCGAGAGAAGGAAGGTACTTTACAAATTCAGTTGTGAAAAATTCAACTAAATTGTGTTTAATTTTCTAGCTTAGATCCGAATTGGCGGATTTCTCTAAATAAGATATAGTTAAACTCTGCTTTTAGCCGGCAAAACATATTAAAAGTGTTTTTATTCGACATTAAAATTGATTTTCTTGCGCTCTAGAAATATAATTATTGTCCTTAATACTTTCATCATTGAAAAACCCATCCATTTGCCATTGCAAATTTATCCAATCCACACTCAACTAAAACAAACCCCATTAACATCAGCTGTTCGTGCTGCGCAAACTCCAAAGGCGACTACGCAATACAATTGAAATTGTTTCAAAGAGCAAACGAACACTGCGTAGTTCCCTTAGAAACACTCACCACCGAATTATACAATTTGGGGAAATTTCCAGTTGAGTTTGATAGAACGTTGAGTCGTGACCCATTTTCAGTACAACATTCTGTTGAAGAGTTCAAAGACCTCCACAGACCTCAACCGTTGACGACGACGACGACGACGCCAGGCGGCAGACAACCCCAAAAAGACTGGGGCTTATTTTTTTCAGCTGTGCTTTTCGCTTTTGCTTTCGTTTTATGTTTTTCCTGTATCTAATTTAATTTTATAACTAATGCAACTGTGCCCAAGTAGGCGGGGTAGGCATTCTTCACATGAATCCCATGATGTCATGTTCGAGGTTTTGGGTTATTGGGGAGCTTCTATTGGAGGGTGGAAGTGCATAATCAGCATTATCATGGTGGTTGTTGTTCAATTTCTGATTTCAGTGACAAGGCTTAGCTTGACCCATATATGGTTTAGACGCGCGTACATATGGAGAAATGAATGATGGGGGTGGGGATAGCTATTCTAATCAGATGACTTTATTTTGGTGGGACACATTAATTCCGATTGGAAGATGGTGATGATGGGAATAATACGGAGAGTTAATTGATAAAGATTTGTTGTTATGGATTAAATTGAGTTGTAAGTGTGGGATAGGTTGGTTTTTAGACTCTGTAACAAAGATTTAGTTTGTGCAAACGTATGTAAGAGCCAGAAGCAGGCATCTCCGATCCCATAATGTATACAAATTCAGCATCATTATCATTATATTTCGATGAACAAACAGATTTCAGAGATGGTAAAAGATAGAAGCTTGACATGTATGGAACAAATGCTTTTTATACTTGCAGGCAGATCAATTTTACTTTTGATTTTTGCCACGCCCCCCACCGCTCTCGCAATTTAGAAAAAATGTTATATCTACATCGGTTTTATAGATAGAAGGTTTAAGCCTTCTGAGCATATTTAGTATTCAATATTATTTGTCGATCCACCAAAGGAATGGTGAAGATTGGTTGAACGATAGTCGAGTTATATGGCAGACAAACATGTATGGTAGGGCAGCAACGGCTGAAACAGCAAACAGAGAACATTTATCACAGGATAATATCAACTTTTGAAGGACTCTGTACCAGTTATAGTCGGTATTGTACAACTACAGAATAAGACATTGATTTATATGATATTAGCATATACTATATGCCGCATAACGTGTTTTTCTTAGATATTACAAATAAGAATTATGTCTAGAAAATCAATTAAATTACCTTTATAAAGTTATAACTATCTGATTTTTTGTGTAAAATTTGTTCCAATCCTTGAAAAATGGAGTCCGAAACGGATTAAACCATAAATTCCGCAGTTTCTTCAACACCACAAAATTAAAAAATTGGTCTGATTGTTGCATTGCCTTAAAACAACCATCTTTGACCACTTAAGAACATATATAGTAGTACTTGATTAGCAAGGCGAGCTGACTGAATATAGTCATATTTTCTGTAATATAAAAGACTTCGAATTTAAATAAATTTGTTTTCAATGATAGAGTCTTCATTTTGAGTACTTAACAGCTTCTGTGTTTCTGCATAGTTCCGTCATGCTTTGCTATATAGTAGCTAAACTCCAATTCCAATAAAAATGAAAAATAAACTCTAACCGGTAATCTTAAATCATTAAGGCAACAATCTTAGCATCTGCCCACAGTTCTATTTGGTGGCAGATTCTGTACTGTGATTTTTAGGGAGCGGGCTTGCTAGTCGTATGAGCTAAGATGTCGCTTTTGTGTACAAATACACGGGAAAGCTTCTCAATCTTTGCCGTTCGGATTCGGAGTTAAGCTGTAGAATTTTAAAAGCACTCGAGCCAAGAGATTGAGAGGAGGCCAAGTAATTCCCAAATTTTTATATGATTAACTTTTTCTGAACTCAGAAAAAAACTAACAAATTGTATTGACAACTATATATTTGCATTAGTGTCTGACATAAAAGAGAGTGGGAGGTGTTAAGGCGAACAATCTCTCCCAAAATCATATAAAATTTATATTTACTAAACATTTCGAAAACTTCAACTAAAACAGGAAGACCCAAATCAATCTCCCTTCAGCAGAACAAAAACCAAAAAAACCAAAAGTGGAAAATGAAAATGCACTTCCATGAAAAGCGGTCAAAATTGAAACGAAACATAATCCCCCCACCAAAGAATTATTTCTGTTTGTGGATATTCTACTCGCGGCCAAATCTTTGCCAGAGGGAAAGTTCAAGAACCCCATGAAACCGTCAACAGGCAACACAGACCATCGGCATCGCCAATCGACACCATCAAGCATTGACTGGCTCACTGGCTATGCTGTTGGATGGACTTCTTGCCCCTGGCAGAGAAATTGCCGCCACCACACGCCCACGCGCACACCCTTCACTCACCAAAGTTCATTTTTGGCGCAGCACAAGAAAAGTTCATTGAACTTGAAGAAAAATCGGAAGCAGTCCACAAAAAGCTAAACTTCTCCAACTCCCCCCCCCCCCCCCCCCCCCCGCGCATTCGAGTATTTTCTAGATATGCAGAGAGTTTGTTTTGGGGTGGTTGAAGTACGCACAAGCGCTCGCACGCACATCCAGTTAAATTGGTTAATTTACTTATGGGGCCTGGCCACACCCTTTGCCCCCACTTCTTGCTCCCCCCTTAGCCGAAAAACAACTTGCATATTTGGGTTTGGATTGTTTGGAAAACGAAAGCGAAGAAAGGGAAGACGGAGTTGCCAGTGTGTCAATGAAAGTGAACATTTAGTTGCATACTTTTCAGCGGCCTGTGTTTGGGTATCTTTGTGGGTGTTTTATTGCACTATGGGTAATTGTAGCATTTTGTTGGCAATAATATATTTCTTCGTCAGAGATTAAGAGAGGTTACGGTAAATGTGTTGTACTTAATAACGCTAGGCAATAAAATTATACTTTTTTGTTGGTTGATTCCAGCTTATTTTCATGTGCCGAACAAGAATCAGCTTTCGGAATTGGTTCATTACGCCTAGATTACTAGTAATTTAAGCTTTGAATTTTTAAAAAGGTCTTTTTTAAACCGATTTAGACAAGTTTTATGGAAAATTGTCGTAGCTTTCTATATAATTATCTCATTATTATTACTTCTCACCTTTATAATAAACTATTCCTAAACAATTCAGCAAAATTTTCAAAACTTTGCTTTAAAAAATCGTAGAAATATTTGGAAAAGTTTATTTCAAAGCTTTAAATTATTATTTTACGCTAATATTAAAGTGAGCCAACGCAATCGAAAATATTCCCCACAAATCGAACCTAACAACCTGCAGCTTAACAAATATTAATTAAGCAACTTTGAACTCGAAATACCAAAAATAAGACTTGATGGACCTTTTCCGAAATCAGATTCGAGTTTAGCTCACGAAAATCATCTAGAATGACCTCCTTCAATAGATCCTAGTTAAATCCTTAACTAGGGAATGTCTGCCAAATGTTTGAAATCGAAAATTGTAAAACCTTGTGAAATCGAGGGAAAAAAAGGTCTCTAGATCAATTCTCTATATCCCCATGATAGAATTTTTCTACCTGGAGGCATTCCTTTGTTATTATACCCTTGCAACGGGTATTATAATTTTGCCCAGAAGTTTGCAACGCATAGAAATATTCATTTCCGACCCCATAAACTGTATATATTCTTGATCAGGGTGACGAGCTCTGTCCGTCCCTCTGTCTGTCTGTTTCTACGCGAACTAGTCTCTCAGTTTTAAAGCTATTGAGCTGAAATTTTGCACAGAGTCTTCTTTTTGCTGCACACTACTAATATGTCGGAATCGACAGGATCGGATGACTATATCTCATAGCTCCCATAGGAACAATCGGTCGGAAAACTAGTTTTAGTATGGAAAACTTTTTTTTTTCAATGGAAACGTCTCCAAACTTTGTAATCGTAGGTTTTCTATGTTTTTCTATAATTCTACCAAGTTTTATTAAAATCGGACAACTATATGGTATAGCTGCCATACAAAAGATAGGTCTGAAAAACAGTCTTAGTTAGAAAAACTTTTTTGCTTTCGATGGTATCATCCTGCAATTTTGTATTTGTGTGTTTCACATGCTTTCACATAGATTTACAAACTTTTGGCCAAATCGGATGACTATATCATTTAGCTGCCATACAAACGATCGATCGAAAAATGGGAAAAAGAGAATTTTTTGAAAATATTTAAGCGAGCACTTGCAAGGGTATAAAAACTTCGGCACAGACGAAGTAAGCTTAGCTTTCATGGTTTCTATATTTTCCGGCAGTCTTTCAAAATAAGTCTATGTATAAACGACTTAGCTATATCCAATTATGAAGGGTAAGAAGGTTGATAATAATTTTTGATCTCATTTTAATCTATGCTTACGAAACAGCAATTGATAGCCTCGATGGCCATATGTCTCCAGTGTCTAAGTTGTCTTCATTTTGCAACCTTAAATGTATCTTTAGTGACCTTCAGACCGCAATTCCTGAAAAAAGACCTTTAAAAAACTGTAGGTCACCTCTCATATAAGCCATTACACAAAATGCTGCCCTTAAATACGTTATGGTGGTTATTTTGTATTGTCATAGCCTCACAAAAAAAATCAGCACATAGATCCTCCAGAATTTCCAAGAAAATTCTCAAAACATCACACACACACACACACACAAGCCAAGTGCGGGTTGTGGGACCACACGCAACCAACGGCGTCAAGTAGGTCAATAAAACGGAGCAGTGGACATTTGTCGAGTGTTTTCCAATAGTTCCGGTAGCAACATTTGCTGGCTGGGGCTACCTGCAGGTAAGCCACCAGAATCGACTAATGAGGTAAGCGACAATTAGCGCGCAGGCAGATCATAAAAAAAGGACCCAACTGCATATGAGGTAATAAAGATGCGCTAATCCCTGTGCTGGCCGAACCCAACCAAAAAAAGGGCTTACTACCTGTTTAACCAAATATATACCACTCTACCTGTCTCCTGGATATATATAAACAGGATATCAGGGGGAAAATCAAACATTCACTGACCAAACGTCAAGCAAGCCACATCAATATTATCATCATGGAGAGCGCTACCAACTATGTCCACAAAAAGTTTACCCTGAATAAGCGCAAACGTGAAATGGATCAACTTTTGGAGCAGAACAAGGAGAATCTGGAACAGGCACCGCCTCCAAGCAAACGTCAACAGACCAAGAGTTTCTTTCGCCCCTGGCTGGATAATGAGCAACAGAGCGCTGATACCACTCCAAAGACCTCACCTTCCATAAGTCAATATCATGCCAATATGGTGCGTCACCCAGCCAATCAGCGGCAGCGCAGCCCCAAAGAGCAACAGCGTCGGGATCGCAACACCTTGGCCTGTCTACTCAGTCGTCGTGCCAAACAGGCGCAGGAGGCACGTTTAAGCCAGCAATACGAACAACATCGGGCCCAGCAAGCGGCCATTGTGGAACAACAAGTGCGCCTCAGTCTCTACTATCGTCAGCTGCTGCAGCTGGCCGTGTTCCAGCGTGGTGTCAACGCCCCCGCACCGATGGCCCTGCCCCAACAGCAACAACAGTTTCTCCAACAAATGGCCCTGTCACAGCAAATGCTCATCTTTGGCACAAAGCATTGAGAAGGACACCAAATTTAAGAGAAGCAGCTCAATTATATTGTGATTTAGTTTGATAAGCTTTTAATTATTTATACGATTTTGTTGACTATGAAATAAACCAATATTCAAAGAATGAAAAAACAAAACCTCAGAATTGTACGTTTTAATTTTGACTCTTCTATATAGCTTCTATAAGATCCAGGGCAAAGCGGAAACGGAAGTGGTTGCCTAACTTCGGAAACAAGCAAGACTCTTAAAAAATACTAAATAGTTAAAGAAAATATCTTTCTTTGGGCTAAGTTGGCCTGGAATATTCTGAAAATCTTCGCTTAGAAAACTTGTAGGAATGCAGACTCGATTCGGAGAGCTTGCCAAAAGCCACAACAGGCAAGCAATCGACGCCGGCAATGTTTTGATCACACTGCATTCCAGCTGGCTTCTGAGACTCCTGAAACAGTCTGAAATCTGCAGAAACGTCGCAGCTGGCGAGCAATCGATGCCAGCAATTCGCTAGACATACAGCAGCACTGAAAGCGACAGGCTGTTGCCAGGTAGCGGTGATATTAGAACTGAACTATAGCAAAATTTGCAAAATTCTTATATACGTTTTGATTATGCAGAAGGTTTAGTAGACATATGAGTTCAGTGTATTAAGAAGATACCCGGTTGATAAGGGTAGTAAAGTTAGAAGTTTAAAATTGGATTTTAGATTAAGTTGAAGATTTCATAATTGAAGGATAAAGGGGTCGTAGCATTTTGTTTACAGTTGATTTTCCCTATATTTGTCTGTGATCTCCCCACAATATTATCCTTTTCTCCGATATTTGATTGAATGATGATGTATACTTCTTGTGGAAGAAATATTCATTTTCTTCATATTCATATTCATATTCATTCATATTCACCCAATAAACTATATATATGTATATTCTTGATCAGGGTGACGAGCTGAGTCGATTGAGCTATGTCCGTCAGCCTGTCTGTCTGTTTCTATGCAAACTAGTCTCTCAGTTTTAAAGCTTTGCACGCTACTAATAAGTCGGGACGTACCGGATCGAATGACTATATCTCATATCTCGATGATAAAGACTCTTGTTATCACCCTAACTCCTTTGTTCCGTTTCTTAGTACAGAGTTTCTTATTATTAGATTATATGAAAACAAATTAATTTAGCTTTTACCTAAGAATTTTCTCATTTCCAATAATAAACCCAAAGAAATATAGTTCTTCCTCGATGAACTCCCATTACGGTTCATTTAAGGACTTACCCAGAATTTCCACAGCTTCTCACGTTCGATTTCAAAAACACCTTTCTCCTCTTGTTCCACATTTTCATAAAGAAAACACTTCCTGGTAGGATCTAATCCTCCGCTAAGGTCATTCCTCTCGGTAAACAACAAGGATTGCCCAACATTTCCCCCCCAATTCGCTTTGATCATTGTGAACCCCGAACAATGGTAACAATTTTTCAAGCCGAACAAATAACAACAATTTCCAGCTTGCTTATTGACTCGAGGGCTCAGGCTCCGCCTCAAGCCCACCTAACAGAAATCCGCTTAGAACTGCATAAATCAATGGACAATGCGGCGATTGAATGAAATGAGAGAGCCGACATAATGCTCGACAGACACAGTCCAACACCTTGGAAAAAGAACATTTTTCAGCTGGCAGCAACTCAACTGAAGTCATAAATGGTTGGGAACCGTTTTCAGGTGCCACAAAGGAAGCCGAGACAACGTGGCCATATTGAGCGCCAGGATTACAAAAGAAAGGTACTCAACAGGTAATTCCAGGGAAAATCGCTCGACATGTAAACAGTACAAAAGGACAACTGGTTTATGACACCCTCGATGCCAGCCGGCGGCTTAAGGCCAGGCACCAGGCACCAACTACCTAAGTCCGGCCCTACCTGAATTGGGTGATTGTTTCAGGTTCAGGGTATGAATGAAGTTTGATGGGGAAATACCCCATACCCAAGTAGGAATCAGTTCCTTGATTACCTAATCGTGCATAAAAGCTGGCGGTGGGAGTGGCGGGCAGCACAGTCATCTCGCAGACAGCAAACCATGGACATCAATTATAGCCACAAGAAATTCTCGACAGCCTTAAAGCGCAAGCGAGATCACGACTCCGAGGATTCGGACGATGATGTAATATTTATTACCGAACAGCCGGCAGCCAAACGTAAATTCTTTCGCCCTTGGCTAGATGATGAACAGGACGAACGCAAAACGTCAAGTTCACCAACTCTGGTAGACGCCTCGATCACCTATCATGCCAACATGGTGCGCTCCCATCCCGCAACCCGCCAGCGTAGTCCACAGGAGCAATTGCGTAGGGATCGCAATACATTGGCCAGTCTGCGACATCGTCGGTCTATGCAGCAACAGCATCTTCAACTGGAGAAACAGTATTTGGACTATCGGCGACATCATGAGGCCAATTTGCAGCAACAAATCCGTTTGAGTCTCTACTATGTGCGATTCTTGCAACAGAACCTGGCCAAACGTGATCCCATACCCAGTCCCTTGGACCTGAAAAAGATCCCTCAATATTTACCCCGACATGCAACGCCTGAAAATCCATCGGGAGTTTTGCGCTAGGAATTGTGTGGACAGTTTAACTATTTATATTTCGGACAGTTCTTTGACCTTGTGATAACTTTTAAAGTTTTATTTATTTTGTTGAGATTAACAATAAATCGCCTTTTAGTTTTTATGTTTAAATTTTATTGCAATTTTTTTTGAATCACTGGGGAGAGGGAAGTTTAGATGGGAATATTTCAAAAAATTTAAATGCAAAGAACACCAATCCTTAGGTTTCATCTAGATTGGCGGTTACATCTCCATTCGAACTCCAAGAAAAGAGACAGCAGTTCCTTTCTCCGGCCTTTAGATGTGGACGAAGAACGATTCCTTATAAGGGCTCTTGACTCGTATACCAATATTGCCCACACTCACACTGAATGAAACATCTTATTCTATAGTTAACTAGCCTTTTTCGTTTTAATAAGGAGTCCTCATTTCCTGAACTATTATTTTATGGGCTGAAACCCAGAACAGTCTTATTTTGTTTCAAGAATGAATAGAATTAGACTTAAAAAATTAATATAATGAACTTAGTTTAAGAGCTAATCAGGTTTGACCTGAGACTAGAATCAACCAAAAGTTAGATCAAAAATAGCGGAAAGTTAACTTCTGCTCGGCCGAAGTTTGTATACCCTTGCAGCGCGGTTTTCTAACAAATTTGAAGAACATTTCAAACCATTTTTCTTACTTAGACTTCTTTTCTGACTACTATTATATGACAGCTATACTATATAGATGTCCGATTTCGATCAAACTTGGTGGAATCATATGAAAGCACAGCAAACTAAGAAATACAAAGTTTGAAGACGTTTCCATTGAAAACAAAAAAGTTTTTCTTACCAAAACTAGTTTCTCGACCGATTATTCCTATGGCAGCTATAACCTAAAGTCATCCGATTTTGACAAAACTTTAAAGAAATGTGTGAAAGCTTATAAAATAAATATATGAAAATTTTTAATAGGTTTACCTTGAAAACAAAGAAGTTTTTCCTACTAAAAATATTTTGCTAACCTTACTTTTCTATGGCAGCTATACTATAGAGATGCCCGATTTCGACCAAACTAGATAGAATCATGGAAAAACTTAGAAAACTACTAAGTACGAAGTTTGCAGACGTTTGCATTGAAACCAAAAAAGTTTTTCTCACTAGAACTAGTTTTTCGACTGATCGTTCCTATGCCAGCTAAACTATATAGATGTTTGATTTCAACTAAACTTTGCAGAATCGTGGAGAATCATCGAAATTTAGTAAATACGGAGTTTGGAGACGTTTGCATGAAAAATAAAAAAGTTTTTCTCACTGGAACTAGTTTTTCGACCAATCGTTCCTATGGCAGATATATGTTTTAGGAGTTCGATCCGGCTGGTTCCGTCAAATGTGCAGCGTGTTTGTACCAGAAGACTTCGTGTAAAGTTTGGTCGCGATAACTTTAAAACTGACGGAGGAGATAGCATAGAAACAGAAGGACGGACGGACAGACGGACATTTCAAATCAACACAGCCCGTAGTGCTAATCAAGAATCGGAAATGTTTCCTTCTCCCTGTTTCGTACTTTCGCGCAACTTCATGATCCCCCTTTTCCCATTTTGAATGGGATCAGGGTACAAAAAGTACAGTCCAATGATGCCACCGGCCCATAATCCACACCATTTGCATTTTTCGTGATACATTGTCAGTTTTTGCATTGTTTCTGTCTGCTTTTCACACCAAATAAGCAAATTTTTTTGGTTCACTTATCCATTCGAAATGAGCTTCGTCGTTGAACACAATTTTCCGAAAAAAAAGTGGATCTTCATCCAACTTTGCCAGCGCCCATTCAACAAAAGTTATCCGTTGTGGCAGGTCGAGTGGCTTCAATTCTTGCACCGGTTGTATTTAACCCAAATTCTTCCCCTAGCAAATCGAGAATTCACACCATCATTAACAACACTGGTGGATACAGCTGCGATATTTTCCTCTGTCCGCATTCTTTGTATGTGTGTTGGTGGTTTAATGTTCAATAATGCAAATTTGGTTCAAAATTTAGTCAAAAGATTCCGAATAGCACCCTTAGAAGCTCGCCCAAAACTGATCACAAAATGGAAGAAGAGCACGATGTACTTTTATTTATTTTGATAATAAAATTCAATAAAAACAAGAAAGAAAGTCGGTCAAGCCCGACTATAACATATCTTTTGATCATAACTCGAAAACCGTTCATCCGATCTTCTTCATTCCTTTGGCGGATCGATAAGTTATCCTAATAACTAAATATGTCCAGAAGGAACAAGCCATCTATCTTCAAAACTGTGGGAGATATGACGTTTTTTCTAAATTGCTGGGGCGGGAGGGGGCGTTTCCAAAATTGAAAATAAACTTGACCTGACTGCAGACATAAGAAGCATATGTCCCATACATGTCAAACCTCTATCTCTTACCATCTCTGAGATCTGTGCGTCCATACGGACAGACAGACAGACAGACGGACGGACGGACAGACGGACATGGCTATATTCGACTCGGCTGTTGATGCTGATCAAGAATATATATACTTTATGGGGTCGGAGATGCTTCCTTCTGCCTGTTACATACTTTTGCACAAACTTATAATACTCTATGTACCTTCGGTACAGAGTATAAAAATACGCGATGTTCGTTTGAAAGTCGATTCGTGGTTAATTTATAGACCAAACTGAACATGTTTGACAGTAACATGTCACACGAAAGCAGCTGATCTGACAAAAACAGTGTTGCCAAAAGAAAGTTGCTACAAAAGTAGTAGTAGATACTAAAGCAAGCCAGTTCCACTCATCAAATGCTTCCAATCTTATCTAAATATTTTATCCCATCCACGAATAACATCAATAAATTTGTCTACAACCGAAAGTGTCCCATAAAATATCGACAGACAATCTGTAAATCTCTGCCAGACATTGACACACGCAATGCATTTCGGGAAAATCCCAAATGAATTTCCATTCAATGGGTCGGCAGCAGCAGCAGCCTTGTGACTAAGCCCGAACGAAGAGAGCCAGCAACTTAATGAGCCAGATTAGCGGTAAAGCAGATAAGAAACCAAAATCAGAGAAGCATCACATCAAAGAAAGCAAAGCGCAGGCGCTGACCCAGGTACACATGGCCTGAAGAATGGTTCTGGTGAAATCTATACGAGACCAGAAAATACCCAGAAGAAAAACAAATAACAGGCCGGACTGAATAGAAGGTGCGAGTGCGAGCAAATGAAAAATTAATTACAAAGGACTTGGGCTGTTGCGCAGGTACGCAGCAGGTAGGGAAATCCTTTTCTTTTTATGACAATGCCAACCTTTTGTCAACGAACCAAGATTTTCCCATAAACAAGGCGCATTCTACCCCTAATGATGATATGTTTGCTCAGGTAGAGGGTCCGCGGGCGGGGTCCAGTATATAAGCCCGGCTGGTCTCTGGTCAGGAGCACAGTCAACTAAGAGCTATCAACTGAGTGACATCGCAAAAGATTCTTAAAATGGCACCCTCAAATGTGGATTATCAAACGAATGCAGACAGCGAGTGTTATACACACAAGAAATTCAAATCGACCAGCTATATGCACAAAAAGTTTAACAAAAAGTCCACCAAAGAAGTGGCACCAGCCACACTCTTTCGTCCGTATGCCTTGAATGAGAATACGCCAAGGAAACGACGAATGGAACAACAGCAGCAGCAGCAACAGCAGCAGGAACCAAGGCAACATCAATTGCCGCCCACACCCCCCACAACGCCACCTCAGCAGCAATATCAACCTTACCTGGCCACACCCACTCCTTCGCCTGCCCTCAATCATCAGGCCTATGCCTATATGCTCCAGAAACAACGCGCCGTACTCCAAATGCGCCAATTGCTTAGCATTAATCCGGATGCCAATACCTGGCCACTTGAATGGCGTCAGGCGCTGCAAACACTGCTGCAGCAGTGAATGAACGAACCATCCTCGAAATGACCTCTGAAACTGAGGAATAACGCGTGATTTGCCTAGCAACCAGTGATATAGAGTACTAAGCCCAGAGCCTTCCATCCTATCCTTCCATCGCCAGATTGTACAAAGCTGATACGATTTCTATTTAGTTTTAATAATTGTAAATATCCAAAAATGATTAAAAATAAATTGATTAAGTTGTATAAGAAAAATATGAAAATAGTTGTGTATTGTTTGGAGAGGGATTCACTTGAAGCCTTGAGCAAGAGTTGTGTTCATCAGAATGAACTTGATGAAATCGCTGTTCAAAGCAAAAATTGGCTTTTTAAACAATTCTCATAGAAATCTGTTTTTTTAGATAAATTCAGTGTCATAGAAAGTAAGTAAGCGGCTTTTAAATCACATTCAACAGTTCAACAAGCACCAAAGCTCAAATTTCAACGTATTAATCTTGATTCAACAATCAAGGTACTGCGCTCGCAGTGTGCGCCACCAGCAAAGTACTTAAAGCGTTGAATGTTTCGTGTACTCTTGAAGCGTGAGGTTCTTCGCGGTTGGAGATTATTTTATTCACGCACACACACACGCATACATAATTTGCGTTCGCTCTAGCGCTCACTTTCGCTCTCACTCTCCCACTCACTCTCGAGCTCTTGGCAAAAGCTCACTGCTATCAACCGATTGCTTGTCAGCGCCCTCTACAGATTTTGCACACTTCGTGAGTTAAACGCACATGAGTGAGTTGAACAATGAAAGGAGAGAGACGAAATGTCGAGAACTGATCTGCCTGCCAAAAAACAACGCCCTCTACAGATATTCTCTTAAGCTTCCACCAGCAGCGCTGTCAAGCGCAAGCAACTGTTCGTGTCGTGAGTGAGTGAGCTGAAGAAGAAGAAGAAGCAGAAGAGGAGGATTGTAAAACTGTTGATTCCTTCAGTAAAAAGTTAAATCATTTTTTTTTTCCTTTTTTTTATTGGGCAATTGTTTTGAAGTGATTTTGTGTGTGTTTTTCAAGTGTTTTCGCTGCCTTGATCAATTTCGGATGCCGGGAAGCGGCTGCACACGCGGGTAAGTTGAATGCACACACACGCACACACACACAGACAAATCAACTTACACATTTTTGTTGCTGTTTCTTGCAGGAGCGTCCCAATATGTGCGTCTGCGGCGAACTTACCTGGTCAGTGATGCCATTATTTCGTACATATTGATAATCTCACCTAGTGTGCCTATATGCTCCTTGGTGGGCTGTGCTCTGTACAAGATCTGATTTCAGTTAGGTACTTTGCAAGTGCGAGAGCTTAATTTTTGTTCCACAAAGCTCTACCCAGCGGAACAACTGATCCTACATACCAAATTCTTAAACATAAGCGTCCTGTTTTGAACTGCAAGTCGATTTTTGTATAGCCGTTTGTATTTCGAATTCATTAGTCAACTTGGGAAAACACTCAACTAGCATTCTTCGAAGCCAACAAGAACTTTTTGAATGAAAATCATTTAAAACCTTTATTTAAAGTTTTTTTAAAGTCAATGCAAACATTTAATTGAAAAGTGAACTAATCAGGAGACATAGATAGATCTTAAATTTCTAGCCAATTACATGGAGTTGTTAAAGCCCAAACGTTCAAAAACAGAGCCCGTTTGCGGGCGTGGCTTATGATGTTGCCCAGAATTAAGGCTGCCATGACGTCGTGGAGCCATAAACTTCTTAGGCGGTTCTCGTGTTGGTGGCAAACGTTCCATTTTGGCTGAACTGTTGGTGCCTGAGACTTGGCCCAATCTTCTGTGCACGGGCAGAGTATCTTGACGGCTGAGCATTTCATCACTGCGCATGCGTATGGCTTTGCCCTTGACTGGGCTGAGGCGTACTGTTTGCTTTTTCTGTGGTGGCGAGGCCTTGAGATGATAGGTCTTGCGTGTGGCATGAAGTTTGGACACTAAATAAAAAACAAATTAATTAGAATTCACATTTTTTTAGCAGTTTCTTCTGTGCTCACCCTTGCCCAATCGTGCTTTGATATTGTGTGCAAAGTTCTTGTTGTTTCTCGCCTTGTAGGAAGTTTCTGGGGCAATTTCTCGCACCTCCGCCGTGGAGGCAAATTTCACGATTTTTTCTGCCGCTGGCGTTGACATATCTACATCCTGTTCAAAGTCATCAGATTCATCATCATCCTCTTCCTCGAAGCTGTCCTCCTCCTCGCTATCATCACCTCGCTTTAGAGGCACCTTGTGCACCAACATCACCTTTTGTTGATGCACGGGCAGATTCTTGGCCTTAATTATGGGTGAATTCTTGGTCCCTCCAGCCACAACACTCGAGCGATGTGTGTTCTTCAGAATTGATTTGATTTCCTTGGTCAACGATTGCTGGGACTCATTTGCTGGTGCCTTTCCGCCCAGTCTGCTAAAGACTGAATGACTACTGGAGCTGGCAGCAGCCTTCTTGACGCCTGCACCCAAATGCACACGCACACTGCTCTCACCCGAGCTGGAGACAATGCCCTCTTGGGCCTCATCTTCATTGCTTGCAGATTTGTGAAGGCGCGAAAATATGTCTGACTTCTTGGAGCTGCTTACCCGATCCGAATATACTAAAAAGAGTGATTCGTTATTAAGGAATTTACATGGCAACTAGGGCTGGACTCACATTTCTCACGTTTGGCCAAGATTTGTTTGCTTCTCTCGGTGTTACCCGAGGGCAAGGTTACCTTATATTTGCCCTCATGCTCGGGCAGCACACGTCTGGCTGGTTTGGCTGGAACTGTGGCTTTCGACTTAGGCACTGGAGCTTTTGGCGGCGGTGCTGCTGGTTTTGTGGTGGTCAGTTCTGGCGTTAACACCTGATCCCGCGCAAGCTGCTCACTGACGATCTTCGAATGCCTTAATATGGCTATGATGTCACCCATCAATGTGATGCCCATTTCCCGTAAATATTCCTTGTTCAAATCCAAGAGCATGTCCGATTGTATGCGATTTTCCAAAAAAATGTGGGCGTAGGTGGCCGCCGCTGGAGAGGGTATACCAGCAGCATTGAAGAACTTGACCCAACGTCCTGTCCAAAATTTTTAAGAAAATTTAATTCCAGTTTGATGGCATTTTTGCGGGGCGCTGCAAATGCACCGAATGCATCTTCCTTCCATTCTATACACACCTGCGCTTGATTTTGACATGGTGGGGCTAAGTCCTTTCAGTTTGTGTGAGTTCTTATACGTATGTTGTTTTATTTTTCACATAAATACAGTTTTTTCGGAGGAAAAAGATATTTATTTATATATTTAGAATTGGAGTTGCAGTGTGACCGTACTGTGGTCAAACACAATAATACCAAATCAGAGATGGCTGACATGGAAGCCGCTAGTAGCGGTAAAGTAAGCGAATTAGAGAATGAAAAAGCAGCGGAAAATGAGGAACCTTAAATTAAACAAAAATAATCTTTTTATTCAGTTCAAGAATATCGTTAATATCGGGCTTGCCCATTATCTTTTGACAAAAGGTTGGCGGATCATTGACAGTGATATAGCTTTTTCTCCCACCAGATCTAGAAGTTGAGTAAGGTCGATAGCTTAAAAATATATGACATTTGGCAGAGGTATATTTTAGCTGCAAACTGCTAATATGTCGTTACCGCGAGGGTCGGGTGATACCTTTTTGTAGCTACTATAGGAATAATTTGTTTCAAGTGCATTTAAACTTTGACACAGACGAAGTTAGCTGTGCTTTCTCGTTTTAGCTATTTTCATCGTGTAACAATATTCTGAAATTGATACTGAGAGCAAATGCTGAATCTAGGGATGCCGAAAATAATATAGATAATTTTGTTTCATGAAAATTTAAGTAGCTAAATACCTATGTTTACGAAGAGACATTCCTATTTTGACTGCAGGTGTCAAATGTCACCTTTATTATCTTAATTGACATTTTATTAAAAAGATACAAATGTCACAAACAAACTGATATTTAATTTATATCGAATGTATATGAATACCACTATTTTACGCATATATTTCCCCTTTGGTTTTTAGCTATTTTAACTAAAACGTTGATATTTTTAGCTATTAGCTGTCGATTTAGCTTTTTTTAGAATTCAGTAGTTGGCAATTCTGGCGGAGGAACAAACATAGAGACTCGATTTGAGTGTATTGAGAGCGAAGTGGCATGTAAACAAAACAAAAGTCGATATAGAAGAAAACTGTGGTTAGAGCTAGACGGACATAGTCGAAGAACAATGAGAGAGCGGTCAGCTGACGACGCAGCAAGCTGCATCTCTACATCTTATTGCTTTATACACGTGCCGGGACCCGCTCTCTCTATTATTTAAAACAATTTTACATTAATTCCAACCTTAAGTCGAATGGCCAGTAACTTTGAGTTGCTCAGTGAGCAAGGCTTGCGCTTGGATGGTCGTCGTCCACACGAGCTGCGTCACATCAAATGCAAATTGGGGGTCTTTGAGCAGCCCGATGGCAGCGCCTACATGGAGCAGGGAAACACCAAAGTTCTGGCCGCTGTCTATGGACCCCACCAGGCCAAAAACAAAGGCAAAACGGAAACGAACGATGTGATCATAAATTGCCAGTACAGCCAGGCTACGTTTTCCACAGCGGAGCGTAAGAATCGTCCCCGTGGTGATCGCAAATCCCAAGAGTTCAAAATGTATCTGCAGCAGGCTTTGAGTGCGGCTATTAAATCCGAGCTCTATCCACGCTCTCAGATAGATGTCTATGTGGAGGTGCTGCAAGCCGACGGAGCCAACTATGCGGTGGCACTGAATGTGGCCACTTTGGCCCTGATTGATGCCGGCATCTGCCTGAACGAGTTGATTGTAGCTTGCACGGCTTCGCTGAGCAAGTCGAATATTCCCCTGACTGACATCTCACACATAGAGGAGGTTTCCGGAGGACCCAAGCTTACCGTGGCTGCCCTGCCCACTGCGGAGAAGATAGCATTCCTGGAGATGAGTGAACGTTTTCACATTGATCATTTGGAGACGGTAATCGAGACGGCCATGGCCGGCTGTAGGGAAATACGAGATATATTGGAGGCGGCGGTCAAGGAGCATCTTATACGCATAGGCAGTGCGGCCGATTGGGCGCGTGTGTGTTGAAATAAACAAAAAGATATTCTTGGTTTGTCCAAATTTCTATATTTCTTCTAATTTTTGTGTGCCTCTTCCTGTGGCACTTGCCAGGCGTCAAGTAGCTCCACAAGTCTGGCCCAGCGTTGGTCTAGCTGTAGTTTCTGTATAAGGCCACTTAACTGCTCTCCTCCCTGCAGAAACCCAGCAAGATTGTGCAATGTGCCCCCTGTAATCCTATGATCCGTAACCCGATCCTGCACAAAGTTGTAAGTGCGTATTTTTTCATTCCGATTGAGACTACCTTGCTGGGCTTTTCGGGTGGCCATCTTACTGGCCTCTGTGCTCTCCAATTGCTGCTGCATAAGCCTGGCCTGAAGACGCTTCAAGGCCAATTCTCGATTCTTGAGCTGCGACCGTTCAGATTGAGCTTCCACAGCCAATCCGGTGGGTAAATGAACTATTCGCACCGCAGAGTCAGTGGTATTAACATGTTGACCACCCGCCCCGCTGGCCCGCTTAGTCTCAATACGCAAGTCCTTGTCGGCCAACTGAATGTTGACATCTGCCGGCTTGGGTATAACTGTAATGGAGGCGGTGCTGGTGTGCATACGTCCCGATTTCTCTGTGGTTGGCACACGTTGTACGCGATGTACGCCGGCCTCATAGCGCAGCCAATTGTAGGCCTCCACATCATTCACTAGAATATTAGCATGCCTTAAGCCACCTATATCGGTAGTTTCGCGTGCAAACTCCTCATAGTCCCAGCCCATGTGGTCAAAGTAGCTGGTATACATCTCAAGCAACTCCTGGGCAAATAACATGGCCTCCTGGCCACCAGCTCCTGCATTGACACCAAACAACAGTGAGGGAAACACCTCGTCGTCCGACAGGCAGAGAAGTTCTTGCAGTAGCGTCTGCTCCTGCGTGTCCAGTAATTGAGTGTAGACAGCATTCTCCTCCTCCATTAGTTGGCGCATATCCTCATCCTTCTCCTGTTCCAAATCCTGTTTACTGGTTAAATTGCGCTCTAGGACTCGTCTTTTTTCCAGAGCATTGACAACTCCCTCGAGTTGGGACAGTCGGCTGTAGGCTTGGCTGTTTCCTGATGCATTCACACGCAGGGCATAATATTCCTGACGCAGTGCTTCCAAATAGGATTGCAGCTTCACATTGCTTAGGCTGAGCGCATCGGTACTAACCCAGCGACGGCATAAGGAATGGAGGGGAAATTGCAATAGCTTTCTTCCTAGTAGCATAATTAATTAAAAATTAAATAACGAAATAGTGAGACCGCATTTGACTATTTTTAAGATAAGTGAGACCATAATTGGGATTTTTAATTTGACTACAACAACAATGCGATAACTCGATCACATGCGAGTTGTTATCGAAATTTAAACCGAATGGCGAAAGATTTGTCTTAAAAATAGTCTTAGTAAGAAAAACTTTTTTTTATCCATGGTAGCGTCTTCAATTTTTGCATTTACTTTGTTTATGTCACACAATTCTACAAAGTTTGGTTAAAATTGGATGACCATAGCTTATGGCTGTCATTGGAACGATCGTTCGAAAAACTAGTTTAAGTGAGAAAACTTTTAGGTTTTCAATTTTTTGCGTTATTATTTATTGGTCAGCTTGAGAAATCAATCAACTATCAATGAACCATGATAATCAATCTAAAACTTTTAAGCTTCGGGGGAACCGAAGTTAACTTTTCTCTATTTTTTTATAGTTATTTTACTCACATTATAGCTTTGATTGCCTGTGCGACTCACCATATCAGTCTTTAATTTGGCTCTTATATAAAAACGCTCTTTACATCAGATATTACTTTGTTAATACAAGTTTTCGTTAATCCGAAAAATAATGATATATTTCCATCTTCTTGTGCTTTTTGGTGTATTTTGGCGAAACTAGATTTCGACTGTTCGCTGCATTCAATGTCATGATAACCACTGTGCTTTGGTACAATATAGTACACACTAACCAGCGATGCTGTTTTTCAAAGTTGCGACTCTCTTCTATGCCCAAAGAACTTCGAAAACGTTGAGTATCTATTGGATCTATCTGTCCATTGAGCTATTTGGTAAAGATGACTTTTTTAAAACGGATCCACAAATTAACAAGGCATCTCGATGAACTTAATCGAACCGTTTTCCCCTCGTCTTAGCGTTTTTGAATGGTTCGCTTCACATCTTCAAATTACAGTACCCGTTGCAAGATTGGTTCCTATCATCTCACCCGTTTCTCATATTCCAAATAAATAAAAAAAAATGACAATGTTTATTTTGTTTTGCAATTTGCTCAAATTTCGACTGCGCTCTCAAGCGCAATATTTAAATATGGAAAGCATAAGAGTTAAAGGGTATGCCATTTCAAAGCGTGTATACAGGGTGCCTCATTAAAAAACCAAGAAGAATTTCAACTAAATACAAAAGATTTGCCTCTCAGCTGGCAGTGTTTGCAATCAATTTGAATATACAATTGGATAGAATTAGAAAACAAAATATCTATATAAACAGATTAAATCGATTCCAATAAATAGGAAGTTTGTCAATGCATTGAGGGGGAGGGAGACGGGCACCCTGTTTACACAATTTTGACGTTATTTTGGGTGTTTTTTTTTTTACATACAATACATGCTAACGGTATTATGCGCCATTGTCCGTAGTTCTGCCAATCCTTACTGATGTCCACCAGCATGTGTTGTGGTTACATGTATATTCTCCACCAGGCGCTGTCCCCAATATTCCTCCAGATTGAAAGGTGTGAAATTTTTCAATTGATTATCAGATTCATTGCAATAGATAATAGGGGTGTCCTGTTCTTTAACCTATGGAAAGAAAAAACAGAAGATTATGAGACACAATTCAACAGATTTGTAAGGGCGGATCCATACCCGAGTTACCATTGTAAACTCTCAACCCTAAATGTTTCTTCATTCCTTGATCCACCCTCGCAAGGCGACCTGCCGCAAGGTGCCAAATATTGCGAAATATTTTTGACTCACCTTATTCCATGCCTCCCTTATGTATCGTATTAATTCATCGTGCTGTGACAAATTGCTGTTGTTGAGCCCAACTACTCCCACTGCTGCTCCTGCGCCCGCTCCGGCACCCACCCCCGCTGTCAAAGCATTGTTAATGCTATTATTTGAGTATGGCGATGTGTTTGCACTGGCTGATCCTACCGAGGGGGACAATGTGGCATTGTTGTTGTTGTTGCTGTGGTGATGGTGATGATTGTGTGGCATCTGGCCCTGTCGACGTATGTAGGGATAGCGTCTGCAAACAAACAAACCGACAAAAATTAAGGCAAACTAAAGAAGATACACATATAAGCAGGCCAAAAGGAGTCACCCTGTACTTGTACGTGTTTACTTTTTTTTTATGCGTCACAGATCTCTAGATCTCATACCCATTATTGCGTTCCATTTTAACTGGAATTTGATGAATTATTGCCCTTTTAGTTGGGTGTATTTTCAATTTGGGTTTTCTTTATCACCCAAAACCCAAATATTGCTATTAATATTCTGCCCTAATTTTTATATTCAGCAGTTTAGAGTGCCCAGATGTGGGGAATAGTGTGACCGCCGGTGGCAAGCTGTAAAATGTCAATCATGACCCTTGATTGCAAAATAAGCTATCGGAGAGGAGAGCGGCTAAATTCAAATGACACGTAATCCGTATTTTGAAGCTAATCGCATGAAAGTTACAAATAGACCTCTCAAATTTCCTCGTAGGCTGAAAGATTTCCTAATAAATGGTGGAGAATAAATTATATTCATATAATTGAATACGTGAATCTTTTTTCGAACCACATCCAACTAGGATATATTTTATATTTTTACATTATACATCCAAAACATGTTTCTGTATACTTAACAAGAAACTTCTGCTTCAGCTGTCGCCTTGACTTCATAGTTAAAATATGACCCATCCCTAAATTATAAAGCTATCGATTAATTCTATCGATAAGCGCAAAAGCTCAAGTTGAGCCCGCTTTCTGTTGGATATTTGAAAACACTTCAAAGCCCAATGCACTTTGTATCTTTTCAACCGATAAAGACTGAATTATTTGCCATAGTTAAAAAGATAAGCATATAATGGCAATACAAATACCGCACCCCCAGCAAAAGTCAAAGCAAATATTACAGATTTGTGTCTTAAGAATTTTTGTATTTTTACAACATATTAAAATATTTATATATATATTTTATTCTATTGTATATATTCACATTACGATTGCACATTAATTATTTACCAAAAGAAGAACGAAACAGAAAAGAAATTAATAAGAATTTTACAAGTTTCCTTTAAGTACTGAAATTTCTTTCGTGGAATTACCAAGGCTCTAGCTAACAATTCAATTGAAAACAATATTTTACAAAGTCTTTGTGTCAGTCACAGATGTCCGTGCAGGGGATCACGCGTGTCCCTTAGGTAAACAGGGCTTGTAAATGATTTGCCCTCGACCTGCGACACGAGATTCTCGCCGGCATAGGTGACAAATGGTGAAATCTCACAGATCTCGCCGTGCACAATGCCACCAGCGTTTTCAATATACTTCTTGTGCAGACGATGCAAATCCGCCCGGGCCGTGCTTGGGCAATCCTTGCCAGCTACATCAGAATTCTTTAGAGCGCTAAACTCCTCGTCACGTGGCACCTCCATGGCCACAAATTTCTGGGCAAACTCAAAGACGTCGAACACGAACTTTTCAATTTTAATGCCATTGGGTTTGTCGGGCGTCAAACGCTTGCCGGCATTGTCCACAAAGGGTATCTTCTTTTTGGCTACATGCAATTTCAGTTCGTGCTCAAAGGTGGTGCCAATCTTCTGCAGGAATTGTGCACTAAAGAAATGATTGCAAATATTTCCCGCACTAAAGGTGAGACGACCATCTGAGTTGCGCATCTCCGCCGTCTTGGCCGAGATCTCTGAATACTCCACCACCTGGTATTTGCCGTCCACAATGGCCACCACACCAACCGCTTCACTGGGCGCTGACTTCTCCACCACTTTGGCGGCACAATCTGCCTTCTCCTGCACGCAAAAGCCTATGAACACGGGATCGGCCACCTTGATCAGAATATTGTCCACACTGTGAGCATGCAGATAGAGTACGCCCCGTTTCTGCATATCCTCCAATATACCCTGACGCTTCATGGCCCGATAGATACCACCGTTGCCGTCTGGGGCACGCGCCACTCGATGCTTCTCGTCTAGAATGATGCGTCCATCGTACTCAAAGCAGGGCAATGAACCCTGCTCGAAAAGTAACACATTTTCGGCCTTCAGGCCAAAGAAATTATTGGCCACAAAGTAATCGTATGTGGGCTGAACTGTATGCTCCGATGTCATGATATACCAGGTGATATGTCCACGTGTACCATTGTTGGCCTCTGCAGCCAACTCTTCGAGCTTAAGTATGCGCTCCCCTTGAATCCGAAAGAGTGTCTTGCGCGACTGTAGGCCCACATCATACATGCCCTTGGGATGATCGAAGCCAAGTCGTGTGCCTGCAAAGAAAAAAAAGGGATAAAAGTGGGGGGTAAGTTTTTAGTGGATGCAGGGGAATGCTGGAAGTCTTTAATAATATGTTCCTCTCAGGATCTCAGACTCAACTCAATTTTTGTTCTTGGATTTTGTGAAATTCTGTCAAATATCAACCGTTTTAGCCTGTACTTAAGGATAACCTACCGAATTTTGCATCTAGAAAGTGGCTTCAGACGCTTTTCTGTTCAAGGAATGTTCTTAATTTCGAGGAGTCGCCATTCTTAAACCCTTTTTAAAATGGATAAAGTCCCGATTTAATACTTAATAATGGATTTTCTTAACTCTTGTAGATAAGGCCGTCCGTAAAACGGCTCAAAAATTCATTTTTGTTCTGGGATCGCTCTGAATTTCACCAAATCTCGCGACTTACCCTGAAATATGCTGGGAAAGTCCGATTTTCGGCCTTTTAAAGTTGCGGCAAGTCCAAAATGATGTCAAAAACTGCTTTCTTTATAAAAATCGTCCTAAATTAACCCGAATCTTAAACCTTTCTATTGCATTCTTGTGTCGGATGCAGTTTTCACGCCATACAAAAATCCAAGTTGCATCCAAGTTGAATGCACCTGCATCCGTAACTTTTCGAGTAGTACATCGAAAATGTATCGATAGTTTTGTATATCTAAAACAATCATAAAAGAGCTTTGAAAGTTGCTGGAAGCCGCATCTGGAGACCAGAGGCCACATAAATGCTATTGAAGCTTTGTTAGGGAAATATGCATATACATTTGGACTGGTCAAATAGTTGGGATGACGGTAAATTCAAAAAAAAATAATACCCTCAAGAAACCATAGGTCTAAAATTAATTTCTAGGTCGCTCCTAGCAAGGTTATATCGGGGCATACATTTTAGGTAAAGGTAAGTTGAGTTCTTTAGGTGCGAACGCACACATAATACAGTTTTAGTACTGGTTTTAAGCGGTATTATGGTTGGTTGGTTTATGTTTGAACCAACTCTTTATGTTCTAGCTAATTCTCAAAGAAATTGAAAGCTTTTTCATTTCAAAAATTGGAATATTCGAATATGCTGACTTCGAGTATGATGATTTCAGTTCGGTTCAGAGCCGGTTCGGCACCTGATCCCGAACCAGACTATTTAATTTTGGAACATCTCACTATCAAACTTTCTAAGTAATTTAACATTGTTTTTAATTTCAGAGAATGCTTAGTTTTCCTACCCAAATCGTATGAGAAATCGTGAAAAAATCATGCGAAATACCTTTTTATTTAAAGTTTTGATGCTAAACAGGTATTCAAGCCATTCGCAACAATCAATCAAAATACTAGACTAAGAAGTACAGACGTTTCCTAGCCGGTTGACCTTAACAACATGTTTCACATGTTTCACTTTTGGTTGGGCATAAGGTCACCTATACACACACACACAGCTACATTACCGGTTTCTAATTAGCCATCGTTGAGACTAAGACAGACAGATTGTTGCGGGGGTTATCGGTTTGCAAACTTCTTGTATATTTCTGTCAGTGTGTCAGAGCGCATCACTTTTACCGTTAGAGTTTGGCTTGAAATTTTATTTTAAGGCAATTACGTGATTCGACTGCGCCCTCACATAAACGGGAAATGTCAAATGGCGCTCAAACAACAACAAGAAATGAAAGGCAAAAACCAGCGAGACCAGGCCATAAGAATGGCTCAAGATTGTTGTTGTTGGCGTGTCTTGCTCACTGAATTACAATTACAACCACAACAATGCAGCTGCATGAGTGGGCAGAGAGCTGTTGGAGATGGTGGGCGGGGGCGGTGTGTAAGTATGTGTGTAAATGATTGTGAACTCGCTCGATAGATCATTTTATATCAAGTTAATTAGCTGCACACACACACAAACGAACGCAAGTATATTGCTCCTATTTGACGTTACATTTTGTTTATAGCAACAACTCAAGGCAATTGTTGCTCGAGCAGAAACAAAAAATGATTAAAAATATCTTTGCTATCACTTGTAAACAACAACAAACACACAACTAACACTGCAAAAGCTTGAGCAATTCTCGGTTAAGAACTAACTAAGCTAAAAAATGAAGATGAATGTATTTAATCTAAGATCCACAAATATACAATATCATTAAGTAGTAATAGAAGCCAATTGAACCTGAACCTGTTCCGAACTCCGAATTTCGGTGCTCTTTAACACAAATTACACATTAAAATCAGTGTGACCAGTTGTTAATGCCCAAAACTAGCTAAATCGACTGTTGAAAATAGCTAAAAATGGCAAACTATATTTTAAAATAGTTAAAAAAGATCTTTAAGTAGTGGAGAAAGAGAACAGTTGATTTACAGGGCTAATTAGGCACTTGTGTTGCAAACAGACACAAAGAAGTCTTTCTCGCTACAGAAATGAAATGTATTGTACAGTTTTTGGGTTGTTATGCTATTATGACTAGTATTCAGGTCGACTCAAATTAAATTTCTGCACAGTAAGTCATATACAGAGAATAAGTATGACTTTGCTTCGAGGTTTTGTATAAAGGAACTTCTTGAATTATTAATTGTCTTCTGAGTCCATAGTTTTAATATATCCGATATCGACCAAACATGTGTGATCGAAATTTCATATCAAATTTTCATTCATCTTTCTATAACTCTCTGGTTTGTCAAATGTTAAAATTACATTTTTGTATCTTTTGTTGCTATTCAGAACTTTTAGAAACGCGAAACGACTAAGTTCGCACTCGAAAACAGATATTTGGTGATCAAACTTGTCAAGTTTTTATTTATTACAATACCAAAGTAGTAGATAAAGAGTCAAATTCATTTGTCAAAATATTTTGACTGTTTTATCTGAATTGATGTACCTCTGTACCAAAGCTTGAAAATGGTCAAAAGGTTATACAAAATAGCTGGAATTACAGGTTCCGGCCAAACTCAATTGTTTCTGGCTTTCGAGCTTTCAAAATAGCTGGTTTTTGTGGTTATCTGGGCAATATAAATCAAAAACTCGATTACAAAGTTTATTTAACGATTCTCAATAGCAAGAAGCGACAAATTGGTAACAGATTTCCAAAATATTCGTTCAACGCTTGCTAAAGTAAAACTATATGAGTCTTCCTTTCTTCTAAATTAGGATATGGCCGCGGTCTGTACGCTTAAGGCGCATGTGTTGTGTTTCTATACATTTTGCAAGGGTTTTTGGGCACATCAAACCGGAACAATATTCAAGATTGGCATTTTAAGATTTTGAATAGAATTAAAGCAAGAGTCAAGTAGTAGCAAAACAAATTGAAGTATTTAAGGTTAGGTAGTGCAGGTGAATGTTTTTATTGGCATAGACAATAAATTGGACGCTTTTCTTAATATTGTTTACCATGATATAAGATTTAGTGAACAGAGTACAACGGGCTCGAACCCCCCAACCGAACCTTCTCCAGAATTTCAGAGGCAAACCTCTTGATATTTTGTTGTGTTTTGGCGATGCCTCGATTTTGAACTCAGTTAGAAAGAAGTTTTTAAAACCTGTCAAAGGACATCAAAATTACCCTAATGAACCAAATATTCTAAAGAAAATTCTAATTTTTCCAAAAATATATATATCGAAATGATATTTATGGATATTTTTGAAATATTCGGTAAGCCCTAGTCGGCCGCTAGCATTTTTCTCACAGGTGAATTCTCGAAAATATTCACAAAATGTTCGGAATGCCATATGAAACAGCTGATTTTGAAGACAATGTACAATAGTGGAGTCTTTGACAACAAGTCATTTGTTAGACAGGCCATTTGATTCGCAAAAGCGTTATACCCAAGTACAATATCCACATGAGGGCTAATCTCTTTCATAAGCCGTATCTAGTTAAGTACGTTTCCCACTTTTTAACTCTCCTCTAGAACAAAACAAACAACCAGCCAGTTGTATTTACCGAACGGCATTTGTTGGGTAATACAAGTGTTTAGCTAATTCTTCAACTCACCTTGTCCACCTGCCATTAGCAGCACAGCGACATGTCCCTTGCTTATCTGTTGCAGTCCCTCATCTCGATACGCTGTCAATTTCTCTTCGGCCGTTCGAGCTATGGAGATGACTTTACCCTCGGGTATGGGCTGCAAGCGATCGTCCAGTTTGATACCATTCTCGTTCATTGAGATGGTGGCACGATCAAAATACTGTTTTATTTCATTCAAATTCAGCTCCTCGATGTCACGCACCAATTCGGCGCGCTCGTCCAATGTGATTTCTGGCCAAAACTTAAGTAAATGCTCCTGGCCCACCTGGGCGAGTCGTGAGTGAAGTGACAAGTAATCTGTCATGGTGGAATTTGCAGTAGTGGTTGCACCAACGCCAACTGGGGAGATAGATGGAGCGAGACAGATAGAGAGAGAGAGAGGGGGTTAATTAAAGTGTTTTTTTTGCTAATTGGGGAAGTTGGAAACGGGTTGTTTGTACTTTTGTAGTTTTTGTGTGATAATTTGGGCAAGCGGTGCGATAAAACAGCCAATGTTCCGCCTAGGAAGCTCAAAGCGAACCGTTATACGTGGTAACCAATGAGCAACTGAGCGCCAAGCGATCGCCCTCAGTGGTTTTTCTTGCTCAAAGTGGAGCTACCGTCCGTTGTTGTTGCTGCTTGAATGGCAGGCGCGCATGTGTGCTATTTGTGTGTGTAAGTGTGTGTGTGTGTGTGCGTTTTGACGTATTTGCAGGCGCATATTAACATGGCTATGCCAGTTGTTGTTATGATACCCCGCTAGAGCATACAATGGGTGTATGGAATCGATATACGTTACGAATACGCAGAAATCTCATACTTGTATCGAGAAAAGCGTTAGAAATAATGCTGGTCTTTTACAGAGTGTCGCCCAGTCGATCATCGTTACTTGGTCTGATTTTTTGGACACTGCAATAGCAATATTTTTGCCTGGTTGCAAATGCAAAAACTAAACGGCCCTGAACAATGGATTGGTAGACTGGCCCGGGGTGAAAGTGAGAGGTCAGAGCCGCCTGTCCACCACTCCAACTCCAGGAACCACTTAAGGGCAGTTGGTTGTGGCCAGTTCCTGATAAACTAGTTTCCATAAGTTATGGAAAGGTTGTGGCATTTAAATAAGTCAAGAATTAACAAAAATCCGATCTGAGGTTCGAGTTGGTCCGGTTTGTTTGGTTTGTTGTTTTTGCCACGACACAAATACAAACTGCACAACAACACATACATACATATGTATGTACGTAGGCGTATCAAAATACACAAGAAATGAAACCGCAAAAGCTCACTCACACACACGCACAAACAGGCCCCCCCAAAACGGAACAAATCATGAAGACTGATAACAGCCAAGGCGGCGGTGGTGTTTCGCAGGGGTTTCCTCTTATCATATTGGGCTTCTCAGAATAGATTTGCTTCAATACTTACAATTGCGATGGCGCCGCACATTAGTTAGCTGATGATTGTTGCGACCCATTTTTTGTAATGATTATTACAAGACAAGTACAAGAACACCCTGTATTTTCAGCCACTTGCCAAAAACAAAAAACAAATGCTGAACTCTTGCTTTGGGTTTAATTTGCTGTCGACGCCAACATTTTGTGACACACCGCTGTTTTGGCTTGTCTTTTGTTTTCAACGGAATTACAGTTAACAATTAAAGCAAAATGAACTTAAATAAACTACACAGCACACGAAAAGCCCGATTATTTGTTTGGGGCGTATAACAATCGATATCGATTACACGTAGGGCTTGTCAGTCGGGCAGTGTTGGCGACTTAGCTTTAGATTTAGCGATAAGTGATTTATAGAACCCACAACGCAGCCACACTTTATAGCAGTTTTCACTTAAGTCTTAAGTCTTAAGTCAAAAAAATGCTCATAGACTTAAACTAACAGCAAATAATTTGGACCAATTTCGATACAAATTCGGCTAATCAATGAACATTTCGGCCATATTTGAGAAAACAAGTCTTAAATACTACAAAATCTGTGATTGTCCCAATTTTCAGTGAATTTTGTGTAAAATATTTGCCTGTGTGAACTTGGCTTGTGACATTTTTATATTCATTTTAGCTATAGCTGGACAGCACTGTGGCGTTTACTTACCTTACCAACACTGTCAGCTGGCGGCAAATTCAAACTTAATTTAAACATTGCTTTTTTTTTGGGCTTTTTAAATATATATTTATATATGTATGTATATTTACAGTTATTAAACTAAATAAAGCATTATTTTCAATTACATGTAAGGACTACAACAGAAAGTATATGCATCTATGTATAGGCTCTCTATAGTTTGGAAGGTTTTTCGTTTGCAAGCGATAATTAAAGGGGGAAACACAAACACACACACATAACGGTAAATACACAAAGAGGAGACGTAGTGGGGAGAAGGCATAAATCAAAATAGATCAAAGAAATTCTTTTACTGTCTAAGCTGACGACGATGTGGACGGCACATCATCCAAATTGATTAAAGTGGCTTCAGTTGCAGCACCCGTTGTCGGCTCCTTAGGTGGCGGTGCGGGCATTGGTATGGCAATCGAACTCATTGTGCTGATCATTCGTGGCTCCCCACGCGATGTGGTAATGGGCAACTGCGGACTGGAGCTGCTGGTGGGCTTCAGAAAGTCGGGCTGTGGGGCTTGTGCCGGCCCGGGGCCATGACTGTGACCATGACCATGGCTATGATGTTTGTGCTGGTGCTGCTGCTGCGGTGGATGATGCTGGTGATGATGATGCTGTTGCTGCTGCTGTGGAAACGACTTGGGCAGCTGGACATGCCGCGTGGAGTCGGTTGCCTTTAAACGCTCGCTCAAAGCTTTCAAAGCAATTTGCCTACAAAGAGAAACGAATTGGATAAGTCGCCATCGTCTATGCATTATCTTATCGCTACTTACCGTCTCCTCTCAATGTCGTGCGGATCCACTCCTGGCATTTGCACTGAGATCGATGTCAGCGAGGCCGTCGATATCGTTCGCAGTGGTGTCGGTGTCTTAACCACACCCGCTCGCAAGCAACAATTGTAAATGGGATTAACCAGCGCGCTGATGAACGGTTGCGACACATTTGGAAAGAAACTGACAAATGTGAAACTTTCCGAGCTATCGCCTCGACCATTCGGATGATGCTGATAGAATCGCAAATATATCCAAGAGACCAAAGAGCCCGAGGCAAACATGGCTGGATAGGTGCCATCCAGAAGTCCAATGGCCCAACATATAATGGCCAGAATGAGTACCGTGAGGGGAACGTTTCTAAATGGAAGTAAAGAATAGAAAGTTGTCGAGTTTTGGTTTGACAAGATTCAAGAGAGTCTCCATATCTATTATTACCTATTTGTCAATCGTCCATATCGCGTCTTGAATATCAAATGATCGGGCATTATTTGTCTCACGGCCACACATATCCCTGCCACATAGCCAGCCAATCCGTGGATGTGCACCTCAAAGAGTATCGTTGGATTTTTGGTAACCATATAGTAGAACAGATAATAGATTGTCGTTAGCAACGAGACTCCAAAATTGCTCAGTGCAAAGAACTTGAACATCTCCAGTTGGCCCCACAGAGGCTCCAGCATTTTGCCACACAAACCAACCGTCACCACATCAACGGCCACTTCCCACCAGTGCAGCTCAATGAAGCAAAACGTAAAGGCGGTCCAAATCCAGAATTTTCCATTGGGCAGTATAAAGCCCGGAGTAACGCTCAACAAGAGCACCGCCGTCTCCGAGAAGGAAAGTAGGTAGCCAAAGGCGGTGACCAAGCAGATGAGTGTTATCACAGGCGATGTATTATGCAGCAGGGCACTCATCTGTTGCCGCAGATAGGGCCAGTTGCGGGTGAATGGAGCTGACATGGCAGAGTCGGGCTCCAAATGTTTTCGTTTTTTCTTGCTGGAGTTTTTCTACTCTGATGGAGCTGTTGTTGTTAATTTCGACAGCGGCAGACGGTCACACTGGCCAAAACAATCAAGGCGAGACTATCGCTTAGGTATGGGCAAAAGAAGCAATACGTGTTAACTGTGGGTAACTGTGAACACAAAATTGAAATATACGATAGGTAGCCTATCGGTAGATAAAGATTTTATTTAAAACAGCCTCTTTTTGTTTTTGTGTTTAATACACAAATAAATTAACATATTTTGAAAACCCATCTATGGATCATTCCTGATTTCGTTCAAACTAGTTTATTGGTTTCGAGAAATATGTGTTCAATGCGACAAGAAGCGTTTAAAAATCTCAAAGAACACATTTATTTTAGTTATTTTTTAATTTTAATGAGTTTTTGACTAATTCTTGCTTTAAAAAGCCCTCAAACATATTTACTTGCGACCTCGTTGCGACTTCAATGTAACTTCCTCGATAAAAGTCGCAGTCGTGTCACAGTCACAGGCAGGCTAAGTTTGCTCATCTCTAGTAAACTCTCACCTCTACCGGCATTTTGATACAAATTTTTACAAAATATTTAAACTTTTCAAAATGAACAGCTAATCATCATGCTTTCCTTGCTTTACACCATTGCACAGTTCATCGATCGAATACTTTTGCAGCCCATTTCCTTTGTAATCGAGACAATCGTTGCCGCCGGTTATTATTTCCTATGGGCTAGTTATTGCCTTGGCCACTGCCTGGTGCATGGCGGACTTAATCTGTGGAACATCATCAAGACAGTTGCCGGAGTGATCGGAGAGTTTTACTGCCAGTTGCGCGACATTGCCCTAGATGTAGCTGACTATGCATATGGCGGCACTGGAGATGGCTTGCGCCTGGCTCATAATTTCTTTCAAGCAGTTGGCACATTCTTATGTGACGTTCTGATTTCCTTGGGATATACGGTCTTGTGGTTGCTGCTCCTGCTGCCGCGTGCCATTATCCTGCTGGCCGACTACTTGCTAGACTTTGTGGTTCGCTGCGTTGTGGCCCCGGGCATGAATTTACTCCACAACTTATTCCTGCTATCAATGGGATTAGTCCTCGTTCTGTGTGTTTACACCTATCGACGCTATTTGCTAGTGTTTATACTGGACTATGTGCTGGTTAAACTAAGGCTGGCAATGTTAGCCAAAGCGAGGAGCTTTTATCTATGGTCTGATCAACAATTGGCCGGAATGATGCAACAGATACGCGATCAACCTTTGAATACAGGAACCTCATCGTCGGTAGGGAATCGAACTGGTTGCGTCATATGTCTGGAGCGCAATCGTAATATAGTCATTTTGCCATGTCGTCACCTGTGCCTGTGCAAGGAATGTTCTCAGCAGCTGCTGGCTTTCGAGTATCGTTGTCCTGTCTGCCGCAATGACATTGTATCATTTCTACCAGTTTATGTTTAAAAAATTTAGTTTTTTATGTTGCTTTTAAGCTGTATATAAAATTTTAAGATTCTTTCTTACATTTCTAAGAAATGCCAAGACTGCCCATAGGAACATGTAAATAGTCCTAATTTTGATATAATATAGAATCTACGAGGTGAAGAGAAGACAGGAGATCTTTTTAATTTCGAAACCATAGCTCAAAGGGCTTTCTGGCAATTTCGAGTTCATTTTCATTTTATGAAGAGTTGGAGACACAAATTGCATACACACCACCAGGGCTTCTCAAAAGACAATATATTTCTAGCATACGATTTGGCTATAGTGAATACCTTTATTGTACCCATATAGTAAGTTAGGTATGCTTTATAAAATCTAGAAATACGTGGGGTATCATGATCTTCAAATGAAGCTATAAAATGTATGTAGTAAAACTTAATGACTAAAAAATGCAAAAATACAAAAATAAAAACCTGCTGTGTAAATGTTAAACGAAAAACTAAAACAGAAAGGCTACTGCTACTGCTATAGCTGTCATAGGAATGATCGGTCTGAAAACTTGTTTTAGTAAGAAAAACAGTTTTGTTTTGAATGGAAACGTCTCCAAACTTTGTATTTCTTAGATTGGTATGCTCTCCCATAATTCCACTTTGTTTGGTCGAAATCGGACATCTATATAGTATAGCTGTCATAGAAAAGTAGTGTCTAAAAAGTAGTCTTGGTGAGAAAAACTTTTTTGTTTTCAAAGGAAATGTCCTTTAAATTGGCATTTATTTATTTGATATATCGGATATATCAAAATCGGATAACTATAGCATATAGCTGCAGTACGAGTGATCGTTTTCAATGGAATCGATGTACAGTGGAGCTCATAGACTTAAGCCACTGCCACTACCATAAACTGTTTCCTTAATAACTTTTTTGAACATATTTATTTCGGCCTGAAATTTTTACATTTTGCAACACTGTTATTTAAGCAGCTGATTACAGAAAAAAATGACAAGAATTAATTCGGGGGTTCCCAAAAAATTGACTAAATGTCAAAAAAGAGAATTGCGCTCTGCTCATATACTTAAGCCACCTTGAGCTAAAATCGCGTGGCAAAGTCAGAAACGCCATTGCATTTTATAAGAAACATGGAACCTGGGCAAATATTCCACGTGAAAAGCCCAGAAAAACCACTTTACACGACGATAAACGGATTGCCAAAATCAGTAAGCCGATCCGTTCTTGACTTCGAGACAAATCAGAGGTCAAATGGTGACAGATTATGGCGTGAATGTGTCCTCTCAGACCATAAGAAGACGGCTAACTGAATTCGGGTTATATGGACGCATTGCCCAAAAAAAACCATTGCTGTCCAATAAAAATGTTAAAAAGCGGCTGCAATTCGCCAGAGAGCATATTCAAAAAGGTCCCAATTTTTGGAACATGATTGTTTGGAGCGACGAATCCAAGTTTAATGTCTTTGGGAGTGATGGTAAAGCATATGTACGACGTCCTCCCAACAAACAATTGGACCCCAAATACACGAAGAAGACCGTTAAACATGGTGGCGCTTCGATTATGGTCTGGGGCTGTTTCACCGCATCGGGCGTAGGTCCCCTAGTGAAGATAGAAGGCATTATGAACGGCGAAAAGTACAGGGACGTCCTTATTAACAATTTATCTGTAGAATATGCCGATAATTTGCCACTTGCCTGGATATTTCAACAGGACAAAGACCCGGAACACACCAGCAAGATAGTCAAGTCGTGGCTTAACCAAGAGGGAATCAATGTTTTGCAATGGCCACCGCAGAGCCCCGACTTGAACCCTATAGAGAACTTGTGGGGAATTCTTAAAAAAGTCGTTGGCCAAAAAAAACCAGCAAATAAAAACGATTTGTGGCGAATTTTGCAAGAAGAGTGGAAGAAAATCACCCCTCAACAGTGCGCACGTCTTGTGGACTCAATGCCAAAGCGTTGCTCCGCTGTTCTTAAGCAGAAAGGTCATCCCACTCAATATTAAAGTAAATTTATTAAAAGTGTAAGGAATATTGGGCCAATTTTAACTTTTTCAACCATTTTTTTACAGGTGGCTTAAGTATGTGAGCAGGACATTTGGAGATGGTCTCAGATTTTTTAAGTTTTTCGTTGAATATTTATTTTTATAACTTGGTTATTCTTCTAAAAGAACACTGATATATAGAACTAATGTGACACAAAAAATTGGAGCTGTGAAATAAAAACTTTTCTTAATTTTCGTTAAAATTCTTGGTTGAAGTCTTGTGGCTTAAGTCTATGAGCACCACTGTATGTTTGTTAGGCTTTTGCATAATTCCACTAAGTTTGGTCGAACTCGGATGACATCTTTATGGTTCCATAGAGAAGTAAGGTCCGAGAAGTAGTCTTAGTTAGAAAAACGAAGTTAGTTTTTCCCTATTTTTATGATAGATTGTATGTACCTGTTAAAGTTGACGATAAATTTCGTATAAAGAGAATTGTTCATGTTACTCGAAATGAATGAAGAAAAGATCCAGAATGCGAAAGATATTGAGAATAGGGCTAAGAATGGACGTCCGAAACTGAGAGAAATATTTCTAGAAATGCCTCGAAATATTTCTAGATCTGGAGCTGGAAGCTATTGTGGGGCTTGACCAACTTGTGTCAGCTCGCAGCAGATAAAGGCATTCTCAGAGCGCTTTTGCGGTGTCTGAGAACACGTACTGAGAATGAGTTCTGAGTATTTGTTCAGCATCGTTTGAAATGTCTAAATAAACCTCGTAGATAAGTCTATTTTTTCCAATTTTGTTTGAAAAGCGTTTGTCGACTTATGAATGGTAGCAATAATTAATGTGTCCTTCCTACTGTTCGGAAACGGCCTAGTTTCGATTCACATTTTTATACTCTTACCGATTCTGTGATTCATTTTCCACTCCAGCTTGGGTTCAGGTTGCGAATTCCTCGAGCGAGCTAGAAAACTTGCCATTAGCCCACAACACCATGGCTTGTAACATTCAAGAAAAAGAGTAATCCTCTTTTTCTGTTTTATTTCAAATCAACGAAATTATACGATTCGGTTGTTGTATACATTATGTGGTAAATATGCTTGTATAACTAATTTGCTCAAATGACATACATATATAGAAAAAAAACGTGGCTTTTGTTTTCTTTTGATAGCTTACATACAACTTTAGTTAGATCGAAATGAAGGTTAAAGTGTATGCACGCATGTATTCTTCATATGACATTCACATTATTGCGTATTGCTTAAATGAAACAATAAAAATAAGAATAAAATTACACAACGGGCTAGAGATAACTATAACGATTATATGTATATATATTTGTATGTATATATGTATATAGCATCTTTAGGTATTGTTACTATAACATTTTCTTGTTGTTTGCTAATTTGTGGGTAGTCTATTTGTTGCTGATGTGTGTGTGTGTTTGTGTGTAATATATTACTATAACTTAGTTGAAATATTCAATTTGTGCCAAATCAAACTAATTGTTTCGTCCGCTCTTCCATAAAGCTTGATGCGCTGCTGCTACTTAGCTTAGATCATAAATATTTTTCAAAATATATTCACCATATTTATATATATATGTGTTGTATAGTTTATATGTATGTATATATATATAATATAATTCATAGCAATATCCTCAAAAGGTTTCCTTAAAAATCGTTTCATCGAAAAATTTCACTTCTATGTATCTCAAAAATATGCACTTGACATTCATAATATGTAAGTATATAAAATTACAAAGTCCAACTGAAAACAAAAGACAACCAAAAACTATATGTAAAAGTTTTCTATTCAAAATATATATATATATATATATATTTATACGTGTGTGTGTGTGTGTAGGTACAAAGTAGGTACTAAGGGCTAAGTGCATGATTGATACTTAATAAAGTATAGTTTATGCTTCAACAGCGGCTAAAATATTGTGTCTTAAGATATGTAACGGCTATAAAATGGCATCAAATTTGCGGGTTTCGAACCCAAAACCTAATCTTACATGTTCATACTATTTTGGTCACTGCTTCACTGTTCCTGTTTCAATCCGTTCTGTAACCGTTACAATGTATTTAGTAGTAGTTAAGTTATTGCTCTAAATTTCGGTAATTCTTGTTTGTTTTTTGTTTCTTTTAGTTTTCTTAGTTGTTTTCTTGCAGATCAATGGTTGTATAAAATCTAATCATTCATTATGTTATCTATCTAAAGTATAATGTAATGTATAATGAAGGTTTTAGGCTGGCCAATTATAGGTTGGAATTACACTTAAATAACACTTGGGGGTTGTGCACTCGAAAGCTTTTAAAGAGAGCCAGAGAGAGAGAGAGAGAGAGATATGTTGTTCCATTAGCCTAAACATTTAAGTAGAAGTCTTCAATTTGACATTTAGAAAATATTTTCTGTGTAATACATAATTGGAAAGTTTTTAAATTTACATAATTGCTAGCTAATTTGGTTTCTTCAAAGAAAAGTTTTACATATCAAATAAACCGTACAAAAAGTTAGACATAAATATATAAACTATATATGTGTATACATTTATATAGAGTTTAATGCCAATCTATCACAAAATCACATAGAGGGGGGGTAACAGAGAGAGAGAGATGGACAGAGAGAGTGCCAACGGTCCATTTGTTATTCTTTGAGAACCCATTTGGAGTGGTTCTCAATCTGGTTTTTTTTTTTGCGTTTGGAACGTTTTTACTACACATTTGCTGGTAGAAAAGGGTTTTTGTTGTCAAAGGATTATTATAGAGAATATATATATTTTTACTCGATATCTTAAATATAGGTTTGTGTATTTGTGTGCTGCAGAAAATGTGTCAGACACAAATCACATAAAGGTACTTAAACTCTCATGGTGCACACATTGGGTGCAGTTGAAAAGAAGACACCAACTGAAGGTTGTATTATAACTATTTAGTCTAGGCTTAGTCTAGATTTTCGAAATAAACAATATTTTTTGTGGGGAACTTTTTTCTTGTTGTTGAATAGTTTAAAGAATTTGTTTTGGTAGTCGCAAATGTTTGCCGAATTAAAATCTTAACGAATAGTTGAAATTTTAACTTTTACAATGAAGATTTAGCTTTTCAAAAAAGTCCTTCAATTGGGAGGTATTCTGTTTTAAGGTAATACCTGACATTTAAATAAAGAATCGGAAGGCTGGCCGAATGCATCGGTTATTAAGGAAGTATATCTGTCTGTATAAATACATACAAAAACGCTGGGAAGTGTTCAAACCAGTCTGCAAAGATCTCTACTGCTCCATGTGATCTGGGTATCAAAGAAGGATCCATTTGGAAAGGATATGTCTAATCATCCAGCGGAGCTACAAAATCATCCAAAGGATCATCATTTTTCATATACTTTGGCTGATTTTTAGCTTCGTTGGATGATTTAAGATATATCCTTTTCAAATGGATGCCTGAATAGATGGGATCCAATAGATATTTTTTAATCAGTTTTCTACTCTGTGCACTGAAACGATTTTTGGTATCGGTATAGGATAGGATAGTTGTTAAGCTTTCGGCCTATATTAATGCCTAGATCAAAACCAAAAATCAATTCGATAGTATACCCTGCATGTGACAAAGATTTAACAGCACGAAATACTTTGAAATATTTTGCCTACTTTTCGGATTTGCTTAAGCTAGCACGGATTGCTGTTTCCATGGACTGTTAATAAAAAAGGAACATGCAAAACGACTTGGTGCGGGAGAGCGAACTGTCTGCTGTTGCTATCAGAATGAAGAGGCACCCATTCGGGCTATGCTCACAAAAATCTTTGTTAACTTCGCTTTGATTATTGATTCGAAACCTTTGCCTTGTTTGAAAATATTACAAATTTGTTTAAAATTGTTTGCGAAAACCAAAACAAGGCAAGACACAGGCATTTTACACACTTTTCCTTGCCTAATTTCACCAACTGGCCCCAGTCCAGGGCACTCGAATGATATGAAGCTGAGGCTTACAAATAAAAACAACTCACATTAAACAGCACAGAGTACCAGGTAATATAGGTAGGTTATGGTCTTATTACAACATATAATATACACAAGATTATTGGAAATATTTTAATGTGAGAAACAAAATTGCAAATTTGAAAATTATCATTTACATTTGTAAGCCTCTCCAACAGGAATCAGTTTTCAATGTGGACTACTTAAAAATTAATGCTTAAGCTATTTTTAACCAATTTGTATTCATACTTTAATGCTTAAAACAATTGACTAGAAGTTAGCTAAAGGCAAGAGTGTGCTGTTTTGTAACAAAAGTTGAAAAGAAAGGATGCATTTTTCGTACCCTTGCAGATTCCATAAAAGTATTTTGATGGTAGATTTTACAGTTTTTCTTGCTGTGCCCAGAATGTTGAATGAAAAATCAAAAAATCTCTAAGGAAACTCTAGCATTCTTAAAGAAAAAAGAACTAATCATTTCTCGATTTTCTCGAAGGTTTCTAAACCAAGTGAATCATTGAATAGATGTTTTCCGGTTTCAACCTCATCTCTGTAGAGCACCTAAAACATTTCAACAAGAACGAATGCATATTAAAAATGAATACGCCAACAGTTTTGCAGTTCGTTTCAGTAAAAGGAAAGCCCATTTAATGCCTCGACTAAAAGAATGAAAGGTGGGAAAATAAAAAATTTGATATTTAAATTCCTGAATTCTAAAAATTGTGTTGCGGAACAGTAAAGTTTTGAAATAACTTCTTTTTAATGTAACTATGATGTTTCCTAGACACTTATTTCTTTACTACGAAATGAAGTCATCTTCTGAATAATCTGAATATCAAAAATAATGATAATGCTTAAATTTTTGCAAAAAAACATCAATATAGCTACAATAATCTATTTTGTTTTACCATAAAATGAAATCTAGCACTATTAGAAACAAAATGCTTAAGCCATTTGGGAATTGTAAGGAATCGTTGCAAAATTACAGGAGCCAGGCCCATTTTGTACTAAGCCCTAGAAATATTGTAGGCAAGAACGCTTGTTTTCTGGACTTTTTTGAAGAATTTCACTTTAAGTACGAAAAGTTCTTGAAACAATAATCATTTCTTGATTTAGCAAATATTTTAAATATTTTATGAAATTTCTGCTTACATTCGATTTTTTTTCAAGACCTCGAGTTGATTGAAATCTTCTAAATATTGGGAGGCATTAAGATTTGTCTTCGAATACAAAGTTGGTCCGTACTTAATTCAAGTACATCCCAGAACAAAACATGCTTTAAGCTATATTTCTGAAATGGTTTTACAATTTTCCGTCTGAAGTTCTATCTGAATGTATATAAATAGTCAGTGTTTAGTTTGGATGCTTATAACTTCAAAATGACTGAAGCCAACTGAGAACTTTTATCTGGAGGTTTGTTTTTAATTGCTAAGTGAAGGTTGAGGCAAATAGAAAAGTTGGAAAATTCACAACAGGTGTCGCTGTAGACTCACAATTCAAATATAGCTTAACGCGGCGCAGTAGGTGGTCATTCCATTTGACAGCTTTCAGCTTTGTTGTGTTTTTCTAGATTTTTTCCAAATTTTCAAAGCGTTATTTTCGTTCTTTTGACTTTAGGAAGGAAAAAATATAGTTATAGTAACCTTGGGCGTGGGTTCTCAGAGAAAGATGCTATTGAAAGGGAATGAGTTTGAATCAGAATGATTAAAAATCGTATGCGACGGTTAGAAGGGATCAACGAAACTGAAGTTCTAACAGGGGTTACAGAGAGTGAAACTTTAAAAGTTGAAAACCTAAAAAAAACTGCCTCTTATTACTACTTTCAGCTAAATTTCTACAAATATCTGTAGTTTTCATCAAATCCAAAGAATTGCAACTGCAAGGGTAGAAAAGTTTTCTGTGTGTGTGTGTGTGTTGTTCTTAGGGTGGTGCCTCGTGCCTATTGATTTTGACAGTTAAAATTAAACAATTTAACCAATTAACGTCAACAAGTTGTGAATTGCAATAGCCGCTGACAAGTCACGAATGCCTTGAGGAGGGTTCCTAAAATATTCATGTGTGTAATTATGTTAGGAGGGGTTGCATATTGGATATGGCCTGGGGTCTGTTACATACTAGCACTTTTTAGTTATGTATATATTTTGTATCTTTTTGTTTATTTATTGGTATTAAAACTAGATTTATGATTTAGCTTAGTTTGTAGTTTAAGGAAGCAACGTTATTTTGTTTTTTTGTTTGTTGTTTGTTTGCCTAAAAGGGCAATGTGGTGACAAACATGTTTTCTATGAGTGCTGGAGCTGGCACTAGATCTTCTAGTTTCAGATAGAAAATACGCTGCAAGCCCTGTACACTGAGCGAACGCAGCTCGGGTAGTTTTCCCAGGAGACGACTGAAATAGTGCTGTTTCTTTTGCGCTTCGGCATTGTAGGTGACATGATCGCGTAGACTGCCAATGATTTTCATTTGCAATTGTTCGACTTTTTTGGGTTCGCGCAGACCATGGCGTTCTGGAAAGGATACAGAGCAGAAATGACGAAATTTGAGATATTTTTCAAGTTTTTAACTGAAAAAACCTAAAACTGATCAGGCTGTTCAGCTGAACGCAGCCATTTTGTGATTTTTTCGACTTACCCGTTATCAAAGTCAAAGCACACAGACAGGCGAATGCGGATATATCGATTTCCAGATTGTGTAAGCTTCGACTAAACTCCATAATACCATTTAGCCACTCGCCGAACGAGCGCTGACACTGATTGCGATGCAATACGGTGCCATTGCAGAAGATCAGTTTGGTATCATCGCTCCTCGCCCGATAGGAAAGCCGCAGCACAAACAACTCCAGCAGAGCCGATTGAAACAGCAAATCCTGATCCTCCTGTGTCAAATCCATATATCCTGGTATCTTCTCTGCAAATTGTTTGATCACATCCACCGAATTGGTCAACAGATGATAAAACTGTTGTATCTTCTCGGCCTCACTCATGGAGGGCTCCTCATAGTGCGTATAGTCCAAGCAGGAAGGATCTGGTGTCGTGTCCACATGACTGCGCACCAGCGCCGTTATCAACGAAATGGGCGGTGAGGGTGGAGATTCTTGCGGTGATTTCGGCTTGGAGGGTAAACGCCCCCGTCGTCCCTTCAGCGAGTCTGTGCGCACCACCTCCTTGACCATGCCCACGACCAAACACTTTTGGAACCGACAGAACTGACAGCGATTGCGTCGCCGCTTATCCACCGGACAGTTCTTGTCCGCCAGGCACACATACTTGGATCCCTTCTGTACGGTACGCTTGAAGAATCCCTTGCAGCCCTCACAGGTTCTCACGCCGTAGTGTTGGCAGGCCGCGGTGTCACCGCAGACGGCACACAGCTGTGACGATGGCTGGAGTAATCTGCCCGCCTGCTGCAGATCTCCACTCACTGGCGAACTGGCCGCTGAATTGGGAGCCGAACTTAATTGCAGGGCATGAGCATGAGCAGCATGTCGCTGGCCTAGCGTCAGCTTGGCCAGCTTGGGACTCTGGGCGGAGATGACGATGGTGGCGGAGGAGCCGGCGGAGGCGGGAGAAACAGTGCGTTGCACCGGCAATGAGGCACGTCGCACGGGCGGCACCACCGAAGTGATATTGGCAGCAGCGGCGGCTGCGGCCACGGCTACGGTGGCTGCCTCCAGCTCGGAGATGGTGGGAAATGTGGGCAGCGAGTAACGTTCACCGTTGTGTGTGGTGTAGTTCTGGAAAGGATTAGTGTGAAAAATGGTTCGGAACTCCTCGTCCTCCGCTCAACTTACATGCTGTTGATAGCTCTGCTGCTGCTGCTGCTGCTGTTGGCCATAGAAACTCTCCGAGGGCGTCACCCCGTTGAACTCATACAGGGAGCTGGCCGAGGAGCTGGGCGACAGATTTGCGGTGGCATTGAAATGGCCATGATAATTGTAGCCGCTGCTGGAGCTGCTGTTGTTGTTGTTGGTGTTATTATTACTAGGATGCGGCATATGAGATTGGGATTGAGATTGCAGCTGGTGCAATTGCTGGAGTTGCTGCTGGCCCTGGTGGTTGTTCCAGTTCGACATCATTTCGGATGTACTTGTGAGCGGGAAACAGTCCTCGTCCATTTTCAGGGTCAACACCTGGTCTGTGGGCGTGGCAGCGGCCGTGGAGGAGGAGGAAGCCTGCTGGGGGCTACTGCCACTGCTGCTATTGTACTTGAGGGAGTAGGTCTCCTGGAAGCTGGGCAGGCTGCTGCCACAGGAGAGTGGCCCCCCAATGGGTGAGATCAGCTGGAGTTGGACAGGCGAGGAGACCTGCTGGTGTTGCTGCTGCTGCTGTTGCTGCTGTTGGGCGTGAAGTGCTATGGCCGGATCACTGCTGGAACGTAAACTGAGCAGACACAGCTGCTGATCCTGCTGCTGCTGCTGTTCGGGTATGGACGACAGCCGCTTATCACGCAGGCAAGTCAACTTGGTTAGGTTTTCAATGGAGCTGGTAATGTCCTCAGTGCTGGGTTGGGTATCCGGGTAACTGGCCACCGAATGTTCCAGTACGGGTGAGAGCTCTGAGTTGTTCGAGTCCGAGGGAAAGAAGAGATCCGAGAAGAGTTCACTGTGCGAGACAGCGGCGTCTGTGAGATTGCTGATCAGCTGATCCTCCTCATGTGAGAGCAAGGATTCGGTCTTAAGCAGGTGCTGGTGTTGTTGGCTAAGGAAATGCTGCTGCTGGGGATCCGGCTGGTGATGATGATGAAGGTGTCCGCTGGCCGCTGCTGCCGCTGTTACGCCCGACGTAGTGGTAGTCGCCGTCACAGTTTGCGTGGAGAAATTATCGAACGGAGAGAGTGAACTAAAGGAGCTCTGCAAGGTAAGACAGTCCACAAGAGACTAAGTTAGTGAAGGGCTTCGTTCAGGACTTGAGTGTTTCTAGCTTAAGCATGGGGTGGAGTCTAACACTGACATGCGCATTCCTAGCCTGCCATCCCATTGGTTCTGGCTGCCAGCCACCACCGCCAACACCCTTAACAGCTACATGGCGAATTTTGGCCACCTTTCCTGTTGATGATTTTCTAATTGGTTATGCTTAAGCAGGATTTCCCAAAACAGACATTTGTCATATTGTAATCAGTTGTCTATTGTGGTTGTTGTTATTGTTGTGTGGTGTGGTGGTTGCTCTTGGGCCTAGTTGGCAATTAGCACCTCTATTGAATGAAGGTTTTGTTTACCAAAATTTACATACATACTTTACGCACAAGATGTTTGCATTTAACATTTCAAAAACGCTAAAAGTTGATAGAATTTCAATTGGAAACTGAGCTGTAAAGATGAAGTCCAATTGAGAACAACAATCAAAAACAAAAGCTCGATTGTAGTCTGCCCCCACACACTTGATTTTCTACACAGATCTGTACCTTTTCAATATGATTGGGAGCGTTCTTAGATATCATTAAGCTAATTTCTGTTGATTACTTTACTTAAAATCCAATCAATCCTATCAAAACATAAGTTCTAAGCACACAGACTGAGTTTAAGAAGGAACGATTTGGTATTTATAACGCTTTGCACTTAAAAATTCAAGTATGCTTTATGTTTGGGTGTACTTTGATTAAGTACAAAGCGTTATATAAATGAAACTAAAAAAAGAATCGCCTTAATCAAGAAAGTTTCCTACTTATTTAAGCAGGAAATTATTGAAATTTAGTAGGGAATGGACTTACAATGCCAAGCCGAAAAGGAAGACAAAGGCGAAGTATTTGAGTACAAAACTGTACTTCTAATTCCCAACTGGTTCTATCATTTTGCTTGAGAAAGTGATAATAGAATTCAGGCCTACACTTATAAACTTACAAAAAAAACAAGAACTTTGTTCTTAAATTAAATACAAACAGTGTCAATAGTACGATAAGTACGAAAATACTTGTAAATACTGATATCAAGTTCGATTATTTCAATGCCGATATACTTGATTTTAGACTGATTTGGGATATACTACTGTGAGCAAAAAGTAAGGTGTAAGGGTCAATTTAAACTTCGCGGGCCTAACAATTCGGGCAGGTTTTTTTTTTCTTGAGTTGGCAGGACTGTTGATGACATCTGTGCCAAATTTCATGTGAATGTCATTATCAGAAATATATTTACGCTTGTGTTTTCCAAACGACCAAGTGTGCATTTTTCGATTTTTACAATGTCTGAGCAGAGAAGTGCCATCAAATTTGGTTTGCGGAATGAAATTTCGGCTGCGGAAACGTTGAGGATGTTGCGAAAGGCCTTTGGTGATTCTACCATGTCACAAAAAAATGTTTATAAGTGGTACAAAGACTTCAAAGAGGGTCGAGAACGTGTGGATGACGTCAACAGATGACCAACACGTCAATGAAGTGGAGGAATTAGTGCGCAAAAATCGTCGGTTGACTGTTAGAGACCTTACTGATATGATCGGAATATCAGAAGGATCTTTGAAAACCATTTTGAAAGACCATTTGGGCCTACGAAAAGTCAAATCTCGTTTTGGTACCGAAAGTTCTCAATTTTTTGCAAAAAAGTCATCAAAAATTCGACGCATATCGTTCCGCAACCACCGTATTCGCCTGACTTGGCTCCGTGTGACTTCTGGCTATTCCCAAAACTCAAGAGACCACTTCGGGGAACGCGTTTCGAGTCGATTGAGGAGATAAAAGCAAAATCGAAGAAAGCGCTGATGGCTATACCGAAAAGGGACTATTTGGCATGTTTCGAGGATTGGAAAAAACGTTGGCATAAGTGTATTTTATCGGGAGGGGATTACTTTAAAGGGGATGAAATTGATTTAGGCCCGATTTCTCAAAGGTTACGGTTAGCCAACCACCGGTCAGATTTGACCGTCAAGATGACGAGCGGTTAAGTCATTTGGTTTTCTCAGCAGCAGTTTCGCCTAATATCGGCAAATGCCTATCGCTGCTTCAGTGTGACCATACTGTTTGACTAAACTAACGAGTAAACAGCTGACTCGGTTTGGTTTGTTTGTTTTTTAATGCGGTTGGTTGTTGCTGCTCATTGTTTTGCGGAAAAGTTGACAAAAATTCGATGTTCCGCCTCATCGAATTGCATTTCCATTGCGTGGAGTTGAAAAATTCGTTTATTCATAAACATTTTGTGTTGCAGCAAATATTAAAATAAACAAAGCAAGTGTGTATATCGCTGTATAGCTGTTTGTATATCGATACAAAATATCGATAATTTCATCGGGACTGAGCTCGCGGTTAAAGTTGACCGGTGGATGAGCAGCGGTTACGCCACACACATCATGAGACACTCAAATTCGGTTAAACTGCCTGTGAAGTTGACCTAACCGGACATCAGAAATTGGGCCTTAGAAGAATAAATAAAGATTTTTAATTTTTACAAACAAATTCACCTTTTTGCCCACAGTGGTATTAAATATATATTTGAATTAACCTAGAAAGTTTTCTATTTTAGCTTATAATCTCAAGTCAAACCCGATTATATCTCAAAATAAGTACAAAAACGGTTAATCTTAAGGTCCAGTCATTTCCAATGCCAGTCCAAAAACAATCTAACAATCTGGTTTGAGCCCATACAATTCGAAAGCTATTCCCCATTGTGTTCTTAAGCGAGGTCTCTGAATTGAACCAAAGAAATATCCAAGGCCATAACCAAAGAGCTAGTTAGAGCAACTTTAGACAAAAACAAAAATGTTAGAACCAGTTGAGAATTTTAAAAAATCGAGTACAAAACGGTTTAAATTCTTTCGGTAGCCTTTTTTTCTGAGTGTGCGAATATAACATCATTTCAGAAAGATAGAAAGAACTTTTCAAATGTTTTCTAACACTGAAAATATAATATATACCCCGTATATATATTTAAAAATATCACGATAAATGCCCCTCGAAGTATGCTAGCTTTATTTCCTTGTGTTATTGCCGCTGGCTTGTACTGGACTTGACTTATAAATTTTCCATATTATCGTTTTCCTTTCTTGTTTCTTCTCTAAGACAACTTTCTAGTCAATTCTCACGATACTCCGCATAAGATAAGAATTTATATAAAACAATAAAAAACCAAAAATTGGCCCAAAATTGTTTATCAACTTACATTGGGTTGCAGAAGTAACATGCTTGTTGTCGCTTGGTTATTTAGCCTCACTTGGCTGATTTTTGTATTGGTTGTTGCTGCTGCTGTTGCAGTTGTTGTTGTTGTTGTTGTTGCTGCTGCAGTCACCGTTGCCGCATTTGTGGTTGTTGCTGCTGTTGCCGCGCTGGTGTTGGTAACAGCTACTGATGTTGTTGTTGTTGTAGTTGCTTCTGTACCACTATCGCTATCGCTTTTCCCGCTTTTCAATTTACCAGCGCCGAGTCGTGGACTAAGCTCAGCAAGTTTGGTTTTACGTGGCTCACTTGATGTGGTTATGGCTGCACCTGTAAGGATAACAAACAATAGCAACCATTTTTAGAATATTTATCAAGCATGAATGTCATGTCGGTGGGAATCTCTGGGGCGTACTTAATGCTAAATGGTTGGTGAAATGCCAAATTTTTATGAAATTAAAAAAAAAAACAACACAAAATGTACAAGCTACTGTCATAAGGCGGAGCTGATGCTGCCGCTGCCGCTGCTGCTGCTGCTCATTGCCCAATTGTCTTGCGTTCCACACGCAAACCCACCACCATATCGAATGTCTTAATTAGAAATGCTCTGTCTCAGTGCTCAGTCCCAATCCCAGTCGCCCAGCTTCTTCTTTGAGCTGGCCATATAAGAGACACCTCGCTCATTGTGTCGCGGGGTTAGCATGAGGCAAGCTCACGTTGCCCAGCACCAACAACAAAACCCAAGAAACGAAACGAGGATCACATCTCCATCTCAGTTAATGCGCCACATAAAATGTAATAAATTGTGTTGTCCATTGTGGATGCACGTTGCGGGTGTTCAGTGTGGTTTCTTCGTCTTTTTTTTTTGATTATAATAAATATTATGGCTTATTCCGTATTGCAAAATCCCACAGTTGGGGAAGTCTTTCGTTGTTGTTGATGTTGTTATTTTTGGTAAAACATTTTTCATCATTTGCATTATTTGGCAAGGAAACGTTTTTAAGCAGACAACAAAATAATTTGAGTTTAAATGATTTGAAATCGTTTTAACGAGTGAAAATAAGTTAACTTCACGATATTGTAACAAATAGGTTAAACAAAATTAGCCAAAGGCATCCAAAAAGGTCATGAAGTTCTATCCTATATATATAGTATATCTACCAGTACTTGATAACCAAACTGGAATCATAAAGGCTAATTCTTGTGTGAAAAACTATTCTGTTTCATTAGATTCTACAATTTAGAACTATGTGACACACTTTAAGTAGGAATAATTCCTGATTCAAATGTGGTTCTCATGTTAAAGTAAATCTAAGGAGCGTTTTTAAGTTAAGGACGCTCGATCCCTAATTCAGAAACGAAATAAAACGACTTTGGGGCTGCAAACACACGCTTAAAATATCTTATATAAACATAAATGCCCTTAAAAGTATACTATGTTTACGAATACTGATTTGTTGCTTTATTTGCTTCAATGATCTGAATGAGAGTACTGTTTGCATTTGCATAGCAATAACTGACTCTCAATAAACTCCTACAAACTGATAGAGATCAGAGCAAATACAGTTTTGCACACTTTTAAGGGCATTTATCAAGCATTCTATACTGTTCAAGCCCTGTAAACATTTTCATAGAGTTTCTTGATAGTTTGAGGTAAGAATTCGGTGCTAGTTTTGGGGATTTACACAAACATATTATCTGAGGCGTCGCTTTTTTGTTATACATGGCATACATATGCAAAATGTGTATTCTTTTTTTAATCTAATCTGTAAATTGGCATTATATATCGCCTTGAATGCTCGAATGCGATACTTAATTATTTTGAATACTTAAAATTATCTTCTTTATGTCATCCAAGCTTAACAATCACTAAGTAGACTCGAGTTTTGAGGTGCCGCTTTTATTATAAGAGAGCACGGACTTTAAACTTGAGAATTTCAAGTGCGATACGCAAGAAACTTAAGGTTGAATACTTATAGGCAGATGGTTGATTTCAATACAAATAATAACCATTTGTCAGTGCGTTGAAACAATCGTTCTCAGTGCAAGGGTTTCGAGTTCAAATTCCAGAGTCATTTTTAAATATATCGTTGATTGCCAGAAGAAATTTATCCACGTAGAGAGGCTTTCCTAACCCTTAGGAAGAATAGACTTTTTTATCCCCTCAGAAGAGACTCTTTCTTATTCCTCAGAAGATATACAGAAAAAAAAATGGTGAGATAAAATCAAGCTCAAAAAATTGATTCGATCTTGACCTTCGGCTTGAAATTTCAAGCAAGAGTCAGAGTAGATCCAAGATATCTGAGATCAAATCAATCCTCTACGAACATGGAGTGAGAAAATCCGGGATTGGCCGACTTCTGACAAAGTTTCGGATTGATTTAGTCCCGGATATTTTGTATTTGTTTTTCCTGTGCACTTTTTTCCTATCTCCCAAAAGTAGTGCCTTCTTATCGTTCAGAAGTATGCTCATAAATATCCATGTAGCATGGAGTACGTGTGAGATCCTGGAAAGTGTGATAACTGCTGCAAAGAAACCGGCTCTTGCCATGGGATTCGAACTCACGTTGAAGCTGTTATGAAGCCAACGGTCTTAGCATCTCAACCACTGAGAGAACATTCTCCCAAGGTCCTGAGATCGAGTCCCAGCAGGGAAGGGCAAATTTCAGAATTTCTGTAAGTTTTTTAGAATGAAAAATATTCAGTAAACCAAACAGAAACAAGTGCAATCCTTTTCAAAGTAGAACTCTAAGTGTTATTATCCAAAATTTGTAAAAACGAGTATTAGAAGCTCGTACAAAGTTGATTGGATTGGCGGTAGAGGAGACCCTAAGCAACTTTAAAAACTTAATATCGTGTAGACTAACCATAATAAACAATTTAGACTACATCTGTAGTTCGGCTCGGACTTGAATTATAGCTAAATCAGCACTGAAATGGAAAGGCTGGTTCTGATTTCATGGCATCCTTGAGTACATCATGACCTTAGCTGATTACAGGCTTGATTTCAGTACTGAACTCGTGGGTGAATTTAATGAGAAGTAGTGAAACATGCTAGAGTTGAGGCCTGAAGTCAGCTATTCTAATTTGCCAAACCATTTCTTCAATTATTCAAATAAAAGAATTAACTCCACTAAAAAAATACTTTAAAATTTTGTTACCATGTCAAAAGTCAATTTCCCTGGGCAGTTTGCATATTTTTGCAAGATTTTTTTCTCCCACATTTGTAAAATATACAACATTTTTTTGCTTTGTCTATTTTTTTATCAATAAACACTCCCTTTTGTGAGCCACCGGGTCAAAAACAATGCCACCAGATCAATATGAAATATCATTCCAAATTTAGCCTAAAGTCATTTAGAAAGCAATTCATCGAAAAAAAGCCATTGAGGCGGCAGCCAGTAACATAAGAAACATAAAAAACCAAAACTACCGTGGGCTACTGCCAAAAAGGCTACCGGGAAGAGAGCGCGATAAACATTTAAGATAACAATTTGCCATTGTCTGTATGGCGCCTAATGCACAAAAGCAAGCACAACATTTGGGTTGGGTAGCATCTTCGGAGGATTCGCATTTTTCTAATTGTTTTGTGTGATTTCATGAAGGAAAATGCACCGTCCCAGCTCGTTAACAAATTTATTATAATGGCTAGGAAGAGACCAGTCGTCGAGGGTTTTCCTCTCTTCTGCCATTGCATAAGCTGGCTAATTTTTGTGTTTTTGTTACTTTATATAATATCGTTAATACATATTATTTGGCAAGCTGCCTTTTGTTCAAGACACTGGGTGTACTTTGAACTGCGAACTGGCTGGCATCAATGGACAACATGGACATATGCATCTGCCGAAATTGACAGACAAAATGCGCGGAGAGGCAGCCGGCAAGTCTTTTTGTGCAGTGACCCAAAGAAATGGTAATGCGAGTATGCCCCGTCGTTTGTGGAGGCATGAAGCGAGCGCGCAGGTCAGACCAGCTCTTTTTTTTGGGTAGGCACTCAGTCATTGAGTCAGTGGGTGCAACGTCTATGAGATGAAACTGAAAATTTGTTGCACTGTGGAGGAGAGCGTGAGGCAGCCAGGTATCACGATTTAGTTGAGACGAAAGACTGTTAACCAAACTTGAGTTGAAAATTTATTGTAATTATGCCATAAATTTATCAGATTGTAAGGATAATTTGGGTGTTTCGTTAAAGCAGCGGTGGGCATGCTTCACGTTGCTGCGGGAGTTGCTTTTTTGGCTTCTAGGCGAATTAAAGACTTTTTTTTTGCCCACCGCTGCTTTAAAGTATTTACGCGCTTAGGCTTTTAAAATGAAAAATAGAGGCTAGACCTGTAAGGGGCATATACTTCTTATACTTTCAGACCGACAGATTCAGTTTATACTCATAATTTTCGATATTTGGAAAAAATCTCATATCTTTCACAGTTTTAAAGATAGTAATCAGCATTATTTCTGGATCTACCAAAGTTCGAAAGAACAATAGTCAAGTTATAAGCAAAAGAAAGTTCGCAAAAGCAGAGAAAAGTCAAGCTTGACCCACTTTCTTAACTGTTTAGAATAGCAAACTTGTCTTCTAGCTGAAAATAGTACAACTAATAATTTTGATGATTTTCTTAAAGCGCTCAAAATAATTTCTAATACCATTTTAGTGCATTTCAGTGTCACGCATCACACTGCCCATCTCTATACATGACCAAAAGCAACAATTTCGTGTGAAGTTTTTGTGAGAAGTATACAAATGGGTTTCAGGTTCGGCCTGGGCCAAAGGAGTTAGTCATTTTTGCAGGTTCGCTTGGTGGCGGCGGCGGCTCCGATGCTATCGCCTTTGAAATCCACGAATAGCGACAAACTTTACAGACGAAGACGAAGCAACGCGACGTTTGGCCTAATAGACATACACAGAGCCGGAGCCGGCTAAAAGAAGAAGACAAAAATAAAAACAGAAAACTTCCTGCAGAGTACCTTTTGGTTGATGATGATGATGATGATGAGGCCGTTCGGTACGTTGGTACGTCTCTGTCTGGGGAGTACTTGTTTGGACTTTCACTATTAATTGTCGATTTTCATCAATTGCTGCCCATTGTTGCTGTTGCTTAATGGGCAATGGGTAATGGGGTTGGTATTTAAAGTTGTGCAAAAAAAAAAAACCGAACAAGAAAACCCAATTTCTGTACCCGTCCTCCAACGAAATTCATATCGAAATTGGATCTATTACTCAATGGTGCTCGAGTGAGAGACAATTTGATTGATTTATGCAATCGCTAGTCAGAGACGTTTTCCATTGTCTACGTCCAAGCTCTAATTGCTTGGAGAAGACGAGTCTCTCTATTTTACCTTTTTTTTGGGTTATATCATGGGCAATTTGGGGTGATTTAAAAGATTGCGTCTGCATTTGCATATGTTCATTATGCAGCCAAGATTTGGCATACTTTTGCCAAGAGAATACTTCTGCGGCGGTACAACTTGCCGACATAACTTGGAAAATGTTATGAATATTTATTTGTCACTGTCAAAGTGCCGCAACGCCTTTTGCAGCACACTTTGACTCTAAATGGGGAGGCGCTGCCACAAACATTTATATTTTTTGTTTTACCAAAAAGGCAAATAATGTGTTAGGCATGCATTTGATTTGTAGTTGAGCTTAAGCTTTGAGGTTTTCACCATTTTGCGTATTTTAAAGGAAACTGCAATTTTTATAAGTTCAACAAACTAGTTAGCTATTCAGAAATATTAAAGATTTATTTTAGAAAATTGCTTAAAATTTAGCTCAAAATATTATAAGTAATATCTGTTCTTTTTGCACCTCATTTGAAACATCTTCAACTAAATTTGTAGTGCTCCAATCATAACTATATATTCATATAAATGCTGTACCCTCAACTAAATATTTTTCATTATTTTTTATCGCTGCCCCCTTTGAACTATGTCCACGTTTTTCTTTTCTTGTACAAAAAAAAGACAAGTCGACACGACAGCAGCAGCAGCCGCCGCCGCACAAAATCATTTATTAATTTGTCAAATTCAACGACACGTTAGGAAATAAAAATCATGAAGGTTTGTTTCTCTGGCCGTTGTTATTGCCTGTTTTTAACTAATTCTTGCAGATAAAAAGTGTCAAAAAAGTCAGGCGGTCAGAAGTCAACAAAAGTGCATGAAGAGAAAAAAAATACTAAAAATTAATGTTGTAATATGAGCCATGTGTGAGAATTATATGCATCCAAATTGATGGTTTATTGATTCTGTCGACAGTTGGAGATTTATGTGAGGTTATATGACGAGTAAAAATTAATGGAATCGATTTAAATTTTAAGAGTAGTATCAAAATTGTGCTGTCTTTTTTTATGATTATCAATCATTGTTTTCGATTACTTTTCAAACACAAGGTCCCGATTTCGTGTGTTGACGGAAAAAATTGTTTTCGAAAACGATTTTTTGGTTTTTGGTAATTTGAGCCTAACATTGCTTAAAATGCCCAAAATTATCACCATTTCTTAGCTTTAAAAAAAGCTGCTCCTTCTTGCTATATCCTTGCAAAGGATATTATAATTTTTTTCCAGAATTTTGCAACACATAGAAATATTTATTTCCGACCCTCAAACTTATATATATAATCTTGATCAGAGCAACGAGCTGAGTCGATTGAGCTTTGTCCGTCCGTCTGTCTGTTTCTATGCAAACTAGTCACTCAGTTTTATAGCTAGCTAGCTGAAATTTTAAACAAAGTCTTCTTTTTGCTGCACACTACTAATATGTCGGAATCGACCGGATTGGATGACCATATCTCATAGCTCCCGTAGGAATAACCAGTCGGAAAACTAGTTTTAGTATGAAAAACTTTTTTCTTTTCAATGGAAACGTCTCCAAACTTTGTAATCGTAGGTTTTCTATGTTTTTTTATAATTCTACCAAGCTTCATTTAAATCGGACAGCTATATGGTATAGCTGTCATACAAAAGATAGGTCTGAAAAACAGTCTTAGTTAGAAAAACTTTTTTGTTTTTAATGGTAGCAGCCTGCAACTTTGTATTTGTTTGATTCACAGGCTTTTACCTAGTTCTACAAATTTTTGGTTGACTATATCATATAGCTGCTATACAAACGATCGGTTGGAAAATGGGAAAAAGAGTGTTTTTTTTTTAAAGGGTATACAAACGTCGGCACAGACGAAGTTAGCTTAGCTTTCTCGTTTTCATTACACTTTCCTACCCATTTTAAAGCTCAGTCGCTTAAAGCCCATTAGATAACAGATGAACTTGCCTGAACGTAGCTCAATTTTTTCTATGTCTATCATATCTGTTGAACCGAACCGAAATTTGATGTTCGGAGCAGGTTCGGGTTAATTTTTTCTTGTTAAAGAGGTTCGGTTCACAGTAAAGTAAAAGTCGGATTTCCTGGTTCGGTTGAAAACCGGTTTGAAGCCCTGCTACACCCAGAGAAATGTAGCACGAATCGGCAAGCACGATTTCTGCTTCAATTTAGAATTTTTCTTCCTGATTTTTTTAAGACGAAATCTGCTCGAATACAAGCAGACAAACGTTCTTGACTTTGAGCTTGATGGCAAGGGAAGTGCGGGGAGCCACAAGTGGAGAGAGCAAACAACAAATGAGAACAATTCTCTCTCTCACTCTCAGAATTGCCAATGGATGTTGCCATGATGCAACTATATAAGGTGAGGCCAAGCCAGTGTGAGTTCTCTGCAAAGTACCTTCACGTTCAGTGCTGCGCGTACTTTTGAAGCGTAAGCTTTTGGCAAAAGTACGCATCACTCTGGCTTGGCCTTACCTTTTATAGTTGCATCATGGATGTTGCCTACAATTTATACCGAGAATTCGCCGCTGCTTTGTCTAAACGCGTTGTGGCGGTGCCGGCTGAGATGTCGGTGTCGGTGAGTGTTGCAGTCTTCGAGGCCCTGAGTTCAAGTCCCAGTTGAGGAAAGTACAAAATAAAATTCTTAAATGGCATTTAAAAATTAATCACAATTTATTAGGAGAGGAGAGTGGCATCGGGGTGTGAGGATTTTGAGGTGGTGTGTGCGTGTTGCGATGTATCTTCCGTGCTACTCTTGGAATCGAAACTATTCTAAGAGTCGAGAATATTTATGCTTGCATCGAAGAAGATCTTTTCTTGGATCCAAGACTATTTATGCTTGATATCAAGAAGACTAATTCTAAGACCAAGAATATTCTTCACGAAAATCTATGCTTGATTTCAAGATTTTTCTTTTGATGTACTTTTGACATCGAATTTTCTTGATATCAAGCACGATCTTCTTGATTTTTTCTCTGAGTGTATAAATAGTACATTTTTAAGGATATAGGCTTTTAAACAGACTTGGCAAAAATTGTTCGAAATCGGCATATTAAATCGAGTAATTGCAAGGGTACTAAAACTTTGTCTCAGACGAAGTTAGCCTAACCTTCTCGTTATTCTTATAAACACAGCCGCTTGTGGGTCTTGGTCTCTTCTTCGCCACTCGCCTCTCTCTTGTGCAAGTTGGCACCAGTTGGCCACACCAAGCGTACCAATATCTTCCAGCACCTGGTCTTTAACTCACAGTTTTGGTCGTAATTTATTGGCACTTTTACCAAGTTCGATTGCATTACTGCTGTTGTGTAGCAAAAATAAAGACTTTAGCCAGCGGTGGGCAAAATATTCGAGTATTCTGATTGAAATAGTCAAAAATGCGCACTTTTCCTGATCAGAAATTATGAAACGGTACCCTAGCCGCAACACTTCGTGAAGAGTCGTTTTTAGCGCGTTCTTCTGAAACAATGATGACTCGCTTTCGAGTCACTTGCGAGTCTTTTTCTAGTATCTAGGCTCGAATACGGCTCATCCAGGTGATTTTATCTAAAATAATCTTGGAAAGCGGTTTGGCTGGCTACAAAAACCAAGATTCCAACTGAAGCGGCAGTGTTTAAGCCACAGAATCGACGACGTCTGTGGTTTCCCTGATTCTGTACCAACAATTAATATAGAAGCTTGTCTTTGGTCCTGTTGCAAAAAGCAGGTTTAGTCAAAATTCAGTTCATTTCGAAACAGAATGCCAGTTCATTTTAATATTTCAATGCCCTGCCCCAAGAGATCGTGAATATGTTTAAATTAACTATTTGGTGGTCGACCTCCCATAATAATGAATAATTGCCAACTTCTACCTATATTGGTAAACCCTCCAAAGCTAATAAAGCATGTTTGGCACTCGCTTTGCATTCTCACAATACACAAGTCCTCCCCCTTATTAAATTTGAAACCAATCACTTTAAACAGACCGTTAAAGTCTAGGCAATCAGCGAGATTTGATGCTGTTCACCATAATTATGTTTTAACAACCCATTTATGTGTACAATGAAAAGTAAGCAGCCTGCGACATAAAAAAAAACTATGTCAACTATGTTTGAAATGGAATCTTTTAATACTGAACAGCAGGTGGATTTCTATGGAGAACTAACCATAAAGGTCACTGAAAGTGAGACAGCAACAATAACAGAAAAAAAAGTTGTACAAAGAATTTCAATTGAATGAGTCAAACAAAAAATTGTCGCAACAATTTCGTATAAATCTCTTTGCTTTGCTTTGAATGCTAAGTAAACCGCAAGACGGAGACGGAGTTGAAGCTGGGGAGACGACAGCGTCATCGTTTTTTAATCGCTGCAAAAATCATCGAAGGCCATCTCGGACATTTCGGACCAGAGCCATCCAAAACGGATTGAAGTCATTTTTGAGCGCATCACAACCAGTTGAAATGCGGTGTGTGTGTGTGTGTGAGTGGAATATTGGCCAATACTTTGGGCACTTGTCGCCTAACTGAAGCTTCAGCATCAGCCACAGGTCACCTGCCCATTATGCAAAAAGTGGATTCATAAAAATGGGGGGAAAAAAACGCCAACTGCAAGCTGAGTCCAAAATAATTTGCATGAAATTCTAATAAAAGATTTACCGTTTAGGTGTTAGCCGGACACCGGACTAAACAGATGCAGATGCGAACTCAAATTTGGCATGTAAACGGGTTTAATTGAAATGTTATATCATCTGCCCAGTTGGCAGCTTATAAGTTCTTAATTCTCGAAGCTTTGTAAGCCCAAAAACAGTGAAAATGATATCAGAGACTGGCAGATCAAGGCACAGCCTACAGGTTTAGCTTCCGAAAACTACAATGCAGTTTCCATTTTACTTTGTACATACCCAAGAACTATCTATTGCATCTTCAAGATACAAAACTCAAATTTAGATATGCAAAAACCCAAATAGAAGACAACAATTTCGGTGGAGCGCCACAACCCGGGCTGCTCACACTAAATCAAATCTTCATGAGCGCACCGCACAAAACTCACTGACAAATATATGGGTTAGGCTCAATTTGCTAAGACGCCGAGGCTGGGGCTGCTTGCATCTCGTATCTCACAGATACCCAGACAAAGCATTATTGGCGTTTTAATGCATGTTGCCTTTGGTGTTTGTTGCAACCTGCTGGGAAACTCTCTGGCACTGCTCGCTTTGTTTGGCGGGGGTAATCGATTTGGGGTACACCCTTGCCCCCGCCGCCCCCTGTTTACATTTCGAACGAAAGCGAAAACCGAAAACCGAAAAGCGAAACGTGCAGCGTTGGCAACAATGGCCAGCCAGGGAGAAGGCAACTGCAAAATTAACACTAATACGATTCCGCGAGGAGTAGGAGTAGCAGAAGTATCTCGCGTGCTTTGATAGCTTGCTGATGATATTTCAGAAGAAGAAAAAACAGCGGCAGCGATTCGGCAACTGCAGCAGCAGCAGCCGCAGCCGCCACCGAAAAATTGTGTCAAATTTATGTGGATTTATTTGGCTGGCCAAGCTCAGCTTCCCAGCTCTCAGCTGCACCTTCATTTCGGATGCGCGCGCCTGGCAACCGAAATAAAACCTTTGACTAACCAATTCCACCATGCCCGTAATTATGTAAGCGGCGTTCCAAAACTGGCAGCTTATTTATCTTTGTCTCAGTCATGTCAATCAGGCGGCGACGTTGATGCACTGCAGCATCATGTACACCTTTGACCTGCCAACAGAGCCAGCCGCCTCCAACTCATTCCTCTTGCCAGGCCAAAGATGCAAATTAGGCGCCTCGAAATGTGTATAATAAACGGGGGGGAGGGCGGTAGGAAAAGCAAATCGTTTTGGGAGTGGGGAAAATAAAGAAGAAATAGAAGTAAACTTCTGGGTAGGACACATTGTGGCAGTCATTGATTGAGAGATTATTTATATTTAAATTAAAAGTCTCTTAATTAGTTTACGATTTTGGTTGTACAAACAACGAATGATATACGAGGGACGTGAAAGGGACTCAAAGGCGAAAGGATGATGAGGGTTAGAGAAAGAAGTGAGGCCAATAGAAATCAATATCAGAAAGGTATTGTTAATCAAATAAAGAAGTGACGCAAACATTGTACGGCCGAATTTTAGATACCCTTTTCAAATTAATCTTAAACTGTTTACATACCAGAAATGGTAACAGAAAGCAACCCTCTGAGCAAAGGCTGCAACTTTGCAAACAAATTTGCTCTTAACCTTCACTACTCAGAATAAAAGATCTAAAACAGCTCCACTAGGACTAGATATGGTTTTAATATCGTTTTAATCATCCAAAGTCTGAAAGTCATCCAAAGGATGATCATTTATCATATCCTTTCAATGATTTTCAGCTCCGTTGGATGATTATAAGGATATTTAAGACATATCCAGCCAACATGGATACTGGAAATCATCCAATGGATATTTTTTTTTACCATCCATTTTTTCCCTCGGTGTATCCATTTCTCAGTCACTAAGGTAAATATCTCATCTTCTAAGTAGATCTATTTGTTTCATAAGCTTTCAAGTTTTAAGGCTTAAGTTTTCATTTATATATTCGAAATATATTTTTAATTTTCTTAAATGTCGAAAAAAGTTGCATACTTTTCGGCGATTCCTATGCTGTCTGCCTACATTGAATGATATTTTGATATTATTATTGTTAATGCTCTGTAATTTTACACAATGGATTGCTTTAATTCACTCCATTCTTTGAGTAAAGGGTTTATCAAAGTCGTACATGGACGACTGTAACTTGCCCTCTTCTTTTTTTGTGGATTGATTGAATAAAAAGAAATGTGATTTTTGGTTCTAAAGTTCTTAATTATACGGAAAGTGACCCTGAACCGGAACTTCAAACTCAATGACCCTTTTGAATCTGAAACCGATCAGGGCCTCCTCTGTTTGGAAAAAGATACTTAACTTAAGAATCGGGACTAAGAGAAGGGAAAATCCCAGGGGAAGTTGTTTAATGACAACACAAGCTTCTCATAACTATGTACGGGCTCATAGTTGGGTAGCCGGTAATAAAAACCCAAACCCAATAATCAATATTTGATATCGATACCTTGATAAATAGTTCTTCCCTTAAGCCTTCTAAAGTCACTGTATAAATATTAGAGAACATTCCTACAGTTACACATCAAAGAACCCTCGAAAATGAAGTTTGGATATTGCAATTTAAGAATTTTAACAACATTAAGCAACAAAAAAACGAGAAAGCCAAGCTAACTTCGTCTGTGCCGAAGTTTTTATACCCTTGCAAGTGCTCGCTTAAATATTTTCAAATAATACTTTTTTCCCATTTTCCGACTAATCGTTCGTATGGGAGCTATATGATATATTCATCCGATTTGGACAAAAACTTGTAGAATTGTGTAAAAGCACGAGAAACAAACAAATACAAAATTACAGGATGCTACCATTAAAAACAAAAAAGTTTTTCTAACTAAGACTGTTTTTCAGACCTATCTTTTGTATGGCAGCTATGCCATATAGTTGTCCGATTTTAATAAAACTTGGTAGAACTATAAAAAACCATAGAAAACCTTCGATTACAAAGTTTGGAGACGTTTCCATTTAAAAGAAAAAAGTTTTTCATACTAAAACTAGTTTTCCGACCGATTGTTCCTATGGGAGCTATGAGATATAGTCATCCGATCCGGTCGGTTCCGACATATTAGTAGTGTGCAGCAAAAAGAAGACTCTGTGCAAAATTTCAGCTCGATAGCTTTAAAACTGAGAGACTAGTTCGCGTAGAAACAGACAGACAGACAGACGGACAGACGGACGGACAAAGCTCAATCGACTCAGCTCGTCACCCTGATCAAAAATATATATAGTTTATGGGGTCGGAAATTAATATTTCTATGCGTTGCAAACTTCTGGGCAAAATTATAATACCCTTTGCAAGGGTATAATGAATCAACTAGATACAGATCTGATCCGATTCGATAAAACTAGAAAGCGCCATTAAGATTGCTTAGAAACTCTTTAAGTTATGGTACAATTTTTCATATCGATATGTCGCATATCTCCTAAGGCAGGCGTCAGAGTTTTGCATGCCAGCTAGCTGGCATTCTGTTCAGACTGAGTGAAGTAGATAAAGTAGTGATAGTAGAGTTATGACAGATGATTGCCCTGAACATATTTGGCACCAGTCAACTGCCCAGTGGCGCTGGGCTGAATGTGATCGGTCGAAATAATGCATTACGTACGAGCCACAATGTAATGCATTACCTATGAGATTTTTTTCAGCGCATTTGTAATGGCCCGAGAATTTCTGCATTACAATATGGCAAAAGAATACGCTTGTGTAATGGGGACCCGAAAGAAACTTCGGCACGGTCATTACTTTCTGCATTACAAAATTAAAAAAACTCATGTACCGTGCGGAAAAGTTGGCCATTTCTTAAGAAAGTAAGGCAGGTTGTATTGGGTTTTTGAATGCATACAGGCGAGAGGTAATGCATTAATAATGGACGTAATAATGAGCATTTGCGCCACTGGGTGGCAGGTGTTTACACGTGTTTGGCAGCAACAAACGGACGAACTCTAACTAAAACTTTGTTACATCGATTTATCGAAACTATATTAACAATCCTAGCTCCAGGGACTTTTAGAAGGTGGCTTGGCAAAAATAGTTGTGTACCATTCGACTAACTATGCAGTCAATAGTTGTTGACACACGAATCAAATGCGTTCTCTTCTATTAGAGAACGATTAGCTGAAATTGATCAAAAATAGAGGCAAAAATGGTTCAAATAACTTAGATGTTATGAATCTAAATCTAAGTTTCGATAAGTTAAGAAATTGGGCTTCGAACCGAAACGTCACCATGGGATGGAACCTTCGAACCGAACCTTCTGCTGCTGTTTTAGAGGCCCTGAACCAATGATAAATATTTAAATGACAATAAAGTTGTGATAAATCTACTCATAGCAGATTCTTTACAGTTTCCATTCATCTCCCTGTTGCTTGTAGCCCAGTTAGTTTCCACATATTTTCCCTTTTCTTTCTTTACAGCACTTAGTCTATGCCCAAACCAGTCGTTAAATTGTAGCTTCCTCAGTCCAAGCTACTAATTTGTGCCTTATTTTTTTTCTACTTATTTTGTGCATGCCGCAGCAAATTAATTGTATAATTAAAATTCACAATTGCCAAAGTCTTCACCAATTTTGGTAAATTCCCAAACGCATATGGACAATGCTTCCTCAAAGCGTCCTGGGTGGAGAGAAGAGACCAGCAGAGTCACAAAATCGTGACTCCTCTGCCAAGTGTTGTTGTTGTTGTTGTTGTGGTGTCTTGTTTCTCATTTGCAGTGGAATCAGTTTGCGATCTTTTCACAGCAATAATGCATATTAAAATGCCACGCTAATTGTTATTATAGGCAGACTCCTCCAATGACTCCCCCACCCCTCCCCCATTAATGCTGCTGTCCCTATCTACCAATCCCTGTCTGAGACTTGGAACGGCAATTAAGTAATAGACAAACAAAGTTTGCGTGTTGCCAACCATTCGATGGACAAATTTTTATGCACAAGTGGCGGATGGAGGATGGCGGATGGCGGCGAACTCTTGGCCAAGGCGTCGCTTGTTGCTGTCGTTGCGGCTGACTATTAATTATCGCCAAAAAAACCAAAAAAAAAAGAAACAGAAGTAACTAGTGTGAGTGTGTGTGGGTGACGAAGGCAAGGAGGATGAAGAAGATGCAGAAAACTAATAAAAATAAAAACAAGTTGGCGCATTAACAAGCCCAATGCAATAGATTGGCCAACATATGATATGGAGACACGAGAGAGTGAGCATACAAAGTCGTGAGTGAAAATTCTACAAAGTTAGAATAAAATTCTTGGAGTTTTTAAAACTAGATTAGTTTTTCAAGTGCTTTGCATATTTCTGACAATTTTGTAATATTTTTCCATACATTTTGAAAGAAAAGTTCAATATGTGATAAACTTTGTTTCACGTGCTCATCTCTGATCCTCCATCTATCCTCCACTTTAAATTGCTTAATTTGTCAAATTGCAAAAAGAAGCTCTTCGTTTTAAAGATGAGGCGATAAGTGAATGAGAACTGTGAGAACCTGTGGTCTAAGATATCGCTTACTAGGTCATTGGACTGTTTTATAGCACTTGGCTCTTAGCTGTAGTGGCTGTTGTTGTTGTTGCTGTTGAGGAGCGTTGTCACGAAACTGTCCTAAACACCAAACAATGGAAATGACTCCAAATGCACCCCGAACCATCCGAACGAACCCACACGACCATAATAAAACAATTATGGCAAAGCTTAACAACAACAAAACGAAAATAAGGAGAAATATCGATGGCAAAAATTTATCACACCTTAGTTAACCTCAACACCTTGCCTTGCCTGAACATGGGCTGGAATGTGACTGAAAAACCCAACGTCTCGACTTTGACTTACACTGACTGCAATAAGTTAATAGTTCGATTTCTGCTGGGAGAGACCAAAAACCAAAACCAAAACAAAAAGCCCAAAAAAAAACCGCAGGAGAAGCGCCCCAAACTAAACTAAACTCGGAGTTAAAAACAAAGCTTGTCTAATGGCAAAAACAAAAACTGAGAGCTTGGCTTTTGGGTGCGTTCCGTGAACTCCACGATGTTTGTGTGTCAGCAGCAGCCGGCATGCCAGACGCCGACAAGCAACACCACAACCAGTGCTAATGATGTACCCCCCCAATCGTCATGATGAGGTTTTCGTTTTCGTTTTGAGATTTGAAGCGCTTTGGGGCGCCTTCGTGTGCTTCATTATTGATTTAATAACAGACTTGAAGACACGTTTAAACTGCAGTCAGAGCGTGTGTCTGTGTGAGAGTCAACTTGTTGCCTAGGAGTTGGAGCTGAAGCTGGAGATGATGACGATGCCATGAATTCCACACTACACCACACCACACCACACCAGAGACTAAAAATTTAAACCATGCCAAAAGGTAGAGGCATGTCAATCTGATGTGGATGGGATGTGGATGTTGATGGTGATGATCATGTTTATGTACACACATTAAAGCACATAGGTTGATGCGCTTCATATGGGCACTTTGTAGTTAGATTTGGCAATTTTGTTCATGCCTTTGATGTGGGCGTAATCAAATGAAAGTGAAAGAGCTAATGAAAGGAGCGGAAATAACGCGGTTGTATAGTACATTTTTACATACAGATGAGGGAAAAGGGATTCAAATTGCAGGATAAGTTATGGTCATAAAAAGAAGGCAAAACTAAATTTATTGGTCATTAGCTGGGTGACCGGCACCGTTATGCTAGTGTCCTTTGGGTATATTTTTAGTTGGAAATGACTGTAAGTCGCTTTTAACTTTTGTTGGAAACTTATCTAGAATTGGGAAAGAATCAAGCTCCAGATTTTCTAGCAGCACATCGATTTTGTAGTTTTTTCAAAAACATTTCTCTAACGAACACGAAGTTTCAAAATATCATTCAATGATCGCTTGTAAGTCCCTTTTTTGGTGAGATGGCAAGCCTTACTGAGCATTTTTGGCTTTTTCAAACACATTTCTCATAAGAGCACGGATTTTGATAATATATTTCGTAAACGTGCAAGCGCTGTTTGCTTTTTAGTCCATTTAAGGTGAAATGGCAATGCTTACAGAGCATTTAAAGCGCTTTCAAACTCATTTTTAAAACGAGCAAGAATTTAGATAATACATTTTAATGATTGGCCAGAGATGTTCGTTTGTTAGTCCATTCTTAATGAAATAGCAAACCTTACTGAGCATTTTTGAAGCTTTCAAACACATTTCTCACATAAGTCCGAATTTTGATAATATAATTTAATGATTGGCCAGCGTTGTTCGTTTGTTAGTTCGTTCCTGGTGAAATGGCAAACCTTACTGAGCATTTTTGGCGCTTCCAAACATAATTCTCACACGAGCGAGAATTTTGATCATAAATTTCGTTTGTTAGTCCATTCATGTTGAAATGGCAAACCTTACTGAGCATTTTTGGTGCTGCGAATCACACGGGAGGTGAACGCTGAAAGGGCTAATAGCATAAAAATTTATCTTTATTAAAAATTTTATTGTATTGCTTGTATGCATCTAGTCCTACCCATCATTTGATTGATAATCTTAAGAAAAATCACCTTTATGAATCTGATTCGAGTCTTTTTGCTCATTAAAAGAGACTCAAAAATGATTCCTGCACATGCTCAAAGTGTGATTTATTGAAATACGACTCTAAAAAGACTAGCAAATTTAATCAAAAAGAAGTCGAAACTCAACAAAAGAAAGGGTTAAAAACGTATCTTCTTTATAATGAGTGCATTTGTGAAGATTTTAGTCAGATCGAGGGCTCGAAATGGACTCGAATGTAAACAAAAATTACCAAAAATGTTTGCTGGCATCTTAATGTATACAAATTCCCTTATATCTATAACCGATTTATAACCAAAAGTCTCACCTCCTCCAAACTGCTTCAGTTGCTGGTCACCAACTGCCCGCTTTTTAAGAAATGTCAAACAAATTCAAACAGCTCTTTGAAAGCTAAATTGACCGTTGACAGCTCGATAAGCACCTCTAAACTACCAACAAAAAAAGCTGTAAGTACAATTTGGTCGCAAATGGAAACCAGTTGCGATGCGCTGTGCCTCTTCCCATGACAAGAACCAACTCACTTTAGCACACATAAAAATTGATTACAATTTAATGCCGATGCGATAGTCGTCGCCATTTGCCGGCTGCTGCTGCGCTTAATTTAGTCAAATCAACGGCTTTTGTCGAAGAATGCCTCTAAATCTTCTATTTGTTTAAGGCATTAGCAGCAGCAGCAGCAGCACTCAAACTGGTCAAATGAAAGCAAAAGCCAAGTCACAGTTAGAAGGAGACATCAGCGGGCAGCAACAACAACAACAACAACAACACAACAAAGCAACGCGGCGGCGCATGCGCAGAGCGTTTCGCTGTTTTTCTTTTTTGTCTGCGCTTTATATGGCGCGATTAAAAAAGCTGCGTCTGATTCTAAGATCGCTGCGGCTGCTCTCGGGTCATAAATTCAGCGACTAACTATAGAACTGAGCACCTCTGAACCGGTCGGATCACTTTTACTCTCATCATTAGGCCCCATCTCTATCTCTTGTGTGTGCAGTCACAGTCCGAGCTGTGTGTCATCCGTGCAAATGCTGCGCCGTAAACCAATTTTAATTTATGCTAATTGTTCTCAGCGACAGCACGCGAGAAACGATGCCGAAACCGCATACGTACAAGTTGATCGCTTTAATTGGCCTGCCAAAAATTTGTTAGACCTTCGGCTGTTCGTCTCTTGTAACCAACAAAACGACAAAAATGTGCACGCATTTCTTTGGCCAATTGATGCCACAAGGTCTCACCAGGCTTTGATCGATGCACAATTGGTGGCAAGTGACGGCTGGATGACGATCACCGTTCAGCGATCACCGATCACCGATTATGCTGATTGGCACAGTGCAAAAGCAAAGGCAAAGCGAAGAAGAGAGAAAAAAACTTGCCCCATAATTCATCGCATTTTATTTTTTATTGTGGCTGTTTCTAAGGCGTGTTAAATGCAACAACAAGGTTCTTGTTTCATCCGTTAGATCCGCAATCGCAATCGAAATCCAAATGCCTTTTTTTTCTTTACATACATAGGTTTATTCCATCCATAAATCATTCAATGCTGTGGGAATCGAAACGTATCTCTCGGTGGTGCCCCCCAACTATGTGTCGCTCTTAGGCAAGAAAAAAGTTCAATGTTAAATTACGGAGCAGACAAAAGAATTTGCCACAGTTCAAAGCATCATTCATTATCCAATTGTGATCGGCAAAGAGTTTGAAACCGTTATCTAGGCAAGTCAACCGAAAGCCAAAGGTCTAAACAAATTGAAAATCCATTGAAACTGGGCGCGTATTCTGTTATTTGTTTTGTTTTGTTGATTTTTGTGGATTGTTGGAGGCTTGACTGTGTGTGGGGCCAAGGCTTTTGGTGTCATGGTATCGGGGTCTTAGATAAAGGACATGGAAGCTAATTGTTGGCAAGTTCTTTGCAAATGGAGCTTTCTTAGCCCCCTTTCTTTTCGGCTCTGTTTTTATATAATCCAATTAAAAACTTATTGGCCTCGTTCAGCTGATCAATCATACTTTTTCCTGATCTTTCTGCTGAACTCCAGTGATACGGTATCATTACAAACAATTTGAGGTATCATGCTAGAGGAGCTTGTATCGAGAAAAAAAGTGATACTGCCTAGCTACAACTGTAATTGTATATCGATAGGGTTTTGTTCGATACCGATACGCGATTGATTTGTACGCAGAACCTAAAAATGAGTTTCTTTGTGGCCGATAAATAGTTGAAAAAACTTAAAAAATATGTAAAAACTTAAGTTTAACAACTATTAGTCAATGTCGACGCCGCTTTTAAAAGATTGTCTTTTGTCCTATAAAGGTAGCACTTCGTTCAGCAGAAAGTATTCGATGTATCATTTTTTCTGATACCTGTGTCTGCTGAACACGACCATTGTTACTTAAACGGTTTGGGAGCAGTACTTATCCGCTCTCTTCAATTGATTTACAATATAATTTAATATTTTTGACTTAATAAATCAACAGATCTCTTATGTCTCCATAAATCACTTTCTCAGAGCAGGATCTACTTTTAATTATTCATTAGAACCAAACACTTCACATCATCAAGTTGCTAATTTATGCGCCATAAAACCAATTCAAAAAAATTATCTTACAGATGTATCTATATCTTTCATTTTATGGTCCCCTCGCCTCACACACACTCACTCAACTAACTGTGCTTTTGTGCATCATAAAAATGTTTAATTAAATTTTTATTTTTGTGTTATATTCCATCATAATGCGGCTTTTAATGAGTTGCTTTTAGCAACAAATTAACAGCTTAAAAACAAAAATTATAAAGAATTCTTCACTTGACCAAAACCCATGAAACACAAATTGATGGCCAAGCATGTTGTTTATTTAAATTAATTGCACCATAATCGAATGTGTATGTATTGTGTTCTAGATCCGTGCACCAGGCGCCCACATCCGTCCGCATCCATTCATTGCCAGCAACGCCAGCATCATCAGTTGTTGCGAAACTAAGCCATAAGCCTGTGACTGGCCTTGAAAATCTCATATTCTCTCACATACTCAATTAAAGCCGCGGCCACATTGCTTGGCGCTTAGTTACATTTTGCAGATGCTAAAAGCTACCAACGGGCCACGATTGCAAAAACATTAAATGAAAATCGAATGGTTAAATAGCGGCTTGAAAGTTCTCAGACTGACCGATTGGTGGCCAGCCGTAGAGCAGATGTCTGTGAGCCTTCACTTATGTTAACCATTTGGGATTGAGTATTCCCACAGGCATTGTTGTTGTTTGAAGCTCGTCTTCTATAGGTCTATGTATGTACGAATGTGCTTGGCTTAATTAACACATTTATTTTGTGAAATAAAATTATTCTACAATCACTTCAATTAAGTTTTGTGGGAGAGTTACTAGACTGAGAGAGGTGTATGTGATTGTTAGGGGCTTAGGGCAGGCACTAGTATATCGCAAGACTTCTGTGCATTGCCGAAAGTTAGAACAAAATTGACGATATTGCATCTTAATTTTTGTTTAGGTATTAGCTATTTAATTTTAAGAAAATGCAGAAAAATATTACATAGAGCCTAAATTGCACTTATTCTTTAATTCCTACATTTATGAACTAACAAGGAACTAAAGACAAAGAAATTCTGCACACCTCAATGCTAAGAAAGACCCTTCAGTTCTTTAAGAATGACACATTCGAATAATTTTGTAATATTCCGCACAACAGAACATCAAAGACATAAGAACTGACATAAAAAACACTTAAATTGCGTTTTCAGTCGACAAAACTAAGGACATAGTACAACAATACATAGCAAATCTGTTTGTCGTCAGCATGCTTAAATTTATTATATTTATTTAAATTTTTTAAAAATATTACCTTGCCTTGATAAAAACAGTTCAATAGCCTAAGAACAAATTGAAATAATTTCCAAAGGGAATTTTTTTCGCATCCATTCGCCTACAGGGGATTTGTGCAAGCATTTATATAGAATATAGCTGTATATACTGTATGTTTTTGACATATTTAACATATTTTTGCATTCCAAAATTCATATTACTGATATGTCATGTTTCTTTGTTGCTAAATGCAAAATTGTAGCTTCTTCAATGCAGAAATGATGAAAAACATGAAATCATGGTTCTATTAATAACTGCTAGGCTCTGCCAATAAACCAAGAAACAAGAACCGGCTTGTCGACAAATTCCGAAAAAACGTTTAAAACCGAAATTCACAAAATTGATATTTGATATATTTATCGATACCTTTTTATTTGCTAAAGACTTCTGAAAGAAAATGTTAATGATTATACTTGGAACTGAATAGACCCGAAATCGTGAATTTAATTCTAGGAACATGTTAAACCTATAAGCTTCTATTGAAATGCCCCCGTACAAATACTTGAACCAATTGTTCCTATAGACCAAATATTATTTGATCTCAAATGATTAAGACTTTGAGAAAAACATTTTATATTTTATATTCTTAAATATTATAATCCAACGTGGACAGCAAAAATATTTATTCGAAATCCAGCCCTTAAAAGTGAGCTGTTTATTTTACAGAGCACTTGATGTAGTTTGTTGATTTTGTCCAACTTTAAAGGCTTAAAAATATACAAAATATGATTTAAACAATTAAATCAAAATATAGAAAATGTTTTCCGGGGTATTTTTATAAAAGAAATGCGTTATAATTTGTTCTGTATATTATTTTAGTCCTTAGTATAATGTGTTTTTGAGGTGTGCTATTTTGAGGTATTGTCTATTCGATGGTCTTATTGGTTTAGCACACTGGGGAATCCTTCCAACACGAGGAGGAAGGGCCATAACAGCATTAAGAGTACTCTGAAAGCTTAGATCTGTAGGGTGTGGAACGAATAGAATGCATTAACCAAAAGACGGCCATTAATTCGCAGAGAATATGCAAATAAAGCCCATCACTGTGATGATGATTAGAAGGAGGAACGTACCCACACAAATCTCTCTGTAGAGGTGGATTAAAGTGTTGTAAATGAACCCAATAAGCTGACTCCCACGAATAGCAAACCGAACGAACCCAAACCTAAATAAAACCCGAATTTGGTACAAACTTTTTAATAACTAGAGATGAAGCCAAACAATATTTGGGACCAATGTGCAATAGGTAAAATCTCAATTTATATATTGATACATCAAAATCGATTCTAACCATTTTTTTAATTATAAAATCGTTAATGAAAATCAGGATTTATTAATTTATCGATATTGCTCGTATTAATTGTCTACAGACTTACAATCTTAGCACGATCCGAGTTCGAATCTACATGTCTTTATAATGCGTTTTTCCTAAGCTTCAAAATCGATAAAGTTTCTAAAAATACCAAATTAAATTTGCAAAAACGTTATTTATTTTTGAATTTAATTTTTAAAAATATTTTGCAAAAAACAATTTCCAAAGTGTTTATCGACTACTTAATCACCGTTAAATTGTTGAATGTTTCTCATCAATTTAACAACTAAATCCATTTCTTGTTAACGCTAAATCGTTTCGATTATAAATGCATTAATCTTTGTTAAGAACTTTTTGTGTTGTTTCACATTTATTTCTAGTTTATACCCAAACATATATAGCAACTATTTATAACTCGTATTTAAGCAAATCAAATGCAAGTCATACAGAATCGAAGCTGCACATCTCAGCCATTTGTTGTTGTCTCCAACCAAAATCTGATCTCATGAGCTCATTTTAATCACAAAAATATGCAAACACCCAACGGTTTCATATAGAAAGTTGAAGCGCTAATCATAAATATCGTTTCGTGGCAGCTTAATATTCACAGAGCAAAAACAATGCTCAAGGTCACGACTTGGCGAAATTTGAGTCTTTGCATTATATTTTATATTTTACCTTATTTTTGTTTTACTCGCGCCCAGGAAATGCGCGTTCCATAAAATTTATGAAGTCAACTTGGTTTCTTTTTATATTTTTTTTGTATTTTGTAGTTTGCCCAAACTGGCTCTAAATTATAACAAAAGATATGTTAATTGGCCCAACGTATGCAAGCCGTTATTTAAATTGCAATGTTCTAAAATACAAAATTAACAAAAAATATGGCCAAACGAAAGAGAACGCGTTTTTTGCATTGCCATAATGTTTGATGTCATTTTGTTGCTATTTGACAATCTTGTCACATTGTTTCGATGTGTTTGACTTGGTAATGAGACACGCTCGGCGCTGTGGCTTGTCGTTGCTTCAATTAAGCCAATCTTGATGTGGTTGTTGGTGTAGTTGTTGTGGCATCTTCAGTGATTTTTATGTGAGTTTTTTTGGTTTTTTTTTTGGTTGTTTGCTACATAAAAACTAAATTTGCACTAACGAAGTGTACAACGAGTTTTGTGGTCTCAGGGGCTAACGCTTTGGTGTCTTCTAATTGTAAGGCACTTAAAATTGGCTACTGGATGATAGATCTTTTTAAACGATAAACTATGTTGCGGATACTTGATGCTGGGTACAAAGGTACTCAGCCGCAAATATAAGAGTACACGAGTATAAGACAGACTGACAGACATGTGTGTGTGTGTATTTCCGTCTCGCTTGCGCTTCTTTGACGTCATCAAGTTTTATTTTGTACACATGGCAACAGGAAAAAAATTGAGAATCCTTAAATGTCCTGCGTCGCTTTATCGATCCGATTTGAACCCAGTTGTGCAGCAGTCCAAAGCCAAGGACGTCATGAGTTTCGGTTTTTTTTTCTTCGTTCTTCTAGTGCGTGTTTAGTTTATATATAAACTATGCTAGTTACATGCACACATGTGCATGTGTGTGTGCACTGTGTGTATGTATGTGTTTATGACAACCAAAGAACTCCCCCAGTGTGTGGCGCCTTTAATTATATGGCAGGAGCACGAGCCCCCAACCCAAACGCTGGGGAGTGATTGCTCTAATTGTGGACTTTTGTTTATTTATGTTGCATGCCGTGAGGCGACTTTGACGCATTTTTGTGCCGGAATTTAGTATTAACGTTTAAATATAGTTTTGAGAAATTTCCTCACAAAGCTCCTTCCCAAGTCTAAACTATGTAAAATTTGGTTTGAACACAGGAAATGTTATTTATAGAGAATCCCTTACAAACGAGAGAGACCTATATAAAGGGTATACAGCCTTATTGTCAATTCTATGACTTTTGCCAAAAGCTTACGCTTCAAAAGTACGCGCAGCACTGAACGTGAAGGTACTTTGCAGAGAACTCACACTGATGCCACCTTACCTCTCTTGTTGTATCATGGTCGCTCCCTCGCTTGACCTGGCTAGCCTATAGATCGTGCTTTTCACATAGATGCAAGCCGAACTTGAGAATTTTTAAAAGAGAAGCACAAAAAAAATCAAGCAAAGCAGTTGCTTGCTTTAGTGCTCACCTACACAAACTCTCTATTTGGCCGGGTCTCCATTACACGAACATTTCTGAGGCGTTTACTGATACTTTTCCTTAAACAAAGAGACCAAGATCTACACAAATCTTACTATATATCGAAATTCTAAATGGGAAATCTCAAGGGGACAAAAATGAACTTCGTTCACACAGGTGAGCTGGTAGTCGAATCGGTAAGCTGTCGAAACGCCAGAGCAGGCGAGCAATCGACGACAGTAACTTGCTAAGGATATCGCATCCCAGAGAGCTGCTGAAACAGCAATGCAAGCGGAAGCTGCATTCGATTATGATCCAAGCTCCTTAGAGTGAAATGAATAAACAAAGCGAGTTTTGCGATGCTCTACAATGGAAGAAGTTGGAGCTGGGATGTGTTTTTCTGGAGGCAAGTAGTTATCCTTTTATTAGAGGAACCAGTGGATCCATTAATGGAATTTTTCTCAAGCTTCAAAGACGAATCTTGCCATTTTTCAAACAACATTCGAAAATTAAGAGCATATTTTTACAAGACAGAGTTGTAGCCATGCAGGTACTTAATTCAATTACCATTCAAGGACAAGTTTTCCAAAGGATGGATTGAAAAGAAGCTCTATATGTATATATACATTTTTGATGTGTTTGATTTGACTGCACATTTTGGTCACTAAAATAAGAATCTCAAAAGCATCTATGAAGACTGAACATAATAATTTATTAATACACAACATATTTCAGTTCCACAACTAATTTCATTATAAGCAGGGCAGCAAACCCAAAAATATTTTGGGAGCTCCGGCTCGCGGTTTCGAACCAAAATTAAACAATGGTTCAGGTTCAGAATTTTGAGGTTCAAGGTTTTTGGGCCACGGTTTTGGTTCGAACCTTGATTCAGCCCATGCTTAATACAAGTTTATATTGTAATCGACCTAAATACGAAATAAACTGTAAGGAAATTGCGTCGATTTACGTACCAAAAGTGTTTCCACGGTAATGTTAAGCTCTTATTTTGTGAATAATTCAATAAGCTTTGGAGAAAAGGATCTTAAAAAACAGAGGCTTATTTGTGTAGGGATTCTAATGGTAATTCTGAACATTTTTATAGATGCTTGCATTAATCTTTCCTGCCGATTGTAAGACTCAGTCTTTTAGAACCATCAGGATAAGAGAAGAAGTTGCTAGGAAATTTGTCAAATTTTTTCATGTCTTTAGTTTTTGTTGAACCGAACCGAAATTATAGGTTCGGAACAGGTTCAGGTTCAGCTTTAGTACTTTAAGAGGTTCGGTTCGAGGTTCGGTTCATAGTAATCTGAAAGTCGGAATTCCGGGTTCGAACCGGTTCGGTTCAAAACCGGTTTGCAGCCCTGATTATAAGTATGGCAAATAGTTCCTTTTCTATTGCTCTTAAACCTTTCACGTTTCACATTTACCCATAATAATTTGACTCAATCTAAAAACCCATAAAAGTCATCCAACTTTAAGCATTTTCTAAAACTGAAATAAGCCAACTTTAAATTTGCTTTTTCAAGGCCCCTAAAAGTAGATACCATAAAAACACACACAAAATAAAAAAAAAGAAAAGAAAAGAAGGCGTGTAAATACGAACAAAACTGGAATGGCTTTAAGGATATGGGTTTCTGGGGTGGTCACAAGTGTGAAATCATCGTGGGGCTGAGAGAGCGAGGAGAGAGAGAGAGACGGCAGAGAGAAAGAGAGCGAGCGAAAGCGAAACGACCTTGAAAGACAAACGAACGCCACGTGAGTGCCCTGAGGGGGGTTAACTTTTTTCTCAGCTGTTATATGGTATACACAGATACCGAACAATGACGACCCCGTCCTACAGACCAGACCGAACGTTTCAATGACGTCACAACGCCACTCAGCTATTTTGTTTTTTTGGAGGGCTTGTGTGTGAGTGTGTGCGTGGTATATTGAAATTTTCACTTATGATTACGCCATCAACGGCAAAGCCGGGAGATTCGATTTTTTTTGCTCGGTTTTATTTTTGCACGTGAGCTCGTGCCAAGTGCTTTTGCTTAGGTCCTACGTTTAAAAATAGTTCCCGGGCTTGGAGGGCTTTTTGTTTCGCCTTTATTAGCAGTTAATACTCGCTTGCAAACATGTATGTATGTAAGTTGTGTATGTATGCAGTGGAGTGGCTAGATTGCCCACCGCTGTCCGTCTCCGCCTGTCTGCCAATCAAAACGCAAACTAAGGAATTGCAATTGCATCTTCAAGTGCGTCGTCTACCAAACAACCAAACAAACAAGTTACGCGCCGAAACATGAAATAAACAAGCCAATTGACAGTGCAACTAAATACATGAAAAGGGAAATGCGTTACCAACCGAAGTGGGAATACACTTTTTTAAGAAGTCTTTGTAATAATTGTCCCTTCTTTAACTGAGGCCCATATATTTCCTTAGTTTGTCCGGATGAAATAGGTAACAGAAGCCTGTACAAATCTTAGTAATTTGCGAATATTGTATACGATATCGATAGATCGATAGGTTTATTCGTTGCCGATTTGCGTATCTTGGTTCATGTTGTGCACTGAACTTAATCATGCGTTTTATTTAAAGACCATATATAGTTTGAATAAGCCAACCAATATGTTGAATTTGACTACTTTAAGCACTACGATGTATCATTAAATACTGATACCTGCTCAGTAATCAATCCTTTTGCTGAACACGGCCAATGATTTTTCGAACTAGAACTAGAATCCCAACCGACTCTTGTTTCAAACATTAAGATTCAAGTACATAAATATAAAAAGTCAAATATTTCAAAGCTTCAGGACTATCTTGCAATAGATATTGTGAGCAATTTGATTAGAAATTAGAAAGAAGGGAGAGTCAGTACCAACTAAGAATTTCTGAGTTAAGGATATAAGGAGGATATATTTAACAAAGTGATAAATTGGACAGAATCCGAGGAGGTTAAAGCCATGGAAACATTAAAAGGTAGCTTTATTAGATAGAATATTTTAAGGTTTTTTATACCCTTGCAAAGGATATTATAATTTTGCCCAGAAGTTTGCAACGCATAGAAATATTCGTTTCCGACCCCATAAACTATATATATTCTTGATCAGGGTGACGCGCTGAGTCGATTGAGCTTTGTCCGTCCGTCTGTCCGTCCGTCCGTCCGTCCGTCCGTCCGTCTGTCTGTCTGTCTGTCTGTTTCTACGCGAACTAGTCTCTCAGTTTTAAAGCTATCGAGCTGAAATATTGCACAGAGTCTTCTTTTTGCTGCACACTACTAATATGTCGGAACCGACCGGATCGGATGACTATATCTCATATCTCCCATAGGAACAATCGGTCGGAAAACTAGTTTTAGTAGGAAAAACTTTTTTCTTTTCAATGGAAACGTGTCGAAACTTTGCAATCGTAGGTTTTCTATGTTTTTTTATAATTCTACCAAGTTTTATTAAAATCGTACAACTATATGGTATAGCTGCCATATAAAAGATAGGTCTGAAAAACAGTCTTAGTTAGAAAAACTTTTTGGTTTTTAATGGTAGCATCCTGCAAAATTTGTATTTGTTTGTTTCACATGCTTTCACATAATTTTACAAATTTTTGGCCAAATCGGATGACCATATCCTACAGCTCCCATACGAACGATCGGTCTGAAAATGGGAAAAAGAGTATTTTTTGAAAATATTTAAGCGAGCACTTGCAAGGGTATAAAAACTTCGGCACAGAGGAAGTTAGCTTAGCTTTTACCTTATAAAATGTTCTAAATTCACCTGCCTTAATGTAGGAGCTATGTCATCAAAATTGTCGTTGAACAAACCAAACTGAATCGTTTTCTTATGTGCTTTTCGGTTCGACTTAGCATCTTCAAACAGACAACTGAACTTTTGCTTTGTTACGCTTCTTTAAGTTGCATTATCCAAAATATCTTTATAATTTAAAAAGCAAAATATAGAAATGTTTTCGCCCAAAATTTGTAGAAATTTATATAAAATCTAAAAATTGAATTCATAAACTGAACCTTTTTCCCAATAAAAGGGGTTCTGGATTTGGTTCATATTCAAAAAGTTTTAAGTTTAAGCCAATAAAGCCGAACCGAACCAGTTCTACAGGGTTCGGTTCTGGACCGGCTTGCATATCAGTAACAGTATTTTCACTTGTCTGATATCTCAAATAAGTTTCCCATATATCAATCTGAGAAGCTGCATGAGAAGAAGGCAATCTGAGTTTTCTGAGTCGTTAAACTATAATTAAGTTTAGTATTGTATACTAGATTTAAAATCTGAGTTTTCTAATGAGCTATTGGACATTCAACTCGCAGTAAACTGAGATACTTTGCATCCATGTCATACGATCTCTCTTGATAAGTGAAAATCTAGAGTTCTAGTCTGGTTCTACTCTTGGCTTGAACCCGGTCTTCACTTTTTGATTGTAAGCTGGTTCAGAGCCGGAGTTGAGTCGGCATAAACTCAAACTCAAACTCAAATTTTGGCTTCATAGCTTTAATAGGTTACAATTTATAAACCGTTTTGCACCGCAAGAATAAATCACTTAATTTTGAAACCAACACTATGAATTTTAGCTAAATACCCCACATTTACCATATCTGCCAACCACCTCAACCAACCTGTTATACCCTATATCCAAGTGTATTTTCAAATCTCTGTTAAAAAAAAATAGTTATGCCTTACTCCACAGCCAGACAGCAACAGCAAATTTGTACAAGCTGTTGGTGTTGTTCGTTTTTGCTGCTTGAATTTTCTTTAGACAAGAACGGTGCGGTATGTGTGGTTGCATGAGCCAGGTATGAAACAACAGCGAAGACGAATCTTCTAGGCAGGTAGGCAGGTAGCTACCAAACAACAGTTGCTATTAGCAAACAATTTTATTTCATTTTTTTTAGTTTTTAGATATTTTTCGTTTTTTTGTTGTGTTTTTTGGGCGCACATTACAACACCAACAAAGTGGCAGAGAAGAGGGAGAAACTTGTTAGCTGCCTGGCGTTTTTTTGTTTATTATAAAAAGTTTTCGCAGTTTTATTTCCCCCCTCAGATTCGTCAAGGCGCATTTATTGCATAGGATATACGAATTACAAATAATTAAAATAATAAAATTAAATAAGCAAACCATTTGGACAACGAATTTAAGTTTTTTGCCGCTGCTGTTGGTGTAATCAAAGTTAAGGCATGTGTTTGGCTATAATTCTTAACTTGTTTGGCAGACGCAGCAAAAATGTCGGCTTGGAATTTATGGCTTTGGTGCAGTTTCTAAAAATTGTAAAATATTGTGCAATCATGATTTAACATTAAAACTGTGAGAGGCAGATGTGTAAGTGCAGATGGTCAAGTGGGAAAGGTATTTGGTTTGTTTTTGATCAATTTGCTAATTCAAATGAGGTGGCTTGAAAGGCTCAGCACTTTTGCCGGTCTTTTGCTCTTCTCTCCCTCAATCAGGGCTTGCATTTGTATTTCCATAGATTTTGGCCCAAACAATTGCCCAGCTGATTGCCAGTTACATTATGATTCATTCATTGATAGGTTCATTCAAGGCAACTCCAACTTTGACTGATCGCTCGCCTCAAAGGCCGCCCTCCCATCTTCATGCAAAAACCAAATCAAAGCCAAACACAGCTCATCAAGTGCATGGCAAAATTAAGAAATAACCAAAAAACTGAACAAAAATATGAGAAAAATATAAATATAAAAAAATGAAAAACAAGACACCAACAATAATAGTAGTCAGAGGCCAACGGCCAGGCAATCCAATCAGTTTCAAATTAAGGTTTACATATGCAACGCCAGCAGCCAAATACAGCCAAAATTGACCAATACGACCGACAAAGTAACCAACTAAAGAAACTTTAGAGTGAAAAAAAACAACAAAAAAAACATGAAAACCTGCTGGCTGAACTCTGGCGACGCCTCGCAAATGCATTCCCATGATGTTGGGCCCCGATGTGGATGCTGATGATGATTATCCCACTGCACGTTCTTTGCATGCCAAAGTGTGACATCGCCGCGTGATTTGCGGTACATTGCTCTCGCCCATGCCCAGCTAGCCACCAAATTGAAATCGAAATCAAAACACCACAAACTATGCGGAAAACGAAACGAAACGACACATGACCTGAGTATCTATTCCTGGGTTAGAGGCAGCAGAAGAAGAAAAATGCGTTTCCCAATTACACGGCAAATTGTTTTAAAATTAAATATAACAGCAACAACAAAGACGATCAAAAACAAAACAAAAACTAAAAAAATAGCTGAAACTTTCCGTATTTTACTTTTGCCAACAAATTGTTAAGAGATGGCAGAGGGTTCACAGAGGGGATTACTGATCAAGAATGTGTACCAAAAACTGCAGTTGACTGGAAGATCAGTCAACGTTATGATCGGGTTGAAAAGGCTAAGGAAACGACATTAGATATGAATGAATAGTTCACACAAGAGTAAGCAGTGATTTCTTTTAAATTACGTTTTAAAATCCTTCAACTTCTACAATTCTTCGCACTTTATAGCAAAATCGTGAAACTAGATTTGAATTTCCAACTTGCTTTTATCAAAAGCTTATTCAAAATTTTGTGCTTCAGCTTATAATTATTAAAAAATACCCATTGGATGATTCTCGGTATCCATTTGAAAAGGATATGTCTAAAATAGCCTTTTAATCATCCAAAGGATATGAAAAATGATAATCGTTTGGATGATTTTGCAACTTAGTTGTAGAAGTTCGATTCCCAAAACTAAGTAAAACTTTCTCGCATCACGTTCACATCCCCCGGCTTTGGTTTGTCTGAGCGTGTGAACCAATTGTCTGGCAAATGGCAAACCATTCCACAATTAATAACAAACAAGAAACCAAATAAAAACACACACACACCACTCCAAACACAATCCATATAATCAATATAATAAAATACACTAAAAACAATATATAAAATCAAAAAAAAAAAAGAAGAAACAAATAGGCAATCTATAATTATTACGTAATTGAGGTTTGGTTCCCAATTTTCATCTTTTGTTTATCAAAGTGGAACTGATGTTGGATTTGGATGTGGATTTTGGTTTTAGTTTTATGCTCGTCTCGTTGATGTTTAGGCCATCGATCAAGAGAGAAGAAGACAACAACAACAACAATAATAATAATAATGGCTAAAACGCCTTCCGAAACCCACCCATCCCCTGACCCACCTGCCCGTTTGCATTTTGTGGTTATAAAATTCGCATAAATCAACACAAATAATTAAGCAGTCGCATGAGACGCTAATATACCAGAGCTCATCATCAGATCCAGACTCAGCGCATTGGAGATGAATTAACAAATGATTTTTGATTTTTGTGGTTTTTATTGTTTGTATTTGGTTTTTTTTGCAAGTTGTTGTTGCTGTGTGTTATCCGCAGAGTGCGAAAATGAAGAGCAAAAGTGGTTTTATGTTGTTAATAGTAGAGAAAAAATGAGCCAACAAAAAGTGCAAGTTTAAGTTGAAGCTGAAATAATAAAATCTGTTCCATTCAACTGAATTAGATTGCTTTAAACTTTGCTTTTATAGAAAATAAAACTAGGACACCACGACAGCTTACCACAATTAGACACTCATATGCTTGATAATGTGACCTTATAGCGCCTTGATCTTTCTAATTGGGCCAGAACAATTCGGTTGTGTACTGGCAGTTTGCAGATTTAGTTGTGTCAGTCTGTTTAGACTGAGAAGACATAGTTCTTTGAACTGACAGTGCTCTTTGACAGGTGTTCATTCATGTATGGAAGCAACTTACAACTAAAAATATGGCAGCCTGCCAGTGAGTGTGTGTAAACGCATCTTGAGTGGTATGTCCCGGTACACTTTTTTGGGGACCTTGGTACACAGAACAGTTCAGCTCTTTTCACAGAAGAGAGATTCAAAGTTTCAGTTGAACATTTTCTAACAATTGGTGGGGGATAAAACCATGTTTAAGAAAACTTATTAAAATTCACTTCTTTGTACCTTTGCCTTTTCTTAGGTAATTGCAACTCCGTATACCAATTTTCTAGCCTAGATATATTTTTATACCTAGGCAGAGGCTATTACAAAACTGTCCGGATGCTTGTAAAGCATTAAATGAAGCATCTCCGACCACATAAAGCATATATATTCCTAATCAGCACGACGAGCTGAGTTGAATTAGCCATTTCCGTCTATTTCTATGATATCTCCTCGGTCGGTTTGAAAGCTATCTCCACCAAACTTTGCACGAGGTCTTTTAGAACAAATACGCTGCACATTTATCAAGATCGACCGGATCGGTTGACTATAGCATATAGCTGTCTTAGGAACGATGGGTCGTAAAACTAGTTTTAGTGAGAAAAACTTTTTTGTTTTCAATGGCAACGCCTCCAAACTTTGAATTTCTTAGTTTGCTTTGCTTTTCCATGATTCCACTAAGTTTGGTAGAAATCGGACGGGTATATAGTATAGCTGTCATAGAAAAGTAGAGTCTGAAAAGTAGTCTTGGTGGGAAAAATATGCTCTTACACAATTCTACAAAGTTTTGTCAAAATCGGATGACTATAGCATATAGCTGCAGTACGAATTATCGGTCGAAAAAGAAGTTCTATTGAGAAAAACTTTTTTGTTTTCAATGGTATCGACTCCAAATTTCTTACGTGTTTGTTTGTTAGGCTTTTGCATGATACCACCAAATTTGGTCCAAATCGGACATCTATATAGTATAGCTCCCATAGAAAAGTAAGGTCTCAAGTAAAGTCTTGGTAAAAAAAACGTGCTGCAAGGGTATACAGACTTCGGCCAAGACGAAGTTAACTTTTCTCCACTCTTTTTTACATTTAAATAACTATTTTTCATATCAATTGGCTGATTTTCAGCTCCGTTGGATGAAAATTTAAGAACCGTCAAACATTAAACGGAAATTTTAATATCCAAAAATGGATATAACAAAAAATATCCATTTGAAATGGATACCGAAATCATCTTTAAGCATCCTTTTTTCTCTGTGTACAGATTGAAACCTTTGTTAGCTTAAGGACAGCTTGACAAAATATAATAAATGAAGATTTTAGTAAATATTAGCCCTTTCAGCTTTTGGAGATGACGTTACACAGAGCCACTAAATCAGAGTTTTCAAGAAAAGCCTTATAAACCTTGGTAAATGACCAATTCTAATGCCCATAAATCACTTCTTGAGCCACCATTTCCTAACCAAATGCTTCGTCTTCTGCACAACCTTTGGCAAAGCCTTAACTTCCCATTAATTTTAACTCTTGCCTACGAAAATGAAACATTGCATACCTGCGAATCGTGAAGACATCCATAATTTAGTATCTTAAGCATGTTAGTAGGCCGCCAGCAAACGCCTTAATACACCTGCGTGTGCGCAGTACGTCTTAACACCTCCCCAAAACAACTAAGAAAAATCATAAAAATAGCTAAATTTTTTGTTTAAAAACAAAACCAGAGACAACGCAACTTTTGTTGGGCGACTACTGGTCTTGGGTTCGGAGAAGAAAACCGGTGTGGGGGGGGGACAGAAACTAACAATCTGAACCAGCGGCCATCCCGACAGCTGCCAAAGAGATAACTCAAAACGCACGACGGATCGTGCAAAAAAATGAAGGAGAAAAAAACAGCATAGATACAAAAGCGAGTCGGTAGCTATCATTTGATTTGTCTTCTCTTATTTTTGGGTTTTTGTTTTTTGGGTGTCATAGATATGCGAGAGTATTTGCATCATTTATCATGCTCATGTTGCTTGGGGTCAATCAGGGGAGAGAGAAGATCGAGCCAACAAAGGTAAATGCAAGCGATAACTTTTTTTTTTATATATGTTGAAATTGCAATTGGCTACGCCCCGAAGTGATGTTGCGTGGTTGCTTGTTGGAAAACGGGGCGTATGATTAATAAAAACCCTAAAGAAATTTCAACTTATTCACACGCCAAACCGAAAAATGACTCGTGATTATTTTGCTTTGCAAGAGATGCTGCCTCATCTAAGCCAAAAGCAGCGACGTCATCAGCACGTGGGCACCAAAAATAATATCAGGAATCACAAATAAATAAATTAATGCATCTTGCATTTCTGACGCAGTTGCGCCTGCTCTCTCCCGCTCTCTCTCTCTCCAACTGTCTATCTGTCTCTCTGTCTGTCTGTCCCTCTGCTCAAGTTCAATATTTTGTTCATTTTTGATTTTTGGCCCTCTTCTCAGTGTGACGTGTGCCGCGCTGCTAATCCGCTAAACCGACTGTAACAATTTGCATTCAATTTCATGGCCTCGCTGGCGTCATGACCCCCCCACCCTGGCTTGCATCACCCACCGCCCTCTTGGCCCATCTTCACCTGGTCATATGTTCTAAAAAGCATCTTTGGCAATTTGTTGTGCTTTGGCGGACACTTTTGGCGCCGCTGAGACTTATAAATAGAGAACTCTCGCTTTGCTTTGGTTTTGGTGATTTTGTTTTGGTCTCTGTGCGGGCTAAGGGTGAAGAGGGGCGGGTGGGGTGGGTTGGGGTTTTTGTTGGTTGTTCAAATTGCATCGCTATGGTGTTTTAGTTACTATTTTGCAGTTTTAAGATGTAATAAGCGATGCGAGATAAGGAAGAGCAGTTGCTGATGTGGCGCATAGGGAAGGGGGGTAAGTGCTACATATGAAACTGATAATGGTTCGAATTGAATGCTCAAATATTTGGGCTTAAGCTGGCCAACTTTCATGGAAAATCATAGTTGAAGCTGTGTTTCTATTTCTATTTACAGCTGAAATACTTAAAATTGAAGCCAAGCTTATAAATTGAAGAGATATGCTAGACTAGTTGATTGTTATAACATTGAATGGCTTTTCAAATTCGCAGGCGAAACTAGATGAAATGCAGGCCTACCAGAACCAGAAACTCAACACCAACCTATGAGAAAGCATCTAAATGGAAAGGACAAGTATATTATGACATTGTTTTAGTTGCCTACTTTTAGGTTTCGCTTTAGGTTAGTTAGGTACAGGTCGAGATGTTTTCGACTTATTGGAATATCTAAAAAACATGTTAAGGGTTTAAACACCTTGAAGAGTCGATAAGAGGAGGCAGCTAGTCTAGAAGCAAGTTTGCCAGACTACCCAGATTTCATTAAGTAAAAATGTTTAGCTTTTTTCTGACTTTAACTTCAATTTTCTCAATTTTCTGTGGTAAATTTTTTCAAAATTTGGTTGAATTTGTGTTTCGATATATCTGCCGTATTCTTTCAGACCGACTTGAAAATATTATATACTGAATCATTGCCAATAAATTGGCCTAAAAGTGAAGTTAATCCATGTCGAGTTATTCAGCTTGAATCTTTGAAAAATCGTTTAGTTTTTCATACAAAATATCAAATTAAAATGCAAAAGTGGCTTACTTTACTCCCATCACATAAGTACATGAATAAGGCAGCAATATCTGATATCTGATCAGAAAATAAGTAGGCTTCAACTCAAAATAAGAACAAGGTGCTTTCCGAAGATCTTAAAAGCAAATTTTCTTAAAATGAGCACAATTCAACTCAACTCAACCACCGCACAGAAAGGCATAAGTTGCCCTTTGCGTGCAATGGCTCAGTGAGCTGACATGTTGTATAGTGCAAAATGTTTGGGGACAAAAATTTGTATATTTTTTTCAAATGAACCAAGGTGAATTCAAGTGATGTTTCAGATTCTAACAATTTTTCAAAAATGTTCTTGAAAAAGAGGTCTTGATGTGAGAACATTGTAATACAAGTGAGAAAGACTGTTGGTATCCTGTTTGCAGTATTGAGTTCATTTTTCTCGGTTTGATTTTGTCATACGCAAAAACTAGAGCTTTCAATGAAGAAACAGAACGGGTTCCCTTTGAGAAAAGTACATTCTTAGAAAACCAGACCGATTAGAGATAAATGTAAGACAAGTGTAAAGTCAGCTTTAGATTTTATGCATCGATTTATCAACTTCTACAAAGAGCCAACTTTCCCGTAAACCAACAAATGAGGGAGTAAATTGTTGCCAGTCTGATGAAGTTTATGTCGCTATAGTTTTTATAGTTTATACAGGTACTTTCATTTACTTTTACTTCTTTTAACTGCCTCATCCTGCCCTAAAATAATGCTCATCTACCTTTGCGCTGCTGCATTTTGCAGTTATGTTTTTTTTTGTTTTTGTGGCTGTTATAATAATAAAATTTGCATTGACCATCCCTCCTGCCTTGCTGTCTGTCTGTCTGCCATTGTGTGTGTGTGTGTGTGTGTGTGTGTGTCTGTTTTCGATATTCATGTATGTTTTAGTGTGCTTATAAATCATTTTGCGTCAGGTTTCGCGGTGGCTGCAGCCGGCTGCCGTCTGTTGCCGCCGCTGCGACGCTTTGCTGACGCTGGTAAACAAGTGTAGAAAAAACCCTCGTATTTCTATTATTTGTTTAATATTTTCACCATTTTTATGATGCGCTCTTTTGACGAAAATTTATGTCGTCATTGTCGGCGGCGGCGGGGTAAACGCTTTTGCATTTTGCAATGCAACAGTGCGTATGCGTAATATTGAGTATGCGACAGAAAAAACCCAACACCGGGTGGAAGGGGGTAAAAAGGGAAGGAGCAAATACATACACGTGTTTCCATTCGAGTAGGCGGCGGAACTGCAGCAGGCTAAATGGCTAATATCACAACCGTCAGGAAATAAATTGCGACAGGGATAGATCAGAGGCGATGATGGCAGCAATAACTGAGATTGCGTTGATTGAGTCTCGTTTAGATTTTGTCTATAGCAGGAATTGTTATTGATCTCATAGTATTGGGGCAGGGCATACAAAGTGGCATCGCATTTAGACTGCTGCTGCTGTTGCTGTTGTTGTTGGTGTTGGTGTTGGTGTTGTTGGTGTTGATGTTGCTGCTGAAGCTGCTCCTCTTGCTTCACCACAATCAATGAAGCAAGACGATCGCGCATTATAAATGTCTACTGAAGATGCGGATGAGGTTCGAGATGACATGTATACAAACATAAAACACACATACTTATATAAAGGACACACAACACACAAGTGGGGGGAGGGCAAGACACATAAATTGGGTGTTTAGGCACCTGTTTGGCGCCCCAAAAGGCGCTTGAGATCCAGCACGGCTATGGCAAGAGATTTCCCTTTTGCTTGGCAAGGACTCTAGAGCTGAGCACTCCTCGGTGGTGGCAAATAGTTGTAATCAGGTCTGGTCATGGTTTTGCACTCGCGTTTCAATGCTTTCTTTCTTTTTTTTGTTGTCCTTGTCCTTAGACTTGAACTTGCGATGTTTGTTGGCGTTTGCGCAATGCCCGCTAAGGACGTTAGTCCAACTGACGACGTAATGACTTACGCACTCCGGGCATATATACTATGTACATAAAATCGTAGTATCTACATATATACAGACGTGTGCATATGTATTCAGCTGTAGTATGTAGAAGTAGGCACAAGGACGTTGCTTAAAGTTTGTGTTACACCAAATGAAATGTTCCCAAAACTAAACCAAATTGATTTGCACTCAACACACAAGCAAAAGTCAACAAAATATTAGTCGACCGGCTTCCGTTTCCGCATTAGAACATTTACGTATTTTGCAACAACTTGTTGCAAATTTCTGTGTTAGATTTGTTGTATCTTTCTTTACGAACACGCACTTGGGATTTATTTGTTTAAATTTCAACTGTTTGTTGCTGTTGCTGCTGTGGTTGTTAATACTGTACGAGCGATTTGAAGTGCCGTTAGTTGGCTGAGAAATCTGAGCAAATTATTTGCTTGGATCAAAAGTTTGTTAACAATGCGGCGTCTGTGACGCGACTGAACTTATCTTTACGGTTACACGCGACTATATTCCAAGCGTTGCGCCGCTGCCGCAGCTGACGCTGGCCGAGCGAGAGAGCGCAACCTCATACACACACGACCTACCTTGTTGGCTGTACGCTGTGCGATTCGGCTCTGGGCCGAAGCCCGCTGGTATTACGTCATTGCCAATTTGCCCGCTAAGAGCAGCTCGTGCGAGGAAAATCAATGACGTCGTCGTTAGGGCGCAGGCGCCTCGCAAAAACAAAAAGAAAATGCAGAGCAGTGGGACAACGTGAAAGCGAAAACGAAAACGGAAATAATTTGCGTCATAAAACTGTCCACTGGCCATCTCGCTCTAGCGCTCACCTGTTCAGTTCTAGCCGCCCACCGCCCACCCGGGGGGTGGTGGTTATCCTTTGGTGTGTGGGTTTACGCTTTGTGGGCAGGAGCTACTGTTACGCCTTTGGGCTGGGTATGTTCCTTTTTGGGTTTGTTTTTCCGTGTGTAGGTGATATCATTGGAAATTCATTTATACGGTATCCGGTTTCGGTAAATATGCTAGTTACATGTATTTTGGGGGGTATACTTTTTTTCTGGAGACCCACAAAACAATTTTAAACATATTTTATTCTTTCTTCTGATTTAAAAATTTGCTTATTAATTGCTGGTTTCATGTTTAAGTTGAGATCTGATATCAAACTTCCATCAAGTTCTTAAGTTTGACCTCCTTGGGCGTGGCATTAAACCATTGTCCATAATCAAGTATACACACTTTAGCAACAGGTGCTGCTGCACTGTTCTGACTGTATAAAAGCAGGGATGCAAACCACTCGAATATGTAGACTGGATCGGTTCAGTGGTTCAGACAGTTTCTGAACCGCCGGTTCGGTTCATTACATGGTTTTTTGAGCTGACTGAACCGCGGTTCCGGTTCGGTTCAGTGGTTCACAAAGGTACATTATGATTTCTGTTGTTATGTGACTTTTGCTCACTTTAAAATTGCATTCCTATTTGAATATCTTTAAAATCCTTAGAAGATTGTCCCAAATATATTATGTCCGGATTCAAAGGATTCGTCTATATGTTCCTTGAGGAACGATGTTCGAAAACAGAGAAAAAAGATTAGAAAAGTGTAAAAACTCCCCTGGTTAGGATTGAATGAAGGTGAAGAAATATTACAGAAAATTCCAAATATTGTCCACTAGATGAAAGAATGTAGATTGATGGTATGTATATTAAGAGATCGGAGGGCAATTACAGAAGACTTGCAAGATTACTTGTTCGTCAAGTTATCCTTAAAAGTTCCAGCATCGGTAAGAATGTAGAGTCAAACGAAATGCAGAAAAATTATCTTAGGGAAACGATTCAAATTCCCAAATTAATAAGTATCATTGGCTAGAGGAAAGCGAGTCCCGTCTTAAAACTCGTCAGAGAACTGAACCGAACCGAACCGATTTTATTTGTGGTTTTCGGTTTGGTTCAGCAATTCTTAAAGGAAGCCGGTTCGGTTTGCGGTTCGGTTCACCAGCTGGAATAAGCGGTTCGGTTCGGTTCAAAACCGGTTCGGTTCAGAACCGGTTTGCATCCCTGTATAAAAGTGTCCAATTTTGCGTATTCGTAATAAATTGAATTAGAATTCTGATATTCGATATTGCGACAAACTTAGTTTCACACTTAAAAGGGTATGTTGGTAGTATAAAAACCTATTTATTGCAAGTTTTCAGTTATAAAAACCTTAACGGTATCCTGATTAAATAATCCAGGGATGCAAATCGGTTTTGAACCAAACCGGTTTCAGCCCGGAATTCCGACATTTATTTTACTATAAACCGAATCTTGATCCAAACCTCTTTAGAAATGAATGCTGAATCCGAACCTGTTCCAAACCTAAAATTTGTCCAGGAATGTGTAATAAAAAACTAAGAATAGAATTAAGAACTACTTATAGCATCTTTTTTATAGGCCTTTGGACTCCCAAGCTTTTTTAATGATTCACAAAAGCAAGAGCTTAAAATTGGTAAATTATATTTTTAATATCCCCCTGTGTTTCACAAACTGTTTTCGAACCAAAATCGAGCCGATTCGCATTCGATTTGAGTGGTTCTTTGGTTAAAAGCGATTTTAAGTACACATAGGATTAAGATTACAATAGAAACTAATGGCTACATGAAACTTAAATGAGAGGGAGAAGAAAGAGGGAGCGTTCGCATCGATGATGCCTTAGCCTTAATCCTTGTTGGCTTAAATATTATTATTTTCATATAACGTAGCATGCTTTAAAGGGCATAAAGCATGATTTATTTTGTGCATATAAACGTAGTATACATCGACGATGCATTTCAGAATATAATAGTCGCTAATAAACAAAAAATATTTAGTTACATTGATAAACCTTCAAACACCATTGCATACCTGTCCTAGAAACGTAGCCTAATACCACTAAGGAACTTTGCACTCCTGCAGTTGTCAAATCTAGTCTGACAAAATTGAAGTTTCCTTATGAGTGGTGCTGGGAGAGTCTTAAAACAGTACTGCTTAAATATCACTGCTATCCATTGATTGCTTGTTGATTTTTGTTGATATTTGAATTATAATCAAACGTTTTTTCTATTTTTTTATGAGAACCGCTACGAATTTGAGCAAATACTATAACTAAGACTAAGCAAACCATTAAAACAGAAGAACTTATGTCAGTTGATTCTTCCAGTTGTTAAAGGACTGCAATTTATTAAAATTACTTAAAAACTACAAATTGCGAATTATCCTGGTGCGAGAAGCAAACCTAATTGATGAGATGTGCCTTTATCTTGGATGAATCCTTCCATGCTCTACTTGAGTATGCAAATTATGGAGTCACATCATGTTTAAATATCAAGCTCAAGTCAATCTCAGTCAGTTTTAAAGCATATGTTTGCATCTTAAATTAGCAACTTTCTTTTCGGCAACACAGTTTTTGGCAGCTCAGCTGTCTTCGTGTCTCATGTTACTGTCAAACATGTTCAGTTTGGTCTATAATTTAACCAAGAATCGACATACAAGCGAACAACCTCGGTTAAGAAAGTTTTTCTATCGGAATTTTTTTATCATGTCATGTTTGATAAATTGAAGAATTTATTCGCAACATATCGGCCGATATGTTAGAGAGAGTATGCTAAAATGGGACCCAGTGTATGATCCATTTAAGGCGCAGTCGCGGACCACATTTACATAAGATTTCGTTGAATATTTTGTACCTTTTTTTGAATTTTATGTATTTCATTTTAAAATTACATCAGTTTTCTTAGTTCTCAAATTAATTATAAATATGAAAACGATATTTAGGGATCTGGAAAAAAGTATTTAGACTTCTGAAAAGTAACTAGACCATACTGCTTGATCAAAAGTGCTAGATAAATGAGTTTACTATAGTATAAGTATTTATCATAAATTGCAAATATGTTGAATCCTTCCATTCATAACTAATTCCCATGTTTAGTTCAACACCATTCCGAACCAATTCCAAGCCGCTAACCCAATTTCCCACTATTGTTTATGGCAAAACTTAGACTATAAATTTCTTAGCAAACCCTTTGGAAAAACTACAAAAAATTTCTCTCCCACCAATCATTTAGGCTATTTATCGAAAAACCGATTCATTTTTTTTGGCAAAATTAATGCACTTTACCATTGACACCGGCGTTTGCAGCTCATAAACACGATCAGCAACAGCAACAGCAACAAGTTGACGCTCTCTTTAAGCTTAGCTTCGATCCACAGCGACGTCGCGTAGCGTCGTGTCGCGCTTCGGCCGAAGCTGAACAGAGAGTGAGAGTGAGAGTCGAACTTCGACTTTGAGGCGGTGGCGGCGTCGGCGACGTTGTTGTTGTTATTGTTATTGTTGTTGTTGCTTACTTAGTAGGTGAGGCCGGCAACGTTTTTGGTTTTCGTTTTCGTTGGCTTTGGCTCTGGCTCGTTCGTGTGTTTGGTTGCATTCGTTGTGGCTATTTTTAGACAGGTTCCAAGCCACGTTTTCTAACTGTTGTTAGCGTACGAAGAGGCCTGGTGGAGCAGCTTGAGCTTGAGACAAACGTGAGATCGGCTGACTGGCTGCGAGTCTTTTGGGCGCAGTGGCTCTTCCTTTCGTTTTAGCTAGATTTTTTCCCATAATGCTATATTGCGCTGGTGCTTCGGCTTTGACTTCGACTCCGGCTGCAACTCCCCAAAGGGGGCTTCAGTTTGGTGTGGCTTCTCATGTACATATATATTAGTTGCATTTTGGGAGCGACGCAAGTGGAACTGGTCTGTGTGGTGTGCCTAGGCACCAGGCAACACCATGCATATGCACTTCAGTTTGGGTACAGTGGATTGAAAGTGAATGGTTTGGTGTGATATTTTTGAAATTGGGTTGCATAATTTCTGCAGGAATTGAAGGAAGCGACAGTAGATTTTTCTTTTCCTTGTCGAAGCCTGATGTCAGCTTTAGTAATATAAATGCTTTTAGAATCTGGTGATCAACAAAGGGATTTGCTTAAATTAAAATCAAAATCATGTTGATTAATCTTGAACCACTGTGCGTCTCAGTGTTCCAAGTGTTTGTTGCTATTGTAGCTGCTGGTTGGTTGGCTTGACCCGCTCGTGGCCCCAAAAAGTGCATGCAAACAGCTTCGCGTTGGAGTTTGGAGTTGCTTCCAAAGACTTGGCTGTTGGTTTTATTGGCTGTATTAAGCCTGACATGCCAAGCCAAAGTCGAAGAAAAAAAAAAATGCGCGGCACTCCTTGCTTTTGTCTCTGGGGCTGCCTTTGTCTATTTCTTGTGATGATATTCTAAATGTGCTGAGCCAAATTTGCTTCGTTTCGCTTGTTGTTGTTGTTGTTGTAGCTGTTGTTGTTGCTGGGCCTTTAATGCATGTATCATTTTCGCATCGTTGCCGCTGCTGAGAGTTCGTGAGTTTAATTTAAGGAATTTTTGCTCTTTTTGATTGCTATTTAGGCTTTGATTTCTGTTTTCTGCAAATTTCAATTAGCATGCGGCACTTTGACTCGTTGTTGCTGCTGCTGCCGTTGTTGTTGCTGTTGTTGCTGTTGCATTTGCAACGGCGCCTCTTGACTCATTTGCATAAATTGCTTTTTGAATTCGCCAACCCTTTACCAAAATGTGGCTTTTACTCCTGGACATGCCCACTTTGGGACCCAACCTCACCCATCGAAACTTCCTTCGTTGACTTGATTTAGCCTGCAGGTGCATTTTGTGGCGAATTATTGTCATTATTTTTTGGTGCTTTTGCATTTTCTTCTCTTTTTGGGTTGCTATTAATATTTGTAACTATTTTTTGTTGTTGCGGTTTAAAAATATTTTTGTGGCCAATTTTGTGCTATTTTAAAGTTTTTTTATGTATTTTGTATTTTAGACGAACATGTCATAATATCAAGTATACGCCCAACGGACATGGCAGTACGCCGTTTGGGCCTGATGAAGCAATGCAAATTTGTTAATTTGGGGCTGTCTGCGGAGATTTGATTTTTGCGCGCATTAAATTGTTAGCGAGATGATTTACAGGCCGAAATACTAAACATTAGTTTTTTGTGATAATAGACCGAGATTAGAAGAAAGTGAAGTTGTAGTTAATTTTAGGTAATAAATGGCTTGAGACGATCAATTTAACAGCAAAAGGATTGGAAAATATGGGAATTCAAAAATGAAGGCGACTTTAAGCTGTCTGGAAATTAATTCCTAGCCAAGTTTATGATTTGACTTATTTTAGTTTAATTTAATCACATACTCGATTATCTATGCGCTGCTAGTTCAGGAATTCCACATCCTAGGACCAGTTTATAATTATTTTTCTTGAGTTCAGAAAATTTTCCTGTAATATATAGAAATAAGGAATGCATAGCATCGCCAAGAAAGAAGGACTGGTTCGGTTTAATGGCTCACACAGCTTCGAAACCTTCGGCACTTTTAATTTTATGGTTTTTCGAGCTAGCTAAGCTGCAGTTTCGGTTCGGTTCAGTGGTTCACTCATAATTCAAATCAGTTCGATCTCTAGGGTAAGCGGTCCGGGCTTAAAGGTAGATAATCAGTCAGTCAACTGTCAGTCAGTCGGGCCAAGAGACTTATATATATGGCTTTTATGAAGAGCTTTGGTTCAAAATCAACAAAGTCACATTTTCCGGCATCATCTATAAGTTCTAGGATTGTATCAGCGGAAAGAACCGAATAGGTACCAAGCTAGTTTCCATCTCTTAATATCGGATCAGAATCAGAAGCACCAAAGAACTTCCAGACAACTTCCAAGAAAGATTTGTACTATTAAGCAGTCCTCGTGTCCTCCTCGTTTTCACCTTTACTTACACCAGTCAATCTGCTGAAGAGATTCTTCATTGTACGTTATACACAGGATTTTTCCAAATCCAAATCAAATGGATCGGTTCGGTTTAGCTCTTAACATAGTTTTCATCCATTATACATAGGTTAGGTGAAGCTCCTTCACTTAGACCAAAAATAGGTCCATTTTAATACCCTGTAACCTCTAACTTTTACGATAGCGTCGTTAACTCTGCATCATTTGGCGCTTATTTCATCAAAATCGGTTCAGAAATACTTGAGTTATCGTGTAAGCGTTAGAGCGGACCGACTGACTATGAAATTTCTAAGGTTATGGTCTTACCCTAAATACTATATTCCACGCACCATTGACTTTCTTGCAATAAGGAAAAAAAATACTTTAATCTTCCGAAGAAGCATATTTTAATCCAAGAGTTCTGTAAAGGTTTTTTTGAACAGTTTACAATTTTCGATGATTTTCGTCCTTAGCCTGGCTTGCGTAACATCAAATGACTACAATTGAATTAAACTTATGTTTTCATTGTAAACATTTGTGTTCAGTAGTCGTATGAATAATTTTTATACCCTTGCAAAGAGTATTATAATTTTGCCCAAAAGTTTGCAACGCATAGAAATATTCATTTCCGACCCCATAAACTATATATATTCTTGATCAGAGTGACGAGCTGAGTCGATTGAGCTTTGTCCGTCCGTCTGTCTGTCTGTTTCTACGCGAACTAGTCTCTCAGTTTTAAAGCTATCGAGCTGAGAGTTTTCTTTTTGATGCACACTACTAATATGTCGGAACCGACCGGATCGGATGACTATATCTCATAGCTCCCATAGGAACAATCGGTCGGAAAACTAGTTTTAGTATGAAAAACTTTTTTCTTTTCAATGGAAACGTCTTCAAACTTTGTAACCGTAGGTTTTTTATGTTTTTTTATAATTCTACGAAGTTTTATTAAAATCGGACAACTATATGGTATAGCTGCCATACAAAAGATAGGTCTGAAAAACAGTCTTATTTAGAAAAACTTTTATGTTTTTAATGGTAGCATCCTGCAATTTTGTATTTGTTTGTTTCTTATGCTTTCACATAATTCTACAAGTTTTTGTCCAAATCGGATGACTATATCATATAGCTCCCATACGAACGATCGGTCGGAAAATGGGAAAAAGTATTTTTTGAAAATAATTAATTAGCAAGCACTTGCAAGGGTATAAAAACTTCGGCACAGATGAAGTTAGCTTAGCTTTCTCGTTTTTCAAAACTTTGAGGCCATCGAAGTTGACAGTTGCTAGGAAATTTGGCTCACTAAATGGAAAATGTTTTCCAAACTATTACGAGTTTTGAAAAATGGTATTGGGAAAATGCTTATAAAATAAGCAAAAAAAATGTCTAAGGCAGAAGACCTTCCTTAATTCCTTAAGCACAAACAAATCAGAAAAGTATTTCTTTCATCCCAAAGACCAAAAGGGAAACCGCAAAGCAGTTCTTTGTCTTTTACATAAAGGATTCTCCAAACATTTATAATGAAATCAAAAAAAAATCGCCTTAGTTTCGTCACTTTCAGCAATGTCTTGGGAAATTGCACATTCATAATTATACCCCCCCACCCCAAAAACCTCAAATCAACAGCTCTTCCTAAATTCTGAGTTCATTTTAACTTTCTGTTAAACTTACAAAACCTTGAGACAAAACCAACCCTCTCACACAGCTCATCTGTTTTTCATCTCCCCAATTGCGTGGCACAACTGTGACCTTGGGGTCCTTCTAACCCCCCACCCGCACCCACACTCCACTGCTCCAGCTGTCTTGTTAGTAACGTAGTCCCTACGCAACAATCGACACGCAAACGGACGTGCACAACTGAGAGCGGAACTGCTGTTGGCATTGATTTTTATGGTCTGCTTCCGTTGCGTCTTGCATGTTCGTCACGCACGCCGCGAAGTAGGCAACACTTTGTGCTCTGGCGTGCTTTGTTTGTTTATCTCTGCCTGCCATTAAATGTTGTTGTTGTTGTTGTTGTTATCAATGGAACTGATTGACTCAAGCCCCCCACATATCTGGCAGCCCTGACGTCTGCGAAACTGTCGCCACACTCACACACACACACACACACAAGCCCGCACATGCATACCCACACACATAGATAGATAGCCAGCCGGCGATTCTGTTGCTTGCGTGCATATCACTTCTGTGTGTCTTTGACCTCAGCGGGACAAGCCCAAATTATAGATATTTGTTTAAGTGTTACGTGTTGACGAGAGTTGATACGAAAATCAATAGCAAGGTCTGGTGAGGGCAGCCATTACGTGGTGATATGCGGTTACGGCATTGACAAGGAATATGTGGGGAGGGAATTGATTAAGTGAATTAAATTTCGTCATACAAAATCATGCTGACTGTTGTCAGTAGTCCTGAGTAGAGAGGGGGGCAAGACAATAAATAGTTCGAGGAAGATTCTTTTGATCTTAAGTCCCAACTTCCGTTGTCGTAAACACTTGATCCTTTATATATAGATGACTTAAGCGCGAAGTTTTCAGCACCTAAAGAGCTTGACTTATATTTTTTATACTCTGTACCGAAGGTACATAGAGTATTATAAGTTTGTGCAAAAGTATGTAACATCCAGAAGTAAACATCTCCGACCCCATAAAGTATATATATTCTTGATCAGCATCAACAGCCGAGTCGATATAGCCATGTCCGTCTGTCCGTCCGTCCGTCTGTCCGTCTGTCTGTCTGTCCGTATGAACGCACAGATCTCAGAGATGGTAAGAGATAGAGGTGACATGTATGGGACATATGCTTCTTATGTCTGCAGGCAGATCAAGTTTATTTTCAATTTTGGCCACGCCCCCTCCCGCCCCCGCAATTTAGAAAAAACGTCATATCTCCCACAGTTTTGAAGATAGATGGCTTGTTCCTTCTGGACATATTTAGTTATTAGAATAACTTATCGATCCGCCAAAGGAATGAAGAAGATCGGATGAACGGTTTTCGAGTTATGATCAAAAGACAAAATTTCTTGGTACAGAGTATGTTATAGTCGGGCTTGACCGACTTTCTTTCTTGTTTATTTATACAAAATTTAGATTTCTTTTAGATTTCCACACAGAAAAAAGATATCCGTTTGGGCTGGATGTGTCTTAAATGTCCTTTTATCATTCAACGTAGCTGAACAATCATAAAGATGATGATCATTTTGCATATCCTTTGGATGATTTTCAGCTCCCTTGGATGATAAAAAGACATTAAAAATATATCCAAACCAAATGGCTACAGGAAATCGACTAATCGACTCTGTGATTAAAGCCCTCCAAAGTAAACAAACTTTTTTTCCCTAAGTAATTATCTTTTAGATCGAAGCTCTTTCTAGTTAGTTTTGGCCGCTTTATTGATAATCACACTGCAAGTTCATTCAGATTTGTGATCTCCCTGCTTGCTTTTTCATCATCCCATCTGAGAATTGGCGATACATCGCTTGTCACTCCCTAAAAAGGCCCGAATGCGATTCTTCTTGAAGTGGGTTGAACGACTTTTTACAATATTACCAAAGGAAAATACTTTGGCAACGCTTATTTACCTTAGGTGCGAAATCGTACTGTTAGATAACCGAATTCGAAACACCTTTTATTCGAATGGCTTATCTTCGGGCGAAGAACCGCATTGCAGCCTCTAGGAACAATCAAATTCTTATCTCCAGGATGAATCGCTTTCCTATCGGTAAGAAGAGACGTTCTCCCATCTCCCAGAAGTATCGCTTTCTCATCTCCCAGAAGTGTCGCTTTCTTATCGCCCGTAAGTTATTGCATAGTGTCACATGTCTTCCCTTAGGGAGATGAGAATGCGATAATAATGCAATATAGCTAGAGTAAGGCGATACCTACTGGCGAATCGCATTCTTATCTTTCGCGATAAATAAATGTTTGCTGGGTTAAGACCAGCCAAAAAAAACTAACCACAAGCTTTCATAATATGAAAATCACGCCAAAAATGTTTGCAAGCTAATGCAAAATTACGAATTTTTGTTCTTCTATTACAAATTATCAGTTGTAAAAGTTCAATGAACCAGCAAATTCTTGATTTGAGTACAACGGTTTTTTTTTTAAATACCTAGACATATAATTCCAAGATTGGATTCGTTAAGAACTTTTTGGGATCAACTTAAGAACTTCAAGAGCTTAGAATCAGAATAAGAATACACAGAGAGTAAAAAAAATGTCAATATTAATGTGATCTGGGCTGGTTAATTTGATATTCTTAAAAAATTTTAATTTTTTGTCATACTATTTCGAAACAATAACATTTCAAGCTTTCAAAAAGGTGGGGGCAGCTTTGTCTTAATGTTTCTTAAATATTACTTTAATGTATTTAATAATAAATTAAAGATGCTTTTGATATGAAATGAAAAATAATCTTCCAAAACATGTCGGAAAAATATAAATATAAATGATAAAGTGAATTTTTCTAAGCAAAATCTCCGAACAAGAGGGGGCAACTTTTTATTATATTTCTTACTAATGGTGGATGAGTTTTCTACACCTTGTTTGGTTTTAATCGGACTATTCCGTCCGAAATTCACATCCTTAAACAGCAGGACCTACAATTACTACCAAAGAACTTAAACCACGTTTTTTATTAATGCCAAGAAATAGTTCTCAAGCCTGCAACAAAACATTGTTTAAAACTTTCTTATTTATGCTGATTTCAGTGTTCTTAGGCTTTGCTTAATTGGGACCAAAAATAAGTTGCCAAAAAAGCACCTTTGCAAAGATATGAGAGTTTTTAAATTTCTACTACCAATAGACTGAGTACACAGTACTTGAAATCAGAAATTGACAAGGCAAGCAGAGGAACTTGGATTTCGATTTCGTTTTGGATTCGAATGTTTGCTCCAATTAGCTTTGTCTATGATCAATTTCCATCGTTAATTGCCATTCATTATTTATAGCCTAACCGCCAGGCGGTTGGCCGCACTCAACTTCGCTTAACCCACGACTCAATGACGTCACCATAAATCAATAAAAATCAAAGACGTCATCAGTTTGGGTGGCGCGTGGCCGTGACGCGGACATGCGCATTGGAGCGAACTAGACAGCGACAGCGGGCATGAATGAATGAACGAAACAAGCAGCAGCAGCGGCAGCACCAGGTGCCAACCGCCAGGTGAGTAGAGGCAGCCAAGCAGCTAACGACGACGACAACGACGTTGAAAACACCGGCCGGCGGTGGCCACGTAACTCTCTCACTCTGGCCAGGAAAAGTGTGCGTGGTTCACGGTGATGACGTCGCTGTTAATGCGTGCATATTGTGGTCCCGCTTCCATGTGACCTCATGTTGGAGAAGCGCAGTCGATGCTCCAACTCTAACCATCTCGCTCTCATCTGACGTCATTGATTGGACGGGCGCGTGTGGCTCTATTTTGAGGCTGCCTCCAAGTGATGTCACGGCAATGATTTTCCGCCACTTTGGTCACTCCGTTGCAGCGGAAGTATAAATAGCCAAAGGATATGCACACGTGCAGGCAAAGTTTTTTCGCAAGTTTTGGACGACAAAGCGGCGTCACATAAATCTCGGGGAAATGCATTACCGGGTGGAAGTTGACGGAAACAGTGTCTGTGTGGGTGTGGGGTTAAATTTTTTTAAAAAAATAGATTTTTTTTTAAAAAAATTGCATAACAATGTACATCATTTTCAAGGACTTTTAAGCTGAAGTTGTTTTTGCTATTAAGCAGATAAATAACAGACAGATATATAACTTTACAAGCTTCTGCCAACTTTCTGGGCGTGACAGAGGTGCCCTGACTCAGAGATTCCGGCACAAATTGTTTCGAAGTAGTAGATCTAGTGGGTTCTGAGCTCCATAGAAATGATCAGTCTACTGGACCTAAATCATTTCCAGCTCTATAAAATCGAAAAAGAGATGAGTTTCCCTTACTTGATAAGTGCCCTTCAAAGTATGCTACGTTTATAAATATGGAATAAATATAATTTATGGCTCGGCCGAAGTTTGTAACTTTTGGGACCTTACTTTTCTATGGGCGCTATACTATATAGATGTCCGATTTCGGCAAAACTTAGTGGAATCATGCAAAAGCAGAACAAACGAACATGTAAATAATTTGGACTCGATACCATTTAAAACAAAAAAGTTTTTCTCAATAGAACTTCTTTCTCGACAGATCATTTGTACTGCAGCTATATGCTATAGTCATCCGATTTTGACGAAACTTCTACGAATTATGTAAAAGCATGTCAAATGCATAAATGACAATTTTAAGAACTTTTCCATTGAAAAGAAAAAAGTTTCTTTCACTAAGACTATGTTTCAGACTCTACTTTTCTATGACAGCTATACTATATACCCGTCCGATTTCTACCAAACTTAGTGGAATCATGGGAAAGCATAGCAAACTAAGAAATACAAGGTTGGGAGGCGTTGCCATTGAAAACAAAAAAGTTTTTCTTAGTAGAACTAGTTTCTCAACAGGCCGTTCCTATGACAGCTATATGCCATAGCCATCCGATCCGGCTGGTTTCGACAAATGTGCTGTGTATTTGTACTAAGAGACCTTGTGCAAAGTTTGGTGAAGATACCTTTTAAACTGACGGAGGAGATATCATTGAAACAAACGGACGGAAGGACATGACTCAAGATCAACTCAGCTCGCATCTTTCATCTTTAAAAAAGAACGGTACAATGCTGCCACCGTCCCATAATAATAAGCGAATCCGATGGGCAAAGTTTGGGATGCCTTATTAATGGCTGACTACATCACAACTAGCGCCAAAGGCTGGCGAAGGTGACCGGGGTGTACGTTTTTTTACAAAACAATCTTTTTTTGATGGATCTAACACAAGATCTCTTGCACAGCAGGTACACACACTACCCGCTGCACCACACCCAGCTGCAAATATTTCATTATCGAAGAAATTAAGTTAGCGTACTTTCAAGAGCACTTAACCCTACATTTTTAAGTGAATATACAGGGTATGTGTAATGTTAAATCTTTTCTATCCTTTTGCTAGTTGAATTTGTGTTTCCTGTAAGAATCAGCCACAATGTTTACAACCTGATTTTAATTTGCTCTCAAGCATTAAGATTAAAACAAATTTACTGGCATTTTTTCTGTCGTGAAATCTTTAAATTTTTTCCACGCGCCCCCCAAAATTGAAAAAAAGTCATATCTTTTTCAGTTTTACGGATAGAAGTTTTGTACCTTCTGCACATTCAATGCTTAAGAACTGGTCATGCACAGATCAATAACTAAAGATGATTTTCTAAATGAAACTATTAACCCTTTAATTGATCCCCATTTCTCTGATCGCTGTACTACTACTACTACCAATCCTTGCATGAACAGTTTCCTGTCCATGGTGCTGCTTACCATAAACTCTGTCGAGAAGGCTTCTTGTTTATCAAAATCTTTGCTTTTTCCTTCGCGTTCAACCGGCACTTTGATTGAAGATATATACATTGATGAAAAAGGCAATTTAAACGCCTTGTTACAACTAATCCAATCAAATTAATTTTTTTTCTTTTTCTAATTGCTGAATCGACCCACTTTGTTTGGTTATTGCAAATTATTTTCTGGCACGCCACATGAAGCACAAGAAACACAAGTAATATTTAGTTAGTTTCAATGGGTTTTCCTATTTCTTTTTTTGTTGTTATTTCTTATGGCAGATGAAAATGCAAAAGAGTTTTCATGCACGATGCCAGTGCATCATGGTTCGGCGATGATGCAAAGTTAATTTGCACTACACTCCCACTTGTTGTTCTAGACATGAACTTTTGGTCGAGCAGCGCGTCCCAGACGAAAAATGATTGGCACATTAGCACAAATTGTTAGTACATCTTATTTAAGCCATTTAATTAATTCCGCTGATTCTGCAACACAGAAACAAAAATTCAAGAAATAAAAAACAATCAGCCATCCACACGAAGTCCAGCAATTGCCATTCGAAGACGTGCGCAGGCTTGTCAAGGCTTGCGGACGGCGGACGGCGGATGGCGGATCGCGGATCCATGCACCCATTGCCAGAGAGCTGCTACCTTCAATTTGACAAAAACACAACTAAAAACCCGCTGGCAGACTACCGACGACTGTTGCGGTTGCATGTTGCCTTTCGATTTGTTGACCAAGCTGCTTTGGAAAATTACACTACACTCCGGCTATCAATTGATACAAATCTCTGCAATTTAGAATATAGAGACGTAAACGTGCCGCAGCCAAGTTTTAGGTTTTCAGTTTTCAGTTTTCCACATTGAATGTCAATAAATAATACTAGAACCAACAGCGAAACGTCTCCACATACAAATATATATACATATATATGTATGAAAATGGAGAACATGAACATGGCACACGGGACAGGTCGAGGTCGCCAGCTGGATTTGTCCGGTCGACAGCGCCGCAGGTGAGAAAATGGCCAATAGTCATAGACAAAAAAAATTTATAAAAAACAGAATCCAAAAGATGCGACTTTGTTGGCTAACATGCAACCAACTTTGTAACTGGTAAAATGAAGCGTTTAGTATGTTGGCACTGAGAGAAAAAAAGGGTAGTAGAGTCACTTTTATGTATATAATTGTCACAAAAAGTTTGGGTTCGAGGGTTTTGATTCAAGATTTGATTCGACTCACGACTTGCACCATTTCCAATAGAATACGAATAGTTTGTTCAATATCGTTGATAGTGTTCATAACTTTGAAAGAACTTCATAACTTTAGAAAGAATTTTCCACTTTCCACTTCCACTTGGGTCCGTTTAGTACAGCTTTGGGCACCAAAATCAAACAAAAGGGCATCGCTGATCTAGAAGATTCGTATACTGAAGTGAGCGTCAGCATCTCCAATAAAACTTTCTTGAACGTCATCTTCTGAAAGGAATTTTCCTTTAATAAATAATAATTAATAAAAATATGACCAATTTGTGACTTGGCTTCTTAGATATGTATGCAAATCATTCCATCAATTTTTGGAGTCGAGAATCCACAAAAAACAAGAAAGAAAGTCGGTCAAGCCCGACTATAACATACTCTGTACCAAGAAATTTTGTCTTTTGATCATAACTCGAAAACCGTTCATCCGATCTTCTTCATTCCTTTGGCGGATCGATAAGTTATCCTAATAACTAAATATGTCCAGAAGGAACAAGCCATCTATCTTCAAAACTGTGGGAGATATGACGTTTTTTCTAAATTGCGGGAGCGGGAGGCGGCGTGGCCAAAATTGAAAATAAACTTGATCTGCCTGCAGACATAAGAAGCATATGTCCCATACACGTCAAACCTCTATCTCTTACCATCTCTGAGATCTGTGCGTTCATACGGACAGACGGACATGGCTATATCGACTCGGCTGTTGATGCTGATCAAGAATATATATACTTTATGGGGTCGGAGATGCTTCCTTCTGGATGTTACATACTTTTGCACAAACTTATAATACTCTATGTACCTACGGTACAGAGTATAAAAACTCTATCTATCTATTACTCTATCTAGAATTTAGATAGAATAAGACAGCATGGGTATGGCCTGGATTTTTGTAGACTCTTTCGCAAATATGTCAACCTGAAAAGGAAGATCGGAGTATTTAGGACAAAAAGGGAATTTTTTGTAGCTTTTCTACATGCCTCGTTTACATTTCTCATTTTACATGTTAACATTTCTCATTTCTACATGCGGTAGCCTTTCTACATGCTACTTTTAGGATCTTCCTTTTGAAAAGCCTACAAGCCTTAATTAATTTTTTTCACTTACCTTGTCTGGGTCTTAAACTCACAACTTATTTAACTTGTCTCTGCAACTTAAACACAAATGCCGGCATCTCAGCCCACACGACTGCCAAGCACTCGCGCGGCATTGCCGCAAATAATAGTAATAAAGAGAAGCGACAAGCGACGATGAGCGAGAACAACAGTTTTCGTGTAGAACTTCAATATTTGGCATTCAGCATTTGAAATCCTAAACATTTATTTAGAAAACCTACAGGAAGAACAACTTTCCAAATGAAACACATAGCTATTCCGACTGCTTTTGAGTTCAAATTTTCGCTTAGACTGTCGACACGCTCGTTTAGGCTTTCAATATCCAAGCGTTTATGTAGAAAACCCAAATTATTATGTGGTATTTAGTTTTCTGTATGAAATATGTAAAAAATGTTTGGATATCGTGTATCCTTTGCCTTTGTCCACTTAGCATTTAACTTTTAAACATGCCTCGTTAAGCTTTTTATTTCTACAGTCAGCTGTCAGTTTTCTACATTTTACGTGTGAAGTTTTACAGCGTGAATTATGTTTACTTTCTACACGCGGCGTGTAGCTAATTTTTAATTCTCTGTGTACATTTCGTACTCAATTTAAACAAAATATGGTAGGCGCTTCTGCAAGAAACTTTGTTCATATCTAAATAATATTATAGGTATTTTTGGGTGTTTATACAAAATTTTTAAATTTAAAGTATAATTTCCTTTGTTTTATAGTATAACTCTGGCAATCGTTCTTTTGTTTTCCTGAGTGTAGAGCTACACTCGTCGGCGTCTTCTGCTGCCTTCTTCTAGTTAGTCTATCGTCAATTGCAATTGGAGCTTGCTTAGAGCATCGTGTGCTCTTTATCAATGACAGATTGTGGCTGGCCACTTAATTTATGGCAATTCTCACATGCAGCAGCCGCCAGTCTCAGCCGCAGCCGCAGCCGCAGCCTCAGCTAAGGCATCTTTTATTATTATTATTGTTGTCGGCTACATGGAACTCTGTTGGTTCTAATAACGATTCCTATGGTCAGGTTTCACTTGCCCGGGGGCTTGACAAGCATTTGAGTTATCTAATTCATTTGGCTGGCAACCTTTAGAAGTATCTTTTATCTACATAAATCAAGTGCCTGCACAGAGGTAAGATCTCTCCGCAATGACATTGAAAATAATAAACGGAACTGCCACGAATACATTTGGTGTGATTATAGCAAGTTATAGCAAGGTAGAGAATACCAAAACAATCCTGCAATCCTCCTCCATTCACCTTACACTCACACCGTTTTCCGCCTCTCGAAAAATTCTCTCAAGCATTCGAAACGACACTCAAAAGTTCACTCCTCAAAGGTGTGCTAAGCGATAGCAAAAGCCATTTCCCATAATCACACAGCCCCCCAACACGAATTTCTATGGCATCAGCTAACAATTTAAAGGCTTGTCTCTTATGAAATAATGTTTTTTTCTTGGTTTTTTTCTCTTTTAAAGATATTTTTTAAATAATTCACAGGCGTGATTGGACACGCTTCGAGTACACACAAATTGAAGCTTAATTTAAGCTTCGCATGCAACTCACTTATATGGAAGACGATCCGCGGGCAAATGTCAAACTCCGGCTCCTACTTGGACCAGTTAAAGTACACTGATTAGTCAAGAAAACACAAGACAGACACCTGAACATGTCAAGGCATTTTATGCGGCGTACTACACAACCATTTAAGGAGCTCGTCGAGGTCAGCCATTGTGGAGGCAACAACAATCGCTACACAATCGGTGACTCAACTAGACGGGACTGTCCGCAGGTGAGTTGATCTCTCTTTCCCGCTAACTGGTCGCTGGGCTTCCTGCTGCTCTAACACAGACATCATTTCAATTGGCGCACAAAGTTCAAGCAACAATTCAATGCGAAAATTTATTACAAACCGATCGGATCGAGAGTGTATCGAATCCCATCGAATCGTATCGAATACCAAATCGTTTTGTTTTCGCTTGTTTTCTGTTTATTAAATGCCCAAGTGCATCAAGGGGCGCGCTGGCAATTATCCGACTGGCTAATGGAGCATTGTGTGCGTGATCATAAATATTGACCATAGAGCATATGCGGAGCACTTCCTTGTGAGTTGGTTTTGTGGAGATGACTCAGCCCAGGTGGTGGGATGATGGCCCATTCACTCGCTGGTAAAGTTGAGCCTCACACGATTCAAGGGCGCCAAATAGTCCGGATGCTGAATGAATGAAAAGTTAGAGGGTATCTGTAAGTATCTAACATACGCTTGCGACTCACCGTCAGCATACTTTCCCTGATCTTTGTGCCCTGCACATTCACAACTAAACGGCGTCCCGGTGGTTTGGCACAGCAGGCAATGGCATTGATTATAAACACATCGGTAATCTCATCACAATCCTTCAAATTGAACTGTTTGAGTTGCTCACATTTCCTTAATAAGCCCATCAGTCCCAAATCGGTGACTCGTCCGCACCAGGATAAACTGAAATACTCCAAAAAGTGCAGTTCATTGAAGAACTTGAAGTGATCATCCTCTAGAATATCATTATTACTCCAGCGCATTTCCCTTAAAGAGCTCATCTGGCCCAGGCAACGGGCATGCTCGTTGGTAATAAGAAATTGTCCAGACAAATGTATGTTGGTCAGTTTGTGGCCCCTCTTCTCGGCCAGTATGGATAGAAAACCTATGTTCAACTCATTCGAAGTCATCCAAGTTTTCAGAGTGCAACGTTTTAGTTCCGGCAATTGAGCAATCACCTCGAAATTGGTATCACAGCCCGAGAATGAGAGTTCCTCCAGTTCGGTGCAAGAATCGGCTATTTTTTGATACAGCGATTGATTCATTACCTCAAAACAGCAATCATCCAGGTCCAAGACTTTTAGCGATTTCATGGGCAGGCCAAACTCTCCCGAGTTCCAGAGCAAACAGTCACGTAGAATAAGGGTATGCAGCTTGGGAAATCCGCACAGATGTTTGCCTTTAAAGGGTTTAGTTTTCTTTATCTGAATAATCTTAACTTTCTCACCCGTATAACAACCATTGACCAGCTCAAAGAACTCCAAATCTTGATTCCCCTCCAAATCGAAATTCAATACATCATCCGCATCCATACACTCAATGCTAACCTTCTTCAATTTCGTCAATCTTGACAGAATTGTGCGATAATGAAACTCATCCGTCACATTGGTATAGTAAATCTCCTCCAGATTCTGACAAAACTCCCCTATAAACTCCACCAGCAGCGATTCCTTTTGAAACGAGGCGCAATCCACCTGCAGTACCTGTATAAATGGACCAGCTATGGTGAAGAAATCAATTAAATCTGGCAACTTCATCGTTTCCACTTCCTCCGCCTCCAGAGTATGCCGCTGGCTGCGTGCCCAAATCTCAAAGGCATGACGAAATTTTGGTGCCACACAAGCCAGATTCACTCTGTCGTACAGCCCGGGCAAATGGTCAAACAAATGCCGTATGATGTCCTCATGCAGATTGAGTAGATTGCATCCCAAGGCCAGTGGCTGTCCAGGTGGTAGAATCCGCGAGTGCCTAGAGATGCCAGCCATGCCGTCTGTGTCTGTGTGTTCACTTAAAATTTGGAATTTTTGCTACATTTTAGTCTAGGGAACTCTGATCAGCAAATTAGGTAAACACTTCCTACACACAGTGACCACCAGAAGTATGCGGCTGACAGCTGTTGGCAATTTTCTCTCATTCCACAGCTGCCCCTGCTGCTGCTGCCGGGGGCATAGAACAAGTTTGTTATTGTTTGACAACAATTAATTGCATAATTGAGTGAATAAATGCATAAATCAAATGGCGGCTACAAACAATCACAGAATGCGCTCTGAGCGAGAAGTCAGTCAGTCACCAATGCTGTTATGATATGATATTATTATTAATTTATTGTAACCGGATATGCCGGAGATTCGGTGCATTCTGTTGTAAGTTTGTAAGCCTTGTCTTGGCAATTAAACTCAAGTTAAAGATCACTTTATGTTTACACTCAAGAACTTTGTAAGGTAAATACTACGATTAATAGGGAAATTCTTGAATCAAGTATAAAGTGCGACATATTCAATACCTACATACCTGATACTTAGGTGATTTTCAGGTTTTCAACCGATCCGGTTCGAACCCGGAGATCCAATACATTTTTCACTGAACACCGAAGCTTAAGAATTCGATTGAGTGATAAAGGGTGATTGAAATCAGGGATGCAAGCCGGTTTTGAACCGAACCGGTTCGAACCCGGAATTCCAACTTTAAGATTACTGTGAACCGAACCTCTTAAAGTACTAAAGCTGAACCTGAACCTGTTCCGAACAACAAAAACTAAAGACATGTACAAAAATTGACCAATTTCCTAGCAACTTCTTCTCTTTTCCTGATGGTTCTGAAAGACTGAGTCTTACAATCGGCAGGAAAGATTAATGCAAGCATCTATAAAAATGTTCAGAATTACCATTAGAATCCCTACACAAATAAGCCCCTGTTTTTTAAGACCTTTTTCTCCAAAGCTTATTGAATTATTCACAAAATAAGAGCTTAACATTACTGGGGAAACACTTTTGGTACGTAAATCGACGCAATTTTTGTACAGTTTATTTCGTATTTAGGTCGATTACTATATAAACTTGTATTAAGCATGGGCTGAACCAAGGTTCGAACCAAAAAATATAGGAAAACCTGTTCCGAGCCTAAGACTTGGGTTCGGCTTAAATTAATACTATTCAATACTTTGAAAATCTAAACTATTTGATATATTTTGAAGTCTGCTGAATATAGTGCAAAATCTCGAAATTCTGGAGAATATTACAACAATTACAAGAATATTAGACAGAAAGTAGCAACTCCGACCCCGCAAAGTATATATATTCTCGATGAGCAACAACAATCGAGTCGATATAGCCATATCCGTATGAACAAACAGATCTCGGAGTTGGTTAGACATAGAGCTTTGACAAAAACTTCTTATACCTGCAGGCAGATGAAGTTTTTTTTCGACTTAAGTAGTTTATATCCTATTAGTAGTTTGTTTGCCATTTGGCATTTATTTATTGCTGTTGTAATACTTGTATACTGTTTGACAATACTTAAATCATTTAACAATGTGCTTACTTTTCTACTGTTTTACAGTTATGATTCAGTGTCAAGTGACACCTAAATCCAATGCGTTAGTTGCATGGTACCATCATGAGATCTCTGTGTATCCATGACGCTCATTTGACGTACTAAACGTTTCATCGAGGGTCGATGAATTGTACGAGACGATCCACTGGCTGCTGTTTCCAACGGTGTATGCTCATCTATTCTAGAAGTTTGTGGCCTCACTCGACGATTATCACGTAACTCGAGTTCCACCTCAGAGGCATTATTGCTGGAACCGGCCAAAACATCTAGATTCTCATAGGAGGCAGGTGGCGAGAGTACATCGCTGTAAGTAAACAAAAGAGTCATAAGATATTCTTTTGAAAACTCCCAACTCACGGCTTTGGTCTGCAACTGAAGCAATCCTTGAACTGCCAATTTTTGCCAAACTCTTCGCCCTCCTCTATGGTCTGTGGCAAGCGATGATGCAGGGTCTCGGGTAAACGTAGTCCCGTCAAGCCACCCAGCATGGAAACAAAACCCATAATGACCAGCGGTAGCTTCAGATTCTCTTTGCCCAAATATGTGACAAATGGTATGACAATTAGGCCCAATCCTCCGATATAGCTAGAGGCACCTATGCCAATGCCCCGCACCTGTGTGGGATACAATTCGCCCGCAAATGGATAGATGATCAGAAAGGAGGCTGAGAGCAAGGCCTTGGATATAAGGTAGAGTATGAGTGTCTCATCGATGGCATCATCGGGCAGCATTACAGTAATGACACAGGCCACGCCGCTTTAAGCAAAGAAAATTGACAATTTTCAGCTGAAATCAATTAAATTCTTCCACTTACCCCAATATCATTGATAGACTCAGCGGCCAGCGCCTACCCCAGGTATCCATAAAATACCAACAGCACAGATAGCTGGGCAACTCCACCACGGCTGACAGAAAAAAGCTCACATATTGATTTGTACCCAACGAGGGACCATAATAGCTCAGCCCCAGGTAAACAGTCTCATTGGCAAACCAACTGAGAGTTATCAGAATGGTTTTCAAACGCATATTGGGCGTACGACAGAGATCCATTAGACCCACATTGGCCACCTTCTTCTTCTGCTTCCTCAGTTTATCCCGATTGATTTGCGCCTCCAGTTTGCTGTGCACCAGCTCTGGGAACTGACGTCCATTGACACGGGCCATACGCTCCAGAATTTTCAAAGCCTCTTCCAGACGACCACGCATGAGTAGCCAACGCGGCGATTCCGGCATGACGAACATATACAAGAAATATGCATAGAAAGGCAGGGATGTGTAGTAGGAGAGGCGCACCCAGTCCCGTTCCAGATAGGTAACCACCGAGAGCAACATAATGCCGGAGGTGTAAAAGGTGCAGGTCATGACGGTGACAAACGAACGATAGTTCTCACCCACCAACTCCAGAGCTGTAATATGGCCAGATGTAGGCGAGTAAGTTTTGTTGTTATGACGATGGTTCGGTGGTCCACTGAAACAAGTCTAATTGTGTTGCCACTTACATATAATAAAGGGTATCTGATACACAGCCGGTATGGTCAATCCCACAATCACTCGACTTCCGGCCCAAGTCCAGAAATCCTTGCTCAGTGAAGTCATCAAACTGCCGGCCAGTAAGGTGGCCAAGCAGGTGAAATAGGAAAGTCGACGACCGGCTCGATCATTTAGTAAACCAAATAGATAAACTCCCACCGGGCCGCCTGTATTTAGAGCAGCCAATCCAATTGTGGGATATATATCCTGGTCACACACCAAATCGAACTGTAATGGATAAGCAACTTGTAGTTATCCCAAGTAAGTTTGCCATGCTGTAGGTTACATGCGGAGGAAATGGATTTGAAACAAGCTCTGCCTACATGCATTTTGATGCAAATGAGTGTGTGCTCTTGATTTTAGTGTCCCACATCGATCACAATTGAGGACCAGACTGTGCTGGTATTGTACTCCCAGCCCTGCGGGCATTTGACCAAAGGCCAACTGGCATTGGGCTCCATTTTGGTCAGGTCGCTTGCATCTGCAACTGAGTCCAATAACTCCGTCCAGTTAACGCCATAGGTATAACATTTGCTATAGACCAATCCATCGTTGTCCTGAAATATGCAAGTACACTCATTGAATCACCCTCGTATTGACATTTCTTCTTAAGAACGCACAATCAATGAACTTGCTTGATTGCCACCCCCCCACATCCCCTGGCAACGCACTCGTATGGCTGCCTTATTACTCACCAGTTCCTTGGGTATGGACAAATATCGACGCTGCTCCACATCCATGTCCAGCAATTCCGGCACACGACACCAATAATCATCTGGCGTATCAGCCATAAACAACTGATTGAAGGCACAAAATCCACATGGAATGCAGGCAGGCAAACAAATGCCAAAAACCAAAAGCTTTTGATATTTGCCAAATTCACCAATTGTGGGCAGCAAATCATCCAAATCGAAGGCCTCCTGCAGGCAATTATGTCACGTTATTCTGGAAACACGGAGTACACCACTTACATCCACCGATATCTGAGGCTCGATCTTCTGACGTTGTCGCAACTCCGATAACTCATCATATTCATCATCGCTCTCAAGAATTTCTGTCATGGATGGGTCTTGCCTTTGCCTAACTCTTGCTGCAAATGTGTTTAGTTCACGCTGGTTGGAAGCCCCACAAAAAGATGTGTGAGACATTGTGACAGTTGCGAAGGGTTGGACAAACTAAACTGAGTGTAATGTCGTTGAGCAAAAAGCTACCATAGAGGGCGTTAGCTTTTTGAACCGCTTAAGAACCGCCTGGTTTGTTATTCTGTACATCATATGTTTATTGCCCTATCTTACAACATAACAGTTCAGGTCAGATTCCACTTTCTTATACTAACCGCTCTCAATGCTTCCATTTCCAATGCCCAATTTGCTGAGCAATGTAATCAGTTCACTATTCTTTCTCATCACAGCCATCACTTCCTGCTGTTGCTGTTGCATGACACGCAATCGATTGCGCTCCTCAATTTTAGCCAATTGATTGTTGTTGTTGATGGTCTTGGTATCCACATCTAGCTTCAACTCTGATTTGGTGTGATAGAGCTCGTCACGTATGCTGTTCAGCTTGCGCTCACAGTCCCGCACATCCTTCTCCAGAATGTGTGTCTTCAGGTACACGGTCTGAGCCAGTTTATACCAATCGGCCAGACATTCGGCAATCTGGGCCACCGCCGGGTTGACATTGTCCAGGAGTAAGGCTTTAATACGTTTGCCGTTGTGATCGCCTTTGATTTTCTCCAGGGCATGGAATTGTTCGTCGTTGTAGGTTAAGGTGCGAGTGGCACGATCACGTAGTAAATGTTGCCAAGAGTCACGTAGCCGTTCGACCAAATATTTAGCCTGGGCGCTGGCTCGGGTACGGCAAGGGCATTTCTTGCCATGCATTGATGAGGTCCATTGATCGCTGCAGGTGGATTAATTTCGTTTGAATTGAAATGTATAAGCAATTTGTGTTACAAATATACAAGGTACGTACTTCAACTCGTCATCTGTGACAAAATGTTTGTGCATTTGAGTGATGACATCGGCTGCCCCATCGTAATCACTTTTCACCTTATCCAAAGTGGTAAGCAGGGCTTTCAGCTCTTGATCGCCCTTTGTCTAAAAAGAAAGTAAACAGTGTTAATGTATGTTACTTCCAACTTGAAGAGAAATATCCATAAGATACATAAAAATTGGACTCAGATCTCATTGAAAACTTAGAAGGGAAACATTCATCAAAGTGAAGCTTAAGCAAAACCAACCACTTTGGAAGGTTATTGTAAGGTGATAATCACAGACTTCGGTTGAGCATTGCCAGGACTTGATGGTTTTTATGCCACCAAGCTAGCTGGTTTGTAGTTATCACTGCTTTCTGAATGAACTGAAAAATGTTGGTGCACGAACACAAAGCATCAAAAACGGGCAAAAAACAAGCAAACCTAAAGTCATTTGTTTCATTTTTCTTTGCTGTATAGCAGGTTTTGTCAAATAGAGCAAGGCCAAGGTCGACATTGTATTAATATGCCAAAATAAAGTAACGAAAACTAGCACTGACCTGCCCGCAACGACCGCTGACAATCGGCACAAGCCTCGGCATAAGCTCGGTATTTAAAAGCAAAAATAAAGTGGTGTTCTGACCTGCTAGCATCGACCGCTAAATATGTGAAAATTCTGTCTGCGATACTTTTCAAACTGTTGCCGCTTCAAGGCAACAAAGTCCTTTCCTCATTCTTATCAAAAAGCAGAATTTCTTCCTACCTACATATAGCATTGATAACCGGCTTAACCTATTGTCTATATTTCTAAATCGATGCATTCCCCTCACTATTAATTTTCACTTACCATCCGTGACATGCTATGCACCACATCTGCATAATCCATCACAGTCGACAGCAGATTATCAAAACTTTCTGTTTTTCTGCGGAAAAGAACAGATTAATTAACTGATCAAAATAAGCAAATAAATGTTACTTACTTCAGCAGCAATGTTATGGTGGTTATAAGCATCTCAATGAACTGTTCCACTCCTTTCTTAATCAGTATATCCATTGTGGTGAATATATCCACGCGTCTTTTGCACTCATGTCCCACACTGCAGGCCGCCTAGTAAAGAGTTTTTTAAAACATTCGTCTAAGCATTGAGGTCACTCCCTTTACCTTGGCCAAACTGGCATCATTTTCCACCGAAACATTTGGTGGGAATACTGGAAATTTGGGTAAATCCAATTGCTGAGGCAATTGCACATTGTTGTCATCATTGCTGTAGAGGAAGATGGGTTGCTCGGTGGTGGTGGTGGGAAAAGCTTGAGCTGGCATTGTACGATATTCAATAAGTATTCTGTCAGTGTATCATTAAAAGTTCCAACCTACCAGTAGTGCGCGGTGTCACCTTCTTCTCCAGATGCTCGTTATTGAACAGCAATATCTGCTTTTCCAGCGGAACTTCAGTTTGCAGGAAAATGCGTTCCCTAAAATTATCAATTTGTTCAGCTGGCTCCAGGAACACCTCCACCGAACTAGTGCGATTCATATAGAACACATGTATGACCCGCTTGCGCAGTATAACGGTAACCTCCTGGAAGAATCTGTCAAATGACCAAGTCTTATCGCGATTCTCTTCCAATAAGCCTGCCAGCAGTGGAGTCACTAGAGTCTTAAGACCCTGCGATAGATGTGCATGTGGGGGCAATGTAGTTGACCATTCTATGGGACCATTCTCGGACAGCTGAGTGCCGGATATAACACCTGAGGCCTTCTTGGTGGTAATTTGATGCATAGTCTCACGATTCTTACGACCACCAAAGGGCCGAAAAGGCAAATTCCCTGTAGCCACATGATACAGGGTCACTCCAATTGACCAGAGATCCACATTGGCAGTAAAGGAACGCTGTATGGATTTCCTGAGCACGGCACGCTCGTAGAGATCAGGATGCAGATACTCCTCAGTGCCATAGAGCGAGGCAAATGGTTGATTATCCTCCAGTTCGCGGGCAGCACCAAAATCGGTTAGTTTATAAATAGTTTGGCCATCTTCGGAAATGAATTTCATGATATTTCCCGGCTTGAGATCACGATGCACCAGCTTATTGTCTCTCAAATGCTTCATTCCAGCACACAAGTGCTCCAGTACCAAGAGGAATTCATGTTCAGGCAGACCATACGAATTCTCCGGATCGTCTAGGATGTTAAACAAACTGCCGCCGGTGCAAAGCTCCATGACTATCACCTTGCCGCGACCTTCCTGATCTTCTTCAATGGCCAACAGCTTCACTATGTTCTCATGATTTACCTTCTTCAGGGCCTCAAACTCACGCATTTGCACATCCGCAGGACGCATGTGGCTATAGGGATTAAATGTCTTTACGGCCACCGATTCACCTGTAATTTTATTAACTCCCTGAAAGAATTAGAAGAAAGAAGTGCTGGTCACAGACGAGAATGGAAATGACGCGTTTGCTCACCTGAAACACAGATCCGGTGGCTCCTTTGCCCAGCACACTGGTAGTGCACCAGACATAGTTAACCGAACCACGTAGGAAAGACATGGTGGCTGGAGTGTTAATTAATTATGTTTTAGTTCAAGTTATTCTTTTTCTCTTCAGCTATTCATTACAAACACAACACATGAACAAGTGCAAATAAAGATGGACGATTCAGCGCGGAACTTGTTCGCTAGAGCTGTTGCAGTTAGAGATGGAATTTTTAGGTTGGAACTGGTTCATTTGAACTAGTGGTTGAAATTAATTTTTATGAATTTTAACGAAATATACTCCTTATGGTGGGTATGATAAAATGGTTAAGGGAAAGAAAGCAGATTTTAAAGATAAAAGTTACATCTGATCTCATAATTGATCAGATGCTAGTTCATTTTTCACAGTCCGACTGAACTAGTGCATTGATGTGCCACCCTCTATTAGAGATGAGCGTGTAAGCGTGACTCGCATCACTGTTTGAGGTCGCATCTCGTCCCCTCACTAGTTTTTTTTGTTATTTTTACGTGCGCGTTGAACAATAAATTTCGTTTTTAATTTATAGTTATTATTAATTTTTAACCAAAAATAAATTATACAGTGTATCATAGAGAAATGGCGTGTGCCACCGCCTTAAAGTAAAATGTGTATAAGCCCAATGGCAACTACCGTTAGTTCAGCCTCTCACAGAAATTGTACACACAAAGGCGTGCGTCAAAATTTGCAAAAAATTAGTATAAATTATTAATTTTTAAGTGTTTAATAAGCCATTAATTAAAATGCACATGCGAATGCATTTAGTGCGTTTTATGTACATCAATTTGTTGCTAAGGTAAGAATTTGTGGCAAATTGGAAATGTTGAATGAATTTTACAGTAATTTCTCTTCTCTCTGTCTTTCTCCCCCTTGCCCCAGCAGCTGCTGCTTCTGGCTGTACGATAATGTGGCTGCTGCAGCAGATGATAGCTCAAATGTGGCAGCTGAAATCAAAGTACTGCAACAACAGCAACAGCAGCCAGAGGCGCCACACAAGCCAGCCACAATGACGCCAGAGCCGCCAGACAAGGACAAGACTTTGCCGAATTACAAAAAAATCAAGAAAATTGCAACAGTATTTGAGGAAGCAGCTGCAGCAGCGGCAACAACAACAACAGCTGAAGTGTTAGACAGGCCTACTCTGGAATCTGGCGCACAGCCAAGCACCAAAGAAGAATTGGGCGGAGGAGCAGCACAAGGGGTGGCAGAGAATGCAAAAGACACGTCAGTGGAGACAGCAACGTCAGCGGAGGCGGCAACGTCTGCTCATGTAAATAGCAATAATGTAAAGAATGTAAATGTAAACCAACAAATTGGAGTCGCAGAAGCAGACGAAGGAGCCCAAGTGCCAAAAAATCAATTAAATAATAATAATAACGTGCCTAGTGTAAGTTTAACCGAAACGTCGTCGTTCGAATCGGAGCAAAAACCAAAGCAAAAACCACAACAACAACAAGCCGAAGCAGACAGCAGAAGGTGAGTGCAAAATTTACATAAATTGAAAAAAAAGACTAAAATTCCGTGCATTTGACTTGGCAAAACGTGTGTGTTTACCATTTAAGGGGGCGGGAGTCGTAATATAGTAGTTATCAATTTTTTCAATTGACGTGACTTTGTTTACATTGAACTTGAATGTGTGACAAACAAGCAGGCAGAGAGAGAGAGAGAGCTGACTAGAGCGAGCGAAATAGGCATAGTAAGAAGCTCTACATTTCCTGTTTAACTAATCCTTAAATGCTCTGTTGGTATTCTTAATGATAATAACTTGTGGTTCAAGGGTTTTGAGTGAAGGTTGTGGCAGGAACCTTGGTTAGAGAAGTCTTTCTTACCTAGAAGGCTCGAAGAGCGAGTGAGCGTTGAAAGCGTATTTAAGAAATCTATTTTGGAATCAAGGATCTAAAAACGCGGGCTATATATGTCTACCGAATTCAATATTAACTCTTTAGCTCTATCTATTTAATAATTGCTGATTTGAAGACCCTCAATCACTATTTAGACCAGATAAGAACATAATCTGCAGGAAATAGCTGAGACTTTTAAATGTGTAAATTTGGATGAACCGAACCGTGATTTTAGGTTCGAAAAGGGTTTAATTGTTGTTACACACCTGGTTCGGTTCAGGGTTCGATTCACCGTGATAGGAATTCCCTTTTTCGAACCGCTGCCCTGGCTAAAATATAATTTACACTTATAAAAGTAGCCTTACCGGCTTACTTGAAGATCGTACTTTCCTATAAACTTAAATTTTCGAAATCCCAGGGGTTCGGCAATCTATAGAACTATTGACAAACGAAATTAAATCAGTTTATGGTTTTTTTTCGACGAAAAAACTTATATATCTGGACAATTCCGACAATCCAAAGATTCGAAATCTTATAAATCACAAGATAAGCGACGTAAAATCCGACACCAATGCCTTGTCTTAAAAGTTCCCAATCCAGCTGATCAAAGAACAATAAAAACCCAGTTCAAATCCCACTCGCTTAAGGTCTCTTCATTAAAAAAAAAGAGGACCACCTGCTCATAAAGCGCTTTTAACAATCCGACTTAATCTGCGAGGCTTGGATCGTTGGTTTTAGGTTCTTAAATAATCTATTGAATCTATGGCCAAAATATTTTAAAAGATCGCTTAATATCAGCACTTTATTTGAATATTTAACAAAAATATTCTGAAGTCATTTCAACAGTTAATAAATTTAACAGGTTCAAATCTTAGCCCGGTGAAGCCGAAACGGTTCTGAGAGGTTTAGTTCGGAACTAGCTTACAGCCTAGATTGATTCAATGAAATTTTCATCAAAATTCACACAACTTCTATAGAAAAGTTTAATATTTTGATGTGATTATAGCCTGGTAACCTTTAATGTTCCCGCTACTGAGCTAATGGTGTGAATAGTAAACATTCCAAGCACACTTCCTCAATGCTTATCAGCTCTTAAAACTATTTACTGCCTTGGATTAAATTTCTTTTATATGCTCGTACATTCGTAATTTGTTCTTATCAGCATTTTCCGCTGCTTCGTTTGTCACGTCTTTTGGCTTTACGCATGGATCTTGTCAAAGTTAAATGAAATCAAAAAGGCCACAAGCTGCCTTTCACTCACTCACTCACAAGGTCAATATTTTGAATTGTTTTTCCCGTTGTTTTCTAAAAATAATTGAAATTTTGCCAATATAATGTCAATATCTGTTTTTGTTTTTCAACGATATTTGATATTGTCAGTTGATGTCGCTATCTAACTATTTAAGTTCCTAATCGGCGAGTGTTTAATGGTGACTCGATTTGCCACAAAAGCCACTTGATAAATGCAATTGAATATTGATTATTTTGTTGTTGTTGTATCGTAGCTTTGTGTTTATTTTTAGCTTGTCAGCATGACAGAGGGGGTAGCGGCATTTCCATACCGAGCGTACCACAAATGTTTATGCTTAAATGTTACTTATTATGAACACAGTTAGGCAGTGCTATGAAAAACTGGATCTTGATCTTGAAAGCGATAGGAGGTTGTAAATATTTAACAATTTGTTGTTTGTTTGTGTGTCTCATCAAAGTTAAATTTTTCGATTTACCCGCAAAACTTCAACGTCAAAATCTCTTGACACTTAATAAGTCTTCATAATTGGAACGACATTTAGCATTTGGGACTCTCTGCCCATCCACAAAACATTGTTTACTGAATATCCGGCTCGAAGGACCATTTAGGATTCTTAAGCCCATAAAAATCAGATTACTTAAGGGCCAAGTTATTTGTTTAGGCCAGTGCGGAACTTTCAAATCAGTTATAAGTCCTGACTAATATGTTTCAGATACTTAATCTTACATATTGCTCTGTTATATGTTATGTTTATGTGATCTATATAGAAGTTAAGAAATCGGACCTTAATAATTCATCAAATGGGCTTTACATATCGCTTTCCACCTATAAATGAAGAACTGAAGAACTTTCAGAAGAACTTTTCAATTCACGGTTTGCCGAGTATAATAAAAAATAACCCCTTGCTCGGACGAACTAATGTTAAATAGCCATCCCTTATGTTAATTTAAAGAGCAATAACGTTAGTGTTAGCATATTAACATTATGTTATCAAATAGCGAATGCTGCTCCGAAAAGTATGCACAGTTTTGTATATCCATTTATTATCCAATCTTTATGAAAACATCAGAAAACTAACTAGATCTGCCTGCAGTCTATACTAGCCTACCTATACATCTAAAATTTAGTTGCTCTAGCTGTCCTATTGGCTGAGATCCAGGTGTTCATACAGATTGACAGGCTATATCGAATCGGTTATAAATGCTAATAAAGAATATATCTTTGAACTTTGTGGTATCGGATATGCTTCCTTCTGCCTGTTACATTCATTTGCAATCAATGCTCAATGCCGCTAAGGAAAATATCTCAAAACTTCAAGACGTTTGCAACATTGAAACAACACATGTACAGCCCAAACCTTGTGAAAAACTATTTCGCTTAATTGATAAGAATTGCGATACTTTCCCACCATAATCCTTCTCTCGTGGCCAATTTATTGATAGCCTTAAGCTAATGAGAAATGCATTTAAATCGACATGTGGGCTCAAAAATATTTAAAATAATAAATTATTTGCGCAAGTTTGGCGACCGGCGGCGATTTAATACTCCCCAATACTTATGGCAATTCCATTGCCAGGCAAGCCACCCACGCCATGTCTTGTCACAAAGCCTTTTGCCAGTAATTTGCTTTACATTTTTCAATTTATTTTCCCTCGTTTTTTTTTTCATTTTTATTTTGTGAGCGGTGGCGTACTTTCTAAATGCCTCCTCGTCAAGTTTCCGTCTCCCTCTCGCACGCCGGGTCTATCTTTTAAATGCAACTACTTTACGAGTCGCTGTGGGTAGTCGTCCCCTCAGACTCCAACGCCTGATCCTTTAAAGGCTTTGTCCGACATTTTCCAATATCGGTAAAAGTGTTAAAGTTTGATGTGATGCCAAATGCGAAATGGCTCTATCAGTTTTACTTTCTTCCCCTGTCTGTCGTACACACAAATTTCCAGAATGAAAACATTACCCAGACACATTTCACACATAGTTGGCAGGTGCTCGTATATCGTTGGACTTTCACTTTCTGGCCAAGGACTCTCTAAAAGAGATTCGAGCCTTTCGAATGCATCACGCTCTCGTTCGGCGGTAATCAAACTTGGCAAAAAGCCATTATCATGTTTCAGAAATTTGCAGATCGACAACGCTTATGCAAATGTCTGCGCCGGCTTCCAGTTTAGGGGATTTGCTCTCGCAACAACAATCGCGCTGTCAATGATCGCTCAACGATCAGCGATCCGCCGCCGCAGACGCCGCCACTCCGTAATGATCTTATCTAAAACGTTGGCCAAATACTTAATTGATTGTGAGCGTTGACTTTCGTTGATCGTTTGATCAACTGATCTCCTGTCTAACTGCCTTGATTAGTTGGCCGGTTGATTACCGATCATGCGTTGGTCGTACGCCTTCACTTGTGCCTCCTTTGTTTCGGCATTCCTCTTGCATTTTTCGCCGTTGTCTTTTTTTCGTTTTCATTCAATTATGAAAAAGAGTGTCGGAAAAGCCGGTTTCAGGTTGTTTTTGCCGGCGTTTTTTCTCTCATGTTTATTTTGTGGATGTTTTTTTCGTTTGTTGATTATCTGGCGAAAACGCCAGACAGAGACGTGTAGACGACGCTTTGGCTTCGTGCGGAGTGAAAAATGTTCGAGGCGTAGGTGTCTTAAGCGGGCGCTGGGAGTAGGAGGAGCGGAAGGCAGCTGCAACGGTAACTGCTAGAGCTATTATACAGTTGTTGTTGTCGTTTTTTTTTTCCTGTGATACTTACAAATTAATAATCATTTTTCTAGTGGTTACTGTCAGTGGGAAAATTGTTCAAAAAGTTGGTTAGATTGGCATTGGTGGTATGAAAGGAGACCGAAATCCTGAAAAATGATGAGTGGAAAAGTACACTGACAAGTAAAACTCTATTAATTGATTGGTGTGTGTGCGTCTTTGGTACATTTTGTTGTAGAAGATTTTTAGGAGAAGATCAGAGGAATCGATTCTCTATTCTTGTCTTCACTTTCAGCTTATATCAATCGTTTTTTTTCCATTCATGCTTATACAGCTTCCCAGGTACATATTTCGCTACCCTCTGTGCCTTTTTGAATAAAATATATTTTTTCCGAACAACATGGGTTTTTTCAATCAAATTTTTGATAACAAAAGTATTTATCAGACCATTCTGCGCTTGAATAATGTCCTGTTAGTTCTTCTTTAGTTTGCAAATAGGAAACAGTTTTTGAAAAGGTTGAAGTTCTTTCTTTCTAGAAACTTGTTAACCAGCTTTGCGCATTTTTCTACTTAGATCTATTCTCCATTTTAATGGTAGTCGCTGTAATTGCATCCAAAAAAAAAACTTCCAGACTTGTTAGATAGTCCTACAGAGGTATTCAAACTCAGTAGGCTCACACACTACCCGCTGCACCACAAACGGCTACCCATCTTGCTTATTTTAAATGCACATAGTGTTCTATATCATTCCTGGTGTTTTGTAATAATGTAATTCTCATAAAATGGTCCAGATCTCATGTGACTTTTTAAAGAATTCCCCAAAGGTAAAAAAAAAGACTCTAGAATCAAATAGCCACTCTTTCTAGTCTTGCTCTACAACTCGGTGCTGCTACTGTATTACATTTCGAGGACCTGGATTGTCCATCAGAGGTCGAATCATGCCATTCAATTCGCTTGTTTTTGTCAGTGCTGACCAATAGACTTGCATCGGTTAAGCTCTATGGAACCTACATCTTTTGACATATTACAGGCAATAAGGATTCCTTGCTTATTATTATAAGAATATAAACAAAAACCTACAGCAACAAAATGCGTAAAAGCGTGAAATATAAGAAGAATTTGCACACAGACAGCACACATTTGTGAAATCGAAGGTCCACATTGCAAGTTTCCCTTCAAATTTACCTGAAATTCACTCGTATAGTAAAGCTAAAAAAACTTTCAAAGCCATATTATAGTTTAATAGATTCGGCATATTTTACCCCTGCGAGTGAGGGTTTCGTATTACAGCTTGCTTAATATTGAACAGTAGTCCACTAACAGGTGGTTGCACTTAACAATTCATTTAAAGTTTTAATTAACACAGCTAGCCTTCCTTTCAGTAGTTCCGCTTTCCCAGGCTCTTTGAGCCAAATAATATTTACCAGTATTTATATTTTTTATTATTAGACTTAAAATTTTAAGTGCTCTTTTTGTGGTGTTTACATATAGAGTTACTATAAATAACGTTTTTATGGACTAACAGAGTTGTTCCTATGTAGACTGAAAAGCAACAATTTTACCATGTGCCAAATAAAGTTATCAACTTGAGCAAAAAAAATGGCTAGCAGCAAGCAAACCTTTTAAAGTTGAAGTTTAATTACTTTGCTCTTTTGTTGCATGTTGACCCGATCTCTGGCCAGGAGGTTTCCACCCTCAACATCTCATCTCGTATACAGCATATCTACAGATAAAAATCTCTGTTGCAATCGCAACTTTCCATGGAGACCCCCTCTCCGATTCGCCTACCTTTGGCTATGCCTCCGTCAACCACTTAACAACTCGTGTGTGTGCTCGGTGACGTTGTTGTTGCTGTTGCTGTGGTTGTTGTTGTTAGAGTCAATTGTGTAAGCGCCTTTTGGGTTCGAAAACACTTTCGCATTACAAGTGTTTATCTTTCAATGGCGTCGCGTCGGCAGCAACAGCCACCGCGCCACCAAGTTGGATTCAATTGACACTTTTGGCCCGTTGTAACCTTTTTCTGTGTTGTCTCCTACGAACAAAAGGAGTCAACATCATCAAAGGTATTTGGCGGCGGCGGCGGCTGCTTGGTCGTCCAGTCTCTTAGGCAAATTGGCAAATTTGATTTTATAGGCCTTATTTGTTTTAGAGTTGTATTTTTTTTGTGTGTTGCAAGCTGAGCACAAAACCCACTAGAGGCCATTTGTGAACCACAATTTCACTTTCCGTTGCACTTGTGCAATTATGCATTTAAATATTTGTTTTCATTTTATTATTTTTTTCTCCTCCACCATTGATGGCTATCTGAGGGGCTATAAACTATAAGAAATAAAGAAAAAATGTACTGCTGTTTTGTGGAACCCACGCCATGGTATGCTAATGGTCCTGGTGCTTGCAGATTTAGACATAAACCTGTCACAAGGCAAATCACAAAAATGCCAGACTCAGACTGCTTCCTGGGGCTTCGTTTTTTTTGTGTTGAATTCATTTTGTGGGGGCTAAAAAGTCGTTTCCGACACCTATTTTATCGCCGAGTCTACTTGGGCCGCCCGCCCATTATGCAGCTGTGCCCCCAAAGGGAGACATGAAAAAGAAATAACAAATTTACAATCCAATAAATATGTATGTAAATACTTATGCTTCCGATATCCTGGGATATGGGGAGCGCGCGGAGGTGAGCAAGAAAGGAGAAATTGTGAGATTTGATCTACTTGTTTTCGTGGTTACAGATCGCAGAGATGATAAGAGATGGAGGTTGCGACTTGTATGGGGCAAAATCTTTTTATACTTGCAGGCAGATCAAAGTTTCAATTTCAATTTTCGCCACGCCCCTCGCAATTTAAGAAAAACGTCATATCTCCCTCAACTTTATAGATAGAGGGTTCGTACCTGCTGGACATATTTAGTAATCAGTATTATTTATAATCCGCCGAAGGAATGTTTAAGATCGGAGAAAGTCAAGAGACAACTAATGATCAAGTTTTTTCTTTAAAAATCTTACACACCCAGTCACCTTCACTAGCTATTAGCTATTCTTAAACTTGCCGTTCGAATTCGTCGTTAAACTGTAGGTCCTGTAGATTACTTAAACGGAAAAATGGCTCAGATTTTAGTATATCATTTTGGTTTGTTTGAAAACTACTCACCGAAGTGAGGATGTCATTGTCGCAATGCTTTAAATTTCTAGCTTTTGCTTAACAAAATCATCGACTGTTTCAAAGTTCTAATACCCTTACAAGTCCTCGTTTTGATATGCCGATCTCGACCTAATTTTGCAAAATATTTTTATTTAACTGTTTACATCCATCAGATTTAGCAGGGATTTCCACGCTCTATATGCTTCAGGCGCAAGTTTTGTTATTTCGTGCAAGGCGATTGAAGCGCTTAAAAAACTTACGCAGAACGAAATTTCAACAGCAAATTACTACGAGACTCTCTTCACTTCTATGCATCTTCTGAAAATAAAGAAAACAACAATATTTTGAATTGATTTTGTTTTTCCCATGTGCCTCAAGCAGCCACATACATAGTATTATGCAATAATCAGCTATCTTTTACGGTTTCTTGTTGCAAATAAAGATTTTTTCTTTTTTGTGTTAGCGACTGCGTGAGCTTGAGGTGCTGTTTGAGATATTTACACACGATTTTACCAAATAGATAAACAGCTGTTATGCAAGAGCTCTACGTTTTTTGAAGTAGGTACCCACTTTCTCGGTTGGAATGCTGGGATGCATAAACATATTAATTCTTTCTCATGGATCTTCCACCAGTCCAATAATAAGCCAATTTGTCCGTCTTGATGCGGAATATTGAATGATATATGGGAATATGAAGCGTAAATATCATTATCCTCGTCGTCTGAAGGTCTTGTCTGCGGCTCAATCAGTTCAATTGTATAAAACACCGAAAGCAAAGACTGTAAGATTGAGTAAACTACAAATTTGGGTATCAATAAAATATTGAAAAATAAGTCACACGTTGCTACGTTTCTACGCTGCCAAGATGCTTTATTTTACAAATCATTTGTAATCGTACACGCCGAGTAGAGACATGTTGCTTTTTTACTTACTCGTACAACTCTCTACTACCCAGTATCCAAATATACTGCAACATTGCTCTGATCCCAGTGTGGCCATCACAAAGTTGATAAATTATGGGTAAGTTTACAATTGGCAGCTCCATTCTGTCCATGCCATATCCTATCAAATCATCCTCCAAATAAGTTTATCATCTTGAACGTTGTCTGGAAAGCTCTTTCTAATTCATTAAAAAGTTGGCTTTCCCTTCTTGTTATCAATTTGGTTTTGCCCAGACATAACAAGCAGCGTTAGCATTTCACACACACACACACACACCGCACCGCACCGCACCGCACCACACACATGGACAAAGTTGTGCGACAAGTTTACCGGCAAAATGCAGTCAACGTCGCCTGCTGCATCTCAGCTGCAAGTGCATTACAAATGCCGTTGAATGATGTCGAATGTCTCGACGGTTTAAAGCAATTCGGTCGGAGAGTCAGTTTGCTCTCTCTCCATCTCTCGGCGGGTCTGTGCCTCTCCCTCTCCAACAACATATGGCCGGTAATTTTCTGCACACTTGGACCACAATTACCTAGAGTTTACGCCGTTAATACGTTTCAGTTCTCATTTCGATTTCCAGTGGTGCGATCGTGCGTTTCTCGCCTCCGCTGGCGACTCTCGGATTGAGTCCGCGACAACGTGACGAAGCTAAGGACAACGACCACTACGACGACGCCATTGACGCAACACCATACCATACGTCCTTCATCTGTATAGATATCCTATATAGATTATCCTAGTGCGCGCGTGCTTGTGTGTGTGTGTGTGCGCGTGTGTGTATTTTAGTCCTAGTGCCTGCCGTGCACTTGACTTTGATCAAAAATTATACATAAGTAACTTGTGCCATTGGAGTTTAATGTAATAATCCAGTCCTTGACAACAGCAGCTGTGGCTCCTTTAAATGCTGGCCGATTGGTCAAACAATTCGAATAAATATTCGTAAACAGAGCTCACTTAGCTTGCCAATTTATTTTCCATTGTTTACTCGGACCAAATATTAGATTGAAACCGCTTCAGTTTATATTGATCTTCCGCAAACCGGATGGAACCATTAAGAAACTCCTCAAATTGTGTGTAATTGAGTTTGTCCATCAATTAAATGAAGCAAGCCATCAATTATTTGTTGATTTCTTGCTTAAAAAAAACAGTGCGCAGAATCTGTGTACATATTTGCATTGCCATAATGAAACTTAAATACTAGAAGTGAGCGATGGTTCGGACGGGTTGATTATTACGCCCCCACACACACTGTGCAGTTCCTCTATACGACGTACAACTCATATATATATATACATATGTATTCATGTCAGAGCATTTAATGTGCGTGAAAAATTTCAATGTTGCTTGCTGATTGTTGAAAATAAAAGAAACATTAAAAATATGAGTATAAAAATGTACATAAATATTGTCAACTTGTGTAAAGAGAAAATGCCTTTCAAAAAATATATTTATAATTATATTTTTTGTTGTTAAGCATTTAATTTTTGTTGGTTTTTTTTTGGGATCGCTGATCAATTAAATGCTTAGATTTTGGAACTTAAATGAGTGAACTCCGCTTAAACACTAATAGAGTTGATCCCGTTCAAGCAGAGGTTAATGATTTTACAAATATCTGTTTATACTCTTGCAGAGTGTATATACATTTTGGGAGGTTGTAGGAAAAAGTGGTTGATTTCGAATGGATTCGCACTTACTACAATGAATTTTCCAGTAAATTTTGCAAGACGTTGACCCACAGTTAAGAATGTCTATTTAAAATTTAAAAAAACAACAACGGTTCACTCTGAGGTTCGAACCTGCGGAACTTGTTGGGTTCGGGTTCAAGTTGTAGGCTCAGAAGGCATCTGAACCTAGGTTCGGGCTCGAATTTTTTGGCTAATTTTGGTAAAATGTATGTAAATTGGAAGTTATTTCAACATTCGATCCATTACCACAAATGGGACATTCTAAAGTTTATTTTGTTACTAGTTTTTCCAAGACTTTATACATTTCAGTTTTAAGGAAATCTTTGTGCTACGTTAAGTTTAAGTTTTAATAATTATTATTTTCGATATTACATTTCGTTTCTGTCAGAAGTTGAGAATGTTTATCAATCAAAGAAGCTTTTTGATTCATTTGACAATTAGGCAAACTAAATGAAAAATTTGATTTAAACCGAACCCTTTTCGACTATTTTTTTTTTGCTCCAATTCAGAATTAATGATTCCGCTTCAGGTTGGACTTTCCAGAAATACAGGAGTCTTCGACTTCAGAGCGGCTCAACTATAAACCGGGTTTCATTCCTGCACAGAAAAAAAAAGATCCAAAAAAGCTCCATTTGGGAAGGATATGTCTAAAAATATCCTTTTAATCATCCGGAGGAGCTGCAAAATCATCTCAATGATCATCATTTTTCATATCCTTTGGATGATTTTTAGCTCCGTTGGATGACTAAAAGGATGTTTCAGGCATATCCTTCCCAAATGGATACCGGAAATCATCCTTTTTTCTCTCTGTGTGGTTTTACGACGAGCTGAACCATTTGAACCTCATGCCGGTTCGTCTCTAAGTTTTAAAGCTATTAACTTACATTTTTGCACAGAGACTTCATTTCAATGGAAGCTTGAGCTAAGTCGAAACTAACCGGATCGAATGGCTGTATCGCTTAGCTGCCATGGGACGTTCGTTCGGAAAATTGTTCTTAGTGAGCAAAACATTTTTGGTTTCAATGTTATCGTTCCAAAAAAAATATTCTCGAAATCGGAAGACTCACTATATCGTATATCGAAAAATGCATCCTATTGAAAAAAATGGTTTGTTTTCAGTTTATGCGTTTCTAAACTCTAAGCTAAATAGATTTGCTAAATTTTGTAGAAATCGTTTAATGGCTTGCGATGGGACCGATCAGTCAAAAACTGGGTCTTAGTCAAAAGAAAACTTGATTATCTTCAATGTTAGCGTTTTATAACTCATACCTAATTAGAATTAAATGCTTTCAAACTGATTTTGTAAGATGTGGTCAGTTTTTTACCTACAAGCGTTTGGCACTTTGGGGCTGTGATGTCAATTATATATATTACCAACATTTCTACCGCTAATTTGTTGCTGCAAGTGCTGTGCTGTGTAAACCTGTGTTATTAGATGACTTTATGACGAAAGTCAGTTGCATATATCCTCGAGGACATATCACTCGCTTACTTCAACGCTGCCATAACTCAAAATAAACCCAAAATCAAGCATAAAGTTCTTCATGAATTTTACCCAACGAAAATAGTTCTCTTAGTTTTGAGTCAATCTAGTGAAATATTTTATATTTGAAATGCTCATTACAGAAATTCGAAAATATGAGTTTTTAACAAAAACCCGAAGGATCTTCCCACAAAATCGACTGCTGTATAAGAGAGACATTTCTCTTTTGTTAAAATATAAAAACTACAGGGTCGTCGTATACAGACAAATTCTTATCACACGCGGAGAAAATTTTACACATTGGAGAATACGATATACAAAATATTTCTGCATCATTAATACAAAAATCGTGTTGAAATAAGTGAATCTTTTAGATTTCTCTTATGGCACTCCTTCGAAACGATAAATTTATGATATGGGTAATGTCGCTGAAGATTCTAAACAATTATTGTTTTGGTCTTAAACAATTTGAGATTGTTTAGATTTTATATATAAAGCAATTTTATATTTTTTTAAATTACAGTTTTACAAGCATTAAAATCCCTTTTTAGACTTTGAGAAGGGTTGCAATCCCTAATCAGTTTCCAGTCAAGAGTATTCCAGCTTCGACCGCCGTTTTGCTTGCTGCGAATATTTTTGGGAAAAATATAAATTGAGTTATCTGATAAGCGCGTCCAGTACCCTATTTGTGGGTATTTTCACTTTTTTCACACAATTTTCGCAGAGTTGCACCAGATAACAGATATTATTATTCATGTCTTAAGTTATTCAAATGCAAAAAGCCAGAAATTCCTGACAAACTTGTAGGCAACTGCCGGAACGGGCCCAATATGACTTGGCTGACTGGCTGGCTGGCTGGATGGCTTACTGCCCAAGACAGTTTCGGTTTTGTTGAGTTTCGTGATGCAGACACACAGACAAGTCATAAATATGCCAGGCCAGCTGGGGAGTATGTATTTTAGCTTGTAGGCGTCGTTGACATGAATTGTGAATGCGGGTTAATAATTATTGTTAGAATATCTTACATATGCACCCAAATATGGCAGCCGGATAATCGTTGGTGCACATTTCTTTGCACCCATTTGATACATTTTTGCGGAGGGGCATGAAAATTGACAGAGTTACAGCCTGCACAGTTACCGTTACAGTTGCAACATTTTCTTTCAATTAGCCTCAAGACGACTCTTGGCCCTAAACTGAAGTGAAACAAACAAAAAGGGTAAGCTCAAAAGTGAGTGAAGAGTGGTTTATTATGCAATAAAAATGCATACAAATGCCTGCTAATTGTTGCAAGCCTCTCTCGAGTGTTTTTCATGTTCAACTTGGACGACCACACTTGAATGGGGGAACCCACCACTCTGGGCATCTCAAGTTGCCTCTTCCCAGTTGCTGCTGCTGCAGAGGCGTCAGGTGTCGTCGTGGTCGTCTAGCGTCTCTCAACTTGTCTTCCTATAAGTTTAGTGCTGTTGTGGCATAGTTATTTGGTTTTTTTTTCTCCCATTTATCGGCACTTCAAGTTATTACTTACAAAATCTATTGGATGCACTTTTTTTGTACTCTTTAAGCTTCAAGATGGTATAACTGTTTGGTTATGATGCTTGTAATGGCTTCACCCAGCTTTTTATGCACTCTAATATGAATCTTGAATTTAAATACGTTAAAACTTTCTTCAAATTTGTGATGGGTATAAAATTGTTTACATTTCAAGCATAAAAATCGATTTAAAGTTGATTTCCGTTAATTTCTTTGAAATCTATGGGATTTTCTTCTCTTGCCGAAAGCAAATTCAATCACCAATCATTTTGTGGTTAAAGATCTATTCCAATAAAGTCACTTTCTGGTACACAGAAAACTGAACTTATTAAGCAATGTTTCTCACAGTTCTGGTGGCTCCTCATTTTAAAGTTATCAGTTGTTTAGAAACTTTGGCAACCATAGAGTATATTATAGTCGAATTGCCCAACTTTCTTACTTGTTATAAGCTGAAAACCTTTTTGCAATATTTCTTATTGCAAATTGTTTGTTTCTCACACAAAATTACAAGTTGCGCTGTGGCTTAATTAAATAAGTTTATCTGGATAAAGCTAATGAGTCAAACAAGTCTTTAAGATGTTTTCCCCATTGAATTACTCATCGATTTTCTTCCTACTGTTTTTAATTTGAATTGCGCTTATCAAATGTTTTGGGGTACTTTCTTAAAATGAAGGTTAATTGCTCTAGACCACCCAAAGGGACGTGAAAATATATTTGATACATCATAATGACAAACTTAAATGCTGTTGTTGCATACAAAACTGATTAAATAATTTACATAAATATTATACAGAAATACACATATAAGACTTTGACGCTGAACGGGAAATTCCCAAAATCCAAAGAGATAATGAGAGAAAGAGATCACAGAAAATGCGACTCAGCTAATGTACACAAAGAAGCAGGATAACTAGCAGCAAATTGAAATGACTTGAACCCCTGCACAGTGTGAAATGCCATTTTTAGAACGAAACTATCGTAAAAATGTTGAGTAAAATGAGTCAAAAAGAGTCAAAATGAGCACAACTCAACCTAACCGTCGCACAGAAAAGTATAAGTAGCATCTTAGAACTGACATATAGATGGAATTTACTGAACTCAAAAGTAATAGAAGAGAATGGATCTGACTAAAAGAAACATTCAAAATCCAACCACATACAATTTAGATGCGTCTTTAACAAAAGGTGTAAGATATAAAAATAGAATTTGAGAGCATGTTTTAAGCCGATAAAAACCGGGTAATGCCATATCCATATATTCATATTCATATTCATATTCATAATCATATTCATATTCATATTCATATTCATATTCATATTCATATTCATATTCATATTCATATTCATATTCATATTCATATTCATATTCATATTCATATTCATATTCATATTCATATTCATATTCATATTCATATTCATATTCATATTCATATTCATATTCATATTCATATTCGTATTCATATTCATATTCATATTCATATTCATATTCATATTCATATTCATATTCATAATCATATTCATAATCATATTCATATTCATATTCATATTCAGTATTCATATTCATATTCATATTCATATTCATATTCATATTCATATTCATATTCATATTCATATTCATATTCATATTCATATTCATATTCATATTCATATTCATATTCATATTCATATTCATATTCATATTCATATTCATATTCATATTCATATTCATATTCATATTCATATTCATATTCATATTCAGTATTCAGTATTCATATTCAAATTCAAATTCATATTCATATTCATATTCATATTCATATTCATATTCAAATTCATATTCATATTCATATTCATATTCATATTCATATAGAATATATGAGTATATGTAACAAGGGGAAGAAATTATCTCCGGTTTTGATCAGCACCAATAACCGAGTCGAATCTAGATCGAGTATCCATATCTAGACAGCCAACCGGAATTCAATTACTTGCATTTAGGGACAAAAGATGATGCCATATCAATGTGGTTCTGGGTCAACATACATTAACAGTCCACCTGTCTTGTGCTCCAGCGATTTGCAATAATACCTAATACTTCCGAAAACCAAAATAAACGAACATTTTTTATAAACTTCACAAAGCTGCAAAGTTAGTTATATTCTCCGAGGGATCCAAAAGATCCACAATAGATTTGTTTTTAAAAAAGATTGTTGGTTGGTTTGTTGGTGTCTCTGACCTTTTGGTGTCTAGCTTTGTTTCTGTTTCTTTGGAAAATGCAGAGCAGCATCTATCAGCGCTTTGAAATATATTTCCCAGTATAGAGAGATGCTTCTATTCGAACTGCAACACTATGTAAGATCCGATGGTTCTTTTCCAAGTTGAGTTTAAAATGTACTTGAAAATATTACAAAATCTACTCGATTTGAGTTCAAAGTGAGAACATTCATTTCTGAAACTGTTTGCACTCAACTTGAGTACATTCTTCTTGGTTCTTTCCCTCTGTGTAGACCTTTTAACTTCTTCCGGGTCTCAATATACACTTAAAGCAGCGATGGGCACTCAAAGGCCCGTTGCGTCTTATTAACAAGGTTTTAAGACGCCTTTATACCGTTTCCTAAGATTTCTCCTGCAAGCTCAACCTAAAATTGGTATTTTTATGATTTATTTTCTTGAAGATTTAAGATTTATACAAAGTCGCCATCCTCAATTGTTATATTCATGAATTCCTGAATGAAAGGCTCGTCATTTGCATCATTAAATTATTGTTGAAAGTGGTCAGTGACCAAGTTCAACGAAATTCTCATTAAAATTGTATACTGTGTGTATTCAATTATACGAATATATGGTAAACAATTACAGATGCTTGAAGTCGAAATAATTATTCTGTATTTTCTGATGTTATCTTGACACATTTTATAAAAGTTTATTTATAAATTTGTCAACGCCACCCACCCACTTACTTTTTTTTACGCACACCTTAACTTGACATACAAAATAAAATCATATTCTAAAGACCTTTTACGGTTTGTAGACTACTTAAGATCGTTTGCCTAATTAGTTGGGCTCACTTCCACATTTGCTTTCTTTTGACAGGCGCTTGTCAGAAATGCTTGTTTGGGTTTCTTGTAATAATTATAAGAGGATTTTTCAAAGATTTTTACAAAATTGTTTCAAGTCTGATGTTTATCAGCTTGCCAATTGCCGTCTCTCTTTCCATTTAAGTCACCCGTTTTTGCATTTTTTTTTTATACAATTCATATTCTCACAGCAGCAGCAGCAACTACACTGAATTGTATTTTTTATTTGTTTCCTTAAACAAACGATTTTATTCTCATTGTTTCCGAACCATATTTACTTGCCAGCTGAAACTTGTCGTAATATCTGCTGCTGCCCCGATGTGGTTTGCTCTACATTCGTGTGGTGTGTATTCACAGTTTTGTTTATCAGTTGAAATAAAGCTTCCAGCGTGGCGAATTCGTTCGTTGAGATGAAGATGTGAGATAACTCTATCAATATTATTGAGCCACACGGTCACAGCTGTCGTTGTTGTTGATTATCATTGTAAAAACCAAAACACAAATACAAAAGAAAAAAACGTCATATTGATAAAGCCATCTTCCATATAGCGTCGACCCCAGTCAAATGTAACAAAATGCTGCTACAATGCGTTATGAAATTTATTTGTTGTGAGTTGAAAAAGTTGAAAACAAATCTAACCATGTTTTTAATATTCTTCTGGATTATATGGTTTTCGCAAATAATAGCCATATCGACGGTGTTTATGAGGTGAGATCAATGGTTGAACATTTTAAGCTATATTTATGTACTCTAAGTGGGTGGCCTTTAATATACTTTAATATTTCGGGAAAAGGTAACAGTATCACTTGTGCTTCGACTACTCCTAATCTGTACTCGATACAAAAAATATGTCGAAACACGCCCAACTTAACCATCGACAGACTATGCCCTAACAGTTCGATAGTTTATCACCATCTCTCTTTAGCGTTTGTTGTTGTTTGACAAATGATTTTCTTTTATGCCTCGTCACTTTACAAAGCCATGCCAATCTGAACTTATCTTTCTATTGCATCAATTTTTATGTTATTTTTGCTTGTCTTGTAAACGCATCAAAGACGTCTACAAATGTCCATAAAGTTGACCTTGCATATTATGTTTAATATGCGTTCGGGTGAAAGCCGAATGTTGCATCAATTTCGTTTTTGTTTTAGTACTGGAAAAGGATACAGTTGAGCCATAAAACAGTAACAAAAGGTTTCGACAGCAATAAACCCCAGTGGAATTTGGTTCTACTTTTAAAGCAACATTTCTCTCGATTTATACCTTTTGCAGTCAACTTATAATTGAAAAACGTAGACTTATGAACCGCGGCAGAAAGCATTTTGGCATAAAGTTTGAATGTTATTGATAAGTATCAATCGTTGAGAAGAGCCAGGTGTTTGAGTCACCTTGACCTTAGAGAGGAGTGACAAGACAGAAGTGTTCGTTTAATGCTTATGGCAAAGATACTTTTAAAGAGAATCGTTTGGCAAACAATACCCAAAAAAAAGTCCAGGAAAAAAACCAATATCAAAGAGTGCCACGCTCTTTCGTTGTTGTTTTGCGCATAGTCATTGCCGTGAGCTTAGCACTAACTGAAATGAATTGCCATCTTCCAAGCCTCTTGCAAATTCAAACGCCACACCAAATTTGTATTGGTGGTCTTCAGCGTAGATTTTGTTATTTCGTGAACTGTTATTGGTTTCTCTATCTATTTCTTGTGGTTGTTGCTTGGGAGATATACTTTTTTCACTTCTATTGAAGTCTACACCACCGTAAGCTGGCACTGGGCACCTCTCCTGTAGACAGTTTGAGTAATTTAATGCTAAAAGGTAGGTAAGATTTAACGATTCCCGAAATGCATAAAAATCAGGCTATTTTATTTCAAGAACTGGGGTGAAGATTAATGCACTTCTCTAACCTAATCCCTTTCTTTCCAGCTTTCCAGAGATCATTACAGAGCTGCCTGCCACTGTGACGGTAACAGAGCTGCCACTGGACAATGTTAAGAACCGTTTGGATGCAGTCATTCTGGACGAGGCTCAACACAAGGGAGGCAACAAAACCGAAGAACAGCAGCGAGAGGCATACGAAAATGCCAAGGAAATGCCCCAAAAGGGTAATCCTCTGACGCACTCTTTAAACTCTCCTGCAAAACTAATTAATTTTCTCCCATTTTAGACGAGCAAATCCTAAAGATAAATGATCCAGGCGGAGGTCTAGAACTGGAGGGATTAATTGCAACTGAAACAATGCCCCTGCTGGATGGCAACGAGACCAGCAATGAGCTGGCGAATGATACCAATGCAGGCAATTCAACCAACACCGAGGAGGTGCCCATGCCTGTATTCTCCGAGTGGGCACAAAAACAAATGGAAGCGGAGGCCAGCCGGGAGCAGGCGATGGAGCTGGAACAGCAGGTGGTCAACAATTCGGCTCAGCGTAAAAATGCCACCGGCTCGTCGAGCGGTAAACCGCCCACACTGAAACTAAGGGCCAAGAATTATGCCTCACCCGATTGTGGAGCCAAGATTATAGCCTCCAATGCGGATGCCACCAATACGGGCGCGGTGCTTACTCATTCCAGCGATGAGTACATGCTGAGCACCTGTGGCAGTCGCATCTGGTTTGTGGTGGAGCTATGCGAGGCCATACAGGCACAAAAAGTGGAGCTGGCCAATTTTGAGTTGTTCAGCTCATCGCCGAAGAATTTCACGGTGGCCGTTTCAAAGAGATTTCCCACACGAGACTGGAGCAATGTGGGACGTTTTGCGGCCGAGGATAAGCGAACCGTGCAGCCCTTTGACCTGGATCCACATCTCTTTGGCAAATTCGTTAGGGTGGACATACACTCGCACTACTCCAAGGAGCACTTTTGTCCCGTCTCGCTTTTTCGAGTGTTCGGCACTTCAGAATTTGAAGCATTTGAAACGGAAATTCGTCCCAACGATGAGCTGGATGATTTCTATGACGACTTTGGTGGTGGCCAGCAACAGGAACAGGCACACAAAGCAGCTGGTAGTGGTGGTGGCAACATATTTCAAAGTGCCTCCGATGCAGTGATGCAAATGGTGAAGAAGGCAGCAGAGGTTCTGGTGAAACCCACCAAGGCTTTGCGTTGGTCAGCCGAGAGTGCACTGTGTCGTACTGCCACTTTTGGTGCCTATAGCTGCTCCAGCTGTAACAGTACCCTAGTGCAGAGGATCAATAGTGTGATCTCCTGTCAATTTCCACAAATTCAACTGTTGCTTACGCTACCACAATTAAGAACAGATCTGCTGCAGAGTCGCATCTGTCAGGAGGAATTTGGCATAACCCTACATAGCTCGCACTCTACCTTTAGTTGGGCCAGAAGGCAAAGCTATCATTTGAGTATGCTGCCCTCAGAGCTTGTGGGTGCCATGTGCAAGCTACTGCAGCAGGAGCATAATCTGACAGTGGTGCCGGCAGCGGAACTACATGAACATATGCAAGTTCCGGAGCTTAATACGGAAAATACCACCAACGTGCCAGTGGTCAGTCATGAGGTGGTAGTGGAAGAACCCTTGGAGCCCGTAACAGCTACCACACCCAGCCTGGAGATTCATACACCGATAACAACCACTAGCCCTGAGTTGCCTGCAGTGGAGGATGAGGTTAATGCCACTAAGCCACCGCCAGCTTCAACAACTTTGACTCCACCACCTGCAGATGTCAATATATTTAACGTCGCTCCTGTTGTAGAGGAAGTGGAGACAACTACATCCACACCAACTGCCCAAGAAGCAGCATCACCTCCGCCACCAACACCATCACCATCGCCATCACTGGCCGAGCCTAGCGATGCAGACTTAGCTGCCATGCCCACCTCAACTGAAACTCCCTCAAACTCCGAACTGGTCCTGGAGGATCCAGCTAATCCAGCTAATTGGGATAGCATTGATAATCTACTTACCACCACAGTGGCGTCGATTACAGCTGGTGGAGGAGCAGCCGCTGCTGCTGCCGCTGTGGTCAATGGCAATGGTCATCTAGCAGGAGGAGGTGCCATTAATGGAGGAAATGGCATGAATCTGCAACAGAAGCTACCAAACGGTGGACAGTCGGAGAGTGTATTCATTAGATTGTCCAACCGCATTAAGGTGAGTCCAGACAAACATACTTCTTTGTCTCTGCCAAGTGGGTATCACAAACAACTACAACCCGGCAACCCAGCAACCACCCACACAAGCCAAGGCTATGACAAGCTTAGGTGTGTGGCCTGAGAGTACCCTTTAGAGGGCCAGGAGAGGGGAGCATATCTCAATTATGATGGGGAAAACCAGTTTATCAATTTGACTAGAATCTTAATCAAGTAACTTGTGATTCGTACGAATTGCGGGAAAAGAGAGCTCCTTTTGCTATATTTTCCCTACATAAATCTAGCACCGATTGATTGCGCACAGATCCATAAATCAATATGTACAGGGCACCTCAAATTCGACCCACCCACTTTGGTTATTTATCACAGGAATTGCGTGTTGTTCGCTCATTACAGACACCAGTCACTTCCTTTAGCATTTGGCCCCGCCCAAGGGCTGCCCGGTATCCTTGTAACAGTTTGGCTCGCAAAAATAAGTTCGCCATGTTACCTACCAACCACCACCACCTACACCACTCACATGTACAAGTTGCTAGCTGCTAGCAACGTCATCCCAGTCACTAAAACAGTTTACTAATGTTCGCCGCTTGGTTTTGCTTTTTCTTCCTCTCCTTCTGTCTGCCACAGGCGCTCGAACGCAATATGTCGCTATCCGGACAGTACCTGGAGGAGCTTTCACGTCGCTATAAAAAACAGGTGGAGGAACTGCAGCAGACGCTTACGCAACAGAGTCTAACAGTGCGTACGCTGGAGGATCAGAGTCGTCGTTACATTGAGCAGGAGCAAATCTATCAGCTGCAAAGCGCTGAACTGGCCGGCGAAGTGCGTGCGCTTACGTATCAGGTGCAGGCCTGCATAATGGTCATCATCATAGTGGGCACTTGTATAGTTCTCATGCTAGTGCTGGGCACGGTGTACTATCGCAAGCTGCGTCGCCAGACCCAACAACTGCGACCGCCGGCCACAGCGGCTGCGACAGCAAATTCCATGGCCATAAAACAGAAGCTAAGTCGTCGCAAATCCTATGAGCAAATGCTGACTGATGCAAACCCATCACCAGCCAAGCAGCGAAGACCCAGCGAAGAGGCCATGCTGATACTTAAGGAATGTGGCGACAATCTGGCCAAAGGCGAGGAGGATGCCTCAAATGGCGGGAGTAGGCAACGCAAGATATCGATCTGCTATGGCAGTAATAACAACATAGCAGCCAATATGCTGAATGCCAGTGCCCGGGCCTCGCTCCAGAAGCGCAAGGGAGCCAAACACTCTTGGCATTCGGAGGATAATTCGTGTGTAGAGCCACTGGATAAGTTTTTCGATGCGGGTCAGTTGTGGTCAATTCGAAACCGTTTTGTTTACCGCCCACTAAACTCCATTTCTCTTGCAGATACCTTGAAAAGCTTGAAACAACCCGCATCCCTTAAGACGCACAGCAAAAAGAAATCTCAACAGCAAATTCAGCTCAAGCGTCAGGAATCGGCACCGCCCACGTATACCACGGATCAGCTTGCCGAAGAGCCCTCCCAATCCTCCGACTTCGATGAGAGCCTGATGCTCGATGACGATGATTTGGCTAATTTCATACCCACTAGCGATTTGGCTTACAATGAGTTTATGCCCGAGGGTCCATCGGGCTATCAGATTCTGGATACGGTTGATGGCAAGCCAAAAACCGAGTCCAGCGCCAAGAAATCTCGCCGCCTCTCCTCGCCGGCTTTCTTCAAGACCGCGTTTGGCAAGCACAAATCCAAGGGAGGCAGCAGTTTCAATGGTCTGGCCGGTATCAAGACCAGCCAATCGGCTCATGAGCCCACCTCCTGGGAGTGGTATCGCCTGAAACGTAGCGAGAAACAGCAACAGAAGCTGGCAGCCAAAATGAACAGCCAACTGGATAGCTCGTCGCTGTCGGAGGTGAATTTCCCCTTGAATTCCACACAAAACTCATTTCGCATACTCGGCGAGGCCATACTCTCCTCCGGCGAGAGCAACAGCAATGCCCACAATGGCAATGGCATTGCAACCAGCAGCAATAGCAGCAGCGGTGGCAGCACCACCTCATCCACAACGAAGAAGAAGCAGCGCGCCTTTAACAATATATTTCGTAAAGTCTTTTGATTTCTTTTGGATTAGTTAGTCGAATGCCCAGTTATTCATTCAAATTGTTTATACGTGTATGTAATTGTTTTATCTATTGTGAGAATGTACATGAAAAGAGAATCTGAAAAGCCAGAGTTTATTTTTTATTCAAGAGTTCCTTTTTCTGTTGCAGTGAAATGCAAATGACTGTAAAAAAAAAACAAAAACAAAAAAAACCACATCAAAACGAAACAACAAATATGAAAGTATAGTACTTAAGCATAAATATATTTTTTGTAGCTCCTAACAAACCGAAAGCAACATAGCAAATAATTTAACTTAAATTATTCGCATAAATTCCATGCCCTGTTGTTCTTGCTAAATTTACAATAGTTTATGGTACAATTAAGTGAAAACATTTGCAAATTCTTTGCTAACCATTAGAGGATTTGTTTTTGTTTCCCCTAAGTTGTTTATTAATTGTAGCAACTTATGAATATATACAATTTAGTTGATAGTCTAGAGAGAGTCTTAATTTATAAATGCAATTAACATTTATTTCAAAATGAAAAACAGTTCAAATGTTGCGATTTTTATTTGGTTTGCGAAACGACAGAAGTGAGATTGTTCTGGTATTAGCTGGTATTAGAGTCGGTCAAGCTGGGACAAATGCTCAAAGTGGAACGGTTTGGGTTTAATAAACAAAGATTGTATTTGAAAATAATGTACGAAATATCGAATTCGCAAAAATCTCTCAGCACTTCGGGGTTTCATAAAAGAAATAAAGAATCCAATTATGAAAAGATAACATCAATTCCAAATTTACACATATTATTCTCTCTTTGTATTTTGAGTATTACCTTTAATTTCGCAATTTTACAAAAAAAGGGCCAATTTTTCACCAATACGTTTAGTGTTTTCGCGTATTCGTGAATTGTGTGCCGTACCTTAATTGTTGTATCATGATTGGGTGTCTCGATCTCTGTCTTGTTACTCTCTTTCTCTCTCTTGTGGCTCTCTCTCTTGCCATTACAACATGAACACACTCAACGGCGTTTACAGTTACTTTTACAGAAACAAAGAGAGCGAGTGCAGAAAAAATATACATACATAAATATTAACTGTGTGTGAGCTGTGAGAGTGCCTTTGCCGTTAGAAAAAAATTTAACCACTGTAGCCTCAGTGCAAACAAGTACCGCAAATCTGACTCCAGCTCACGCAGACACCAAGTCGTAGAAATACTTGTAAGAAAATGAGTGAGTATGCATACATATGAGCTGACTGCATATTTTCACAGTGGAATCACACCGAATACGCTTTTATAGTCAAGAACGTAGGGGCACTCATAGGGATCTCTGGTACGAACCAACTAACAACAACTCCATTTCTGTCCATACGGACAGACTGCCGGACATGCCTATATTGACTCCGCTGTTTGTGCTTATCAAGTTTGTAGATTCCTTCTCCCTGTTACAACTTCATGATACGCGTTGTTTCGACTCAAAATTTTAGAGCGTGCGTGTGTGTGTATACTAGAGATGGGCGCGTGTCGACAATTTTCACGACACGAAAGGCATATTTAATAAACGCACACTTTAAAAAACTTTAATAAACATTTTCTATATTTTTAACTCTTTCAAAAAGTCGGCCACCTCCAGTGCATCTTCTGTGCCCAACTTTTGGTCTCGAACTGAATTATTTAGGCCACGTCCCGCCGTGCCCATTTGTTTTTTCCAATGTTCAATGGTTTTGTACTTTTCATCATTGGCACAGTAGACAATCTCATTGATATCCTCATCCAATTTATAGCTACACACCGAAGGGAAAACTTTTTGCAAATCAATTAAAGCCTCCGTTCTCAGTGTTTCATCACGACAGACCAGATTTAGCATGAATAGACCCTTGGGACCTATGATCTCTTTGATGTGCAGCAATATATCATGAGCTAGAAAACTTGGTGGAGGACAACTCATGCCTAGCGTTAAGTCTTTGCTGTCGACATCAAATAGTACGGCATCAAAGTGAATATCTAAAAAAGGAAACACGTTTTGCAGACATATTTGACGAGGGAGGGTGAGAGATTTCAACTTACTTTCATTACGACAACGTTCCACAAAGGCCAGACCATCATCGATTACCACATGAAAACGATTGTCCTGTTTCAGTTCAAAATATTGCTCAGCCACCTCCAGCATAATGGGATCTATTTCCACGGCCGTTACTCGAGATTGCCTGAGACAAGAAGAGTAAGTCAAAATGTTTGGAAATTCAATGAGAATAACTTACGGCAATGCAGCATGCAGAAAACTGCATAGGCCACCACCTCCCAGGCCTATGACCAACACATCCTTTTCCACATTCTTCTGGGTATTCTGCATGGTGGTGGCCAATTGTACGCCCACGGACATGTACAAATGATGCTGGCAGGCCAGATAACCAAAGTCAATCTTCTTGCGTTCCTTTTTGCCTTTGATTTTAACTGAAATTGGAGAGAAAAAATATAAATGAATTGAATGGGAACAGAAACTTTCACTTACTTGTCTTGACCAAGGCCTCCGATTGCACCACAAATTGATTGTTTAAGAAAATAAGACGACGCAGGGTCTTGCCATTTGCCTGAACTTCCTCAATGCGAAAATCACCCGAAATTTTAGAGAAGCCACAAATCAAAGTCTCTCGCTTGCCCACATCCGCGCCCAGCGACAGGTAAGGTATCTGTTCACTGAGGCCCGCTGGGGCTAAATTCTTGATGCTCTCTCCGAGCTCCAGTTTCACCTCATCCAAAGTGCTATAGACCTGATCGCGGTGTAGTGTGACCACTGCCAGACGCTGAAATTTGGCCGAAGATTGTAATTTCTTTCTGCCAGCGGGTGTGGCAAAAAGCCATTCGATCTCCCTTCCCTGAGGCACTATAAATGCAGCATATTTGCCCAGACCTCTGGAGGGAGGCTGATCAAGTATGTGTAGCGTGTAGCGAGGTGTATCCTCGCTGGGACGATGCAAATCCAAGGTCACTTCATTGTGTCCTGCTATGTTGGAACGGGCCAAGCCATTGCAGACCAATGCGGCCTTTTGTACCGAAGACACAGCATTGCTCAACTCGCCGGAAGTGGTAAATCGTTGCATTTTCTCATTGCCCAGACCAAATTCTAGTATGGGCATGGGCAGACTCTTGAATTTGGTGGCAATTACCACAAAAACAGGTAAAGTTAAGGCATCTTCGGTGTTTTTCTCTTTGTTAGCCTGCTCTACGCCCAGACAGTGGACAATGCGTAGCATACAATTGTGACTGGGTAGGAACTGCAGTAGAAACTGTAGAATGTGATCCTGAAGCAGGGATACGCCAACATAACGACCGCCATTGCTGCAGGAGAAGATTAGATTCAAAATAGGTTCAGTTGAAAATTCCTCTCTCTCTCTCACCGCATGGTTCTTAAAATCTCCTTAAAATATCTCTCCACTAAAGATTTTGTCTCCTCCGTATCATCCACAAAGAGCGCATCCAACGTGCCCTTGTCCAAAGCCACTGAAAAACTCTCATCCGGGAAACTCATCGCCGTGGCATCCATTTGTAGGAACTTCATATCCGGACGTGTGCGTGCATTTAGTTCCAACATCTTTTTAACAGCCACCGGGGAGATGTCTATGTTCGTGATGTCCCTTTAATAAAGCAAAATTATATTTGTTTTTTTTTAGAGTAGATTTTTGCCTACCGAAATCCCGTGTCATACATATCCATGCTCAGCTTGGAGTTACCACAGCCCAGCATCAGAATCTTGTCGACCGGCTTAATATATTTATGTATCTGATCGCATAGCTCCAAGTATTCGCCATACCTAAACGAAAATTGTTAACAAAAACACGTTTTCATTTAAACGTTTTCGCTGCTACCATTCAAACGCCTTCTCGCCCCGCTTCTTGAAGAACTCATTCCAGTAGTCGGTTTGTGCAAACTCCTCGCGTGTTTTGGGCAATAAGTTCATTGTTAATTAAACAATTAAATTAAATAATAACAAAAATAAAGCGGCAAAATGTGAGATTTGCCAACAACCGAATAAATGACATTCACTGAGAGAAACCAACACAGCCAGAGTTGCCAGATAACCAAATCATAGTTAGATCTGCTAGAAAAAAGCTTAGTGCGTGAACTGGTTATGAAAACTGGTCAGAGATTTTGCTTCGATTTCTTAATTTTTTTCTAAAACAATTTGGTGCCAAGTATATGGTGTTAAAAACTTCAAGACAAACCAAATTGCTGAATAGCAGTTTTACTTATTTATATGCGATGAAACCAAAACTTTAGACCCTGAGATTATAGCTTACAAAAAGCGCCGTATAAACTTCTACAAAATCTCTTGGAAATAGTTGATTATTATTTTAAGCAATTTTCTAGCTAATTTGCCAGCACCAGCTCATCGATGGTGTGACCAGTCGCTGTGTGACCTCTCTGTGATTTGCCATTCACAGCGACTAACACGCACTGATTGGACAATTTCTTCGTAAAAAGTTTATCTGGCAATTGTTTAATTTTTAGTTAATTTATATTTACATAATAATTGGCTGAGTTGTTGATTTCAATATACTTTTATATACTTTAATCCATGTGGAACAACAACAACACCATCCTGTGTTAAGGAGGTGCCAATTGTGGGGTTGAAGTGAAAGCAGCAGCAGCAACAGCAAAATCACCTCAAAAAGGGGGCGGAAGCGGCAGAGGAGGCGTTGGAGTGGAGCCTCCAGATAGTACGTGTTTTGTGTCGGCTTGACAAGACAATGGCCAACCATTGATCTCAGTGAGCAGGGTGACGCCGGCCTACCGCAAGATTAAGATCCCTGAAGGACTTCTTCCGTGAGTAAATGCGTGCTGCAGTTGGTCTTATGCTGTCTCATGGTAGCAACGTCGAATCAGTTATGTCACGGGCGGACAATGAGCAGAGTGCTCTACATCATAGTTGCCTGCTGGTGCTGCTTCGCGGGGTGGGACCCTCCCGGGCACGCGTCCTGCAGCGGGCCTTTGAGAAAGTGCGACGTGTCAACCAAATCAAAGTGAATGGTGAGCACTGCCTCTGCATTACTGCATTGCAAACCCAATTCTGATCACTCTCTCTTCCCCTACAGATTCCAGTGGCAATCCGCGTACCATTTGGGTACGCTTCATACATGATCATCCCGTGGAGCACAATGATTGGGGTGACTTTCAAACTCATCGGCGGCTGCTGGGACTCATCACCATAGGGAAATTCGATACTCAACCTGAGCTCAATGAGCTCTGTCGCCAGCATGAATCCCTGAAAGTGCGCTATGGCAGCACCCTGTACGAATCCCGTGCCATATTCTTTGGTCCCGATGAGCAGGAGACGGAGGAGGAGGGCCACCGTCTGCAGGATGATTACACCACTCCGAATAACTTTAAATCGCAGGCGTTTTTCTACCGGGAGCAAGACTCTTGCTCGGATCTGGACTCGCGCATAGTGGACTTTGTGGGCGCTTTGTTTTGGGTTTTGGAATCGCGGCGTCTGGAACGATCGCGAGAGAAGGCGGACAAGGTGCAACTGCTGCTGGCTCCCTTCGAGAAACGGGACTTTGTGGGCCTGGACATGGAGTCCAGGAATAATCGCAAGCGCTGTGTGGGCAGAGTGATGAAGAATCTGGCTGATTTGTCGCTCCAAGCGGGTCTCGTAGACGATGCGCTCACACTATATCATAATGCCAATGAAACGTTGAGATCTGTGGGAGATTCGCTTTGGGTGGGTGCCACGGAGGAGGGTCTGTGTGCGGCCTCAGCTGTGCTGCTTTATCCACAAATGCGGGAAATGGAAACACTGCATCGGAATGCCTCGCTGCAGGAAGCAGGTGAGTGAGTGAAAAGCATTCAGCAGGATACTTCTTTAAAATACTTCCCTTTCAGGCACCTCTTCTCCCCTCAGGCACACGCCCGAGAAATGGCGAGCCAGTGACGCCACCAAAAAGATCACTGCCGCTCCCCCCGAAGTGGTGGACGCTCGTCTCACCTCGAACTCTTCTTCCTGCTCATCTGTATCTTCCCTAGTGACCACCAACTCCTCGGCTTCTGGCACACCCACCACATCCTCGACATCCTCTTCCACTTCCACCATCTCGGCTCCAGCTCCGAACGCGCGCAATGGTGAACTACCCGCCAACATACTCAAAGCGGAGGAGATCACCAACTACTATCGCAAGGCCATCATTAACTATAGCAAATATCGACATGCGGCCACCATTGAAACGGAAGCCGCCCTTAAAGCATCACGCATTTGCATTGAACAGAATCGCCCCCTGGATGTGGCCATGTTCCTACAGAATATCCTCAACATTAATCTCTCGTTGAGTGAACCGGAACGTGTGAAGCGTTTTGAGGTCATTACGGACTTGTATCAGCAAATTGGCTACCAACGAAAGGCAGCATTTTTCCAACGCCTGGCGGCTCTCAAGCATGTGCAGCAAGGTAGCCAGGCACCGGATTGGAATCAGAGCTATCGCCTGATGTTGGGCAGTTTTACGGGCTATTTGCTTTCACTGGATCCCCTGGAGGTGTTGAAGAATGCGGCCGGCTGGCCAGCATTGCAAATTGATCTGGTGCAGAGTTTAATAACGGCGGCAAGGAGATTGGGATTCTCTGCTCTGGCCACCAGGCATATGACTTTCTTGCTGCAAACCCAATGGGACAATATGTCTGCCACGGAGCAGAGTGAAATGGCTGTGCAATTGCAGGTAGGGATGGAAATCAGGAATGGAAATCTAGATAATCATCTTCCCCTCCCCCGTCCCTCTCTTAGAACCTGAGTGCCCAATGCGAAGGTTCGCCCGTGCCTCTAGTGCTGGACAATGGCACTGTGATACCACCCGCCAATCTTACGGATCTGCCCTATTGTATGGATCTAACGGTCAAAGATCTGCCACCTCACCTGCGACCACAAAGGATTAAGGTAGCCAAAGCGGACAGCGGGCCATTTCTGTTTACGCCCATACACTTCAATTCCGTGGATCGACGTGACAAGAAGAAGGATAAAAATAAGATAGGTAAGGTGTCTTAGCTGAAATCAGAGCAATCCTTTAAACTATGCCGACTTCCAGCATTTCTGTGGGTGCAGCACGATCTCAGCGAGGTCTGTGTGCGTCTACGCAACCCCCTACCCTTCGAGCTGGCCGTCACCGATATGCGTCTGCTGACTAACGGTGTGGTTTTTGAATCCTTACCCCAGACCATTCTCCTGCAGCCGCATGTGCCCACCTATGTGTCACTGCACGGCACTCCAATTGAAACGGGGCAGCTGGATCTGCAGGGATATAGCACGCACACGTTGGGCGTTAAATCGAACTGCCGACTGAAACATATGCGAGGACGTAGCTTTCCACCCAACTATTTGATCGATGTCATCCCAGCTCTGCCGCGAATTGGTGTAAAGACCTCTCTACCCCAGACGGCTACGTTCAGTAATATGAATAGTTCGGACATAGTGGTGACCTCGGCCAGCCTAACCTTGTATAATGGAGAATCCTCGAGCTGCACCATTACCATAACCAATGAGAGCTCCACATTGTCGCTGGAACATCTGGAGATAAACATTAATTCCAACGTGGAGCAAGAGTTACAAAGGAAAATCTTTCGTTACGACGAGCAGGCCCTGCAGTCCAAGCTTCCGGTGCCACCACTTGGTTCCATTGATTTTGTATTGCAAATTTATGCAGAAGCTGATTTTGTCTGTCCAGTGCCGGCTGCCTCGATACATTCCAGCTGTGCTCCAGCTACAGATTATGGTGCCTCTTCCTTGACGCACTATTCTGCCATAACGGGCTCGGGACATGCCAGCTTACCCTCGAGGGTCAGCTCGCCGCAACGTCGCCAGGAGCCACAAAATGCCAGCTTTCGATCTACCATTTCTGCCGGCCAACCTTCCTTGGCCACACTGAGTCTCCAACCGGGCGGAGGACCATCTAGCCTGGGCTCGCAGTATTCCCAGCATATAGAGGCTCAAGTGCGGTTGAAGTATTCGGGTGGTGATGCGCTTACAGCTGGCTATTGTCGTCAGTGTGCGGTGTCCATGAATCTAGAACTGTTACCCAGTGCACAGATCACCAGCTGGGATGTGCTGCCCGCTGAGGTGTAAGTAGAATTAGAGAAATTATGAAGTTCTGGTTTTAATCCCTCTGTTATGTTCTAGAGCCTCCCAATTCTATCTGGTGCTGGATATATCCAATTTAACCGCTCAAGAGATGTCGCTCAATTATACGGATAACAAGAATATACTCATCGAGGCCAAAGAAAGCTGCCGTGTGCCCATACCGGTGGATCGTTGTTCCCTGGAGCAAGTGTCAGCCGCACGTGCTGCCGAAGCTGCTGAGAATCTAGAAAGAGGTAAGAATTGTTTAAGACAAAGAAAGCTCAAACAGTGTTCTAAAAGTCCAACGAGTGGTTTCTGGTTGGTTTAGGTTCATATCAAGGGGTTTATTTCATGATAAAACAATTATTTATGACTTCGGGAAAGCCAGTTTATCATTCGAAAGGCATAGTTGTTGAAAACCTAGCAGAAATACCTTCAATTAGAACTCTAAATGCTCGAGTACTCCTTTCTTGATTTGGACTTATCAACCAGCTTTAATGTTTTCAGGAAACGAAAAAGGAAAAGTCTAATCATAATAGAACTGGCAGGTTCTTGTATCATTGAAGTCTTCTGCTCATTGATAAGAAGTACTTATCAGAGATGCAAACTAGTTCTGAATCGCATCGAATCAAACTGTAATCGAATCACTAATTCTAGCTGAGCACGAACCGAAAACCATAGATCATAACATTTTCAGACGGTTCAGTTTCCGTCTAAAAAACCGGTTTTGCGTTTCGCATTGTAACAGAGTTACGGAAACCTCCTTTACCTAAGCTCTCTGATTCTGAAAAATACATTTTTTCTTGATTTTTCGGTCTTGGTCTTTTGCCAACCGATTTGCAAATACCGCTCGCTGAAGAGATCGTTTTTGTATGTATGCGGCAAGCTACGTGCTCTCTCTCATTCTCTCTCGCAGTGGCACTCTCTGCTCACACTGGATTCCACTCTCAGCAACCTTTTGAACATAACGAGCGACTTTGGAAGCGCTTGACAGAAATGGGCCCGCTATTGGGCTGCAGTCAGATCGACCAAGACGTTAACATTTTGGGAATTTTAATCATTTCCCTAATATAACTACTTATCGATGCCGGATTTATGTAGCTGTCAATTATTTTAAGTAATGAGATGACCTGACAATGATAGAAATGATGGAAGAAACTGAAATTTAACGAGTATATAAAGTTGCAAAATGCAGGCGACAGCCAAAATAAAACAGTACCCACCCTAAAGAGTATATAGATTCTTGATCATCAACTGTCTGTCTGTCCGTCCGTATGAAAGCACAGATCACAGAGATGGTCAGACATAAAGGTTTGACTTTGTTCAAGGGACTTCAAACTTATGGATTGTCTCTTATTCCAAAGCTCATTTTCTGTATTTCTGAAATTTGTAACTCTAAAATGTCGGCTTTTCTCGAAATGGTACCCAAATTTGCAATTCGCATAAGAATAAGAAACAATTTAGATAGTTGCAAATTGTAATTTTATTTCATTATTACATTTTATGACATTTATCACTTGTCCTTTGTAGCCTAAAAAAGTGTCTTATGATTAATGAAATATTTTTTACAGAATTAACCAATTAACTTACGTTTTCCTTTATCTCTTTAATTTGAGAAGGGATTAACATTACAGTCCAAATTATTAAAAGAAATGTATTTAACCACAACATGTTGCAACTGGCTTTCGCTGGTGAATTTTAGATAAGTTTCTTGCGCCCTTATATACAGATTTAGTATTAGAGGCCTGACTAATGCAATCACTAGCGTATACGAGTTAAGGATTTACTTCCCTGTTGATAAAAACAAACATTAGTCATCCTCTGTTGGAGAACAAGAAAGAAAGTCGATCAAAGCCGACTATAAAATACTCTGTACCAACGAAGCATAAATTTTGATGCTGCAGTAGCAGCTGCGCTGCAGGAGCGAACAGTATTTTGATCATAGCTCGACAACCGCTTATCCAATCTTTACCAATCCTTTGGCGGATCGATAAATAATCCTGATTACTAAATATGTCTAGAAAGTACAAACCATCTATCTTCAAAACTCTGGTAGATATAACGTTTTTTCCAAATTGGAGGGGCCGGAGGAGGCGTGGCCAAAATTTAAAATAAACTTCATCTGCCTGCAAGTATAAGAAGTTTTTGTCCCTAGACTTCAAGCCTCTATCTCTTACCATCTCTGAGATACGCGAGATTAGCGCTAATCGCTGGGAAGTCAAACTTTCGCCCATTTTCCAACCAGTGGATGACTTTTTCTGGAAGATTGGTAGGCAGTTTTTGAATTAGTCTCATCTTAGAACAAACGTTTTAACCTGATCTTATATAAAAATACAGTTTTTGTTGAATTTCCCCACAGAACTTACAAAATCAGATCTAAGTTAATAATTACTATACAAATTTAACATCCTTTTTCATATATATTAAGTTGGAACACTGTTCGCCATTATCTATTTCTATCAATTTCCTTTTCCCCCCCATACAGAACTTTGTTTTCGCACACAGTTGCTTTCCTTTAACGATGCTTTAAGCAAACTTTGCTCAGCTCACATAGCCGAGCGGGTGAAAATCAATTGGTTACTAACTGGCACAGATATACAAGGAATCGCCTCTCTGCGTGGCATAGTCCTGGCACAATCAATGGTGGATCAGACCACTGTTTCACCCTTGCAGTGGGGTAAGTCGTATTTAAGTTTCACTTATACATGGTACAATTTCCTCCTTTAGTTGTCAGTTTTCAGGACACGCTTGTGCAGCCGCATAGCGAAATGATCTGCACTGTGGGTCAAAGTGCTCTGCTAAGCATTCAATTGACCAATCAATCTCTGCAGCCGCTCAAGAACTTGGTGTTGAGCATTAAGTTTTATCAGGACTATTTGAATGGAATGGAGAATTACAATCTGGAGACACGCGTGGCCATTTCTGGACCAAATAGGTAGAACGATAAAAATCCACATAAATCTGGACTCCATTTAGAAATTAACCTTCTCCTTCTACAGAATTGCAATTACCTTTCTCGAAAAGCAGGAGCAAATGCAGCACAATTGCTCTGTGATATTCTTTACACCTGGACGCTTCAAGGCCAGCATTGAGTGCTCTACCAAGCCCCAACCAACAGCAAGTTCCACTAACCTAGGTCAATTAGATACATTCTCGTCCAGCTACGATGAGCAGCAGGCGCATGTGTGGAAATTTATACCACCCATTGAGGTGACCGTTGTTGAGCAGTAAACGCAAAGTAACTTCTGTGTAATTTTGTTAATTGTAGTTTAATTTTTGTTATATTTATGTATGTGTGTAAATGTATCCCCCGCCCCTGCCCTCATATATAGTTTGATCCCCTACCTGCATCCCCCAACAACAAAGGAATAATGAAAAGCAATTGTTTATAAAATAAAAAACGCATAACAATGTATATAATTAAGATGAAATTTAAACAAATTATATATTGCAACATTGAGACAAACGGCCATAAGACCCACATTTGTATTCTATATAAATCATTTCTGAAATCTGTGAAAAAGTTTAGTCTAATCTTAGTGGTTACTTAGCGCTGAGGCGCCTTTTTGCGTTTCCGCTTTATACTAGCAACACAGAGGATGTGAGCCCCCCACAAAGGTGGTGAGTCACTTGCGATTGTGGCTCTTATTTTGAACAACATTTATCATAAAAAGTCAAGTCAATGAATTGTGGTAAACAAAAAATATCTAAAATTATGCAAAATCTTTCACAGCTAACCCAATCGACGAATATCATCTATGGAATAACCAGGACGATGCAGTAAAATGCAACAGAGCACAAAGAAATAATATCCTCCTGGTATGATGGTCAGTGCTCCAATAATAATCAAGGCCCACACACGATCCGTACGTTCTTGATTAGCATCCATCATCCAGTCCCAGATGGCAAAGACTAAGCAGATCTGGAATAAAATTGCATATATATCGATCATCTCCAAGGTCACTGACTCCTGCCCACTTACACAGCCGCCTATAAATAGTGTGAGTATTAATGATATGGTTTTCCAAGGCGTCGGCTCTCTAGTATTAGCATTGGGATCTGTCCATTGTTCGTTGACAAATCCATCTGTCTCGCTGATGCCTTCTACCACCTTGATGTAATCCCCGCCAGCGCCAGCATTTAAGCGTCGACGAGAATCGGAATTGGATTTCTGCATATTTGGTAGCTAGATGAACTTGATCAGGGAATGTGTGTGTCAAATGGAGCAGCAGTCCGAGCGCGGCAACAATTTTAAGATGATTTTACAAAAAACCGGCTCGGACAACGAAATCAGCTGTTGAGTGTTTTCAGTATGACCGTAAACAGACGGCACAAAAAAACTCAAGCAACAAGTTTACCAGCGCTGAAAGTTTAGTTCTAGAGATGACAATTGATCGTGATCACTTTGATAGCTGATTCAGCTAAAAATTTAAGCTGACTTTGTTAAAAACGCATATTTAAGGTGAACAAAGTAACTTTGTAGTCAGTTTTAGATCTAAAAAAAAGTTTTTTTTGCTGTTGCTTGCCTCCCGATTGGTCCCCAAGTGGGTCGATAATACATTGGGAATCAAAACGCCAAACGCCTAGTGATTTTTTACACATTAACGACCTTGAGTCAGCACAATCTTTATTTCTAAACTATGTTTTAACGTTTTTAAAATCCAAAACTAGGTAAACTACAAGATCTCTTGTTTAAGTTATAAACTAGTAACCCTTAATTTCAATTAATTAGGTAAAAATCGGGTTTTTATTAAAATGTTAGCTTTGGATTGATTTCAAATTAAGAAATATTCAACGGTCTAAAAACAATCGATAAATTACTTAACAATATAGCTTGAGCTTGAGTTGTTCATAATATCTGATAAATGCCCAATAGTGTTTATAAGTTCTAAACTCCCATCACTAAACAGCTGACAACGCCAGCAGCGCGAAACGGTAACACCGCAAGCAACCCGCTTCTCTATTTTATTGCACTGGGTTGTTTATTTCTCCCACATCAGCTGCAGGTATTTTATTTTACTTAATTTAACTAGTTTTGTTTATAAATGTATGGTTTACAACATTTTTTAACATATGCTAATTGTTTTAGTGTCAAGAAACATGCCAACAACTAAGAGAAAGCACCTGGACTATACCTGCGAGTCAGATCAAGAAAGCAGCGACGACGGAAGCCAAGACGCAGGCGATCAAATTGTTGTTAAGACTGAAGTAGATGTTGAATTTGATGAATCTCTCGATGGGGAATTGTTATGTGAGCGAGAAGAATCCAGCGAAGTTAACGGAGCGGCGCCAACACAATTGCTTAATTTGCTCTCAGAAAACATTTTAAAAGGTATGTTTGTTGTTTGTTTTGTCACTGAAAAGGAAAATATCTTAAACTTCTTGACTTTCGCAGAGATCCTGGGACATGTAAGGAATATGGAACATCGTCAAAGGGTCATGGAAAAGCAACAGAAAAGTATGCACAAGCAGATCGTATCCAGATTGGATAGACTAAATCTCGATGTGATTGCCGTCAAAAATGAGGTTCTGGCATTAAGAGGAAAATCAACTGAGGAACCGCAATGGAACCCATCCATAATACCAAATGTACCATTCTCAGAAGCTGAAGATTTTGAAGCATTCGAAAGAATGATTGCGGATAAGGAAATGTTCAATCAAACCGTAAGTCTAATTTTAAGATCTGTAAATATTTGTATGTAAGTTAGGAAAACAGCGCCCTAAATTGCTATTTAGTAGTAGAAATGCTTTGGTCTGCAATTTTGCATAAATGAATCAAACAGTTTGCAGAAAGCAGTTCACTGACAAGGAAACATTTTGGGAATTTTAATAAAGTTTTGCAGGTAGTTTTTACTTTTTAAGATTATTTAAAAACGATTCTACTTTTGAAATACTTAGTCCGCTTTCTAATCTTCTAAATAGAGCTAAGTTCAAGTTCCGATCGGTTTGAATACTCTTCTTTTGGTATCTTGCTCATACTTATATGTTTTATGTTGTTCTAATTTACTAACAGATCAACAACCTTGTAGAAAATTGTTTAATTTAATACTTTTAAAGGAAACCGTAGAACATTTAAGAGTGTAAAGCAGAGGCTAACCCACATAAGAACAAGCTATAGCTTGCCTTCACTAGATTTTCGTTTTTTCTTTACAAAAAAAAAACCTAAAAATAAACCACAAAAGTTTGGTTAGCTCTAATAACTCTAAAACCTATTTAGAGCGACAAAATGGTTGGACCAGCCTCCAAAAAAATATCCTATACCAGCAAGGACGAGAACGAAGACACGTGGAAGCCAAGCCAGAATATGGAGAGTTTGAAAAGCTACTTTGAAGGTAAGACAAAATGCACTTTTTAATAATTTTGTATTAATATCGAATTAAAAATGTATTTTTAGACATGATGGAAAAGAAAATGGCTCTACTATCAGCGCAATATCAAGTGGTATGGGAAGAAGTTGCCCAACAGAAGGTGCTAATTCAGCAGTTAATGCGGGAGCGTGTCAATGATACTGACAAACAATCGATCAAGGAGAAGTTTCCCATTAAGAGCAAAGAAGACTTGATTAAGATGAATCAAGAAATCGAATCAAATGGCCCAAAGAACTATGTAAGCACAGGCGATTCATCATAACAAACAAAAGAAAAAAACTACAAAATTCTATCTATAACAGGTACAATTTATGAGTCAACTCCTTCAATCTTCTGGAGTGGTAAAGAATTTAAGGGGCATTGTGGACGATGATGTCACCATGCAATACAATGTGGATGGGGTGTTGGGCAAGGATTCCCTAAAAAACCTTTCACATTTCTATGGTGCCTTGATGGGTATGTAAGCTTTTTAATTGATGCTATCAATAACATGAATCTTTTTGCTTTCAGAGTCCATTCCGGCGGGGCTTGATGCTGGCTCCCCAGAGGATCAACTGCGTAAGGCCATGCAGCTACAGAAAAAGCGCGTTATTAAAAAAAATAGTATAAATAAACAAAGTAAATAGTTAGTAGTATAAGATGTAGTTAACTTAACGCCGTTTTCTAATCTTCTTGATAGCTGGCTATTTGTCACATACGGCCCTGTTTTGAATTCCGAGATGAATTAGACAGAATGAGATCAACTGATCTAGTGACCACAGAGGAATCTGCTACGTTTACACAAAAACCAACTCGAAATTTGAAACTGGGCTAATAATCTCATAATGTACTCTGTTATTTCTTAGACTATAGAGGAGATTTGAAATCGGTGCTTAGTCTTTAAGCTTTAAAACTTAAGAAACTTAAAGTTTATTTAATGAAATGAAATATGTAAATACTCTAAGTGAAATACGACTGTAGAGTCGACCAGCCCTCTATGTGATGTACTATGTTTCTGTTTTAAGTTTCAGCCACCTTAGTTTTTTCTTCAAAATATATATTATAACTAGCTGAAACCGCGGCGACTTTGTCTGCGTGCAAGTTGTTTTGAAATAGTGGTTACATTGGGATTTGTTTAGTCCTCATTACGAAATATAGGGTAAACTTTACAAATACTTTCATTACTGCTGCTCTATAGCAAGAATTTGTACAGAAGGTGTGACAAACTACAATTAGAAGCGATTTCTCAACTTCTATATAGCTGCTATGTGGCAGATAAACTTAGATATTTGCTCTCTTATTTGTAGGTGCATGCGACAGTTAGCTCTATGCAGAAGTTGAGAAAACGGCCCTTGGTATTTCAAAAGTAGAAACATAATAAAAATAATCTTAAAAACTGAAAGCTAATATAATATTATAATTAAAATTTCCTTACTTTTTGTGTACTTTATTTCGCAGGTAAGCAATTTCGAAGAACTGACCGAAAAAGAGTTTGAAAAATATATTCGTTTGTGTTGGCGCAAAATACTGGTGGATAAGCTGGCCGAGAAGTATTCATGGAGAGGGACGAATATAAAAAAATGCATCAGGGCCTCCCTCGTTACCCTAGCCATACGAAGTAAACATTTGCCTCAAGATATATTATTGGAAATGTGTATTATTAACGTGAAATTCTTTTTGTAATTGCAGGCGCCTTTAAAAGGAAGTTTCCAAGTATAGAAGACTCCGATTTTGATAAAACATCACAGAAATTCTTCCAATATGCCCATGATCGCATAACAAAGAGTAGTTCAGCCAAGAAAATTAAATCAGAAGATCCCTTAAATTTTAGTCCTAGATCAGACTTAGTTTAGCACTTTTTTGCTGGAGAATGTTTAAATTTTATTAGAATCATTTAACAGATAAATCTTATTTGCGATTGCTAGTGATGAACTGCTGAACGACACTGATTGCTAAGCTTAGTTTTTATGGCTTTTGTGCATTTGGCACAATTTTTGAGAGCTTTTTAGGTTGTTAGTTTGTCAGTTTTGCGGTTAACAGTAAATAGTAAATGGTCTTGCCAATCAATTGGCAATCGGCAATCATAAATCAGTCATCGTATATCGAAAACATCTGCTGAATGCGTCCATTATCATTCCAAATAAATAACACCACATTTTTACTGTAACTACAAACGAACTTCCGGAATAGCTTTAACTTTAACCTAACATTTTACTGTGGAATGACTTAAAAACAGATCCCACAAAGTAGTTATTGTAAATTTTTGTTTGTTTTTTAAACAAATTTTATTTTAATAATCCTTTTGTCAAAGAAAGAACAAAGAATTCAGCTAAAAGAAGGTAGAAATCAGTTGTGTTGTCTGAAATATTGCAATAATTCTTTAAAGAGAAAATGAGCTTGCTTTACTGCTCAGCAAGAGAAGAAGACAGCTCCATACCAAGTAGTGGCTCCGGTTTGTTGCTGCTAGAAAGTCCAAAGTATTTTTCCAATTACGCTGAAACATCTGGCACTGCTTGACAGAAGTTGCATTCCGCTCCTGGCACCAGATTGTCAAACACTTTAAACCAGCATTGCTGCAACTGTACGAAGAAAAGGTCAACATCTTGCTGCTACCAGATAAACGGAAGAAGCCTGCACAATACAACAAGACTGTCAGCTCCAGACAAACGCCATCTACAAGAAAATATACAGCCAGGTTAGTTACGCTTCAAAATTAATATAATTTGCTTAAGTTTGAAATGGAATCAGTTTAACAATATGTTGATAAATCATTCATAGACATCAGATGTCCCTATCAGAAGTTATCATCACTTAAAGGCAGAAAAGAAATAGACATAGAAAAATGGACTTACAATTTACAAAGTGTCTGCACTCTAAGAAAAGGTTGTCCATCCCATATTTAGATCGCGCAAACTTGGTCCCACCATCTGCAAAGAATATATACAGCCAGGTTAGTTACACTTCAAAATTAATATAATTTGCTTAAGTTTGAAATCGGAATCAGTTAAACAATATGTTGATAAATCATTCACAGACATCAGATGTCCCTATCATATGATATCATCATTAGGAAATGTTTTTGAAAATATATAAGTATAAAACTTACCATTCAGTTAGAAACCAAATTTGGGCTACCGCTTGGCACATTATGCCATCTGCAAAATTATAAAACCAGGTAAGTAGTTGCTTTTCAGAATTATATGCATTTTCTTATAGTTTTTAATTGAATCAGTTTAACAAAATGTTGATAAATCAGTCATGGACATCAGATGTCCCTATCAAATTTTATCATCAGCTTAAAGTTATGAAGAAAATGTTTTAAAATTGTGCTTACAATTCAGATATAGAACTCGTTTTCCGCATAGGAAACTTTCCAGCACTCAAACATTCGGATTTTGTATAGAATCAGTTTGCAGTATCACTTCCCCGATTAAGGGTTTACATCTGTAGAAAAAAGAATTTCCTCCGATTAGTTAAGGATAGTAGATTTAAGACCAAAAAATAATTGAAAAATCAATCAGTTTATGTTAAATTATGATAAATCATTCATGGACATCAGATGTCCCTATCAAAAGATATCATCATTGAAAAATATGGTATGTAGGTCGATAAATAGGTCTTAACAAGGTCAAATGATAACTGGAAGCAAAGTTAATCAGACGTGCTCCCATTCGGTTGGATTTTTAACTCTTTTAACTAAGCAAGTATTTTTCTTTTAGGGACTACCACCTCGATCGAGGTAGATCTCTATGCGGCGACATTGATTTATGCAAAGATAAATGTGGACAATGGAAGACTCTCCTTTTCCAACAAACGTGGAACCTGCCAAATTATAAGCGAGTGACGACCATTGCTTTTCGTTTAGGACCAAATGATGAATTGTGCCTTATGTTGTCTAAATTACTTACCTTAAATGGATCATCTGGTGCTCTTCATTTGTATACATGTTGTTCAGTAAAACTTGCCTTGAAAAAAGGCGAAGCTAGGAAACTTATCACTGCTTCATGCAACTCCATGCCGATGTACTATAAGCAAAACCAAACTGCCTCTCAGTTTCTTCCAGCACGTGGTTCGGAAATGAAATGATTTCAGAGATGTGCAATTCAGATTAACAGTGATGAGTACTTGAAGTAACGAGTCAATTATAACGGTGACGAGTGCTTGGAATAACGAGTCAACTATTAACGGTGATTCAGTGACTGAGAAAAAAGTAGCCAGTATGAAAGCGAAATTTCTTCATGCAATACTTTATGAAAAGAAAAACACTTTCTATTTTGGGCTTTGCTTTCATACTTTTTCGAAAGTGCTTCTATTTACATTTGAATTAAAATTCCGGGGTGCTGGATACAGACCTTTAAGCAAAAATTTTGTGGCATTAATTTGAAATTATCGGAAAATTATTCTCAGATCTGTGCTAAAAAATATAAGCCCCGAAACATACTTAAAAATCTCTCTGTTGGCTCTATGTTAATATTATTAGAATAAATTCATGGTGCATGCTTTTAGATCAGCGATGTTCAAAAAGAGAGGCTCTCTGGCGCTCTCTGTCTCTCTCCGACACTCACTGAAGCATTACTTCGGCAAGCATTCGGCATGAATTACCGAAAGTGTTCGGCACCTGGGGTCTATGGGTGAACATCGCTGTTTCAGATTAAGAGATGCTATATTAATTTCAAAGTCCAATATTCACAATAGAAAATTAAGAAATTCACAAGACGCCTATAATATTGCTGTCTTTTAAGGATTACAACTCTCTTGTCTTGTTGGTTTTTCGATAATGAGGGTTATTGATTATATTGTAACTGCTACCATATATCTTGGGCGTTGACAGTTATGTATCATCTCCAGGCGATGTTTAAAATATCGCCTATCGGCTGGTTTTTGATCAAATGTGGCCATACTGTTTTGTTTTGCCGGTATTTTGAATCCAAATACCCTTTCCAGCACTGCCAAAATGCTTTAAACATATTTACAATTTCAATTGTTTTTTTTTTCTTTAATTATATAAATAGATATTGCGAATTGGACACTGCAGTTCGTTTGATACATAGTACATTTAACTTGATCTAAACATTTATAGGTTTATTTGTGTTTCTATGTGTCCTATTGGCCAACAAGTTTCTTGAATTGCTTATAAGTTAACATGGCAGTCCGGCGACGACTCTTCACTGATTTATGTTTTTACTCTCAACAAAAAACATAAAACTAGTCGGCAGGTGAAGATTGCTTCTGTTGCTCTTCCTCCTGCTGCTGCTGTTCCAGTTCTTGCTGCTGCTGGAGTTTGAGGCGCTTTTTTGCTTGAATATCGGCCAGGGTCTGCTCGATGGAGCGCATGTCCTTCTTATTTTTACTGGGCACAAAGCCATAACTTTGATTTGTTTCGGTTTTGCGGGCTGCCTGTAGGGCCGCCGACTCCCCTATAAGATGAGCATATTTGGCCTTGTAGTTGGACGAGGGCTTGACCTCTCCGCCTTGATCTGTGTTGTCTAAGGAAGCGGATTTTGATTGGGAACTGCAGCTGGCCGCTTCAGATTTATCACTTTGCTCCTGCGCCAGGCGCTCAATTCGTCGCTCAGCATATTCTTTGGCTATGTCCTCATTCCAGCCGTCGCCATTGCGGCGCGCTGTGACCTCGTCCTCGCCCGGTGCATGCTCCTTTTTGTACACCACCGAATGGCGATCCACCTCTTCGCGCCCAAAGCTCATGGCTATGAACCCGCCATTCTCGGCTATTTCATGTATGACCGAACGATGCACCTTATCCAGGGGCTGAAACTCGATGCACATTCGGTCATCCTTGGCAAAGCGTCCCATTCTTTCGTCTACGTATTTGCGGAATCGTATTAGTTCCTCTTTCTGTTTGTTCTGCATGCGTTCCATCATCTCCCTTTGCTTCTTGATTAGCGTCTTCTGCTGCTCATTGGTCGCTGGCGGGGCGTCCATTGAGGACAGAATGGAGTCGAGAAGATCCATTTTGCTGGTCTCCTCTGCAAAAAGTAAAGTTGTTTGAGAAACGGATTTTTGTTTGATTGTTTATATTTGGTGTGCGCTTCGAGTCTTACCGCTTGCTGTAATCTAGTATTAGCTCTAAATGTTGTTTAACTAAGTTGCTAGCATTTGTTTGATTTGTGTAAAATAAAATAGTTTTTTTTTTATGGGCAACCGGTGCTTGAGGACACCAAATGTTCTGAGGGGACTGCCAACTTGTTCAAATTGCAAACAAAACTATTGGGATTTTCTATTACAGCACAGCTGCTTACAGTGGTCCACAAAATATTTGATACTGGGTTAAAATTTTCAAAACATTAAGTAATTTGTTTTGATTCTAAAAATACCAGGGACCGTAATTAATTTAAAAAAAACCGCAATTTTATTTATACACTAGAAGTAATCATTGTTTGAGCAACACTTATAATTATTATCAATGAGTTTAATTTTAAAAATCAAATTTTATCATTATTTTTTGAGTTATAAAATAAAAATAATAATTAAAGTTTGATGTTAATAATAGAACTTATACTGATTACTGATACTGATCACTAGACATTTTAATAACTCGACTGGTTTTTGTCCGTTGCCAAATTATCTCGTTATTTATCGATTTTGCGCCACAGTTCAAAGCATTAAATTGCATTAAGTTGGCAGCTCTGTTTCGCCATAAAAAACCAGGCGCGTGCTTGAATAAGAAATTGTTGAAAAAAAATTATTAAACCAAATTATTAAACCAAATTCAAATAAATTCAAATTCAAAAGGCGTGCAGAAAGGATGTCCACGAAACACACCCTCATTCACTGGTTTCGTAAGGGCTTGCGTGTCCACGATAATCCGGCACTGCTGCAAGTTATCAAAGCAGCCCAAGCTGCTCCTGGCCAATTCTGCGTGCGTCCCATTTTCATTTTGGATCCTGGCATCTTGGATTGGATGCAGGTGGGTGCCAATCGCTGGCGCTTTTTGCAGCAAACACTCCTGGACGTGGACGAGCAGCTAAGAAAACTTAATTCCCGCTTGTATGTTCTGCGCGGCAAGCCCGTTGAAGTCTTTGACAGAATCTTTAAGAGCTGGCGTGTGGAGCTACTGACCTTTGAGTCCGATATAGAGCCCTTTGCTGTAAAAAGAGACGCAGCTGTACAGAAATTGGCAAAAGAGTGTGGAGTTAAAGTGGAGTCACACTGTTCACACACAATTTATAATCCCGAATTGGTCATAGCCAAGAATCTGGGCAAGGCGCCGATAACATATCAGAAGTTTTTAAGCTCAGTGGAGAAGTTGAAGGAGAGCAAGGTGCTGGACAAGCCGGAGGAGCTAAAGAAGGGCACGCAACCTCCCAAGGATGAACTGGAAATGGAGAACGCGAACGTTTACGGCTGCCCCACCTTGGATCAGCTGGTCAAGAAACCTGAAGAGCTTGGTCCCAACAAGTTTCCTGGCGGTAAATCTTTAATTGGAATTGCTTTAATTGGAAACATATTCTATAATTTTGTTTTCCAGGGGAAACCGAGGCCCTGCGTCGTATGGAGGAATCGCTCAGCGATGAGCTTTGGGTGGCGCGATTCGAGAAGCCCAATACGGCTCCCAATTCTCTGGAGCCCAGCACCACTGTTCTTAGTCCTTATCTTAAGTTTGGTTGTCTCAGTTCGCGACTCTTTCACCAACGCCTTAAGGAGATTTTAGCTCGGAACCCCAAACACTCGCAGCCACCAGTCTCTCTCATGGGACAGCTTCTCTGGCGTGAATTCTATTACACAGTGGCAGCAGCTGAACCAAACTTCGATCGCATGTTGGGCAATGTCTATTGCCTGCAGATTCCGTGGCAAGAACATCCCGACCATTTGGACGCATGGACACATGGCCGGACTGGCTATCCATTCATTGATGCCATTATGCGCCAGTTGCGGCAAGAGGGTTGGATACATCATTTGGCTCGTCATGCGGTGGCTTGTTTTCTCACACGAGGCGATCTTTGGATCAGCTGGGAAGAGGGTCAACGAGTATTCGAGCAGTTACTTCTGGATCAGGATTGGGCCTTGAATGCGGGCAATTGGATGTGGCTGTCGGCTTCGGCCTTCTTTCATCAATACTTTAGGGTATACAGTCCCGTTGCCTTTGGCAAGAAAACTGATCCGCAAGGCAATTATGTGAGAAAATATTGTCCTGAACTGAGTAAATATCCCAAGGACCTCATCTACGAACCCTGGAAAGCCACTTTGCAGGCCCAAAGGGAATATGGCTGTGTACTGGGCGTAGATTATCCACATCGCATCGTAAACCATGAATTGATCCATAAGGAAAATATCAAAAAAATGAGCCAGGCCTATAAGGTGAATCGCGAAGTAAGAACTGGCAAACAGGAAGAGGAGTATGGCAACGAGGAGGATCTTACCGCCACAGGTAAGCGCAAAGCTCGGGGTAAAGGCAACGCGGTGGCTGCCAAACGCAGACGCTGAATTGAACTCTCAACCAAAATTCACATAAATTTATTCGCCATTATGCAGAAAAAGTACCCTTTAGCCTGTTTCTTGGCCTTGGCTCAATAATGTGGCCATTATAAACGGCTGAAAATGGAGACTATTTCTCCGGGCTGTCAGCCCATAAATCACTAACAAACAACTTTGCTTGCCACATCCTTGCCCCAGCATAATCACGGATATCATGTGCCCATAAAGCAAGGAAAAAAAAAAAACCCCCACAGAAGATTAGCCACTTTGAGACCATAAACTTGAAGTTGTTTGGTTGTAAATTAACCACGAAAAAAGTGTTAAAATGGATTTATGTTAAGACTTGGAAAAACTTGTTACGAAAATTGGCAAAACTTGATGAAAATTATCTGCGCATAAGTATTATGGGCCAATTAAGAAAATGTCGCTTGATGATGACTATCAAGAAATCCAGCGAATGTATTGGTTAATGACACTGAAAACTGAATAAGGATACTTTTGCAAGTATTTTATTTATATATCTAACAAATTTGAATCATTTCGGTAACTAAGCATAAGTTGATTGTTTCTAATGGATGTTTGCATATGCTGAGCATAAGTTTTATCCTCTTTTATAAATATAGCAAGAAGCGTTATGTTTGAATTCAATTAAAGTTGTGGGAGTATTTGTTTAGTCAATATTTCTGAAAATTTCGACGGGATCGGCGCATTTGGAGGTTAGATGCAAATTCTATAAGAATATCCTTGTCTGATCTTTGAATCATTTTGCTTGTTGAACGGTCTACAAACATACAAGCGACCTGATTAAGACCAGATTTACACTGTAAAGCAAACTTCATGAAGTTCTTTTAGTAGGCGGAATATTCAAGGCAAAATGAATACGATTTATTAAGGAAAGTTTTAGAATCTCATCTGATTCTCTCGCCTACTAAGAGAACTCCTTGAAGTTTGCTTCACCGTGTAAATCCAGTCCTAGTAATCACAAATATTCCTTTCACTCTCATTAAAAATTTGTTCCAGTCTGCAAAATGGTCATAGTCTTAGATATATCAAGAGATTTCTGTATAATCGGTTAATTCTTAGTAAAAGTTACTTGCTAATCTCTAGCCTTAGATTAGATGTCAAAAATTGAGACACTTGAACAAGTCTGCTAGAGGCCAAGTTGGATTAAAGCAGGTGGTGTTCTCCCTCTATAATATAGTAGCTAAAATTCTCCTAGTTTAGTTCCTAAATACAATCGTTTTAACAAAAATCTTGAAATTTCTGGTAAACGGATAAATTGTAGTCGAGCTATGAGCAAAAGAGTGTTCGCTACAGCAATAGCGCAGCAAAAGCTGCTACTGCGGCAACAAATTGTATCTTGAGCTGGGAGTTTCACTGGTACTGGCATGACCGACCTTAATTCTAGTTTCAACTTTGAAAGGAAAAATAAAGCACAAGTGAAGTTGAAAATTAAACGAATCTCTCCGTTAAAGGTACATATAAGGTGAGGTTACATTTCCACTCATGGAAGCTGTGGTATAGGTCTTTAAATCAGCGGTGTGCAAGGAAATTTGAGTTTCAGAGCAGACCAACAATTACAGAAAACCCCTTTTATTTGTTGTTTCAACTCCCTTCTAAGCGAGACAATGGCACTGGTTACTCTCGAAGCAATGATGTGCCCACCGCTGCTTTAAGTGATTACACTAATGAATAGACAGCGGATTTTGCTTATTTTTAAACCGATTTTAATCCTAGTAGACTCGAAACATCATTGCTTAAATAATTATTTAAATAAATTATCTTGGAATTGAGTGCAGAATTTTTGGAATTTTATTAAGGTAAAAAGTCAGTACATCGTATAGTGTTGGATGGAAATATGTTTCAGGATTTAGGATAACAGGTCAGATAATATATGTTTTCAAAAGCTTAGTGAATTGGACGCTTACTTAAGATATAAACCAAAACATTAGCTTCAACAAACACGAACATTTGACTTTCCCCACAGTTTTAAACTCCCGGACGGAACATTCTAAAGAACTTGGGAAGTATAATGTTTTGAAAGCAGTAAGCTTTGCATAATTTAAAGGAAATTTAACAAGGTTTTTCTGGGTTCCTCCATCAGTTGATTTCTTCACTCGAAATCTTTTACTTATACACTGGATTGTCTGATTTGAGTTAACATTTTATAAAAAGTTTGTGCATATTTTGACAATATAAATTTAGAATTTCGAATGATGACCACAATGTTGCTTTCAAAATATTCCAAAAAGTAAACCAAAACTCTCCAATTTCCGGCTGAGCTAAGTAACCGAATTAAAAGTATGGTTGCTGCGACAATTTCGAACCAAAATAAGGGAAACTTGTTGTTTGGTTGGTAACACATTAAATAACGGAAATATCCATAGCTGCTGATCCTTCTCCTCCTCCTCCTCCTCCTCCTTCTTGTTGGTCAAATACCACTTTATTTCTTGTTAAATTTCGCCACCCGCATATCATCGGCCACGCTCTGTAGTTCCTCAGGATCGCGTCTGAAGCGATATGTGCCAACATCCTGCGAAGCGTTCTCCGACAACTTCACCTTAATGCCCTTGTACTGGAACTTGGCTTCACGTTTCTCCGGCACCTTGAGAGCCTGTTGTTGCTTGTACTCCTCATCGTTGCCAATGTCCAGCGTCCGATTATCATTATTAAGCACAGTTGGATCATCATCTTCATCTCCCTGATTCCATCCATCGATTTCAATCGGAATAATTGGATTACCATTCACATCCGTTATAGAGCTAGGCGAATTCATCGCATCAGGCGCTGTGCCCTCGGGTGACGTCTTATCCTGATTATCCACCGGATTCCCAGTCACCGAAAGCCGTGACAGGGAAGTGGTGAGAAAATTACGTGTGAATTCCAAATCACCCTTGGCCAGGTCATAAATGTTGATATCGGTCACTGTGACACCATCAGTCCGTGGTATACGATTCGAGGTACGGCACAATACCGTGGTCGACATGTTGGGACGAGTGGCCAAGCGTGAAATGATGCTACGCGATGCCATCATGTTCTTCCTCAGCATGCACAGATTGCGAATCATTTTTGGATGTAATTTTGTTTAGTTTTCTTGGGTGATTTAAACAAAAAATAGATGAGAATTTTTTATTTGGAAAAAAATGGGAGGTGTTGTTAGAATGAAGCCTTGAATGGAAATGTGTGTGTTGAACACGAATCGTCAGTAACTGAACTAGTCGGAGTTGACGTTTCATTCAAGGCCAACTCAATTTTTAAGTTTTATTCAGGAAATTATTAGGGTTTCTGCAGTCGGTACCAAGCAGAATTGGTGGTGTTACACAAGGCTGCCAAATACCTCTATACCTCAAAGAAGGGAACTCAGTTCTTGTTTACACCATGAAGTTAACTTCATGAAGCTATCTCGTCTAGAAACTTTCCTTACTATAGCTTTGCATACCCTTTTTTTTTGCAGGCTATCGATTTGAATCGTAATGAGGCAAAAGGGAACTGTCGATCAACTTCATTGCCAGCTAGGCCATTAGGCTTTGCCTGAACCTACTGAATAACTTGATGAAACAAACAAACTGAAGTTACACGGTGAAGCTAACTTTATGAAGTTTTACAAGAAGCTTAGAAAGCGGCGTAGAAGGGTAACCGATACCCCCCTTTCTTAAAGCTTTTTCACAACTTCTTGAAGTTGGCTTCACCGTGTAAACACTGTCTGATGACTCGAAAATATAGGTATTTTTTTAGTCTATGGTCTAGTCTTGTCTAGTTATGAGCAAAAGAAAGTTCAAATTACCATAAATCAAGACCTACACAGACAAAAATTCGAGATATTCGGGATTGAATCAATCCAAAACGTCGTCCGAAGTCGGTTAATCCCAGATTTTCTCATTTCAAGTACGACTAGGATTGACTTGATCGCGGATAACTCGAATCTAGTACGATTCTTGCTTGATTTTTCAATGAATATAATCAAACCTAAAGCTCCCGTTTGTACGAAAATCTCTAGAGATTCCTGGGTCACCCCTCTATATGTCTTTTAAAGTCTCAATTTCAGTTAAGATCGAACCATCAAATTTTGATTGCAAATGCCCAGCTGAGTAGTTCAAAGGCAACTTGCATGTTTAGGTGAAAAAAACCAAACTGTAGCTTGGTTGTTATACATCCAACAACTCGATCTTAACATTGTCTAGCCTAAATCAGACCTTGTGCGTTTCGCTTTGAGCCAATTACAGGGCTACAAAAATGTGGCTATTTAATTTAATGGGACATCATTATGCCAACTTTAATCTCATCAAGGCGCCTTAAACTATGCATCACCAAAAACACACAAAAGTGCAGGGAAAAAAAATGTAATTATTGAGCTGCTGTTTTGGGGTAAGTGTGAGTGTGTGTGTCATTCTGTTAATGATGTTTTGCAACTTTTTCCACACACACACACACACACGCAGGCCGCACACTTTTAGCATCCAATTAGCGGCAAAACGGGATCCAGGCAGCCATTTTTTCACCTTATTCTCCGGACTCACTCCTCCTGCTACTGTCTAACAAGCACTCGAATCGCTCTTTTTCACACGGCAAACTCACATATGTTTTATGTGTTTGTTAGTTCACACACACACACACACATAGGCAGACACCCTAGAGCTTTTGTGTGTGAGAGAGCGCCGGAACAAACAACAACAAACACAAATGGCAAACAAAAAAAAACATAAAATGAAAAATGGCAACACTTTAACTTTTGAACGGCGCCTCTTTTTTTTTCGAAATGCGATTTTTTCCACAGGTTTTTTTTCCCTTTTTTCTGTGTGTGTGTGTTGCATAATAGAGGTGAAGTGGACCAACTCCTGGCTAGCAAAAACTAAGTCAACAACTGTTAGGATCTGTAGGTGGTTTGCTGTGCCAGAAAAATTCCAATTAAGTTTTTAAAATTTTATCTGACCGAAGCTTATGAATGATGACATTCATTTAATGGATGGCAAAGCTTCCCTTTTTCAACCCCGTCAAAATGTGCTAATCAACTAAAGCAAGGCAAAAGGGAAACTGAAGAAAAAGAATTAGATTTTACTTACATGTCCTTCCTTGTTTGGCGAAAGTTTTCAAGGACCTGTCGAGCAAAAGAACACGGAATTGCCATTATTTTAAAAAAATGAGTAAATTAGTTGCACTTTGAGCAGTTTTATTTGGCAAGTGACACCTTAAATTGGCAGGCAAAGAAAGAGATTGAGATGATAGTGTCCCAAAAATTTGTTTGAAGTTGTTCTTATGCTTAAACGATACACATGTAACAACCGACTTTCGAATCGATTCTTTGAATTTAAATGTTCTACCCATTCTAATTAATCCAAATCACGACCAACTTTACACTTTGTTTAAGCCAAAATGCTTCCACAAATCGACTTTCTGTTAGACAAAAACGTATCTCCATTTATCAAATGCATTCATTCCCCTATTGGTAACATTTCAAACTGAATTTTTTTCCTGGCAAACATTCCTGCCAATGCCAAATGTTATCCCTCTTCTGGGAATTTTCCATACTCAGCGGCCATTATGAGCTACTTAGCAAGCGATTTGTGCACTTTTCTCTCTCACCTAAGTAACTCACACAAACAAACACACACACACAAACAACACCCACATGGAGAATTTGGATTCAGGTTTCAGCTTTTAGCTGAAATCGTTAGATTTGCTTGCTTGCGTTTCGTTTGTTGAATTGAAATTGCTTAATTTACCAGATAATTTGGCAACAAATTGTTTTTGCCCACTCACACAATCACAAACAAAAGCGTAAACGTAATTAGCTCGTTTTTGTTTGCGATTGCTTTTGTGGCTTTGTTGATACTCTCAACTCTCTCGCTCGCTCTCTCTCTCTGTACACAACGGACTACCATGTGACCATTTGTTTGCTATTTATGGTTCATATTCCTTAACGCTCACTATTGTTCGGTTCGCAGGGGCAAACTATTGAACTGCTTTCTATATGTACTTTCACTTTAATTCAAGTGGACCCCAAGCCGAAACAAAGCCAAGCAAAGTTCAATTTTGGTTGCCTTTTGTTAAGCGAGAATTTTGTAGAAACTCCCGCAAAAACAATGCTTAACATTTGAATGCAGTTTTGGACGGAGCAGCAAAATCGGAGTACAAACACAAACATACTTAGAATAAAGTTGTTGTGAATTTAACAGGAACCACGACTTTATCAACTACAACAGAAACAGAATTAAGCTTAAGGCCTTTGTATAGAAGAGTTTGGTCGTTTAACAAAGCGAATTTGGTTTTGACGGTGATTTTTCTTAGCCACACGAAATTGTTGGCGATTGAGAATAACTTAGCGAAATTTTAGTAAAACCCAAACGCCTTTCTGAAAATTCTTAACCAAATCAAAACTGCAAGATGCTTCGTATAGATTCGGTTTGGGTTTCAGAAAATCTTAAGAAAATATGTTTAATCTTTTTACCCGCTAAAGCTGATAGTTAAAAACATTTCAGTTCTCTAGAATGTCTATTTTTAACCGATCTTCACTAAAATTGCACGGTATGTTTACGTAGTTCAGAAAATAGTCATACAAACGGCCATGTTTCATATCTGTGAGGTAGCTCGAATGGTGTTTATAATCGGACTTAAGTCTTGTAAGCTACATCCAGAAAAAACCAAATCGAAAACCATATTCTAAAACAAGAAAGAAAGTCGGTCAAGCCCGACTATAACATACTCTGTACCAAGAAATTTTGTCTTTTGATCATAACTCGAAAACCGTTCATCCGATCTTCTTCATTCCTTTGGCGGATCGATAAGTTATTCTAATAACTAAATATGTCCAGAAGGAACAAGCCATCTATCTTCAAAACTGTGGGAGATATGACGTTTTTTCTAAATTGCGGGGGTGGGAGGGGGCGTGGCCAAAATTGAAAATAAACTTGATCTGCCTGCAGACATAAGAAGCATATGTCCCATACACGTCAAACCTCTATCTCTTACCATCTCTGAGATCTGTGCGTTCATACGGACAGACGGACAGACGGACATGGCTATATCGACTCGGCTGTTGATGCTGATCAAGAATATATATACTTTATGGGGTCGGAGATGCTTCCTTCTGGATGTTACATACTTTTGCACAAACTCATAATACTCTATGTACCTACGGTACAGAGTATAATTAAGTACAAACTGTCTTCCTAGTTATATATAAAAGCCACGAAAATTCTTGATTCAAGTAAAAAATTCTTTCCTAAAGTCAGTTTTTTCAATTTCGAAAAAATTGATGCAAGATTGTATCGGGATATATTACATATATTCCGATCTTTAAGGTTTTTATTGTCATTACATAAATACGATTAAATCTTAAAACTAGTTCATTGTATTCTAAGTTGAAGTGAAACCAAGTAAGAGTAAGTCAAACAAGTACAGAATGTTCTTGGATTAAGCTCAAAATTTTGCCACTAAAATTAATTCGACATTCAAAGTGGTTTAGAAGGGATAACCCTCCCCTTACAGTCTAAAAGTAAAAGTTAGGGGTTATATGGTATCACAATGGTGCTATTTTTGGTCTTAGTGAAGAAGCTTCACCGCTTCTACATACTATCTCAACCTAACCTAAGCTCAAAATTTTGAACACCTTTCCCAATTTGTTCTGGAGAGTAAAATGTAAGTTTATCTGACACATAGCAGCTATTTGGAAGATAAGAAATTGACTCTTAAGCAAAGATCACTGGGCCACAGACCAAGATTTTATTACTGAAGTCAATAGAAAAGTGTTAGAACCAGTTGGGAATTATAAATACACATTTTTTGAAAAATAATTTGTATTTTACATTGAACTCTTTAATAGCTAACAAGAAAGAAAGTCGGTCAAGCCCGTCTATAACATACTCTGTACCAAGAAAATTTGTCTTTTGATCATAACTCGAAAACCGTTCATCCGATCTTCTTCATTTCTTTGGCGGATCGATAAGTTATCCTAATAACTAAATATGTCCAGAAGGAACAAGCCATCTATCTTCAAAACTGTGGGAGATATGACGTTTTTTCTAAATTGCGGGGGCGGGAGGGGGCGTGGCCAAAATTGAAAATAAACTTGATCTGCCTGCAGACATAAGAAGCATATGTCCCATACATGTCAAACCTCTATCTCTTACCATCTCTGAGATCTGTGCGTTCATACGGTCACACAGACAGACAGACAGACAGACAGACAGACAGACAGACAGACAGACAGACAGACAGACAGACAGACAGACAGACAGACAGACAGACAGACAGACAGACAGACAGACAGACAGACAGACAGACAGACAGACAGACAGATAGACGGACGGACAGACGGACATGGCTATATCGACTCGGGTGTTGATGCTGATCAAGAATATTTATACTTTATGGGGTCGGAGATGCTTCCTTCTGGATGTTACATACTTTTGCACAAACTTATAATACTCTATATACCTTCGGTACAGAGTATAAAAAGCTGAATGTTGCGCATAACGCACTCCTAGTGTAACAAGGGTATAAGACAGGGTATCCTGTCCTGATTTTTGCTATCGATTGTACTTTCTATATCAGGTCATAGCTTTATTTCGGTTAAGTTATAAGTTGAATGTGCGTTTCCTTTACAGTAAAAATAGTTTTTGACCAAAGTAAATGCCTTGACTGAAGGCGAAATTTAAAGACTATTTTGTACTTATTCCCTGATATATTGTGCATGTATTAAGCATGAGATTTTTTTTATTTTTTCCTAAATTATAATGATCATTTAAAAATTTCGATTAAACATCGATTTAACCCATAACCAATCGAAGCTAAAGTTAGAGTTGGCCTTGCCCGACTTCAATATAACCGTAACTCAGGAGAATTAAGGCTTAAAAGCCATTCCTTAAGTTCATTTAGAGAGAGCATTATGATTAATAATAACATATTAACATTATGTTGGCAGACTGCGTAGGAAACGCCGAAAGGTATGCAACGTTTTATTGTAATTTTGGCTTAAAAATTATCATTTTTTTTATTCTTTATTCAATCTTAATGTAAATTTTAATGACTATAGAATTTGGGCATAAAAATTTGGTATACCCTTTGGTCGCCACGAGTAAGGGGTATACAAATAAACACACACAAAATCAAGGGTATTTGTTTGTTTGGTCTTATGCATTCCTCTCGCACTTCATATGAAGCTTTGCTTTCAGCTTAAGCTTAATTTTGATAAAGGTACGCAATTCCCAGTCTTTTTGTGTTTATAGTTTTATATATTTATATAAACTTCTGCCATTTTTCCCTTTTTGTTGTTGTCATTGCTTACCTTTCTTCAAATGATTTATATCTTGTCGAGCATATAAATCAATTTCATATCTACAAAAGAAAATTAAATTCTTAAGCATTGAAAGTAACTAGAAAATTGTATTTTATTTGTGTCCTTTGAAACAGTTTAAAATTACTAAATGATCAAAGAATTAGTCAAAGTTCTTTTGTGACCAGCTTGAGGCAATAAAATATCCAAGTTATGAAATTTAAAGTCCCTTGGGCCAACTCTATGCACCTGCAATCGACTTTAAAACAAAATCACATCGACTCAAAGTCAAACTCTGTCAGTCGAAAACAATTTGCTGTGCAACTGACAAATGTTTAATGCATGAAATTTCCTCGCCTTCAGTTAAATGGCAATGCCAAAAAGCCAAAGAAATAGGTTTCTTTTTTTTTGCTGAATTTCTTCTGTGCAAACCTATTTGTCTAAATCAATAATTCAGTGACCTTCTGTGGTTGACAATGCAGCATTAACTTTTATTTTGTATTTATTTCTTTGGCATCAAAGTTTTCTCTTTCGATATACATGTATGTATGTATGCTGGTTGATGCGGGGGATCAGTGAAAGTTTATGGGCATTAAGCCAAGGACAATCTTTGCCAAAGTTGGCATAAATAAATAATATTTAAGAGATGAGTTTATAGAACGTTTAATGGGGCAGATTGCAAAATAATCTAGTTCTGCAAAAAACTAGGATATCTCCTCAAAGAAGTCGCTTCGTTTGAGAGCAATCTCTCAACTTTTTCCAAGGTAATCACAAGACTGTTGTCTTGAAGAATCGGATGAGAAGTACTTTGCATTGATTGTCCTTTGGTTTGTGGTGTATTTCGTCAACGCTTAGAAAACGACACCAAAACTGTTTTGGATGGAGTTTGAACCTCGTAAAATGCTCCCTTGAAGGGTCATACGGTTGTGCTTATGGTCAATGCGAATGTTAGGCCTACAACACGAGTCGGTAGGGTAAGCTGCGATGTCGCGACGTAGTATTTATGAGTTAGCTGATGATATTTGTATTTACACGGTGAAGCTAACTTAATGAAGCTTTTCAAAAAGCTTAAAAAAACCTCTTACACCTCTTTCCTACGCAAGAAACCTTTATAAAAACTGCATGAAGTTTTTCAAAGAGCTCTTGATTGTGCAGAAAGAGGTGTAGTGGTTTGACTTGACCCACTACACCTCTTTCCAACAAGCTAGAACTATATGAAAAACTTCAAGAAGTTTGCTTCTTCGTGTAAGGCCCGTTTTAGACTGTATCTTCCATGTTGTAGTTTTTTAAAAAGCTTTTGTTTGTAGGAAAAAGTTGTAGAGGGGCAAGCAATAACACTTTGCCTTAAAAAAAGCTTAATAAAGTTTGCTTCGCAGTGTAAAAACTTCATGAATTTCTTAAAAAAGCTTTCGTTTGTAGGAAAGAGGTGTAGAGGGGCAAGCAATGCCACTTCTCCTCTTTCCTACAAAATCGAGCTTTTAAAAAAGCTTCATAAAGTTGGTTCACCGTGTAATACCCGTCTAAGTGTTGACCACATTCAAGCAACAAGCTTTTAAGCTTTATATTCTCCGCCTCTAATTGATACGTCGTCAGCGGCCGAGCAAAAACATCAAAACAGATAAGTTCTCTCTCCCCGTCTACTGTATGTTAATACAATTATGATCTCAGTTGCCACTGGCAACATCGCTGCTCACAATGCCGACTGCTGGACGACAACCTTTCTCTCTTCGATTGTCCAGCGTTTAACAGACGTTTGCTGACCGAAGCAATGGACCCAATAAAAACTCAAATGAACTTAAGAAAATAAACAAACATAATGTGACACATTTGCTAAAGCTAATAAGCTCAATAACTCAGTTATGAGTCAAAGGCTTCCCACCCACAAAAGGTGGTCGGTGAAAAGGGAAAACTAACGAGTGGCAAACGCAAATTGGCAATTATGGCAAGAAAGTACACGCATTTTGCTTATTTATGGCACGAACGAATGTTTGATATATTTACGACAATTCCTCTCACTCCCGCCCACTCGACTTGTACCTGGTCAAAAGGGGACCACCGGCATGGGTCCTCAAATTGTGGTACGTGCCATTGCTGAATTTAATGCGAACCGGCATGACAACAATTTATGCAGCCCAAAAGCATATGCAGAGCGGAGCAAATAATTCGCATAGCCAAGCCGAAAAGTTTTGCTCCCGCCACCCCCCGAACTAAATTGGCATAGATGTGGCTTAATATGGGAATCATATTTTTTGGTCGGTTCGACTCCGACTGGCAGTTTATAAGCATTTAAGCGGCTTAACTTCGCCGACTGACTTATCGCATTGTCATCAATTTGGTTAAGTAGATTTCCTCCCCCCACCGCGTCCACATGAACCTGTCCTCACTTATTTTTATTGCTCCACACAGAAAATATTTTCGAAGGCAGGCTCGGAGTTGATTGAAAATTTGGCACACTCCATTGCACACATAGAACGACATATAATTATTCCATTGATTGAAAATTTTGTGTTGCTGGAGCAGGAAACGAAAGTCTGCTTCCTTGACAAAGCAAAGCCGGGAATAGATGGGGGCACTGTGAAGTGTGGATACCCTGCAATAACAAAAGTAAGAAAAGTGTGTGGTTAAATGACATTGAATGTATGAAAGTTGCTTTCTGAAGTGATGAGAATTTTAGTATGTGTTTAAAACATAACTGAATCACAGATTTACTTTAAACTTAAACGAAACTTGGCACTTTTTAAGTACTTAAGTCTATTTGTTTGATATTAAAGTGAGTAAAGTATCTTTCTCCTGTATCATTTTTCATAAACTTCTCCATCTAAGAATTAAACTTTAGGGTATTTGCCAAACTGTTGTTAAAATGTTGCCATTGCCGTTTACATAATCAATCACGTTTTATCAGGATAATTGTTTTGGGTAGTAGTGGCCTCTCTCTCGCCCCCTTTCCAATACTATTGCATAAATTGAGTTGGCTGCTAATCGCCTTCGTTTCAGTCTCCATGTCTCGCAGTCAATATCATTTTCAATGCCTCATTATTTGCGCTCAATTTCATTTATGTACATTTTCTTAGCCATGGCTATGTCAATGTATTTAGCACGCGAAAAGCAAAATTAATCATGCAACATTCGCAAATTCGCCAACACAAGCAATTAGCCATGTAACAAAGGGAAGGAGATTTGTTTGGCAAAGGACGGACACCTTTTGGATTAGGGGAATGGATTATTGGTTGCTTGGGCAAAACTTATGATGTCAAAATTTTAAATGAAGTAGCTGCTTGCCAAAATCGAAATTGCTTAATTATTTATGAGTGTTGATGGAATGTTTCCACATGCTAAACCAAAGTGTGGACTTTAAATGTTTCAGTTAGTTTTGAGATGTTAAGATTGATGTGGTTAGGCTGTCAAACCAATTATGTGTGTTTTTATGGCAATAAAAAAGTTTTAATGATAGTTTTTATGAAGCTTAAGAAGACCATTTGACGGTGATAACTGTTGATTAAAGAGAAGGCATATGACTAGAAAACACAGCATTGATTGTTGGTTTAGACCAGAATTGCCCTCAGCCTATACGCGCTGGCCGCATTCGTTGGCTATGCGAATTAAAAATTGCAACAATAACTTCTTATGTGTCTCTCTTCTTTCTGTCTTCTATTTCTCTTGCTTGTTTGTTGGTGAAAATTCGTTGTTGTGCAAGGAATGATTTCATGTGCATCAGACAGTCACAAGCACACACACACAACAACAGGCAATAACCGGCTTTCTCCTTCGTTAACAATTATTCAGAATTATTTTTTTCATGTGTTTAAAAACAAAGAAGAAATTAATGCTTCGACGGGGATTTGAACACATGACGTCGCCGCCTAAAGCATCGATCTTGCCATCTTATGCATTGAGCGCAAATAATGAGGCATTGAAAATGATATTGACTGCGAGACATGGAGACTGAAACGAAGGCGATTAGCAGCCAATTCAATTTATGCAATAGAATTGGAAAAAGGGGCGAGAGAGAGGCCACTACTACCCCAAACAATTATCCTGATAAAACGTGATTGATTATGTAAAAGGCAACGCAACATTTTAACAACAGTTTGGCAAATACCCTTGTTATTGGTGAATTCTTAGTTGGAGAAGTTTGTTAAAATGATATAGGGAAAGATGTGAAGTAGTATTTAGCAATCGGTTGGTACATAAGTCAAACAAAATGAAAGCTATACTCACTTTAATATATATATATTGTATTTCTAAATGCTTAGCTGAATTATAAACTGTGTTTTTTCGCCTGGCTCAATTCTTTAATGTGTTTTGTTGTACTGTCACGCGTGACGTCGATTGTCGTCTGCGTTGACATGTCGACTTCGTATGCTCAGTACTCAGTGTCCTGAGCTCGTTGTAAAGTTATAACAAAAATGCTGAAAGAAAAGTAAGGGTGAATTTTATTTCATAAATGTTCAAAGAATTTGAGATACTTTAATAAGTGCATAAAGGGTTAAGTAATTATATTTCTTAACATCTAGGACCCCATTGACCTTGGCGCCTTTTTAAGGTAATGTTTCCGAAAATTGTTGGCTTTTGTGGGTGCGACTGTAATATACTCTATACCAGCGAGACCGTTGACTACCGTTCCTCTGATCTTTACCAATTCTTTGGCTAGTCTATAAATAGTTCTGTTTATTAAATATGTCTAGAAGGCACAAAACTTCTATCTATAAAACTGTCGGAGATATGAGTTTGCTTTTTCCAAATTAAGAAGTGTGAGGAAATTAACTTGATCTGAAAGTATAAGAAGTTGTAATCAAACCTCTATCTCTGACCATAAGGTTCTTATGAATAAATAGGACTGTTCACTTTACCCTGAGTCGTCAAGTCCAACCACTTTTTCCCATAGACGAATAGTTTTTCCCAAAGGAGAATAGCTAATTGTGGGTGATATGTCAGTGATATGATATTCAAGGATATCTCGGCTGGCATACCACAATAAAATTCGAAAAAATTGTAATGTGTCTTTCAAGCCTTATTAGAACAAACTTCTATTCTTAAAACTACATAAATTAACTAAAACTAAGTTGAGTTTGCACTTTTATTTGTATTTTAACTATTTCCAAAGAGCACCAAAAAAAAAATCACGTTAGCATTGACATTTACTTTCGAATTAAATTTGAACTGAGCATTGAACGAAAATGTTATTCCACTTCAGTCAGCATTTAGCCACAAAAGTGTAAGCACTGCTCCTGAACTTCTTTATTATTATTATTATTCAATGCATTTAATTTATCAAAATTCTTGTCCTTACAACCTGAATAAGGTGGTGCCGATTTTAATTTACGAACTTAAGAAAGCCATTCGAATAACGAGCATATTTTCTTTTCTGTTTGGAATTTCATTTTCAGTTTTTCAAAGAGAATATGAAAAGTAGGCTAACTTAAACATTATATGTTGCCAAAAGGAATTTCAGTTCAATTAATAAAGCGCAAAATTTAGGCAATTTTGTGGCCCACGTTATAATATTTATTTTAAACAAAAGAGCACAAGTTGAATTTTTTTAATATTTGATTTACCAAAACTTGCGACTTAATTTTTAATTTATGTCTTGGAATAATCGCACAAACGTTTCAAAAATATGCAAATTCCGAAGCCTTTTAATATACTATACAAGTTTTGAAAGTACTTGTAGTTATTTTTAATAAAAACATTTTTGCTTAGACAAATTCATGCAAATTTTAGTCAGCTTGTCCCAAAATGGGAATGTGAATAGTAGACCAAAATCTCCTACTGCGCACAGTGGTTGCATTTGTGTGGGTAAAGTGGTAAAGTGAGTTCTACAAAGATTGATAACTGTAGTAAGTAGAATAGAGAGAAACTACTGTGGGGATTATCCGGACTTAAATTAATTCCAAAGTGCAATATGTTAATTTTCTCAATTCTAGAAGTAAAAGATTGTCTCGAGTATGGATTTTTCAATTTCTGAATTCTTGTCTTGATACTGAAAATGTGAATTATTAAATTCGACTCGGAAAGAAAACTAGCAGCTGACTCTAAAATGAGTCAAAACTGATTGGAAGAAACGGTTAAAAACGACTCTTCAGGAAGAGTAGAGGCTAGGTTGCCACTTCCTTCCGCATTTATGACTAATTTATTCAGACCGAGGACTTGAAAAAGATTCGAATGTGAACAGAAATTTTATAAAATGTCCCACGGACAGCACATCATTAGCTGCCTTCTCATATCAGAAGTGCTATAACTGGTTGGGAATTTCAGGGCAGTTGAAGAGCAAAAATAGACAGAAAATGAAATGTAAAGTTAAGAGAAGCCTTTGCATGTGTGTGTGTATGTACCTATTTAGTTTCTATTTTTATCTTTTTTTGGAATACCGAACCTATTTTAGATAGTCCAGCTTCCTTTTTTTGAGCACCCACCACTGTGCACTGGCACTTGCTTATGTAAAACTATGTCCCTTAAAATCTTGACAACAAATAAGGATATACCCCTGCCCCACTCGAGTCTCACATCCCCTTCAAATGCGGCTGCTGCAAATGAAGCGCTAAATCTGCAAGTGTCAAGCACAGGAGCTGCAGCAGCAGCAGCAGCACCAGGCACAGTTAGCAGAAAGGACTTTCATATTTTTTTGTTTCATTTTTATTTGTTTGTATTTTTTGCGTGTCCAACATTTTGTTGTAAATGTAGGCCCATCTGCATTTGCATATGTAAAAAGTGAGGATGGAGAGATGTGTGAGCTGCGGAGATGTTTCCATTTAACCCACTGAGCTCGTTTCCCGAGCCGCCAAAAACTAAAACCACAAACCGGAAGCAAAACAATGAGGGCTGCGAGAGGGGGCGGGTTGGCCGGGGGGTGGGGTGTGGGATGTGAGGGCAGGCTAGTTTGAACACATGCGCACACTTTTGAATGCTGGAAGGTAACAAAAAAAATCGCACACACACACAGCCAGTTTACACTTGGCACACGCCACACCTGCCGGCAATGGGGCAAATCCAAAATGTGGGCTAATGTTGATCCTTGCTCTTTCTTCCCTTCCGGCTTCCGTGCCACCATTTGCCGACCCTTGTTAACACAACAAACGAAATATTTGTTTGCGGAAATCATCAGCATCATCATCACTTCCGTTATGAGTTTTAGTTCACGTGGCAAACAAACCAGCATCATTTGCCGCTGCTGCCAAGGTGTTGCTGTTGTTTGTCCACTTTTTTTTTTCATCTAATTTCACTCTTGGCTTCTTTGGACGCCTTCAAGTTGCATCCTTCAAGTTTCCGTCCCGTTTGCCCCCGGAGAGTGAGTGGCAAAGTGATAAAGGTGTTGCTGACCACTCTACCAGCGGCTTCAGCTCCACTCTTTGGTCACTCCAGAGGTCAAGCGTTGAGTAGCTTAAGCAATGCAGACAATCCGCAAATGACTCTTCAACTTCGCTTTAGAAACAAGTTTCGTTTATCTTTCGAGCTTGTTTGGCTTTTGGTAGGAGTTGGCAACCGCTAAAGTTACTCAATTTAAAGCGTAATTTTGATGTAGTTTTACTTAACGGAAAATATTAGAATAGAAGTTAAATTTTTTATGCGAATTTAAGACCAACTTTGACATTCAGAGCATTCAAAAATGTGTAATTTTTTGAATTTATCTGATGTGCCTAAAAAACGAGAGCCTAATTTAAAGCAAACCTTATAAAAAGGGATGAGTGTAATAAGAGTTCAAGACACTTCTACAGTTGTTACAGTTTAACCGTCAAACACATAGAAATATCACCGAAACGTTGAAAAAGGCGAGCAATCGACGGCAACAAATTGCCGCACACATGAACGTACTTTTGAGGTCGAGCTCTGCAGGAGGTGAGCTATACAGGCTATACAACTTTTATTTTAATGTGGCAAAAATCTATTTATTTTTTAAGGTATTGCGAAATATGTACAACTTTTCATATTGATAAGTGCATACGGGTAAAAAGGAGGTTAGAACGATCAGCTTTTTTTGGAGAATCCATAACATACAAAAACTACGCTCGTTCGGAAGTTAGCTCAGACGATTTTTTATACTTTTACAGATGGTATTATACAATTTTCCGTATGTTTGCAACGCATAGAAGGATCAGCACGACGAGCTAAGTTGATATAGCCATGTCCGTCTGTCCGTTCGTATATTTCCTCCGTCAGTTTTAAAGTTATCTCCACCAAACTTTCCAAGAAGTCTCTTAGTACAAATAAGCTGCACAATTGTTGGAACCGGCCGGATCGGATGACTATAACATATAGCTGTCATAAGAACGATCGTTCGAAAAACTAGTTTTAGTGAGAAAAACTTTTTCGTTTTCAATGTAAACTTCTCCAAACTTTGTATTTCTTAGTTTGCTATGCTTTCCCATAATTCCACTAAGTTTGGTCGATATTGGACATCTGTATAGTAAAGCTGCCATAGAAAAGTAGAGTCTGAAAAGTAATCTTAGTGAGGAAAACTTTTTTGTTTTAAATGAAAATGTCCTCATTTATTTATTTAATATGTTTTTACACAATTCTACAAAGTTTTGTCAAAATCGGCTGACTATAGCTGATAGCTGCAGTACGAATGATCGGTCGAAAAAGAAGTTCTATTGAGAGAAACTTTTTGGTTTTAAATGATATCGACACCAAATTTCTTACATGTTTGTTTGTTAGGCTTTTGCATGATTCTACCAAGTTTGGTCGAAATCGGACATCTATATAGTATAGCTCCCATAGAAAAGTAAGCTCTGAAAAGAAGTCTTAGTTAGAAATACTTGCTGCCAGGGTAACTTTCTTCTATTTTTTGTGTTGATTTTAATGGCTGGCAGCTTAAGCTTTAATTTAAGCCTAATTAGAGACTTCTAGCATCACGGACTTATTCTCTAGGCGTGTTTGAAAAAGGACAAAAACAGGGTAAATTTCGACGTGATGGGACTTTTGGAGCCCAGATTCGAGTTGTCCGTTCGTTGAATCAGAAGAATATTATTTGGCCGACCTGTATAATTAGCCTTTCCACTGCAGCAATCAAAACTTGCATTTTGATTCAAGCATCATCAACAAATAGTAAAATTCAGACTTGTCGAAACAGGCTTCAATGTACAGTCTAAGCCACCAAGTTACCAAATATTTGCACATACTGGTTGTACCTATTATTTCTTCGTTTTTGTTGCTCTTAAATACTAGCAAAAAGCAAAAGTAAAATACTAAAAAACTACTAGTTACGGGAACTTAAGTAGCATTTCTAATCACTCCAGCAATTCTTGTTTTTCAATCTGCGCCTCGGCACTTTCGCGAATTTGTCTAATTAAACAGAATTTGGTGAATTGATTGCTTCTTTTTGTACCGTTGCTGGCTGCCATTGCACAATAGTTTGTCGTTTTAAGCTGCCAGCGCCATTCAAATTGATTTATAACAGAGAAATGTGTTTTTTTCTCTTCTATATTCTGGGTGTATGTGTGTGTGTGTGAGTGTGCTTGCAAAGATTTCTCCTGACATTTGACTCCCAACAACGATTTCGAAAATATTTTCCTGCTGCACAAATATGCCATGGCCATGGCAACATGCTCGGCGGCGTTGCCTGAATCGTGCCCAAGCTGCAGTTTTTTGTTGTACGTGCAATGGCAGCCAATAGTCAAAGTTGTCATTTATATGCTCCTCCTTTGTCGCAGAAACCCCCCACCCCCACCCACCTACTCTTGAACAAATTCCTTGCCATTTGCGCCTTTGCGTGGGCCGAGGGGGAGTGATTTATGACACTCAAATGAACTTCGACGCTGACTGAATAAATTTCTGGCGACTTTTGTGTTGAGTTCACGATATGTTTTTCTATTTTTTGCTTTGTGTTGTATTTGTTTGGTTTTTGGCGCCAAAATGCGATTCAAATTTTGGGTGCCAGCAAAAGTTGATTTTTTTTTCCCCCATTGCCTTTTGTTATACGCATAGAGTAGCGATATGTGCGATTTTATGTTTAAGATGGGGTATTTTTTCTGCGACTTGTTGGATTTATGCGTCTGCCACAAATTCGTCAGCGGAAATGTGAACATTTTTTTTTTGGCTGGCGCTTAGTTTGTCAATTTTGACATTGACTCGGTTCAAGCGGAGACTCCCAGTTAGGGGTGAGAGCGTGAGAGTTTCTGCTTGGCCTGGGCCTCGTGAAGTTTTCTAAAATTTTGTTTTGGTTTTAGATATAAATATTAGATTTCCCATCTCCCAATCTGACCCATAGATGGCGCCACTTTTGCGATGCGAAAGATCTCATTAGTACCTCTAATATTGCATATTTCTTTATATTTTGAGCCACTAAGCTTTGCTTTAAACTCAGCTACAGCTTTCAGTTGACTGATTTCCACTTCTGCCATAGATATATAAAAATATATTTTTTTTCTACTCTCCGCATTGACGCCATAAAAAGCTTACTCAACGCGCTGCTTGTGAAATAATTGATGTGCAAATGTTGAGAACTCAATTGAGTTCACCTTGAGAGAGAATGAGACAGGAAGACAAGACAGAGGGAGAGAGAGAGAGAGAGTTTTTTCGCTGACGAATGGCAAGTGTCAGTGCAGTGTTTTGCATAGTATTAATTGGTGACTTGAATGAAAGATGCTAAAAATCAATTAGTCTTATCAATCTATCTTGTGTGTCAATTAAGGTAACACATATTTTAAACACGGTCTCTGATTTATGGATAAATTTAATTTTGTAAATGTAAACCAAACAGTGGGACAAAGTGGAGTGGATGTAACGTATATTGTATTTCAGTTGGGTGGCAATTATTAAAATTAACAATTTGTTAATTTTCGATATTATATTTCTTGGTTAACTGTTGATTAATTGAAATTGTAATACTTGCATATTTGAGGCATAAAAAGTATATAATAAAGTATAGTTTATTATTTACTCGATACATGAACCTCTATCATGATACTTCCTCATGATAACGTGACATTGAAAATGTATGAATGATCAGTGAGAAAGTTCTTCTGCTGAACGCAGCCATTGTATCATGTATCTATATCAGAGATGGGCGGGTCGCGACGTTCCTATGCACGCGCTGCCTCGTGTGCATAGGGCCTCTGCCGCGGCCGACTGCACAAAATCACACGTACGCTATAAGCATTGCTTGCATGCATGCTTCTCTGATCCATATCAATTACTCTGCGTATATTCTCAAAGGCCGTCAATAGAATAATGATGGCTTTTACAGCCAGCTGATAGCTTTTAAAAAGTGTTAGAGAAACATGAAATATTCAGAACGAATCACAAGAAATCCAAAATACTGTACAAGATTTATTTAAGAATACAAGTGGCGCTGATCAAGGCGGTGGATACTCTCAGTGCTAGCTGATACCTGCCTCACCTAAGTCAACCTAAGTTATCTTTTCTTTATAACTCTCCCTGAGAAATGGTTGGGGTACAATGCCGGCAATTCTAGTGCTAACTCAACAGGCAGCCTTTCCGTCCACAACTTTGCAGTAAACTCAAAAATGAATTCAAAAGCTTTGTACTTGTATAAAGTACAGGCGGTGTCAGTAGTACGGTTAGAACAAAAAATTACTTGATTCAAGTACAAAAATTCTTATTTCATGTACAATATATTCAGTACTGTTTCGGTATACATTAAATACATTTCAAACTATGTATTTAAACTCATTTAGATTTTGACATTTAAGGTTGTAATTATCCTAAGTAAAGCCCTATCAACTTTTTGAATAGATACCAAAATCAAAATCATTTCTAAAGTCAACTCTAGAAATTTACTTGAAATAAATTGAGAGTTCAGTCAAGTGAGTCATCAAATTCTTAGGCGATTACTAATTGGTTCTTGAAACGGGGTCAACCCAAAGTGGGCTGGAAAGAGGCATTAACTAAAGCCCTAGATGGCATTACTGCGGGACAGAAAACTAGCAACACTCCATAAGAAAAGTGTTAGAACCATATGGGAATTCTAACAACAGATTTGTTTGATAAATCAAGACAACAACATTTGATTTTTTCCAGTATATTAAAGGGTTGATAGTGATTCTATATGATTTTTGTGTGCACGACTCCGTTTTCAGAAATGGTTCATCACCTCCGGGATTGTTAGTAATTTAATTTATTTTAATTTTCACCTTTTAGGTACGAATCGTTGGGTAATCCATTCTATTGTTTGGACTCTCTTTGATACTGTCAGAGAGTACCACTTCTTAGCTTTGAAATGAACTGTCAAAAACATTTCTACGATTTTTATCACTTGTGTAGGCATCCAAAAATTTGCTACATATTAGCTTAAATTAATCAGATGTAATCGAGACTTGAAGGCTGCGAGCTTACAAAGTGTTAAAAAGAACATCAGTCTTGTAATGAGCATGAGCTTCACTGGTTTTGGAACATTAGTTCTCAAAAATTTGAGAGAACATCTTGTACTTATCTTGAGTTGAAGCCAACTTATGTAGTTTCTCAACAAGTTTTGCCTCTATATATTAACTTCCTTTTCTTCTCCTGTTGTGGGTAGTTCTTCTACATATTACATCTGCTGCCAGCAACTAGCTACACACCTCTGAATCTATATGCAGCTAGCTGCTTCTCATCTTAAACGCCCACCGAGTATGCACACCGACCTTTGAAGCTGGCTATGATTACGACTCTCCCGTTGCTCTTCACGATAGCAATATGTCTCAGTGCTACAGTTGTATTGCAACAGTCCGAAATAAAGGTCTTTGCTACTATTTCATATAGAGCTACACAAAATGTCACCATGAAAGAAACCATGGCATTGGCTATGACCTCTTAACTCAACTTTCTTTGGTGCATGCTGTTGAAGTGTCAAACTGGATATTTTGCTAGTAGTAGGCTGACAATTCCCCTGGCAAAAAAAAAACAGTTGATGTGATGTAAAAACGCCGGCTTCCTAGAATTTTTAAGAAATCAAACTCTAACCATGTAAGTGACACTCAGGAAAGTATATGAATGGGATCAATAAATTGTAAAACTAGAGGCATCAGTTAGCAACACCGCATACTTAGTTATTCGTGATCAACAAAAGTTCATGTTTAATAAACACATTTTTACTTTCAACAGGCAGATACAACATCTGTTGCTGTTTAAAAATAGATTAAAGCTAAAATTAAAAAAAAAAAATGATCCAAAGAATTCACAATTTTCGGCTTAACTACACTTTTGCTTACATATTTGCCGGTCGGGTGTTTACTAGTTATGCTCTTCTTGTCCCTGAGTTCAGAACTGTTTTTCTTAATACGGAATTTTTACCAAGGATAATTCTTAATAATAATTCTTAAGTAAATATTTTAGATATTTTAATAGTACTCAAAACACAAATATAAATCGAAAATCCATATATATTTAAATAAAAAAGAAATCTTAAAATTTTATATTAATCATCAAGTTATTTGATAAAAAACTCAATAAATATTTTCTCATATATTTTTGTGCATGCTGCTTTAACTGTAATGATTCCTAAACTACCCCTTCGATTGACAGGCATTGAAAGAGAATTGAATAGGAAAATGTAACCCCGCTTCATAAGGGATGTTGAATGAAAGTAACTGTAACAGCTCTGTTAAGCATAGCAGACAGCGTTAACATTGAAAAAAGTTTGCATTATGTTGCACAAATTACACCAACAAATAATGGGAAGATATAAAAGGAATTTTAGTGCTTTTGGAGAGTTCTAAGAGTCAACAATCAAACAGGGAAGCAATTTGGGAAAACTCTGCCTTCACAAAAATCCTTTAAAATGTGGAAAATGTTCCTTCTACTAAAATCTTCTTAAGGCTTATGACTTCAGAAGTGATTTGATTTATTTATTTCTAAGCCAAATGTAGATATTAATAGATCAACCAGAAGCTTAACGGCTATACAAGTGAATTTTATGGAAAATTGAAAGGAAATTTTTAAGGTGGACCTTCGATTTTACACATTTGTGCTGTCTGTGTGTTAAATTTGCTCGGACGATTCACACACACTATTCGCCATTCACTTGTATGCCAGTTACTCGTCTTGTTGAGTTGTCAAGTCTTTGAAAACACTTAACACTTTGTGTGGCAACCAACTTAAAATTGAACACACTTTAGGAGGTACATAGTTAGTTTAGTTTAGAGAAAAGACTTTTAAAAATAAAAATTGATGCAATTATTCTTCGATATTTTGAAGTAAACCAATGCATTAGTGCTTATCTATTAGAAAACTAAAGTCACAGGTCTACAAAAGTTAAGTGGAAGAAACGAGAACTTAACCTTAAGAGCCCCTTAAGCCTCTTTATATAAACTGCACTAATTTGATATCAAATAATTCCAAATTAAACTTAAAAAAAATATAACTGAAATCATATTTAAATATAAAATGACTGCTAAAAGCTTCAACAGCTGTTCAGTCAACTAACAGCACAACACCCCTCAGCCAAAATGTTCCCCAGCGTCTCGCATGTTTCGGAGTGCGGCGAATTCGTCAGTCAAAGCTTCTTGCCTACCTTTGCCCTCGGCTCATCGACTGTTGCTGCTGTGTTTGTTCGTCCTGTGCCTCGCTGTGCCGTGCCAGTGGCCTGCCATCGTCATCACAGACCCAAGTCTCACATCTCACAGCAGCAGCAGCAGTGTTCCAACGGCGTTCAGGGGATGCGGTAGTGTGACACGTGTGCCCTTAACTGAAATCTAAACCGTAAATTGCGTTCGGTACAGCGAACGAAAATTATGCGCGTAGCTTAAGTTGAAGTTGAGGCAGGCCGGCTTCTCAGAAAAGTGCGTCAACGCGAGGACACAAAAAAAACGAAGAAATATAAAATAACAACAAAATTGAATGGGTTAGCGGCGGAGCAGCCCCCAAGGAGCCGCCGCCGCCTAACCGCAAAACAACAATCGAAATTTAAATATTCATGAACTTTGTCAACTGTCATTGTCATTTGTGTCAAATGTCAGCGATTGACGAGAAGTTGCAGTGCAAGGATTTCTGCATATTTAAGGACGACATGCATCTGCAATTAGCGGCTGAATTGAGAAGGAATTCAAAATAAATTGACAGCTGACATTTGGTACATTTGTAGCAGATTAACCATGAAATTAAGCATCCAAATCGCTAAAGTAATCGTGCGTGACCAAGAAAAGAAGAAATAACACAAAAATGTGTCAAAATAAATAAAAAAAATGTCGCTTGTGTGGAATTGAGCCCGAAAGTATGCAGTGCCATAAATAGTAGAAAACGGCAAGACGTGTGATTTATGTTTACTCAAGCGTTAAAGACCCATAGCATACGTTTTGGGGCTCCCCCATTCTGAAATTACGCGAAAATCGTTCAGCAATTTGCTTTGCTTTATATCCTTGAGTCGAGTTGAATTCTCGTAAATTTTAATGTTTGGGTTTAGGCCTAAATGTGGGCCAGACATGCAATGGACCTTTCATATCGGTGGTTCGACAAGTGCATGGAAAGTGTTTGTTGAGTGGGTTCCGGAATCCGGGAGGTGTTTGAGTTGTTTTTGCTGTTTGTGTTTGTGATTTTGTGTGTGTGCGTGAGTGTGCGTGTTCACAGTTTGGTTGTTGTTCCCATGGATTAGCTAGCTTAGTTGAGAGGGAGCAATCTGTAGTTATAGCCAATCCGGGCCACATGTGGTGCTGTTGAATGACAGCTTGCCCGTTGGGACTGTAGCTACTTAGTTATTTCTATCATACTTGGGAGCCCTTTTGAGGCGTTAGTTTGGGTTTTTTCACAAAACTGAGTTGATTTAACAAGTAAGTTTTTTATGTGGTTTGTTATTCCTTTATTTGCTTAAAATTTTCAAAAAAAAATATAAATTTAATTAGTTGCTCTTTGTCTCCATGGCTTTCGTAAATTATTTGGCAGGCAGTTCCTCATAAAATTTGATAAAATGAGTTTATTTGCTCAATTATTCTAGGTCATCTAGAATTTATTTGTGCCAATACTGAAGCTCTTGCTCAGGGTAGTTCGCCCGAATATTGATGCAAAGCTTAGATAAGGACATCAACGTTCTGAATTATTGCAAAATTTTGCTTAATGGCGAGATAGCATTGGTTTGGGTTTCTGAATGACTTAATTCTTAAGTAAACTGACGTCCAAGCTTGCGCCCTATCGAGTTTTATAGCTTGCAGATATAGAAAACCTTTTATGTACTGGCATTCGAGGTCTGTTTTTTTCAAATTATATTCCCCTAGAGCCCACAAACCGACTATATAACGTTGTGAACCATTTCCGACCTTTCCACAATTAGAGTTTTAAACACAAATTTCAAATAGATCGCCCCAAGAGTCCCCATGAATGTCGTCCACGGGGCTTAGAAAATCAGTTAGACGGGAATTTTCCCGGTTTCCCACTTTTGGATTTGTGGTTATGTTCCCATTTGTTTGCCTCATTGAGATTAAAAACCGTATATCACATAGAACGGTCTAAATGTAGAGTTTACCGCTAAATCCATATACGCCACCATTCTTCAAATTTGGTAGTGGGTTTTGCCATTTTATAAAATAGCGCAAAGCTTCCAAATTAGACATTTTTCAGTATAAGGAAAGGTTGATTGTGATTCTAGTGAGCTGATTGCGAATCTGCTTTCAGCAATGTTTCCTCTCGTCTAGATTTATAGCAATTTTAGGCTTAAAGTTGCTTAAATCTGCTGATTGTACCCTTCGTTTTAAAAACGTTTTATGAAGAAACTATGCTTCGCTTTAACTTTCTCTTATAAAATCGTTAAGTATTGCTTCTTAGTCTTAAAATAAAGTATTCTTAACAATTTTGCGATTTTTATACTCTGTACCGTAGGTACATAGAGTATTATAAGTTTGTGCAAAAGTATGTAACATCCAGAAGTAAGCATCTCCGACCCCATAAAGTATATATATTCTTGATCAGCATCAACAGCCGAGTCGATATAGCCATGTCCGTCTGTCCGTCTGTCCGTCCGTCCGTCTGTCCGTCTGTCTGTCTGTCCGTATGAACGCAATTATAGATAGATGGCTTGTTCCTTCTGGACATATTTAGTTATTAGAATAACTTATCGATCCGCCAAAGGAATGAAGAAGATCGGATGAACGGTTTTCGAGTTATGATCAAAAGACAAAATTTCTTGGTACAGAGTATGTTATAGTCGGGCTTGACCGACTTTCTTTCTTGTTTTATATAATGAAGATATATAATTTTGAATACATGTGCTCAAAACTATGCCAAAACCCTTCAGTTTTCTAATAGTTTGTATTGTCATTTTATGAAAATTGTCAACAACGTCCGTTGCATGTCTAAAAAAATATGACAATTTTTATATTTTGACTATTTTGAAATATGACTAATAAATTAAAATAATAAATTTTGAGTAAAACTCAAAGTGAGCCAAAAAAGCTTTAGTGTTTTCCATAAAACTTGAATAAAAAGGCTAAACACATACTTTGTTTGCGTTCAGAGTCTGAACTTCAGACAAACTGGCAGGCTGCCAGATTTTTGTATGCCAGTTATCTGTCAGTCTGTTCAGACTGAGTTAACAGATTTCTCTAAACGTATATGACATCTGTCAACTGGCAGGTGTTGACAATTGTCACAGCAAATGTAGATCTTTTACTCTGACCATAGATATGAGCAAAAAAAAAGGAGACTGGACTATGATTAATATTTGCTTTAATACTGACAGCTAATTTGTCAATTCTGTTGAATAAGTATAAATAATATTTATGGCAAAATTTGAATAGAATAGAAGAGGCAATAAATAATTCATTATCTATTCTATTGAAATGTTTATTTATCCCTGAAAAAAAAAAAACCGATGCATGTAGAAGGTACGTCAACTTATTAATATATTCTCAAATTTCTTGGAAACTGGCAGCATATGCCGGAGTAATTTTCAGCAAACTGGATTTTATTATCCTTGGCCTGCCAGACCACAAGTGTAAGGCTTAACCGCAGGGACAGCTGTAAAAGCTGAGGCTGATGGGAAAGTCACCTATGAACTTGGTCCTAAGCGGCTTGTTCGGCCTTGTCAAAATGCCTTATTCTGCAGGATTTCATCAGGTTGCAAGAGTATATGTAGTATATATATGTGTGTACACAGCTTTTCCATCCGCGCGTGTTTATGAATTATTAGCATAAACAAACACACTGGCAGACACCAGCACAACACACTAAAACCTAAAATACACACACACACACACACACAATCACTCACACACATGTGTCAAAAGTTACTTACTTGCTTCGTATTAAGCGTTATGTGCTCAAAATGCATAATAGATATTAATTCAATTATTCAAATTCAATTGAAATGCAATCGCTTATGAAATGAATTTCGACCAAAGAGTGGCCGCCACACAATTATGTTTGGCTTTTGGGTAATGAATCGAACGGAGGTAATCAGATGGAGTTAAGAGGATTGAGCGCCATTTGAGACTGTATTTAGAAGTAAACTGGCAACTGGTTTTAGTGAGCCAATTTGAAATTGTTGGTATTAATTTAATTGAAGATAAAAGCATTTAAGATTGTTAAGAAAAATGTTCACCTTACCTAATAATTAACTGATTTCCTATTCCATTTAAAATATATAAACTTAAAGCTCTCAAGCTTGACTTATAGGACATTTTCATTTAAGCTCTTTCCCGAATTTCTTATTAAAAGTTCATCCACACTTAGCTCTTTAAAAGTTCAAACCAAAAGGCAAAAAGTTTAAGGATTTCCCTTTTTGTTTCCTGCATTATTTATGCAAACCCTCGACAGCAGCCTTCTCATACATTTTATACTTTTATACACACATAGGCGCGCGCAAGTACTTGCTTGAAGTATTTTAATTTCCAACTTGAGACCAAAAAGTGGCTCAAGTTTCTTGCCCAATTCTGTGTGACCTTCGACCTAGCTCAACCAAATATAAAAGTCTCTGACAGTGGCATGCTTGACCAACTTGATTGATTCTAGCGAAGGCCAACAAAAAATCCAAAGAAATAAACCAAAATGTTGTTGTTAAAAAAAGCAAAAGTAGCTCCCCGGCTTGGTCAGGTGTCAATCGTAAGCTACTTTGAGTGGCATCCTGTTGCCTGCCGGGCAACAAATAAATTTTGGCCTCTTTTCACTATATCTCATTTGGGAAACATATTACAAAAGAAATAAATGTATTTGTTCGAGTGGATTTGTATGTTTCTGTGTGTCACCCAAGGCTGCATTTGTGTTGCCCGAAAATGAAAATGACTTCAGGTGCCTTTGTGTCCAATTTAATTGGCTTGGAATAAATTATTAAATTGCCATTTGATGTTAGACCGAGTGGATAATAAAAAGGGGTTTTGTGTAATGGAAAAATGAAAATAAATGTTGAAGTTTGTAAATTTAAGAAAAGTATTAAGTGTTCCACCTGGAAAGCTGAAACCTTTTTTACAATTATTTGTATTCTGTACATAAGTAGCCTCCATTTGGTCCAGAGCTTTTCTTAATTTATTCAGGGTCCTTGAAAATAGGCGTTTGTTTCAATCTTGTGCTTGCCTTTAGATTAAAACAGATTTAAGGTAAACCATTGCAGCAATAGAAATTTATCAATATTGGTGAACCTGAAAGTGAGAAAGCTGAAGTTCTGAAAAACAAGAAATGGGGGGAAATGGGCCCACTCAACGGATAATTCTGTTTAACGATTACGGACTTTCGATTTGCTGTTGATTATGAAACCCCTCTGAATGGCATTAATTGCAGGTCTTAAGACATTTGGTGGCTCCAGTTAGTTTTATTAAATGAAACAACTACCTAGAAGGTTACAAACCTCAGCTGATCTAGAGCAGGGGCCTCCACAGAGCCCAATGCTAAATAGTTTCTAGATTTTACAGAAATTGGTATATTCTTGCAGAGGTTATATAAAAATTGTTCGGTTGTTTGTAAGGCATAAAAGGAATTCTTCTTCTATTCTATTCTATTCTATATTCTTGATCAGTATAGAAAGCTGAGTAGATATAGCCATGTCCGTCTAGCCGTCCGTCTGTTTCTATGCGATTTCCTTCGTCAGCTTGAAAGCTATCTTCACGAAACTTTGCACGAAGACTTGTAGTACAAATACCCTGCACAAGTATCGGAACCGGCCGGATCGAATGACTATAGCATATAGCTGCCATAGGAACCATCGTTCGAAAACTATCATTGTATTTCTTAGTCTGCTATGGTTTACCATGATTTTACTAAGTTTGGTCGAAATCGAACGTCTATATAGTATAGCTGCCATAGAAAAGTATAGTCTAAAAAGTATTCTTAGTGAGAAAAACTTATTTATTTTCAATGGAAATGTCTTTAATATTTACATTTATTTATTTTATATGCTTTAACACAATTCTACAAAGTTTTGTTAAAATCGGCTGATTATAGCATATAGCTGCAGTACAAATGATCGGTCGAAAAAGAAGTTCTATTGAGAAAAACTTTTTTGTTTTCAAGGGAACATCCTTACATGTTCGTTTGTTATGATTTTACACAATTTTAACAAGTTTGGTAGAAATCGGACACCTACAGGGTTGCCCATATTCGACGGACCCATCTGGCAACGCCATAACTTTTGACAGAGATGTCAGATCGCTTAATGACATACCGCGTTTGAAGCGTCAGTCCAAGCAGATTTTTACCATGGAACAATACACGCCACGCGAGCGCTCTGAAATAGTTGAAATTTACATTCAACAGAACAAGTCAATTTTGAAAACTCAACGTGCTTTTAAAAAATTAAAATTTCACATTGAATGGGACCGTAAATAAGCAAAATTGCCGTATTTACGCCACTGAAAATCCTCAGGAGATTCAAGAAGTGCCTCTTCATGACGAAAAAGTCACAGTTTGGTGCGGCGTTAGTGCGAAAACGGTCATTGGGCCGTTTTTCTTCCAAAATGAAAATGGCCATGCTGTTACCATCAACCAGGAGCGTTATCGCGACATGATGACCAATTTTGTGATGCCAATTATTCGTCGAAAGCGTATGAGGCAGTTCTGGTTTCAAGAAGACGGCGCTCCACCGCACACAAGTCGCATAACAATCGATTTTCTGAAGAAATTGTTTCCGGGCCGTTTGATGTCGAAAAGTGGTGATTTGGACTGGCCACCGCGTTCGCCCGATTTGACGCCTCCTGACTTCTTCTTGTGGGGATATTTGAAGTCAAAGGTTTACGTTAACAAGCCAAGGACCGTAGAAGAGCTCAAGGACAACATTCGTGAAGAAATAGCCGCTATTCCGGCCGAAATGTTGGCGAAAACGATGGAAAATGCTGCAAAAAGGGCATAATACGCCATCAACGCCAGAGGCGGCCATTTGAGAGATATCATATTCAAAAATTGATGTAAACAAATCTACTTGGAACAAATTAAATGATTAAGATTGCCAACCGCCAAATTTTTATTTTTTTCTTTGATTTTTTTAAAAAAAACATGGGTCCGTCGAATATGGGCAACCCTGTATATAGTATTGCTTCCATAGAATAGAAAGGCCCGAAGAGCCAAAGTTAGCTTCCTTTTTATTGTATATTCTGTGGACACTCTAGAGGAAAAGGCATTACTCCTTCTGGCAACCACTTGATACGGTCGATGGTCAATTCATCGTATGGTCCCTGAAAGATATACACAGTACTTAGCATAAAGTACGTTTTTAAAATAACTTTTATTCAGTATAAATATCCTTTGTCTTGCCTAAAATATGACAATAGTCAGATAATCGATAGTGGTTACATCGCTGATAATTATAGATTCTCCTATGTAAAATGAACACCCATCTGATCCTATATATAAACTAGCAATTGCAAAAGCAATTTCTTATATTTCAGTTTCACTTTGTCCTTGCCTGTTGCATCCATTTGGGCGCTTTTAGCACTTTCTTTTTTAGTTCAAGTTGTTGTTTTTTGTTTTGGTATTTGCCATGGCAAAGCTTAGCACATCCAGTTGGAATTTTACCTGCCACTTTCTCTGCCACTTCACTTTCTGCACTTTGCCGAGGCCTCGACTCCCAGCCCCCCCTCAACAAGTTTTGTAATTTTGTGTACTATTTAGCTATCAGTTTACATTTCTTTCCCCCTCCCCCCTGCCGCAGCTTACCGCCACTTGAACCATTTGTTCTTTTCATTTCCTAATTTAATTGCATTCGTTGGTTTTTAGTCATATTACGTATAAGCCGCAACTTTTCCTTTGTGGCCTATTTGCACTTTTCACCATTGACCCTGTTTTGTGTGTGTTGGTGTGTGTGTGTTTTGTTATACTCTTAAGCCTTATCAGGGCGCGGGTTCATGAAAACAAACGAGTGAAACGAGTAAGGATAAACATTGTGGCTTTTCACTGTACTCTTACTTTTATTTCGTATGGAATGCTAGGTAAATGATTTATTATCGAATTGCGGCTGAATGCGGTTTCGTGGCTTGGCCCCGTTCGGTGCTTTAAATAAAATGTTGTAATTAATGATACAGCAAATGAAATTCAACACAAAACTTTGCCGGAGATTTATTGCCATGCACTTGAACAGGGGCAAACAATGGAGCATAAATAAATACATCAGAGTCTTTGGGGAGCATTTTGCTGATTAGACACAAGTGTCTGTGTGCGTGAGTGTGTGTGAGTGTGTGGGGAGTGCGAGTTGTAATTACTAAAGTGGCTTGGGTTACGGATGTGATTCAATAGATTTTCGCTTCGAACTTTTTTAAATTTGGCGGTTATAAATGATGTCTGTTAATTGGGTTGCACAGGTTTTAGGTTGTGACACCCCTTGCGGAGTGCCTCGTTAGCCAAGATTGTTGTTTCAGTAGGGAAGGCTTCACTCTAGCGATTTCCCATTACCATCTCATTCTCATTTCTCTTTGGGAAGAAGTGTGCCACTTTGCCACACTTCGGGTGGTAAGAAAGAGTTTCTTTTGCTAGAAAAAAGGTTACTTCTGAGGGGAATAAAACGTTTCTTCTAAAATAAATCTAAAAATCTAAATAGAAGTTAAATTTTACTTAGTGGAAAATTCTCTGCGCACATTGCCGACCACTGCTCCATGCGTGAATTTCTATACTCTTAAGCTGGGTTCTTTTTAGTAACTATATGTAACACAATTTCTGTACTGCTTTTCTACTAAATGACACCTAAAACTAAGAAAAACTAACGAAATTAACAAAAATTTGGAATCAGCTTTAGTTATAAATTTTCAACTTACGTGTCGCCCTTCCGTGTTATTAATCAAATATGTACTTTGCCGTAATGTTTTAAACACAAACTCATTTTTGACACACATTTTGTTTTCCATATTCCAGGAAAAAAAGTGAAAAATAAGCATAATAAACGGAAAATCGATGCATAAAAAGTATCAATAACCTAATTTGAGCTTCAAAGTGCAATTTCTCAATGCCCGAGTTGCTTTAAGCAACTTTTTTTTTGTCCTCGACAATTCAATTGAAATATCAACAGAAAAAATGACGCCGGTCGAAATTGACGGCGACTTCAGCGGCAGCAGCAGCAGCAGTGACAGCAGCAACATCAACACTTAAATGCAGCCACAAGGAAAATCATTCGAAATCGTTGCGGCAAATCAGACTCCACAAAAATCAAATTCTATTAACTATAGCTGGATGCCTGCGGCAATAGTTATTGTAAAACAACAACAGCAACAACAACAGCAAGAACAGCAGCAGCAGCAACACGAACAACAATACAAACAAATTTGCAATATAAATTTATGCGGCGCCAATGGCAACGACGACGACGTCGACGTCACAGCGCAGCATTGTCATAGCCTAAGCCAAGCTGCTGCCGGCGTCGACGTCACAGCACCGACTACCACAACAACAACTAGGAGAAGCCAACGGCGGACGACACGAGCAGTTATTATTATAATGGCGTTAGTTTTTAGCATAATACAACAACAACAACAACAACAACAGCAACAATTGCGCTGGCCATTTTATAACGGTAAGTGCGCTCACTCTACTTCTCTCCCTCGACTTTATGCCTTGTTGTTGGTTTAGTGTAAAAATAAAAAATGCTGTAGCATACTTTTAGCTGTTGCCATAATATTTCACAAATGCAAATTATGTTTACGTGTGCTTGGCAAATAAGTGAAAATGGCTGGTCATAACGGGGGGCGTTATAAAAATTTGCAATATGCTTTTAACAGTTCAAATTGCATTTAATGCATAATGCAAAAATAGTTAACAACACTAACAGACAAAACACCAGCAACAGCGCCACTCGTATCCTAAATAATTGATTCCCAGACCATTTTTGTTGCTCTCCGGCACTGACCTGTTCACATTTGTGTGTGTGTGTGTTTTAAAGCCAATCTTTGTGACAAATGTGCACACGCTTTGAACAATATTTTAGCTTTTTAATGGGATTAGCTCAGCTATACCCTGTGAATGGGGTATACCTGTGAAGTGCGAACACAGAGAAATCAACTAAATCGATTGTGAAAGAATTAATATCTTATTGTACCTAATATTTTAGATAAGTCTTGTTATTTAATGTACTTAAATTAAGTACGAAACCATCTTAAAACATTAAAATTAGCTGTAAATACAATTCAGGCGTAGAATTTAAGGAAAAGCATTCTGAAAGTGGGAATCCCAAAAAGTACGCTACGAAAAATGTATATTTTTTCAAAATGAATCCTTCAAATTCTCAACTGATTCTATCATTAGTAATGTTATTGGGAACCCCCTGATCTACTGCTTGCTATTTAAATACAGCTGAGCCATAATTTTTACCTCTGGCCATGCAGATCATTCAAATTGGTTACACTGAATACACGTCATTGGAATCACTTCCTTTTCCTAGATCGAAGTTCAGTTCTCTGTGGATCAGACTCTAAGAGATCCTTTCTAATATGACCATAAGATACTGATCTATTTAAAGCATCACTTCAGCGTTTCTGTTTCTTCTAGGTTAAGACTTTCCCCATGTCTGGTTGGTAGTAGTACTCATTCCCGACAAAAACTGGACCAGTATTTTTGACAGGCTATTATCTAGCATGCAATCTGTGGTTAATATGTGAAGAGAAGGTAGTACCGTTTCAAGTTTCTGGGCAATACCTTTTTTTTTTTTTAGAAAATATCTAGGCAGCTTCTTAACTTACATATTTTTAGGTTCTTAAAAGTTGCACCTCGGTCTCTTAGCAGAAGTCAGTCTGTAAGAGCAATGAACGAAGCCAGCTTAAGTTAATTTAGAATAGCTCCTATAATCTTACAGATTTCTACAAATATTCTTAGTGAACCATGGGTACTTTAAAGTCGAGCACCATCTAGTTTATTTCACACTCTCGTGTTGTTTTTTCTTTCGACTTATACAAAACATTTAAGCTTTCATCATTTCCCTCTGCGGAGTGTCAAAACAAATTGAATTTCTGACACTAAAAATAAATTTCTTTTCCCACTCTGGTGCTATTGAGCTGGTCCATGGTGAATATCTACACAATTCAGTATGTGGAGCATTGCAGTATGTTTCATTTTGGCATAATTATGACTATCATCACTATCAAACTGCAAGTGGTGTGTGTGCGATGCAGTTTTACGCTGTCCGCGTTTCATTTTACACCATTCTGTGGCTTGTGATTTATGACTAGCTCATTGTCTAGCTCTTGCTTTTCCACAAGGAAACACACACACACACTCGCTTTTGGTCTTTTTCAACTTTACCAACTGTCTGTGGTTATACCGCAATAATCTTGTTTTATTAGTCTCCAGCGTAATTTTTCTACAGTTATTTCTCTTGGCCGATTTCCTTTTTGTTTTTTTTTTGCTGTGGTCCTCCAAGGGTTTGGCCTTGCGGTTGGAGCTTGGGTTCGCTTGCTTCTGTCTTATCTCATAAATAATTCATTAATATTTTTCAATTGATTTATCCCCAATTTCTCAGTAGGTTGCCAATTTTTGAACTTTTTTTTTTGTTTGAGGAAAAATTTGTCAATGATGAAATGAGTTTCCTGCTGCCTTTGCTTTATGTCTGGCACAGCCTTGAGAGTGGAAAAAAAAGACACGAAGAGGAAAAAGAAAAGCAGAATATTAGACAAGTTTGTTTGTTTATCGGCGCTGCTGATGTCTGGGGCTTAAAGTGATGCTTAAAGTTGGCCAAGTTTTATTTTAGATGGTTGAAAACTTGAGCGAAACCCAAGAAGAAGGAACAAGTTGGGCATGAAATCTGAAGGAAGTGTTTTTAGTTCAGGATACGCGAACTTAAGGGGCATATAACTGAAAATAATGCTTAAATTAGGTTGCATATCAAATTGATTTGAGATAATGGCTAGTTTGTTTGGGTGTGAAGTTTAGGTTTAGTGGTTCTTGCTGGAATTTGAATAGTTTAAAGCAAAGTTTTTATCTTTTTAGCTGTTTTTAGTCGATATTATGAACTTCATCTGAGGTCTTCTCGAAATTCGAATAAATCATCAACAATCTGTAAGAAGATTTCCAAATTATTTATCAGCAATATTAATTTGAGATAGTCGACTTATGAAAAAAAACAAAACAATTTGAAGTAATTGCGCTGCCCCACTAGCGACACATTCTTGGCAGCCCTTCACACAGTTCGTGTGGCGTCACTTTTAAAAGTTAAACGTTTACATTACGTTAATTGTAAATTGTATGTACGTATATTCGCTGATTTTTACTAATTACTTTAACAATTACTCGAATAATTGTACCTTTAAAGTAGGATTATTAAGTAATTGGGCTTGAAATGTTGAATTATTCATGTATTTGTAGGTGTAAACTGCAATTATGTACTGGTTAATTTGATGTTTTCCAAACTTGACTGATAATAAATCATAATTTTCACATATAATTACATAAAACGTTCAACTTTTCAAGCACAATTACTCAATAATTCCTCCTGGCAGGTACACTTATTCAAGTAATTGTAAAAGTAGTTACATATTTAAATTGCAAGCTAAAATAGCGATTACTTAAATATCGCACCTAGGAATTGCCTTTATTTTGTAATGAAAAGTAATTAATTACATTACAGCTTTGGAGTGTATAAGATCGACTTTCCTACTAACTTGGCAGTATTCTTAAAATAGAACATAAATACACCTACAACTTTCTCTTTAAGACCTTTGCTTACAATTCCCCCTTTCTTTTTCTAAAAAGTGGCTTTAAAAGCTAATCCAACTGGACAAGTTTCCACAACTTCAAACAGCCATCATAAATATATTCCTAATGATCTGCAAAAAGGGGCCAACAGCCAGCATTAGCAAATCTTCAAAAATGTGAAGCAAATTTTCAACTCATTTATGAAATTTATGTCGGTCAACTTTTTTCTGCTGTCCTTTCGGTTCTTTGTCGACGACGATGGCTAAGTGCGACAGCAAAAGTGTAAGGCACAAATTGAGGCCAAACTAAAAAGTGAAAGTCGAACAGTTAATTAAATGCAATATTAAGAGTGGAATGAGTGGACGGGAATTTGAGCATAGCCTTGTTTTTTAAAGAGTTGGGCAGTTTCACAATTTGTGTTTTTGCTGATGTCAGCACATAAGATAATTAAGTAAAATTAAGTACATAAAAATTAAGTACCGTCACTGAGAGCGTCTACTTAGACACCTGAAATGCGCTCTGAGTATGAGCAAAGCCTTGCCAGCTCGTTTGTTGTCAAACATCTCATAATTTCTCACATTAGGTCTTAGAAATTGTGAAAACTGTTTCATTAATGTCAGCGGTATGTGCGAGAGCGAAACCGAGAGCAAGGAAGACCAAAAACTAAACAAAAATCATTTGGTAAATACCACGCAGGACGAACGAACAAGTGGCGCTGATCAAAGTAGGCGAATCGCAACCCATTTAGTGGAATCTGGCCATTAAAATGCATTTCGCTGTTTGACGGCAACTGTCCCATTTGTGGCTGAGAATCCTTTTTGAGATATTTCTCCCGTGGTTGTGGCTGCTTGTCATTTCCCCCAAAATGCAGGACCATCCGACCAAGCCGCAGCTTTCACAGCCCCATTATAGTGGCGCCTCTTTAGGCACGATGCCCCGGCTTGTAGTTTTCACCTTTAAGTCCGTATGCACCTAGTGGTTTTTGCTCTTCTGCGACAGGCGAGTATGCTTCACCGTCGTTCTATTGAACTGGCCAAGACTAAGACTCTGAGATTTAATTTTCAGTTTTATAAACTTTTTTAATTCCCTTCCGATTGCTTTTGATGATCCAAAAGAGATGAAACTAACTCATGAATATGCTCAAAATGTGATTTCGTGATATACGACTATAAAACGACTCTCAAGTGACACGAAACTGATTGGAAACTGTTCAGAAGAACGGGTTAAAAATGACTCTTCAAGACAAATCGCAGCTAGGGTACCATTTTCTACCGTCTAAAGTATAAAGTATCATTTATGATCGGAAATCGAGTCCATTTATGACTATTTTAATCTGAATTAGGACTCGAAAAAGACTTGAATGTGATCAAAAATTACATAAAATGTTTGCTGGGATAGTGTCGAGGTATACAAATTTTTAAATAGATAGGACATATCACGCACGAGCTGAAGAAGACCTGATGTGAGTTTTTGCTGCCGAGGTTAATAAAGTCAAGAAGTCACAGATAGCTGCCAAGTTTGCCCCTCCAATCGATCAAGATTTCAATTCAAATTTCTGCCTTTTCATTGCATTTAGCCCCAAAAAGTATGCTACAATCTGTGTTTACACCACAAAGAAATCCATTTTCCTCCCTCAGTAATTAAATAGAAACTCAAATTGGTCCAAAAAAACAAGTGTTGCTCTCTGTTGATGCTGTTGAAATAAATATTACCTGGTGCCAACATTTTGGACAAGCAAAACTTATATTTCTCCCCACACACACACAAAACTTTCTCCCGCCCAAGTCTGAAATATGTTCTGCCGAAGGAAAACAGAGCAAGTTTCGGCCATTATGAATTTATGATATTTATATACACAAAGAGTATAATATTTGGCTAAAAGTGCAATCCACAAAAGGGCGGCAAACTGCACATCCTAGTCGTACTTCCGGTATATCCTGTGTCGACAAACCGAAACCAGAAGCTAAACGGTGGCCATTACCGCGACGGAAAAAATAAAAAAAAGGACACACACACACACAGATATAGAAAATTAGGTCAATTGCGTGTACGCTGCGTTGTGTGAATCCTGTATCCTGTGTGAGTGTTCGCTTCTTTGTGTGACAACGTAATGCGGTAAGGCAATAGATGTGTGCATAAAAAAAATGGCCAACTACTTCTTCTTTGTGAGCGATAAATTAAAGCGCAACTCTCTGCTGAAAGTTTTTATGCATATAATTTACACACACACACACACACACACACACAGAGAGCGAACTTGGCACAACTTTGCAGGCTGTTTAAAACTACAAGGGAAATTAAATTGGGCAAATGCCGCGTCGAACAGTGCTCCCATTTTTTGTGCCCCGCCTCTAATAATGTGAAACTTTATTAATTTGCTGCAGTCTGGCAAGCTGCTGGCGAAATTTACAGCTTGCTAATTTGGTTAATTTGGTTTTCTAGTAATTTTCCATAGCACTGCCATGCAATTTTCACTCTTCCTTTCTACTTTTATCTCCGTCTCTCGTTTTTTTTTGGTGTTGCTGGTTTACCCAGCTGTTGCCTCATTCTGCTTGTCAGTCTAGAACGCATTTCATTAATTAAAATGCAATTTTAGTGGATTTTTTGTCGGGGCGGCGCGCGTTCTCTGCCGATGCCTGGCATGTTAATTTTATACTTTGCAGAGCAAATGCTTTTTCACACTCTTTAGCTTGATTTTTTGCGGGTTTGGCTGGGCGATGTAATTTATTTTAAAATTAGTTTTGGTTGCATTTTTTATTTAGTTTGGTTATATTTTGTTTTCGCGGCTTTGGAGGGCCTTTTGGTGGATGGGGGAAAATGCATAAATGTTAAATGCATAATTGGAATTGCATGCGAAATAATATAAGCTACTTAGATGGGGGGGGGAGGGGTGTGTGTGTAAAAATTAAATAAAAGCAACAAATTCGCTTTTGTTTCTTATACTCTGTACCGTAAGTTTGAGCAAAAGTATGTCAGAGCCAGAAGGAAGCATCTCCGAGCCCATAAAGTTTATATATTCTTGATCAGCATCAAGATATAGCCATGTGCGTCTGTCTGTCCGTATGAACGCACAGATCTCAGAGATGCTAACAGATAGAGGTTTAACATGTATGGAACATATGCTTCTTAAGTCTGCAGGCAGATCAAGTTTATTTTCAATTTTGATCACGCACCCTGCCGCCTCCGCAATTAAGAAAAAACATCATATCTCCCACAGTTTTGAAGATAGATGCTTTGAGCTTTTTAGACATATTTAGTTATCAGGATTACCTATCGATCCGCCAAAGAAATGGTAAAGATCGGATGAACGATTATCGAGTTATAACCAAAAGACTGCTCGCTGCTGCAGCGCTGCTTTCAGCTTTCTAAATTTATGCTGAGCGTATAATTTCGTTGGTACAGAGTATGTTATAGTCGGGCTTGACCGACTTTGATTCTTATTTTTAGTAGAATATTTAGTATTTTAGTAGAATCCAAGCTACAGCCCTTGGCAGGGATTTTCTTGCTCTTAGGTCAGGAAAATACTTTCCAATTGCCCAGAGAATGAAAAAAGAAACACACACACACACACACGCACATGCGAGCCAATTAACAAACGATTTGTTTGACTTACGGCACACATTTTCTTTCGCAAAGCTTTTATCCATTGAAACCTTTCAGGCATACCATTTCCGCCATCGAACTCGCTCTCTCTCTGTCTCTCTCACCGATATGTGCTATATGTGTGTACGCCTTAACTTAAAGTATGGTACATAACCCAGAAACGGCCTAAGAAACCTTGTAACCGTAACATAAATATTGTGAAACGAAACAATGGCACAGCCAGCCGCAGCAGCCGCAACATGCTGAGTGTATGTACAGTGTGTGCCTGTGTGTGTGTGTGCATGCCACGGAAGTCGTTCAACTGCAAAAGTTTTGGCAGCAACTGCGGAATTAGTTGTAAGGCTAAACAAAAAAAGCTGCAGTGCTTTTTTCACATTTTTTTCCTGCTCAAAAAATAATTTGCATTTCTTTCAGTTTTTTTTTGTTATTTTGTATTTTGGCGGCTTGCCTCTGCTCTCTGCTCTCTCAATGGACTCGTACAGGTGTGAGTGCAGAACTAACGCATTAATTGCGCTTGGCTTGGCATTTTCCGCCCAAGAGTAGACAGCAACATCATTTCAAATGTGGCACACACACACACACACACACACATGTGTACACACACACACAAAGACGCAGCAATAAAATAAATTGCGAAAAAAAACTATTATAAGGATGAAAGCATGTGCACATGGCCGTGCCGTATAAAAAAGGAAAACATGTAGTTTTTTTTTGCTTTCTTAGTGAGCGAAAAATGTCATTTAAGTTTTGGATAATGTATGTTCATGGTACTAAAGGGTGATTTTTTAAGAACTATAGGAAAGTTAAAAAAAAAAACATAAAATTCAGAAAAATGCATGAAATCTTTATTTGAATTGATAGTTTGAAGATTATTTCATGCAAATGTTGACCGTGACTGCGCCTCAAATGGTCCATTCGCTTAGTCCAATTTTGGCATACTCTTTCCAACATTTCGGCCGGTATCTCACGAATTAATTCTTCAATGTTGTCTTCCAATGCGTCAATTGAAGCGGGCTTGTCTGTATAGACATGAGCTTTAACATAGCCCCAGAAAAAATAGTCTAAAGGCGTTAAATCGCACGATCTAGGCGGCCAATTGACCGGTCCCGAACGTGAAATAAAATGTTCACCGAACTCGCCTCTCAATAAGTCCATTGTTGCGCGTGCTGTGTGGCATGTGGCACCGTCTTGTTGAAACCACATGTCAGGCAAGTCAAGCTCTTGCATTTTGGGCAAAAAAAAGTTGAATATCATCTCACGGTAGCGCTCACCATTCACAGTTACGTTACGATTCGTATCATTTTTGAAGAAGTACGGTCCAATGATGCCACCAGCCCATAAACCGCACCAAACTGTGACTTTTTCTGGATGCATTGGTAGTTCTTGCAATGCTTCTGGCTGATATTCACTCCAAAATCGACAATTCTGCTTATTTACGTACCCATTGAGCCAAAAATGAGCTTCGTCGCTGAACACAATTTTTCGGTAAAAAAGTGTATCTTCGGCCAACTTTCCAAAAGCCCATTCACCAAACAACATTTGCATGAAATAATCTTCAAACATTAAATTATATGGACCGCACTATCGAGTCAAATAAAAATTTCATGCATATTTCTGAATTTTATGTGTTTTTTTTTTTGAAAAACTTTCATAAAGCTCTTAAAAAATCACCCTTTAAAAGTCTTCCATATTTTGGATGAAAGTGCTTTATAACCTTATTTTTCTATAAAAAAAAATGGAAGCTATTCTATGATAGAGTGATCAATTTTATGAAAATTTCAATTCTCCAACCACTTGAATTTGCGTGTTAAACTTTAAAGATTTCCCCAAAAACTAACGACCGAGTCTGCAGGGGTCTCATCTTGTTAGTCTGATTAAGAATATGCAACTTGTGCGGCTCCGAGATGTGTTCTGTCTTCTTAGCCTTGCCTTATACCAAACTTTATGACAAACTAACTTTATCCCATCGCCCTTGTCCTCCTTCTCAGTCTCTATGGGCGTAAACAGCAACGCAAATGCATACCAAGAGCAACAACTGCAGTTGCCTTGCACTGTCTGAAATGGTGGCTGCAGCTGCTACTGTTGCTTCCACTTGCAGAAATTATTTATACCCTTACCGAGGGTATAACTGACGTTGACCAAGCATGGCACTGTCTCTTACTCCAGGAAAGAGGAATATTTTCTTAGGAAGGTTTTGTTGAGTTCAAAATGGAGATTCTTATGGACTTTAAAAGTAAAATATGAAAAATTGATGGGTCAGATGACATTCCAATTCGTTGCTTTGAGGGCTTGATTAATCCATAGCTATAGTATGTCTGTTTGCTGATCGTTTAACCTGAGGATATGCCAAGTTTTCCGAAAGCGTACCCAAGTTTCGTTGGCTTAAAGTTTTGTTTCTCAAATAATATATTTTTATTTTTAGCTGCTGCTGCTTGGCTGTGCTTAATATAAATAAAAATAAAACGTAAATACGCGCCACTGAAAATCGTTATAGTGAATTCAGCTCTATCTTGCTCTGTCTTTCTACGGTTTGTTATATTTGTACAACGCTTTTCTATTTAAGGCAGCTGCACTTATGTCTCGTGCTTACCAAAAAGGAATTGCTTTTGGCTTTGCGGCTGGCCAAAAAATAAGGTTTTTTTGTTGTTGTATTTCTGTGTTTGCTTGCCTTGCTGCCGGTGCTGATTTTGCCTTAACTTAAAAGTGCAATGTTGGCAAAGAAAAACATTTTATATTTTGTCTTGGTCTGTATTGTACAATCTAAACATGTGTAGACACGTTTGTAAAGTGTGTCAGGATATTAAAAGTCTTCAACTGATATGAATTGATCAAATTAATTCAAAGCATAGTGGATTTAAGCTGAAGTTTTATAAGGGTGCATTTATATACACTGGCAGGCAACCATACATGTGTGACCGCCTTCCACACAAAGTTGTTGGTGTTGTTGTTGTCAGCCCAAGTAAAACCTCTGTTGGTATAGAAACTCTCGGAGAGTTTTCTTTCCTATGTGGACAGAGCTTTGCTGTCAAATTTACCAAAAGTAGACAGCACTTCAATGAAAATTTCCATGCTCGTCCTTGCATAGTGCAACTCCTGGCTTAAAACCTTCGGTCTCACTCATGCCTAACAGCAGGCCAAAGATGTAAATTTGTTAATCACTTTATAGTCCTTTTTTTTGTAGTCTACTTTGCCATTTCATTAACAAAAAAAATTCTGCCAGACATCAAAACACACAAAACATAAAACATAAAAATAAAAAACATTGCAAATACCCTGGGTCAAGCTGTCTGAGGATAATTCGTCTGACCGGTTTAATGCCTTTGAAGGCGTCTGAGCCTTTGCAAATAACAGAATAGAAATGATTCCTCTATTTATTTCCATTTCGAAGTCTCCTTTGGCATTTTGTCGTGCTGTGCAAATCTTTGTTGTTTTATTAATACATTTTGCTTGGATTTACCACAATGTTTTTCATTTTGGATTGTGTTGGCCCGGACTTGCTTCGAAAATAGTTGGTCGAAAAGTTTTAATTTCTTGATACGGAATAACTTTATTTTTGTTGGCATAGTTTAATGATTCATGATTGGAAAGTTGAATAAGTGTGGCACCGATGATTTGTGCCTGAAAGTTGGTAGACTTTATGTAATTTATTGTGGCAATGGTTCAAGATGCTAGAGGAAAGTGATAAGTGTTCAGTTCAATATGTTTGCAAAAATTGTTTTAAATTAAGCTAAAATTTTCACAAATATAATAACAAGTGTAAGTTTATTTTGTTAAGCATTTTCTTTTAATACGGCTCCTTTTCAACACAAAAAGTAAATGTTCATCAAGTTTTCATTTCGACAAGTCCTTTCTCTTTGACTGCTCCTGCAGCACCTGGCCATCAATCAATCGTGGCGGCAAAGTTTTATACAACTTTCTGGTCCGTTGCGGCGTCTAACCAAGCCAATTAATTTGTGGTTTACATGCCCTTCCATTCATCAATAAATAAACATATTTTTACACCGCTAGGCATTTGCACAGAAAAGTTGAAAGCCATTTGAGTTTCAAGGATAAAATTGTGTACAACTTTTACAACTTTTTTCAAACTGTCAACAGCATTCGAAATGTAAGTAGAGAATGCGAAATGGTAAAACAGAATGTTAATTTTATAATAAGACCTTAATGTTATTTGGCGGGTTTTATATAAAAACTTTGTGAATGGTGGAAAAAAACTATATTAGAAAACAAAGCGAAACTAGAATGCAATAAATCTATACGACTCCCATAAAGTTTTCTTAGTACACTCGTCAAACTTGGAAAAGTGGTTGTAAGTTGTAATAAAACGTCATTCGCAACCATCAATACTTCCCAATAACATAGCAAGAAGGTTCCCCACACAATCTTGCTTCACCCACACTAATACTCTACCCGAAATGAGGCAGCAGCAGCACTGCAGCATTTGGTTCTACCTACACAGTGCTGTATATCTCTCTTATCCATCGCTGTTTCTCTGTGGCAGACATGTTTTAATTTGTATGCTATTCCGTGCACTAAAACAAAAAACCGAGATTTTGCTAGAATTAGAAGCTATTTCACCTTATATGAACTACGGGTGGTACTTTTATATATATATTTATTAGAGATTTCCCGTAGGGGCCGAGCACATTTCGACTTTCACATCTACAGCACTCCATTTGCTTCAATAGAGTCAAGCCAGCGGTTGACGAGTGCAGGTCAGAGCTAGTTTATATATACTCACTCGCTCCACATGACAAACCCTGCTCTAAATGCAAGAAGATATCATAACCAAAATGTCAAATCATGCCGATTTTTTGTGTGAATAAAGTGCCTTTGTATAAACCATGCTGCTGTACTGCTGCTGCCTTGCTTAAGTTAAGAATCATATAGACTGGAATCTGGAATACTTTATTTGGTATTTCTGAAATTCGTACCAAAATATTCATAAAATCCGCTCCAACTTAACCGTGGTCAAACAGATTTGGTTGACTTCAAGCCTTACCTATTCCGATGACCTTCATTGTGCTTAAATCAAATATATATTTGCTTACGCCAAGCCAAACAAAAAATGACAGCGAAATACCAAAGCTGTGGCCAGATGGCAAAAAGTTTTGATTAGCAAATTTTTGGGTTTAATTAAATGTGTTTTGTCTTTGAGTTTGCCTTGTTACAAGGTGATGAAGCGGAAATTCAATGGAAATTCATTAAGTTTAATAGGGAAAATTTAATTTATGCGTGGAATTTAGGTAAAGGTAAACTCATTAGACAAATGTTTCATTTAGTCTTACCTCCGTTTCTTCAACCGTTTAATGCAGTCGAGGACCACACACTTGAAATGTGGAATAAGAGGAGAGCATGAGCAGTGGCGAAAGTTGCAGTTGACACCATCTTATGAAATTAGTTTCTTTTTTGTGACTTGACATCATTTTGGTAGTTTGCTGACACTCGAGGAGGGTAGCGCAGGAAGGACGCTTGCCTTCCTCTCTTTTCTTTTCTTTTTTTCTTCTATTTTTGTGCTGTGTAATGTGAATATTTGTGCATTCTTCGCCTTGGACTTCGTTCTGTGCTGGCTGAGGGCGAGGCAAACTAAGCGCAGTCATGCCAATGTCAACAAAAGGCGCAACATAAATCCAACCCGGCTTCCTTCTTTCCATCTTCCGCTTCTGTACGTGTGTGTGTGTGCTAAGCGTTTTTGTTTAACTTTACACTTGACCCACGAAATGGCTGCTTCAGTTGCTGCCACGCGTAGGCGATTACTCTCCTCCTCCTCTTTTTTTTTTTGGGTGCTTCGGTTATCTTCAGAGATGAGAGAGTTGTGAGTGGGGGCCAAAAATGAAGGCAGGTAAATTGCCAGCGACAGCAATAATTTAACCCATAGATATAGAAAAATGATTACAACCAGATAATCAGGCATGTCCCCGGCAATTTTAAGAGACTTTTGGCTTGGCTTGTTTCACAGAATTCGTGCAAGTCCATTTTCATATTTGAATATTTAGCTAGAAGGTCTGTGCCCTAGATATTTGTGCCACTTTTAGTTTAAAGTTGTGACTTTAGTTACTTGCCAACTTTGAATTCACTTTCCCTCGAATCATAAGTCTTGCCGGTTGTTCCTAAAGGAGGATATAATGTAGCTTATAAGTGATTGGAAAGGTACTCATTTTTCTAAGCTAGTTGAGGTTACCTTGTCCAAAAATTACAGTATCCACAGAAAGTTACAAAAAAGGGTAAAAATATACAAACGAAACTCCTGAAGTTTTCTCGAATTTTCCACAAAATCTTTGTCTAGGTACAGCCGAATACGTTCTACATATCAAATCAACATCAGAATTATTTTTTAATTTTATAAGAAATATTCTTGGCCTTGATAGGTAGTAAAGCGATGGGGGGACAAGTTTTTGGAACTTCTTTAAAGGTATAATTAGCAGCTCGATTACTTAAGTTGTCAGCAAAGTACACTGGTGATGGCATACTTTAATTTTTTAATAATTTGTGTGTTAAGTAAAGAACTGTCCAAAGAGAGTTTATTTATCTGATTTCCATATTTTATCGTTACAACTTTTTAAGCGTTCTGCCTTACTCAAAACTCTTTCTGTGCATGCTTTCATGCATTTAAGTTGAGCCTTCACCCGCCAATTGCAGTCTTGGGCAGCAACCATCCGCACTTATCACTACAGCTTTAAGATTCTAAGGTCCTGCATTCAATAAAATTAGCATAAGTGTCACGCGTGAGGTCGATAGTTTGCTGCGTTGAGATGTCGTCTTTGGTGTGTTCAATACCGAGGAGTTCTGAGTTCGATGCCCAGAGAAATGGCAGGTGAAGTTGTACAATACAGACATGATAAGACTCTTTAAAATAATTTAATTTAGTAAACTCTTTGCTCCTTAGAAGAATCACATATTTTTCCACACTATCTTCACCCTCTTTAAAGGATTTAGAATCGGGCTTTAACGTTGTGTTTTTTGAGAGTGGCGCCCTAATATACATTTACTTACATATTCAAAGAACTAAACGAAATTTTTAAGATTTATATTAAGGTGGAAAGCCAAAATATACAAAGTATCTAATGATATATTTTTGCAGAGAAACTTAAGTTCATCAGCTAAGGGTTGAGTTATTTTTGTCTATGTGGCTTGGTTCAAGGTTCGCTACATAGCTAGAAAAGTCTGAGTTCCGAGTTGCAGCAATGGTTCAGATGCATAATTCAGTTATTATTTATGCCTTGAACTTGTAGTTAACTTTGATTTTAGGAAATTTTTTCGATGAGTAGCTTTTAAATACAAGGTTCAAACCATAATTTAGAATTTGTTTAAGTATTGAACTTAAAATTAGCAGTTTTGGTTTATATTTTGGAGTTAAGAACGTTTTCTGATGTTCCTGGTATGGAAACTACAGCTAAATTGTTTGGATTTGCTTGCCTTATGCTCAAAATAAGTTAACAAAGTTCACGGGGAAGATAAGAAAATGGTTCTTAGCAGAGATCTGCACGAGTGCCTGTTTTCTTGACTGGAGTACACTCGCTGAAAAAGCGTACGCAGTACCACTCGACACTCAAAATGTGTAGTCAAGTGATATACTCACTCATTTTCGTACTAGTACTTCTGTGACTGGTGTCTGTTTTGAGCGGATGTCAAATTTGATTGTCTCTGCTTTGAGCGACACAGCATGTTGCTTTCGTCTTTGAGGTAGCGGACGCACTAGCACTTTGCAGTATACATACTAATTTTACTCAGAGAGCGAAGAGGAATACGCAAAATACTCCGTGCTCTCAGCTCACACACTACTAATATATATGTATGTATTGTGTATTGCTCTTTCCTCTTCCTCCGCCTCCAAATCCTCCTCCTCCTCATACAATGCAACAACAATGCGCACAGAATTCGGTTCTGCTGACGTCGACGTCAAAGCAGAGTCGTGAATTAGAGATCAATTTGCCGAGGAAGGAAAAAGACGGACAGAAGCCGAAGACATATCAGAGAGCGGACACACAAAGCCAGCAGTAAAAAAAATACAACAAGAAGCAAGCATGAGCAAAAAAATTACTCAAGTGAGTGAGCGACAAGTAGAAAATGCGTTGCCAGAATTGTTGGTGGATAATTCCACACTCAAATTTTTGAGCTCTCTTTTCGTATGAGTATTAGCAATAAGCAACGCGAGTGGCGCGAGTGTTTTTGGCACTTCGTGTGCGAACCACAAATATGCCGCGAGTAGAAATACTACTGTATACATTTTGTTGCAGTGCTTGGGACACTCGGGTGTGAAAATATCAAGTACTTATGCAGTGCACTTGTAGTTGCAGTGCACTCGTGCAGATCTCTGGTTCTTAGATATTTTTCCGGTTCAAGTTCAGTTCCAAACCCGATTAGCTCGGGCATTGAACTTGAAATTAGCTGTGTTAGTTAATATTATATAGTTAGATATATCGTCGCTTCATGACCAGTTCTATGCCTGATTGAACTGTTTCAAAAGATTTGTAAAAGTCATATCTTAGAAACTTTTATCTATTGGTTCCAAGCCCGCCTGAACCGGTTCTAAAGTGGTTCAGAGCCTTATCTCTGAAATTACACAAGCTTTGAACTTAAAATTCATTGTTTAGGTAGGCAACACTGAGTTATAACTCAGAGCAGATGGTACAAACTCGTTGATAACTGCATAGTTAATTTACTTTTTTCACTCTCCGATTCAAATTTAACAATAATTCGCCAAATAAATACCTACACAACTTGTATTTAAATAAACTAAATTGAAGCCACAAATTTCCAACTTGTAACTTATCGAACAAATTTCAGCACAATTCTCTCCATCAAGTAATAAATTTCCTCCCCAAAAAAAAAAATAGAAATCCCCAATTTAAGTTTTCTTTTCAAAGTAAAGCCCCTGCCAGTGCCAATGGTGTTTCATTGCAAAAGTCCTGCTGCCAGGCAACTACTTCCGTTTGCCACACAGCATTCGCTTGTACACAAGAATCCGGAGCAGACTGTCTGCAAGTTTCTGGCAAAAGCAGCCAAATAATACAACAAAAAGATAACGAAAATAAATATAAATATATAAATAGAAAAATCAATGTGCGAAATAGAAATTTCATATGACATTTCCTCGCGACGTTTTGCTATTTCAGTGTGCCAGCATTTGGCGTACTCATTGCAGCAGCTGTCGCAATTGGGTGTCCCCGGCTTAAATACATTAGCTCGTGCATTTTTGCTGTTCACTTTAAAGCCAAAGAGAGGGAAAAACCTTTCCAATCAAGGAAATTCCAACAAATCAAACAAGTCTCACACTCACACACACGCATAATACATCAAAGCAATCAAATGGACCCCAAAGTATCTATCGGGCGATAAGTAACAAGCCAAATTCAAATCTCACTCGTACGTAAGGCAGGCAGGCAGGACAACAAAAAAACCATTCCATTTATAAATTGAGCTTCTATTTTGGCAGTTGGGTAAGTTACGAGAGGTTGCGACTGGCTGGCAACAAATTATCGCTCTGGCACCTAGCCCCAAAGCTCGTACCCAGATCCGGAGCCAGTCCCTGTTTTTTGGGGTAAAAAGGCAAGTGAAATGAACTCCTCTCTCTGTTTGCTGCTCACAAAGAACTGACCAAGCAATTTGCCAACCCCAAGGGCTAACCAACACCTCATCACTCACTGGCCCGAGCTGAGCCCGGACCAGTCCCGGCCTTAATTAAACAGATTTGTATGCTGACTCTTCGGCCTGTGTGCCACGCCCGGTTAGACACAGGTCAAGAATTATGGCAGCACAAAAGGTCAACGCTGTTTGTAGTTTTTCAAGAATCTTTTTGATTTAAATGGCATTTGATTGGGATTGGGTAGAAGAAGTGGAACAATGTAGACAAATTAAAGAGTAGGTGATATGGTATACCAAAATACCATATGCTTTGTGGGGACTAATAATGATGTTATGATAATATTCTTTGCCCCACAAGGTCGCCACCTTAAAAGTGTTGCGTTTAATTAACTCCCAGTTCAGTTGTTAGACTTTTCTCCCTCCTAATCTCTTGAAAGTCCGCTCATTGACTTGGGCTGACAAATCGCTCTTAAACCACAAATGCCTCACACTGTTCACTTGTTTAACCATAATCAACCCCCTGCCCTCTGCCGCCTAAGCCCATTCCCATTCCCAGCCATGCCACGCCACGCTCCTGCCGCACATAATGAGCCGGCTAGAAGGAGGTGACCAAGTAGCAGCTGAGGCTTGGCTCGTGCCGAATTAATTAATGTGACAATGGCTGAGCAACGGCTAAACTGAGGCCTCAACATTCAATTCAGGCCGCCACATCATGAGCTCATCAACGCATCAGGCAAGTGAAAACGGAGGCTGTGCAATTTGCGTGAGGAATTTCATTAGAGGGCAAGTTCTCAGCCCTGAACCAGAATCAAAATTTAATTTATGCTGACATTGAAGTGTCTGTGGAGCAATTAAATCGAGCCACGCCTTTAGGCATAATGAGGGCCCGGCACGCAGATTTCTTTCTTTTCGGTGAAAGGCTTACACCATATCTCTCTCTTTGTCGTTCCCTCGAAACCCTTGAGTCTGTAGGACTTACGAGTCCTTTTGATGGTTGACTGATTAGCTAGCCGATTAGGCTTTTGTGTTCAAATTTATGATGGCTAAGCACTTTCTGAATGACCTTGTTGCAGGGAGGGTGGATTTGAGCACTTTTGTTAATGGCAATTGGCACCAACCAAACAACCCTTTGTCCCACTCAAAATGCTAGTAAGCTAAGTGAAGCAGCGTTAATGACCTGAATCGAAACTATTCCCAATTTGGTTTTTTTTTTTTTTGATATTTGCGCCACTTTTGAAGGCAAAGGCTAATGATGAGTTGTATGTGAGTAAAAACAATTGAACTTTAGATATGCAAGCTTGTAAATCCAATGGAGTTTGATTAATTTTCTTACCAATTTCCACTGTCGAAAGTGTCTTTTCTGCCTCAGTGAACTGCAAATGTTTATGAATCAACAAAAACCTAAAGCATCCACGACCAAAAAATTACTTTACGTTGACACTTGGATCGATTTTGTGCATTTTTTTATGCCCAGCCCAGCTGGGTGTGTTACTCCCATCGAAAACCATGAAATACAAAACACGAGAGAAAGAAATGAAAGTGATCTGCTGCAATCTGCAAGCCTATACAATTAGTACCTGTCATTTCTGTTGTCAGACAGCATAGAACAAATTAGTTTACCATATTTGGCTAGCTGTTAATTGTTTTATTGTTATGACTTTTCATAAATGAGATAATGTGGCAAGAACTTTACCACAAAAATCTAAATTAATACAGTTTTTAGTTAAAGATAAAAATAAGAATAAGAACTGAATATGTTTTCTACCAGACGAAGTTAATGCTTGGTTAAAAGCACTTAGAGATAAATAATCAAACTGTTGCAAGTCTTTTGGTCACATAAAGCATATATATTATTGATCAGCATGGCGAGCTGAGTTGATTCAGCCATGTCCGTCTGTTTGTATGATATCTCCTCGGTCGGTTTGACAGCTATCTTCACCAAACTTTGCACGAAGTCTTTAAGTACAAATACGCTGCAAATTTATCAAGATCGGACAGATGGGTTGACTATGGCATATAGCTGTCATAGAAACGATCGGTCGAAAAACAAGTTTTAGGGAGAAAAACTTTTTTGTTTTCAATGGAAACGCCTACAAACTTTGTATTTCTTAGTTTGCTATGCTTTTCCATGATTTTAACTAAACTTTGATCGAAATCGGACATCTATATAATATAGCTGTCATAGAAAAGTAGAGTCTCAAAAGTAGTCTTAGTAAGAGAAACTTTTTTGTTTTCCATGGAAATGTTCTTAAAATTGGCATTTGTTTATTTGATATGCTCTCACACAATTCTACAAAGTTTTGTGAAAATCGGCTGACTATAGCATATAGCTGCAGTAGGAATGATCGGTCGAAAAAGAAGTTCTATTGAGAAAAACTTTTTTGTTTTAAAAGGAATCAACTTCAAATTTTTTACATGTTCGTCTTTTATGCTTTTGCAAAGTTTGGTAGAAATCGGACATCTATATGGTACAGTTTACATAGAAAAGTAAGGTCCCAAAAGTAGTCTTTGCTAGAAAAACGTGCTGCAAGGGTATACAAACTTCGGCACTTAAATAAAAATGTTTTCTACAAATGAAAGCGAAAACTCCAAAACATTTCACGGCAATCACAAATCTGAGCACGACTTGTTTTTGTACACATTTGGGTTGTTTATTAAACCGATTTTATTACTAAAACACACGAAGAGTTGTTTGGCATTTCCTATTTTATTTCCATGTCCAAATTTTCATTTGTTTTATCAGTGGTATGTTTTTTTAAGACTCTTCTCTAAACAAGAGAGCTTTTTGAGGGTTTTGATGTATAATTTTTGGTGTGAAGAGATTTCGGTGAGATTTTTCTGCCATTTTTTGTTCGAACTTTAAGTTTAAAATTGGGGAAAAGCAAGTCTTGCCATTTAATAACACCAGGGGATAATTTGATTCTTTGTTAAACGGACACCATCAATTCATCTTGTGAATTTCCATTCAATTTCTTTCATTTGGGCAACCCTGCAACGAATATTTAGAAACAATGCCAATTCATATTGAAGCCATACAAATGACACTGGCAGACGAACAAACAATTACTAAATAACAAATATTTATGCATAATAATTTGTAAAGAATTAATAATTAAGCACCTGACAAAAGGTAAGCGACGACGATGCCGCACAAAAGCCAACGAAAAACCGTACAAATAATGGAAAGCTCTTAAATTTTCATTTGGCTGGACAAAGAAGAAAACAAAATCTTCTCTCCCGCGGGAGGGGGAAGCTGCTGACAGACTGCTGCACCGAGGCACAACAGGCGCCCGGCGCGGAGGGGGGAAATGAAATAGCCATAGCAAATTACTCGACCCATAACCACAGTGCAATCAATTGTAGTGGTCCAGAACACAAACAAACACACACATACCCAAACCCAGACCGATGCTTATGCCCGCCCAGCCACAGAGAGCTGTGCCTCCAAAAAGCACTTTATATGCCGAGGTAATGGCGCCTAATAAACGTCTTCACTCGAGTGAGCAAAGAGCGCAGTGGCCGGGGAGAGAGAGAGGGCGACTGAGAGGAGAGGACGAGCAAGTAATTATGATTTATGCCGCCTGATGAATGTGGAAGGCGTCTAATTGTGTGGGCGTGGTCTGGTTACAATTATGTCCTGCCGCCTGTCCTCTCCTGGCCTGGCCGAAAATAGTGGGAATCTAACACGAATGCCACATAAAGTAATTACAGCATGCTTTTTGGTGTAACCCAAGAAGAGTGTCCTGATGTAATGCATGCTAATGCGCCATGTCATCCCTTGCCCCACGCCCGTTCCACCTTTCTGGCCTGTCAGCCATCATTAAAATAATTCAACTTGACCTGAACTCGGCTAAGGGTTTTCGTAGATGGCTGGAATGTTTGCCCGGGTTTTAGTCACACCCACACACCCACAGACGCACACACACGCACACACTTGAGGCATAATTAAGCGGCCCATGTCACAAAGGATTCGTTCGGTACAATTGAAAAATCAGTGGACAGTACCTGGGACCCGAGCAGCATCAAATTGTTGCGCCAGCATTTCATTCTCACTTAATTAGTAAAATGCGCGTTTAAAAGGCCTCAATTTCGTGCTGGGCTGTGGGCGTGGCAGCTTAATTACTTTGATGAGGTTGTTGCGGGTTTCCAGTTGCATGCAGCAGAAGATTAGTGTAGAACGGGGCCAAGCCAGTGTGCTTGGCGATACTCTAAGTTGATGAGCATAAAAGTTTTAATTTTTCCCAGGCAGAAGATAAGCACTTAGACGCACTGATGGGCACTCCAAAAGGCGACCGCAGCGAAGTACGAAGGCTGTGCACGGATTGTTGGTGTCGGTTTCTTGTGCGTTCTTCTGTGTGTGTCTGACTCTACTTTCTCTGGCGCAAGCTGTTCAATTACACATGTCAACAGAAATTTACTTTTTTTTTTTTGGAAATTTTAGACGATTTCCTTGTTTTAAACACAAACCTGTTATCGGAAATAACTCTTCACGTCAAGATTTATAGTACTTTTAGTTTAAAGTGGCTTAAAGTGCCTGATTTTACACCTTTTAGACAAGTTTGTTGTAACTTTCTTTGATATTTTCATTAAGTATTGCTTTTTAGCTATTAAAAAAGTTTTCCAAACAATTTTGCGATTTTTTTAAGCGAAGATATACAAATTTTGAATCACATGTATCTCAAAATATGCTATGCAAATTCAATTGTTGTGAATTCTTATGCAATTTTCAACAAAATCCATTGCATACCTTTGAGCGTTACAAAATATGGTCATTTTTCAAAGGTTTTAATTTTTAGCCTAAAAAAAATCGTAGAAATATTTTGGATAGCTGATGTTAAAGCTAAGAAATAAAACTTCAAGATAATATTAAAACGAGCCAAAACAAATGTAAATGTTTTCCACAAAACGAGCATTACATGGGCTAAAACATGCATTTAAGGCAGCTTCAAGCTCAAATAACCAAAAAGTAGACGAAATGTATCGTATCCAAATACAGATTCGTGTTCAGCACACGAAAATCATTTCGTATCAACACTAGCATTTCAATATACTGGACTTTGTTGTGTAGTTATACCAACCTTGCCTTCGATGTGTATTAAGGGTTATGAACCAGTTCTATTCCAAGCTTTAACTAAGTTATATGGAACACGAAAGCCACAACAGAGGTCAGGAAAACTGAAGGAAAGATGTACTAGTGTTTAAGCCATTGTCAAGAAGTTTTCCTTCTTCTCCAAATCAAAGAACCTTTAAAAACCATCAAAAACATTGCTGGTGAGTCCAGCGATGAAATTTTAACTCTTAAATCAGCGGTGGGCATGCTCATTGCTCCGAAAGGTATTTTCGGCATACAAATTATCTCAACTCTTGGCACACTTCACATGGCGAAACCGGTGCAGTATGCGCGTTCGAGAGGTTTGCCAAAACACAACTCGATTCTCGCTAATAGTGGTTGTTTTTCCGTGGTTTTTGTTTTTGGACCGCTGTCTCAAATGATATCACTTGAGAAGTTGTCAGGGAAGGATTAAATTATATTAACAAATTCTTAGCTTAAGACTTAACATGTTCTCTTCACGTTCGACACGGAGCTTGTTTTAAATTCCAGAATAGATTTGAATGTTTTTGAATGCACTTTTTATACCCGTTACTTGTAGTGTATGTGCCCAACATCTCGAATCTCTCAAGTTTTCATACAGATCGGATAGTTAATGGCAGTGTTCTAAAGGTTTGCATAATTTTCATGTTAAATATGTTAACATTAATGTTCAAGCTCTGTTAATTAACATAAGGCTTTTGAACAGTAACTCCACTGAGTAACTGGTTTATCAAAGTCAAGCAGGGCCGACTTAAGCCTACGCTTTCGTTTTGTTAACCAAATTTGTAATGTTCCCTTTCAACACACCACATCTGAGTGTCAAATCTGGGTTGTACACAACTCTTCAGTCCAAAAGTATTTAAGTTCCAATAAAATTCCAATAAATATTGCACAAAAATGTTCATTTTAAAGTTTCGTTCAATGGTTTCCGTAATCACCTTTGGCAAAAACTTTCTTTTCGGCCTTCTTCTTCTCCTCGCCACAACCAACCACTCATCAAGTCAATTCGAAAGTGCTTGAAAAGTTTTATGCACAAAGCAATAATAAGGCTCATCATGAAATTAGAATGCAAAAGTAAAGTGTATATCAACAACAACCATAAGGCAAAAAAAGAGCAAGCCGAAAACAAAAGCGAAATGGTATACGAAATGCCAATGCATAAATTTCGAAAAGTCTCAACAGCATCACGTATACGCCCCCCACCCCGCCTGTACCTGCTTTATAACAAATGTTTGTTGTGGCTTGTAGTTTGTGGGCAGCTGGCTGGCTGTGGGTACCTGAAATAAAATTTAATTAACCTAAATGTAAGGGTAGAAAAACCTACTTCTGTAACCCACCCACCCAGACAAAAGGCGAACTGCAGCAGCGCTCTGCAAATGAAGCAAGCCCGAGATGTACCTGTCTGCTGAATTATATAAGCTAATTTGAATACCAACCGAGTCTCACTTGATAAATTGTCTTAAGCTTTTAAAGAGAAGTGGAGGCAATGCCTTTGGCATTCAACACAAGTACACAACAGGCGGCTTCTCTGCGGGGGTGGGCTGGGGGGGGCTCTGGGAATCTATAATAAGAAATTAATTACGCGCAACACCTACACGTGTGCAACCATAGCCTACTTAGTTGGGGGCGGCGGCGGAATAAAGTGGGTTTTGTTTGTCTTTGGCTTAATTAAGCAGCTCCACTGATTTGTGCTTTTGCATGCAAATTGAGTATTTACGCCGGTAAAGAGTGCAGGCGGCGGGTATTGGAATAGCAAAGCGGACTAAATGCTTGCCTGGAGGCTACATATATTATAATAAGGTTGGGGGGTAGTTTGAAACAAATAATACGTATGCAAAAGCGAGAAGGAAATGAATATTCCATTTGAAAAAAAAGAGAGAGATAAATGCAAATTAATCGGATTCAAGTTTATGCATTGAGTATGAAGTGTGGGTAGGGGGAAGGTGGCAGGCAATACATGGACCAACACTTTTTTTTTGTAAAATATTATTAGTTTTGTGACACTTGATTTCCATTGCTTTGACTTCTACTTGATGAGTGGCCAATAATTATCGACTGTCACACAAATATAACTATTAAGGTTTGTTTTGTGTATTTTAAGCTGTTCACAAAAGCAACAAGAGAGAGTATGGATATCATTTGAAGAGACTTACAACCAAGCACAATTCCGTGATAGACAGACGGGTCTTCGACAGCACCAAGAAGGTGTACCTGGAGTAGCAGGATCTGGAATGAAAAGGATGGGGAAAAAGTAAAGGCTAGCTCTGGGAATATTTTGAAAAATTTAATTTCTTCACCCTTAAGCGTCAAAATTGCTAAAAAATTTGGGATGTAGTCGGGCTTGACCGACTTTCTTACTTGTTATACACTTGCAGAGGGTATTATAAACTTGTCCGGATGTTTGTAACGCAAGGAAGCATTTCCGACCACATAAAGTATATATATTCTGAGCTATGTCCGCCCGTCCGTCTGTTTCTATGATATCTCCTCTGCAAATTTTTTAACTTTCAACGAAGTTTTCTGGTACAAATACGCTGCACATTTGTTGGAACCGACCGAATCGGATGACTATAACATATAGCTGCCATAGAAACGATCTGTCGAAAAACTAGTTTTAGTAAGAAAAACTTTTTTGTTTTTAATGCAAACGTCTTCAAACTCTGTATTCACTAGAAATCGGACATCGATATAGTATAGCTGCCATAGAAAAGTAGGGTTAAAAAATTATCTTAGTAAGAAAAACTTTTTTGTTTACAATGTAAACCTCTTTAAAATTGTCATATATTGGTTTCATTAGCTTTCACACAATTCTTCAAAGTTTTGTCAAAATCGGATGACTATAGGTTATAGCTGTCATAGGAATGATCGGTCGAGAAACTAGTTTTAGTGAGAAAAACTTTTTTGCTTTCAAAGAAAACGCCTCAAAACTTTGTATTTCTTAGTTTGCTATGCTTTTCCATGATTCCACAAAGTTTGGTCCACATCGGACATCTATATAGTATAGCTCCCATAGAAAACTAAGGTCCAAAAAGTAGTCTTTGTTAGAAAAACGTGCTGCAAGGGCATTTAGCTTAGTTTTCGGCTATTTTTGTTTAATTTAAGTGCGAAATAATTGGTTTTTTTTAGCTAAGTGTACGCTGAAGTTGCGTTCCACCTGGGCGAGTCTGTGTACAACTTCTGTTGCCTTCAAAGCTAAAAATGGGGATATGTATAATCCAGCATTGCATGTTTTTCCTCCAAAATTTAAAGCACAAAAAAACTTTCAGGTCAGAAAAGCTTACAAAAAAGAAGCAGAGAATAAATAAATGACAAGTGTCTCCCACAAATCCTCTGAACAGCACGCCTCCAGAAGTCAAACCCAGGTACTTTATTAGTCCCAGCCGCCTTCGCTCTTATAAAGGATACCAATTAGTCTGTTTGGAATGGTCCGAGCAAATGATTATATGCAAGCAGGTCAACCCACTGGAATAAATATCTCTTATTTCCCATTTTGGTGCTGCTTCTCAATTGACTGAAAACTCGAATATAATATTCAATTTCACTTTCCCTCGCATATTTTGTCTCATGCATCTAATGTTGACTGCACTTGCCAAATTACAAACCATTTGAAGTGCACCAGAAAAGACAGGGGGAAGTAAATGCAAGGATACGGGCCCATCCATCAGGAGATGGATAATGCAATTGTGCAGGAGCAACAGCAGCTGTCTGCAAGCCACGCCTTCTGCCACGCCCCCAATTGCTTAGCTTTAGCCTTAGCCACTGCAAAGTTAGCGCGTTTTTTCTCTCGCTTTTTTTTATGTACGGTGACACTGTAAATACTCTCACTCACACTCAAGCTAGGATGCGTGGCTTAACACAGCATTTCCGTTTCCGTTTCCAACTGCTGGCATCCAAGAAGTTTTCATTTTCCAGCAATTTTTCTTTAGATTTTCACAATTGAAAGCGAAGGCAAATGTGGCGCATGCAGATGTGAAATTGAAGCATTACATTGTCGAGTGATGAAGGCATGTCCTGTAGCCAGGCACCTTGTTGTGCAATACCTCTGATCCTGATCCCAGGCCCTGGCCTCATTTGCAGCTTGCGCTTGCCGCCTCGTTACACGTTAGCTTGTTATGCTTTTATGCCAGCACCCCATGTACTTTTTCCATTATGTGTGTGTGTTGTTCTTACTCCTTTCTTCTATGTCTTGTTTCGCTCGTCCTGCCTGATGTCCTGACGCTTTTATTGCATGTTTTATGGAAATTTTCAAACATTAGGCGCACTCTGCACATCAAACGCATTTAACGCATTTTCGTTCGTTCTCTCTCTTGGTTTTGGCTCACGGAAACGAAGCCAAGCTAATGTCTGAGGCTAATGTGAAAGTGTGTGATTGTTTGCTGGGAGAGTGAGCCTGGGAGACCAGTGGTGGCGAGTTATGGGGCGTGAACAGGGCTCTAAAATGGTTAAACGCAAGCGTTTGTCTAGTTTACCGATTAATCGGTAGCAGACCGACGTTGAAGTGCTTGCCTTGACACGCTGGTGGGCACAAGCGGTTTTAGGATTTGGTGATGTAGTTTTGGAGTGTGTAGGAAAGACATTTTTATAAACTAATTGAGAACTGCTTCTCATTACTTTTCATCTTCATCTTACGCCGCATAGTTGGCTGTGTAGCCCCTTTCGTGAAATGCAAACTATGCTTTTACCTTTATCTATGCTGTCAGGCAATTTGGTTGTCTCCCCAATGCACCTGGGCATAGTTATGCGTATGCCAATCCACCCAACTCTTCCGCCCACATGTGCATCTAAATTTTTGGCTTTTCCCCACATCCAACTCACACACAAGGCTGCTAAATTGGTTTGATGTATTGCTCCAGAGACATCCATCAGCAGGCTGAAGCTCTACTCGGCGACGGCCAAGCTCGAACAATGGACGGATGAGCTGGCTGGGGCCTTAAAAGCAAAATTGATTATGTGAAAGTTCTATGGGTGTCCTGGTGCACACTGATGTGCCGTGCCTGTGTTATGGTTTAAAATCAAACATATTGGCAGAGTCCTTCAGAATTGATTGTTTTCAACTGTCCTTTCGAATTGTTAGATGAATGCAATTCATGCAACGTGGGGAAATTGTTAATTAAAAGGACGAACTGGTCTAGAAGTTATTTCATTGTGGAGAAATATTAGCTTGTTACTGAGTGTTTGGGGCTTAAGTTGTATAATTATTAAAAACTAAAAAGCTAAGCTAACTTCGTCTGTGCCGAAGTTGTTATACCCTTGCAAGTGCTCGCTTAAATATTTTCAAAAAATAGTCTTTTTCCTATGGGAGCTATATGATATAATCATCCGATTTGTCCAAAAATTTGTAAAATTATGTGAAAGCACGTGAAACAAACAAATACAAAATTACAGGATGCTACCATTAAAAACAAAAAAGGTTTTTTAACTAAAACTGTTTTTCAGACCTATCTTTTGTATGGCAGCTATACCATATAGTTGTCCGATTTTAATAAAAACTTGGTAGAATTGTAAAAGAACATCGAAAACCTACGATTACAAAGTTTGGAGACGTTTCCATTGAAAAGAAAAAAGTTTTTCATACTAAAACTAGTTTTCCGACCGATTGTTCCTATGGGAGCTATGAGATATAGTCATCCGATCCGGTCGGTTCCGACATATTATTAGTGTGCAGCAAAAAGAAAGAATTTCATCTCGATAGCTTTAAAACTGAGAGACTAGTTATACCCTTTGCAACGGTATAATAATACACCAAGAGAAAGGAACACACTAAAATTAACCAAATAACTTTAAAATCTGTTGGGAAAAGGGTCAAGAATACTACAAAAAGCTATGTATTATGGTTTGTGTCTGTGTAAACGTAGTAGTTAGTGCCACTTTTTAAGATCTCAGGGTCTGAAAACGTTCGTTTTGGTATAAACAAGTAAGAAGTTATATACTCTGTGACTGCAAAAGTGTATGCACAGTATGTTTTTGGCTGCTGCGGTAGAAAGTTAAAACAAAACATTTCGATTGACATGTTTACAACTCCGTAGCGTAACTGGAGATCAATTCAGCAACTCCACAGTTTAACACTGAATACTCTAAATAAATAACATTCATAGCACTAAGCGCAGATTTTAACTAACAGCTTACTTTGTATGTTATTCATCTAGCATCCAAGAAAAGTAAACAGTATTTGGTATGCTTTTGCACTTAATCGCCACGAATTGAATTGTTTAATATTAAATTGTGTTTATTGATTGCCAGCATGTTAAATGTCACGTTATCATTGATAGCAGAGACAGTCACTTTGAATGGGCACTTACCAGAGCCGTGCGCATTGTTGTTGTACATCTCTCATATTTCGTCTGTGTCGGTCCTCCTATGCGAACTTGAGAGTGCGATTCGCTTACACAAACACCCAACTGCTCTCCACTCTCACACAATCTCATTGGTGGCTATTCATGAGCTCGAAACTGAGGCCGGAATGCCTTAAATTCCCCACAATTATTCCGCAATGCAACAACGTTTAACAAATGTTATACAAATAAATTAATTTGTGTGTCATTCGAAATGAAACTGAGCCTGGTGACCGACCGAGCAGCAAACGTTGAAATATCATTGTGTGCTGTTGTCGTTTCTTTTCCAGTTGCACTGTTTGACATCATTAATTCAATAAATTCGCTCGGAATAGAAACAGCAGGAGCATCGGCAGCAGCCATGTCGGCTTTGGCACAAATGCTATTAATTTTGTGCCAACACAAATACAAACACATGGAGGACCGACCATAAATTCATTTATAACTTTGATGCATAGAACACACACACCCACACAATGTTGTCCGGTCAAATCCACTTTCACTTGACACATAAATTGAGTTAAAAGAAATGTCAAATTGAATTTTATTTACGTTTTGGCCTTTTTTCATATTACACAACATTTATGCTCAATTTGACACAATCCACACACAAAAAAAGAGAGGAGCCCAACTCAAAAAAGAAGCTGAAACAAATCCCAAATCCAGACACGTGTGACTTGATTTGCGAGTCCTTCAAAACCAGAAGCCGGAAGGGAAATCTCCATTTCTTGACATCAAATTATGGACATGCAAAACTACTTGTCCCCGCTTTATGTAAATATGCTGGGAATTTAATTGCGGGTGGGAGATTTTATGGCCAGACATTGTCAAGTGTTAACGATGACAATGAACACCGGAGGAACAGGCGACTGCTTCGTGTCCTCATCAAGGATTTCGTTGTACGTGGCCCCCGCTCGACTGCTCGACTGCTCGTCTTGCTCATTATGATTCGTCTGGTGTTTTCTATTTTTATAGACTCCCCCAGAAAAGCCTCTGGCATAAACAATGAAATGAAGCCGTGAGCACATTGCAGGGCAACTAAATTGAGGTTTTCGCTTTGGCCAGGACACAATTTGCAGGTGCTCAGAAAATATTTAATTCTCGTCTGAAATGTATCACCCAATTTCGATTCATTCGATTTCGGGCAACATATTTCAATTTGGTTGGCATGGCAATTCATATACCAAAAATTAAGACCAAAAGCCATAACCTCAGATTCACACAAATCCTTGGTTAGTTTTCAATTGCCGGCCATTTCAATTTACGCTTCTGTTTTGCTCTCTTTTGAGTTGTATTTTGTGATGTTATGTTTGTGCTCCACTCCTGGCATTAGGTAGCATTTTTATTGGGGCCAGTCGCTGTGTGAAAAGGTTTGGGTATTTGTGGAAGTCGACTGTTGTCGAAATTTGAGACTATTATGACTATGTTGATATTTGGTTTTTGAGAATTTAATGTTGGGAAAATTCCCAAAACTATAAATAAATGACTTAACAGCCCCAAAGGGCCAGGCGGAGCAGCTGAAAGCAATGCTGCTGCAGCGAACATTCTTAAGCTCTCCAACTCGACTCTCGTTCAGCCAATCTTTATCAATTCCTTTTATGCCCTTGCATTACATAGAAGGAAGCATCTCCGACCACATAAAGTATATATATTCTTGACCATCAGGACGAGCTGAGTTGATTTAGCCTTGCCCCTCTGTCCGTCCGTCTGTTTCTATGCTATCTCCTACGTCAGTTTTAAAGCTATCGCGACCAAACTTTGCACGAAGTCTTCTGGTACAAATACGCTGCACATTTGTCGGAACCGGCCGGATCGGATGACTATAACATAAAGCTGTCATAGGAACGATCGGTCGAAAAACTAGTTTTGGTAAGAAAAACTTTTTTGTTTTCAATGGAAACGCCTTCAAACTTTGTATTTCTTAGTTTCCTATGCTTTCCCATGATTCTGCCAAGTTTGGTCGAAATCGGACATCTATATGGTATAGCTGTCATACAAAATTAAGGTTAGAAAAATAGTCTTAGTAGGAAAAACTTTTTTGTTTTCCATGCAAACCTCTTTAAGCTTTCACACAATTCTTTAAAGTTTTGTCAAAATCGTTTGACTCTAGGTTATAGCTGCCATAGGAACGATTAGTCGAAAAACTAGTTTTAGTGAAAACGAGAGCGTAAGTTAAAGTCGGCCCTGCCCGACTTCGAAATACTCGTTACTCAGCTCAGCTCGGATAAGTATGCAACATTTTTTTAACTTGGCCATTTATTATCCGATCCTTTTGAAAATTTGTGAGATTGTAGATATTGGCCACATAAACTACAAAAACTTTTTTGTTTTCCATGTAAACCTCTTTAAAATTGGCATATGTTTATTTTATAAGCTCTTTATGAGCTCTTTAAGTAATAATAACAAAATCGAATCGTTCTTGAAATCAAGAATTTCCTACACAGATGATTTCCCGTATCCATTTGGAAAGGATATGTCTTAAATTTTAAAAATCATGCCAAGAATGATCATTTTTCATATCCTTTGGATGATTGTAAGTATATTTAAGACATATCCTACCCAAATGGATACGGGAAATCATCCAATGGTTATTTTTTCATATCCTTTTTATTCTCTGTGTAGCTCATTGAAACTGAATCATACATGAAATATGAAATTGTATGAAATGAGTTCAGAATCCTCTGCACAAAGCACGAATGGAATGTCTTCTAGCTGCACGGCACCAAGTCATACGAAAGCTACTTCTTACATATTTTTGAGCAGAGTCAGAGAAGTTGGGCTCAAATCTTTAGAGAAGGTTTCTTTTGGCAACTAGTTTTGCTTTCTTTCAAATTGTTAATAATTATATATAAATTGGCTTTCCAGGGCCAAACCAGTTTATAAGTATTGTAAGTTTGTTTTTGCTCCAAAATCAAGTTATCCGCCATATTTTACAGAAAAACTTTCACTAGCAGACTAATCTTGTGTAGCACTAAAACTCACGACATTAAATAAAAATCTGATAATGTGCCATTCTCCTAATTCATGTTATATTTTCTTACCTCCAACCCCTCGGCTCGGGCTGTCTGCTTGGCCACCTCGATTCTTTTACGGTTGTTCGCCTCCTGATGTTGTTGTTATTTTTTGTCACTTTAAGTGCTTTTGCCAAATGCACATGAGCGCTACCGGCGCACACAAAGACAAATACTATACACACACACACCTACTTGTGGCAGCTGTGCATGTGTCCTGGGCCATGTCCTGGGTGCTAGTGTATTTGGGCAACCCCGGAAGCTGTTGAGCCCGTGAAGTGCCATTCTGGTACCGGCTGGCGACCTACGGCAAACACTGGCCAAAAATACAAACGCGAACCAGAACTTGTTTTGCCTTTGGCTGCAATGCGAAATCAGTTTTTATGTCCATAGACGACGGCGGCTTAGCGCCAACCGAGAAGAAAAAAAATAGCGGAAATGCTAAAAACATTGCGGCTTAGCTTGTTTCCCCTCGTGTGGATTGCTAACAAAACATTTTACTACGGAATTTCTGGTGAATTTGTTTAGCAAGTTTTTTTCAGCCCCGCAGAAGCAACAACAACAACAACAGCAGCGGCGGCGGCGGCGGCGAAATAAAAAGCATTAAATTGAAAAGCAAAGTTGTTCAAATGCTTTTTAAAAAAGCCATTTGGGAGAAATGTCTTCGCGAGTTTGGCCGGTCGTCTACTTTTCAAGTTGCTTGTGTGTGTCTGGCTGGGAAATCACTCATTCGCAGTGTGGCACAAGTTTGCTATTTAATTTTTTGTTTTCTTCAGTTCAGCTTTCTTCAACAAAGTCAAGAGCGTCAAAAACCGCAACTAAAATACAAATTATATGCTTTATTTTACGGCTAAGAAATGGAAGGCAATTGAATGACCCCATGCGGTGAACCCCAACAGACTGTCAAAGTTTGTGCAAAATAGAGGCAAAAAGCTATACAAAATTGAAAGGTCACACCAAATGCTTGTTTTGCAATTAGAGATTCTAAAACCTCAGATAACCTAGCATTTATTAAACAAACAGTTTGGTCAGACTCTGTCAAAGTTTGTATCCATGAACGATCAGAAAGCGAGAACAGGAAGCTGGGAAGAGAGCTTTTCTCTTATTATTTCTGGGCATTCACTTATCAGATTTTGTTTGTATAATATTGGAAGAAAATTTTGATGAAATGCCGAAGGCTATACTGTTGCCCTTTGAAGCCACTTTATAAATTATTGACATCGCCTTGGGCACTCTGAAACAATTTTCAAAGCAATTTAAGCGGCTTTGAAATAAGTTTACCACGCTTATTGGCACTCAAGACAGTTGTCAGCACTTAAAGCCTTTTTTACAACAAACAGTTTACAATCACTTAAGAAGCTTTACACAGTTTTAAAGCCGTGGAAATGCCATTTAGAGGACAAGTTTACATTTGAATAGCCTTAAATCAGGGCAGCAATTTAGTCAAGGACCTAACAACCGGTTGGTTTTAGGTTCAAGTGAAGGCCGAACTGAACCAAATGATAAAATGATCACCAATTCGGGTGAGGTGCAGCTGGTAGTGTGTGTGTGTGTGTGCGTGCTGTGCAAGAGGTTGATCCCTCAATAATAATGATTGTGGCTTGTAAGAGTGCTTAAAACTCGAAAACGACTGGACCAAATTGGTAACTCTGTGGGCTAGTTTGTAATTGCGAAGAATTCGAAAAATCGAGACGCCGAAACATTCTCAACAGTTGGCGTTGTAGGTTCCCATTTCATCGAGCTCAAGGGCTGATAAACACTGAAAATTTAGAGCCACTCAGTCGTTACATTTTTGCCAGCTTTTCGATAGAAGTAACTCGCCACACCACACAGAAAAAATAAAAGATTCAAAAAAGATCCATTTGGACTGTAAATGTCTTTAATATCCCTTTTATCATCCAAAGGATGTTCATTTATTATATCCTTTGGATGATGTTCAGCTAAGTTGGATGATTAACAGGATATTTAAGACATAAATAGATCAAACTGATACGGGAAATCAACCAACGGATATTTTTTACTATCCTTTTCTTCTCTGTGCAGGAAATCGAATGCGACCATTTAGGTTCGACTTACAGAAGCTCACCTTTGAACCATTGAACCAAGGTCGACTGAGAATATCGAAGCTTTGCAGTGCGCTACATCATAAACAATATATGCTGAGCTCTCAAATGCAATGACCGCCTACGGCGCCACGTTTAAAAAAGAAAAGTTTTTGGGAAAAATAAAGGGAACACTTAAATGGATAAATGGAAAATTCAGACGGGTGAATAGGAGGCCCAAAGGAGCCTTAACTATGAACGGCAGGATTCAGCAAGCTTTTTTTTTATAAAATGAAAGGTTGTGTTTGAACCTCACTATTGGTCCATGTGGATTACAATCTGCCCTTTCTGAAATAGATTGTCTTGAAATCTGTGTCCCAAAAGCCGAAGTGATAAAATAACATTCTCCTGTGTGACTGACTGGAACGCAAAAGTGCCCAGAGCATGCTTAAAGCGGCGTAGACACTAATGTAAATGTCGAAATATAAAGAGAAGCCCGATCATAGCCGCCTGGTGATGTGTGCGTGTGATTGTGTCGTTTCACTCGTCGCCAACAGCAATATCTACGCTTCGATTTTACAACCCTGCAGGGAAAGTGTCAACTAGTAATAAGAAAGTACTGAAGAAAATACCTACACCTAGTTGTAATGCCATACAGTACATACTGGATATGTAGGTTGCATACTGTGTGAGTTCAGCTAGCAACTGATCTTAAATACTGAACTGATTCTTAACCTACTACAAATTTGGAGGAGCGCTAGCTGCCAGGGCTCTCGGCTCGGCAACTGATCTTAAATACACAGTCATAAGGTAAACTGGTATTTAACTGGTTGCAATTGGCTGCTTCATTGGACGTTTCGCATCCGCCTCTGCCGTCTAGTATTTAACTGGTTGCAAATGTCTGCTGCCGACGACTTCACTACATCGATTTGTATACAAAGTTGCGAGTTTTTAGAGACTGGTATATTTCTGGCATTAAACTTGACACATTCTCCGCGGGGAAGAAGGGAAACTCTCACAGAAAATCATCGAAACATTCGATTCTTGTTCCATTTTCTAGTTTTGGTCAGACTTGAGTTTCATAAAACTCTAATGAGCAACTCAGTTCAGCATTTACACAGGATTGAGAAGCTCCGTTGAGTTAGTTGCAAAACCAATGGCTTATGTAGCGATTTGCTGTGCCGTATCAGTTCCATATGAGCCGGTTCTATATCACCTGATCACTCAGCTGAGTAGGTCAGAGTAGGTCAATCTACTCAGACGCCTGTTTACTCGGGCTGACAGAAATTCAGACGAAAACTCAGGTTGTATGCACAATTTATACAAACTTTTAATTGCTTAAAATTAAAATTTCAAATTTATCAGTTTTTAAACTGATCGAATTTACGAAATTTCGATGCGGCCTGCGTGTCGTATACGTAATTTTTGTGAAAGAACTCGGAAATTGTTACCATAATTTTAAGAGATTTTCGGGGATTTCAAAAAGTTGCGAGAATAAGGGCCTGCTACGTAGCGGCTATGTATCAGATAAACATAGCTTTTGCTCAGTTATTTGTGGGATTATGTGACAGACAGCTCTATGTATAAGATTAGCCCCTAAGGCCCTAAGACAGCTTTGCTATCATTTAAGAAGTAATACAAATTTCTGCAGCTTCTGGCAAACAAATGGATCAAGCACCAGTGACAGCCCTGCTTCTACTTTGGCTTGATAGAAACATCAGAACCATTTTACGGTCTCGGCCTCTGCAATCAATGTCTGCCAGTCGCCTGTGTCTAAGCTACAAGATATCTTTCCTTGTCCATTCCGTCTTGGGCGTCTTCCCTAAGACTTTCGCTCTTCTTTTGCATACCCGATTGGCTGAAGCTCTTCTTAATCGGGTAACATGTCCTATCCAGCTCGGCCGCTCTTGTTTGACAGCTTTAACTTCCGCTTAATTGATTTGTTTTCCAAACATTTAATTGATAAATCCAATTTTCATGCGATTCTTTAAAGCAATCAACTTGTTTTCCAAATGCAAAATCTTATTCTCTTACCCCGCCACCTACACCCCCCCGTCGTCACCCCTTGGCAGTCATAGAAACATTTACAAAAAAATATCATCCGCTCGTCAACGTCAAATTTTGTGTTGATTTGAATTTAAAAGTAATTTTCGCCATATTTGCGCACATCTTTTTGTATTCTTGTTGTCGTTTGCAGCGTCAAGTGCAACATGGCGTATGCGTAATATTCCGTTTTTATTGTCTCAAAAAAAAAACGGAATTCAAATTGAATTTGACACTTTGCATTTTATGCTGTCAAATTGCTGAAAATTGAAACGGCCGTTAAATGGATATGCAAATAAATTTGTTAATAAATTCCCGGCCAAAAGTTGAGTAATTTCTGCGGCCAAAACAAATCCAAAAGGCCAAACAAGATAAATGGTCAAAGTGCAGTAAAAAGGAGCCGACATATAGTTATAAATTCAGAAAAGATGAAGGATTTCTCACCCTCTCCCACTCTCTCGCTCTCTTTTTGCAGGCCTCTTGCCAGCAGCAGCGGCGGCCTCAGCCCCGCCAACAACAACAACAAGACAACCGGAAGACTTGAACGCTGATGATGCGCCAACAGTTCCAACGTCCTTGTCTGCGGCCCAGACGCCACCACAAACGGAAACCACGAATCACACTTTCAAGAGTTTAGCCTTCCTGGCCGCCACGGATGGTTTTGCGGTGGCGGAAACCGACCTGGCGGCACAGAGCTTGCCAATTTTTGATTTTGGCATGCCAAGGAATATTACAGGACGCACTGGGCACACGGAGGCCATAATTAAGTGCCGTGTGGATAGTCTGCTTGATAAATCGGTAAGCAACGAAGAGAAATCTCTCAGCCCGAAAAGTCGAGTCGTTAATCTGGTTTTTGAATGGTGCAGGTGTCCTGGATACGTAAACGTGATCTGCATATACTAACCGTTGGAACGGCCACCTACACCTCCGATAAACGCTTTCAGGTAGGTCGACCGAAAACTATTAATAAATGTTAATAGTTTCGAACTGAACAACTGTTCAATTGCGTCACAAAGTGTTAACCAAACGTCAAGGACATTGGCTGATAAATCACACTGAACTAAATTGCCATACTTAAACCTCATAAGCTTCATGATTTATAATTACCAACATGAATATTCATTTTAATATTGCCTAAACCCCAAATAAATTCTATTCTATTTCCTCCCTGCCCCGACTGCCGACTGGCAACAACAAATAAAAACCATCATTTACATACGATTGCATAATTGCTTAATTTCCATGAAACATACCCAAAAAAATGTTCTGTTAATGGCACACAATTATTCTGGAAAAAACCAACCAGCACCACCGACAGCGCATTGTGTTATAAAGTGCAAAAAGTTTTAAAAATGCAACTGCAATGCATTTCTTCTCTGTCTGCCGCAGGTAACCGAATCGAAGGACGCCAGAGAATGGACGCTTCATGTGAAGGCACCACAGGCGAGGGATAGCGGCATTTACGAATGCCAAGTGAATACCGAGCCAAAAATGTCCATGGCATTTCAACTGAATATCATAGGTGAGTTGCTCGAGCATGATGCATCGAGTCAGCCAGCCAGCCAGCCAGCCAGCCTAAGCGTCAGCATCATTTAAGCAACTAAAATTGGCGTAATCATCTGGGGTCAAGGGATTGAATTGAATTTGCATGTAACATATTTTTTTATGTGCTTTAACCACTCCAAAAGGATTGGCCTTTGAATGGAAAACGCTTGAAAGTTGATATGAGTTGGAAAGTTTTTATGTTGGTTACTTAATCACGCAGAAATGGCTAAACAGTTTCAGATGAAATTTGGAATATATACTACCGTTTATACACACACAAAGTAAATCCATGCTTAATGCCCTTTTAAGTATGCTACGTTTTATGAAAATTATCATTTCTAATAGATAATCACTTGTGGATATAAAGTTTGCATACTTTGAAGGGCATTGATCACGAATAATTTGGTGTGTATAAACGTAGGAACAGATTCTAAATAACCTGGCATAGACAATAAGACAATATAGCTTTTCATTTTATGATCCAAGTCTACAGAAATTTACTTAACTTTTCAGTTTTTTATGAGTATAGGGGAATCAAAAGGAACTTTGACAGACTAAAGTAATCTTCAAGTATTCAAAAATTTTAGCTTTTGTGTTTTTTTTTTTAAATAGGAATGGAAATTGAAAGTCCAAGTCAATGAAAGTAAGAGCTATGAGTGTTTTGGGAACTCAAGAAACTTTTTCGAAAGCGGAGTTCAGCGGAATGCCACAGCAAAGCCGCTGAACAGTTTAAAGAGCTGACGTTTTGTAAGAACAGTCGAGCAATCGACGGCAGCAATTTGCTAAACAAAATGCAATCGACGTGTGCTGCTAAACCTTCGGAAAAATAGCAAGTGCGTCGAAATAACCAAGTTGAGCTGTAGGCCAATCCTAGATCTGCAGAAACGCCAGAGGTGGTAACCAATCTAGGCTATATAAATTGTATTTTACGGATTAAAAAACCTCAAAATTTGGCAAGAAATTGTAAATGAGTATGCTTAAAAGTGGTTGATGTTTAGATTTCAATACAGGCGTTGGTAAATGGAAGGTGTAGACTAAACATGGCAGCTGGCCGCAAAAATTGTTATATATCTACACAGCCAGTCCGTCTGTCTGTTCGTATGAAGGTACAAATCTTTAAGATGTTAATAGATAGAGGATCGACATGTATGGGTGGTCATAAGCTTCATTTACTTGCAGGCATTTTGGAAAAAACCACCTATTTCCCCACAGTTTGTATTCTTTTGAATATATTTAGGAATCAGAATTACTCATCGATTCGCCAAAGGATTCGTATAGATCGAAAAAGCTACAACACAACTTAAACTGAAGCCGTATTTTGCCTTATCGAGATCTCATATGAGATGGGTAACAAATTCCTTAGTTTGCTGTCAAAAAAACTCACCAGAGAAGTCAGATAACCTACTTCACTTGCAGCTTTTCTTATATTTTTTTGAGCTTCTCAGATTGACGATTACACTACTGAGATATGAGATATCAGACAAGTGAAAGTATGGTATGAGCATACACTTTCGTTGGTGCAAAATATATTATAATAATTTCTAGACGTGAAAAGTTCCATTCGCTTTTGTTAAGGGGTGAAACCCTCAAAGAATGCTTCTTTTAGAACGTATTTTAGCATGGGTTTTTGTTATGGCTTTCCACGATTTTTGCGATCTTTCAACGTAGAGAAGGGACGGTTTCATCTTAAACTGAACTTTTTCCTTCCAAGCACATGAAAAAAGAACGTAGTGACAGAGTCTATACAGATTTTTCAACTTCTATCTTACTAAGAAAATAGTAAGCGACTTTTTCCCCGTAAAAAGAAGTATGAAAAATGGCATTCTGTTTCGAACCACAGAAAGTCTGACTGGTTTAGTCTACATAGATTTGGACTGATAAAGAAGATAGCATAGTTACACACGGACAGACAGACTATGGCTCGTCATGCTAATCAAGAAGATAGCTTGCTTATACACTGAATGTTCTTGAGACGTTGCAAATATTCGGAAAATTGAAATATACCCCCCTGCAAAGGGTATAGAAAGTAATTAATTGATGCATATTTTGTGGTCTTCTTTGAAGTTTTAAACCTGCATCGCTTGTGGCCTCATCAGTTCAGTCTGTTGATTTGGCTTTTTTCAATTTCCTGATGATTTCTTGTCAACATTTACTGACTGAGCTGACCAAAGCATTAAAAGGGCTGTGTGAAATGTTAATTCAGTTTTGCAGAGCCAGCAGTTAGCCAATAATTTGTATTTAAATCGTTCGACCGGCCAAGGCCCACGGCTTGCACTGTGGAGTTGCTGTGTTCAGCTCAGCCCGGCAGGCATACATTTTTAATTTCGAGTTTTCTGGTCATAAATAAACAATACAACATACAGGAGAGCTGAATAAACCTTAACTTGAGGGCGGGTGCGAGTTCCCAAAGTGCCGCCGGGTGACAAAACTCCCTGTTCAGCTAGCGGCTGTTGAGGCTGTTGAGGGGAGCCCGGGAGATCGGGGCAAGTTAATTAGCATGTCAACCCGTCGGGATGCTGTTGGTAGTAAGCTCGCCTGATTGGAAACGAAGTCAACGATTTAATGAGCTATGAATAATGGGTGTGCGCGTATAATTAGCCGGTGCCTGTTTAAAGCCGTTCTTGGACAGTGCATAATTGATGGCAGGTGTTGACAATGGGACACAAAGTAATCGTATAGGTTTTACTTTAAAGTGCAAGACAATTTTTTCATTCACTCGCCGGAACCGGGGAAACCCAGCGGCGGCGGCGGAAAACTGACAACGCCTGTCGGCATCTGTTGTGGGGCCACTTATGCAAATCAGTTTGCAATCCCTTTTTAAGTTTCCGATTATGCACTTGTGACTGGAGGAGGAGGAGCAGGAGGAGCAGGAGCAGCCTGCTGCACGCTTTCCCCCACCTCTCGCACTGCGCTTCAAACGAATTTCCGATTACATTTTCTTTACGGCCGTATGCATTTTAATTTACGTTAATGAAACAATTCCAAAAGCATCCTGGACACAGTCGCAAACTGGCAAACTGGCGACGCCCTTAATAACATTATCGGCCTACGTGTCGTATGAGTGACTTTCGCAAGGCGCTCAACTCTCTCGCTTTGAGTCGCCGTTCATTTGTTGTCGCTTCTGCTGCTTCGTTGTATTGCATTTAATTAATGTCATTATGCAAATTTATGTGACCAAGCGCCCGATTTTATTCTCTGCCTCTCCTTTTTTTTTTTTTGCCATAAGATTTATGCGGCATATAAATTCAGCTCAGGGCGTGGGGCTAAAAACATAAATATGTGCGCTGCGTATGCGGATACTGCAGAAAGAATTGGAATATATGTTCGTTCAGACACACACAAAAAAAAAGTGAACGCGCTAAGATGATAATTTAAATGCCTTCGCACTCGTTATTTTTCCATTTAATACTTCTCTCGCGTTTTATTTTTTTATTGGTACTTTGCCTGTTGAATGATTAATAATTGCGGGTCACACACACACACACACATATTGAATGGAGATAAGGAACGAGCAGAATGATAGCGGAGAGTTATACGGCTGCCATAGAATTATATGTGCTGGAATGTTTAACCCATTTGTGGGATAGTTTAAGCCATGGTGATGCTCGGCGTAGGGCTGAATTTGTTGGTAACTATGGTAATTATTATGGTTCGGTTCGGTTCAGAACCGTTTTGCAGCCCTGTGATCTTTACCAATCGAGCTAATTGTGGTTTTTCGAAACTGTTTTTTGGTGAGTCTTACAGTCAGGTATTTCGATTACAGTAAGAAATTAGAAAAGTAAATACGAAAATACTTGATTCAAGTACCAAATTCTTATATCAAGTACGATTCAATCCCGCAATTCTTGATTTTAGCATGTTTTGGAATACATTAAGAATATGTGACTGGTTTTCCTCTGACCTTTATGCTGAGTAAACCTGCGGTTTTAAGCCGGTTCTATGTCATATTATACTTTCGCACAACTTTAAACAGAAACACCACACCACAAAGAAGGCTGGTAGATCGTACAGCTGTTTCAAGAGGAACCCCCCTCTAACATCAGCGATCAATGCCAGTATTCAAAATATTTTGAATTATTTTAGCATCTTTTTGATCATAGATTTTTCGTCTTGATCTTTAAAGCTACTGTCCTATCCAAAAAATTCATAAAAATCACCTCGATGAGTCTTTTCCGACTCCTTTTGATGATCCAAAAGAGATGCCTATCAAATGCGATTAATTGAGACCCGAAAATTACTCATGAATATGCTTAAAATGTGATCGAGTAAAATACGACTAAAAAAAGACTCTCAAATGACTCGAAAATGATTGAAAACTGATCAGAAGAACGGGTTAAAAGCGAGAAAATCATAAATCATTTATGATCAGAAAATTGGCGCATTTATGACTGTTTTAATTAGCTCTAGAACTCGATAATGACTCGAATGTGATCAAAACTAAGATCAAATGTTTGCTGGGCATATCCCACCCAACATTTGGAAGATTATTTGAACTAAAATCACTTTGATGAGTCACTTTCGAGACCTTTTAATGATTCAAAAATGATAACTTTATTGTGCGATTAAAAGCAGACACAAAAATGGATCATGCAATTGCTCCAAATGTCATTTATTGAAATACGAATTGAAAAGACCCGCAAATGACTCGAATATGATTCAAAACTGATCGGGCTCTTTAAGAAGAGTCGCGGCTAGGGTACTATTTTCTCCCGACAAGCATATCTATTATGATAAGAAAACGATAATCAGATTGAGGACTCGAAAATGACTCGATTGTGATCAAAATTTCATAAAATGTTTGCTGAGCTCAGCTCGGGAGAGAATGGTACCCTAGCCGCGACTCATCTTGAGGAGCCGTTTTTAACCCGTTCTTCTGAACAGTTTTGACTCATTTTGGAGTAAATTTTGAGTCTTTTTTAGGAGTATTGCAATTAATCAGACTTTGACCATAAGTACGACTCTTTTTCGAGTCTTCTTTTAATCGCCCATAATATAATACTTATCCCCTTTTAATCATCAAAAGAGCTCGAAGAAGACTCATCAAGCTGATTTTTATTAAAGTGATCTTCCTTATGTTGGGTGGGAGGTAGTTCAGAAATTTACATTCACTCCAATAACAAAAGTGTTAGAACCAGTTGGGAATTCAAAGAACAGACTCGCTTTACAATAATTCGAATTTTCCTTATTTATTTTGTACTCAATCTAACATCTTTAGTGCTTGAACTAAGAACTGGCTTATCTTGAGTTTTTCATCATACTGTAACTAAAAAAATGGTTCATTTCAATAATATTAAGAGTTATATTTCGGTTTTATAGTCTTTTGTACTCAATTTAAGTACACCCAAAAACGATTCGTACTTAAAATTTCAAGTACAAAACGGTTTAAATTCTATGCCGTTTGGTCTAGAACGCCAGTAGCAGTTTTTTTTTGAGTGTATAAGAAAGAATGATGCAATTTTTCACTTTTCTAGAGATAAAACTAAATAAACACTAGTTCAATAGTTCAATATTTTGCCCTAGGGCCCATTTCACATCTTTTAAATATTCTTATCTGATGCATAGCAGAATAAAACTTAAGTTCACTATTTAGAAGCTGGGAAATCAGCCCCTAGACTTGCTGATTTATGATGTATAACCTTTACAATTTCCACTTAAACTTCAATATTTCTAAGTCCCTTTTACGTACCTCCTTTGTTCAGCCCTTTCTTTCCCTTTTGCCACGTTTCATATTATTTTTTTATAAAACATTTAAATTAAAAAACTTCATGAGCGGCCGCCACACCAAAAGGCAGAACTTTAGCGACAGCTGGCAAAAAAAAAAAGAAAACAACAAAATAAAAATGGAAAATACTCAGCAAAATCAGCGAAATAAAATGGAAAATAGTGAGCAGGAAAATTGTTGCTGCCTTCCTGTTGAGCAGCGAGTGTTGGGTGTTAATTGCCTTTAACGCAGTGACACTGCACAAACACACACACAGAGAGATACAAATACATATGCACTTAATGGCGCAGTGGGACTTTTCACAGAAGCATACGCACACTCAGTGTGGCATATGCCACAGACGCAAACAGGCGGACAGACAGTCGGACAGACAGAAAAAGTGAGAGATATCGAGGTGGAGCGAGAGAGAGAGATAGCCAGAGGTACCACTAGACAGCCCGTCGGCAGGATCCTGGCAGACACTGTGCTTCCCTTTGCCAGCATCACATCAGATGAACTTTTATGGATAGTCAAGGCACAGGGCAAGGTACACTGGGAGCTAGGGTACCAAACATTTAATTGAGAACTCAAAGTACCCTAATAAAAAGCTACAGTTGTGTTTTAATATTTATTTAATTATTTCATTGGCCAAACAAAAATTAAGGATTGCAACTATAACGACCGGCTGTCTGCACGTTTGAACAAACAGATATTTGAGATGGTAAAAGATAGAGGTTGGACATGTACGGCACATAAACTTGTTATAAAGTGTATATATTTAATTTAAATGTATATATGGCAGTATCGTACATTCTAGAAATACCTAATAATCATCATTATTTATCGATCCGTCAAAGGAATGATACAGATCGGAGCAACGATAGACCAGTTAAAAGGAAAATAACCAATTAGGGCAGCACTTCTCACACCTTAACATAAACTTAACAAGTTACAGAGTATATTTTAATCGGGCTTGATCGACTTCTTTAACAGTTTTCGTATATAAAATATTAAAATAAATATCTATTGATTGCCTGCCTTCCAAGTTCTTCGCCATTCAGTCGAATACAACTGGCTTCCGGATCTTCCCCAGAGATCAGATCATTTGACTGGCATAATGCAAAATTCGGTTAGCCGTTTAAAATAAGAAAGAAAGTCGGTCAAGCCCGACTATAACATACTCTGTACCAACGAAATTATACGCTCAGCATAAATTTTGATGCTGCAGTAGCAGCGCTGCTACTGCACTGCAGCAGCGAACAGTCTTTTAATCATAACTCGACAACCGTTCATTCGATCTTCATCATTCCTTTGGCGGATCGATAAGTAATCCTGATTACTAAATGTGTCTAGAAAGTACGAATCATCTATCTTTAAAACTGTGGGAGATATGACGTTTTTTCTAAATTGCGGGGGCAGTAGGGGGCGTGACCAAAATTGAAAATAAAGTTAATCTGCCTGCAGACATAAGAAGCATATGTTCCATACATGACAAACCTCTATCTCTTACCATCTCTGAGATCTGTGCGTTCATACGGACAGACAGACGGAGGACATGCCTCGGCTGTTAATGCTGATCAAGAATATATATACTTTATGTGGTCGGAGATGCTTCCTTCTGGCTGTTACATACTTTTGCACAAAATTTATATATTCCGTGTGTACCTCTGGCACAGAGTATAAACCTTGCTTTTAATTTAAAGATTGTGTTTTATTTTGGCAACCAAAAATGGTTCCAAGGTAGCTGTTTTACTTTTTATTTAACAAAATATATCAATGGATAAAGGTTCAAGCTATAACAACTTAAGCTTTGGCCGAAAACGAAACTTTTCACATATTTGCCGAGCCTCATTTCTTGTCTGACGCTTTACTCTCCGTAAAGGAGGGTGAATGAGTTCTTATTTCTGACATTTTTAGTTGATTTTTCAAAATACTTCTTCTTTTTTTTATAAGAGTGCTTTCTTCTTGATTGATTTTTGGCTTTAGATTGCTTTCTCTCAGTGTGTTTTATATTAATTAATAAACACTTTTGTTCCACTGTTCGGTGCGTTTGCTTTACTATTTTACTTTCCGTTGCCTTCTGTTGTTTTTTTTTGGGTATATTTTTTAATTATTATTATTTGCACAGTCCAATGCATAATAAATATTATGATTAACCCAGTTTTGCCGCCGGATGTGCGTGTGTGTGTGTGTGTGCGAGGCGCCGCCGTGCCGTTGACTTCACGCCTCTTTTGCATATGTGCCGAGTCCGGCACGTATTTCGTCTGTGCTTCCTTTTCTTTTGTTTGTTTCTGTTTTCACTCACTTAAACCAGTGGAGTTTACGGTCCGAAACGAATTGTTGATGTGTTTTTTTTTCTTTTTGCAGAAATCTCACCAGATGCCAAGGCCATCATTAGTGGTCCCCCTGATCTGCATTTTAAGGCCGGCAGTGCCATTATCCTCAATTGTGTGGTTCAACAGCCTTCGGTGAAGGATATTGGGCCGATTTATTGGTATCGCGGTGAACATATGATCACTCCCTTCGATGCCGACGATGAACAGGTGACCACCATGCACAGCAACAAGAAACAGCTGGCAGTGGAAAAGAAATTATCGCCCGAGGACTCTTCACTTAATGAGATTCTTAGTGTGGACCTGCAAAAGGATTTCGCCACACGCATTGCCATGGAATCGCAGCTGGGCGATACATTGAAGTCGAGGTGGGCTCTGGTTGTGTGGTTGTTGTTATTAATTAAGTTCTAGTTTGTGCTTTTAATCCTTTTTGTCAGACTACGAATCTCCAATGCCCAGACAACGGATACCGGCAACTACACGTGCCAGCCCACAACTGCGAGCAGCGCCAGTGTCCTGGTTCATGTGATTAATGGTGAGTGGGGGGCAAGGGATGGTATGATGTGTGTGTGTGCTCAGTTGCGTTAAACTGCTGGGCTAATTTCTATTCTTGGCTTGTTACTACCAGCACACACACACACACAGTCGCCTTTGTAAGCCCATCATAAACAGTGGATCAGAGTTATTAAATGTATCACAGAAACGAATGTATGTCACTTTTTCAAGGACTTTAACAGAATTGTTTGCCTTTTAAACAGATCTTAGCTAAATTGTAGCCAAATTTCTAGCACCCACTGTAACGCCCAAAAACTACACGACTTAATTTCAGACATTGCCCTTCATCTATTTGTTTGTTTGTTTTGCCGGGGCCAACTTGGCGTATGAGTAATGCTCCAGCAGACTTTGCCATTTCGGTGCGTCATTTGAACTTTGCATATTTTACACATAAATTAGGCAACGAATTAAGACATCTTAAGCCGAAAATGAGGGAGCCCCTAAGCCCCGAAGATCGTAAATTTGAACGCGCCCCCGGCCCCTGTTTTTGTTGCTCTCATTTCGCAGAACTTTTTATGACACAACATTTCACTACAAATTGAAGTGCCTTTCTTTATTCTCGCCTTTTTTATATGTTTTATGGATGATGTCAAATGTTAAGTTTAATGTTCGGCACTTAGTTGTAATTGAATAAATTTGCATTTGGAAGTGACGATGGTGAGAATACCATCAATTCGCAATCTATAATAGAAGTGAATATGATTAAATGTCAGTGGAAAGTTGCAAACGACAGTTAATCATATGCCAACAAACGTGCCACATGTGGCATGTTGTCTGATGGCAGGGAGAGGCGGAGCGGAGATAGCAGACACACATAGATATGGGAGAGAAAGTGGCCTGGACTTGGACATAAATACAAATAATAAATCAAAACGATAAAAAAGCAAGAGAAATCAGTGAACGACTTGGGCAATGCTCTTTAGGCGACAGTTGAAAGAGGTTTTTAATTTAGAAATTGGCTAAGAAGTTATTCACTTTCAAGTAAGAAAAACCATTAAGCTAAGGACATAATGATGGCTTTATGTGTGCTGATCCTTTCAAAATATGCACCTTGTTTTTTACAACTTCTTTGGATTCATTATTAACCCTTGCAGTAGAGATTTCACTTCTGGGCGGCCAAGTCTTATTGAAGAGCAGGTCGAGTATGGCATTTCCTCATACTTAGTTTTATCCCTACACCCACAAAATCTGAAGTTATGGCGCAAAAACCTCTTTTGTACTTATTTTACTCATTTAAATTGAAATAACTTGAGCATGGATCATCTGATTGTTTATAACTTTTTCCAATAGCCACTAGAAGAATTGAATATAGTAAGTGTAACTCATTGGTTGAGAAATGCACTTACAGATCTGTCATTTTTCACCTATTTTCTAACAAATTTTTGCTTTAACTACTACTAATTGAACTATTTTATATTTTGCGTTTTATTACATAAGTGCATTTAATTCTCTGTTGAATAAATGCAAGTTCAATGAATTTGGTTACCGTTTGACTAAATTATGCTTGTTTTTCTGAGTACACATCGATAATCTAGTATTAATTTATGAGTGCGTTTACATATTAGTGTGTGCTTTAACATAAATTTAGGTTGGCAGCCAATCCTAAATATCTTTTCAAAATATTTAAGAGACATTTATATATTCTTTAATGGTTTACGATTTCTGGACCAAGATTAATGCTCTTCAAAAACTGAATACAGATAAGGTATAAGGTTCTGATAGAAGCGCATTAAGAAGTTTTTTGTGTCCATTAAAAGTGCCATTGACTCCCATATTTTTACAAGTACATAAATACCAAGTACAAGGATTAGCTGGCTGGATGCCTGAAACAGGAGCTGTCTAGCTTAAGCGCACTCGAAATAGCTGTGGTTTGTAAGTGGCTCATATAATCTAATGCTGTGTCAGCATTAACATACCTAGCACAGTAAAAACCGTGCACAGGCAAGCACGGTAAAGGATTCGTAACGTTCCATCTGGAAAACGTAACTATTCTTAATAGCGCTACAACATCATGGATGAATATTGGGGCAAAATATTGAAACCAGAAGGTAACCAGGAAGAATCATTAAATGAAATTAAAGTAAAGTGACATTTTGTTCATCAGTTTCGCATGTAACTAAACCAAGAATGCAAATCGACTAGTTCTTTACTTATCCTTCTGGGTTAACAGTATTCGGTGAACGTTAATCCTGTATCCAGAATTCATGCTGTAACATATATTCGCTTTTGAATAGTTGAAAAAAGATTCTTTGTACTTGTCGCAAACACAAAACATTGCATTCATCTTAGCACACTCAAATAAAAATACTAGATTGTCAATGTGTACACAGAAAAACTCGATTAATTAAGTCAAACGATAAGCAAATCCATTGAACCAGCATTTGCTCAACAGATAATTAAAAGGGATTTTATAATAAAACTAAGGGAAAAATCGCAAAATATAAAATAGATCAATCAGTGGTGACCAAAGCTGAAATTTACAAAAAACAAATGTTCAAAATGCATTTCTAAGCCAACAAGTTGCATCTGCAATAGAATTGTATATTCACTTACTCTGGTCTCTAACTGAAAAAGCTATTAACAATCAGTCCAATTAGTAATCAAAAAGCAGTATTTTTGCCATATCTACAGATTTGGGAGGGGGGAAAATTAAGTATTTCGAAAGTATATTGCCGCTGTAACACTGTGTAATTTATGAATTTTACAAAAAGTTACAAATAATGCATAGAGCCAATAATCTAAGTGTGTGTTCCCCAACATTCATCACTTGAGAATCTACAGCAGGAAACACTGGCTTCATCTATTCTCTGCCTGTCATAATTCGTTTTCTTTAAACATAATTAGTCTTAATTCCCCCCTTTTCGGGGTGTCTCCCAATTTAACTTTGTATACTCGCTGGCATTTTGTAGGTAATTTATATTGCTTGACAAACTGAAGGCGTATTCCTGTCTATCCTTATTCCCTCTGGACCCAAAAAATCTGTGACTGTGAATTCTGTGGACTGACTTCTGTGTTGAGACGACAACAAAGTCTTGACAAATGATGCTCCACAGGAGTAAGAAAAAACACACACACACTCGCACATGTCATTTATTTCAGACAGACTTTTGGGTCTCTTTTTCAGATCTGAATTTCACAATTAAATTAAGTTGTTTTGTGTCCCGGGCTAATTTTAAATATTCACATGCTCTTTACAGATGAGAATCCCGCAGCGATGCAGAAAAGCGCTGGATTTGCTTTGTTTGGCCTCGACTTGAAGCTGCGACTCGGCTTGCTGGTCTTCCTCTGGACACCGTAGAGTCGTTGCTGGTGGTGAAAGTTGTCAGGCTCAGTGGCAGGCTCGTCTAACAGTGTGGAAATTATATGGCATTTTAAGTTCTCTTTTTTTTTTTTGTTTTAGAGAAGCAAACAAGGCAGACACATTCCTTTGTCCCGTTCTGGCTCTGCTTTCGCTTTCGAGCATAATGTGTGTGTGTGTTTTTTTTATATTTACATTTCATTTCGAGGGAAAACTGAAAGTGGAAAAGAATGGTGGGAGGAGGAGGACAAGTCGTCAACACTCTCTGTAAATACCACAAGGATGCGGCTGCTTCTTATGTTTGTGCATTTGATTTCATTATTCCATGTCCGCCCCCCCTCTTTATGGTGAAACGTAAGCCCGGCTGTCTGCAACAGTCTCGGTGGCTCGGGCAAGCACACTTGCAAAAATTGTAAAATACATAAATATTTACCCTTAACTCACAACTGATTTATAGATAATATGGAATTTCGTAAACAGAATTATCCCAGTTGTTGGCTACTGAATTTCAACTTACCTATAAATTGTAGTACATAATTGAATAAATGAAAAAGAAATAATGGTAGGGCATGAATTTACTACACGTAAGCAAAGGTAAGCAGATTTTAGATAATTTATGTGATGACAAAACAAACAACAACAAAGCGAACAAACAAAAAATAATTCATAAATCAATGGGAATGAATTCTTTCAATAAATTCGAAATTTAAATAAACTAAAAATGTATGAATATGTTGGGCTGGTGTTTTGTATTTTACTGTGGGTAGTTTTATGGCAAGCGAAACACAAAAGGTATTTAAAAACGAATTTCTGTTGCAAAAGTTGGGAAGGCCGAAGGTGTAGTGCACTGCACAGTGGTTGCTGGCATAGGGCCGAGTATCAAAATTTTGTAGAATATTGTTGTTGTTTTAAACTATGTTTATATTTACAAAATATATTATGCTTAATGCCCTTTAAGGTATGCTATGTTATATGAGAATCATAATTTTGGTCAAAACTCAACTTTTTGTTGAATAACCAACAATCTGAGTGCATATGCAATGTCGAATATCTATGGCAGACTTGCAATGGCTTCTTTTTAATACATAACAGCTTAAGGAAATAAAGTTTGCATACTTTGAAGGGCATTAATCATGAATAATTTGGTGCGTATTAACTTAGTACTTGTTAAGTAAGCTTTTTTGTTATTGATTCAAAATTTTATTATAGTTTTTATTAAAGTTTTAAGTGTTTTGTCTTTATTTTGAAAAACTCTTGTTTCTTGTTTCTAGCTACAGAGACCTGACGATACTTCTGTAGAATTCCATAAATGAAAATAACATTTTCTTGTGATTTGTTGTCTCTTACAAATGGTAAGAGAAATAGGTTCTATATTTATGAGATATAAATTTCTGTCTGAAAAAGGCAGTTTAAGTTAGCTTTCACTTTATGCCACGCCTCCTTCCGCCCACGCAAATAGTAAAAAGTGTAATATCTCTCAAAGTTTTATAGATAGAAGGTTTGTACCTTTTGAACATGTTTAATAATCAAAGTTATTTATCAATTTGCCAAAAGAATGGTGAAGATCGGATGAGCGAGTGTCGAGTTATGCGCAGAAGAATGTGTGCTACTACAGCTGAGCAAAAACTTGCATAGGTATAGAGTAAATTATCGTCGGGTTTGACCGATTGTTACTTGTTTAAGTTACAGTTCTTAGCCTTCTTCGAACTCACTGTAGAAATTCTAGCTTCACTAGAAGTATTAAAGTGCTCTCTCTTCATATGACTGCAACCACTGTGCAGAGTTAAACTCAAAGTATTCAACCAATGATCAAAAAAAAAGAAGCCTTGGAAAGCTTTCTCCCAGTTTTCTGCATATATATACAAATATTTTCTCAGTTGCCAGTAAAATATTCAATCCGTAAGCTCAGAATAGTCATAAAGTCTAAAACCTAAACCAGTCTCTCAGGCCTCTTAACTTACTCAGTAATTTTGTTAGTTTAGGTCAAAGATGGCACCACCTCTAGCTGATGAAAAAATATGACCCTTGAAGGTAAGTTTTATTTTAGCAACTGCTTAAAGCAAAATATTCCATTAAAAATTATGCCATAAAAAACTTTGAGTATAAAAAAAGAATGTTTGTAAGCTTCTTGGCATAATTTCCCTTACTTTTGCTCTTAAAGTGCCCACGCCCTGGCAGCAAAACTTGTGCAGAGATGCAAAAAAAAATAACCACGTTCACTAATTTTAATAAACGTCTCCGGCAGGCGCGCTGATGCTGCCCTCTGGTTCTTGAATTTCCACAAATTATAATTGATATTTGCCGGAAAAATAACACAACAAATGCTGCTGCTAAACTTCTTGCGGGCCGCAAGATGGCGCCATTAAGAGACGTGGACTTGGACGTGGAGAGATGGTGACCCAATTAATGTGGCCATAGCCGCGAGTGTTTTTCATTAGTTGTGGGGAGAGGGGGGTAAATTCGCGGCCTAATATTTAAGTGAAATAATTACGGTGAAAAAAGAAAGCACATTAACGGAAACTTGCTCAACTTGTTGCACTCAAGGACAAGGGCTGAGGATTTAATTGCGAATAAGCAAACGCTTGACACAACATAATTTGAAATCCCATTGCCTGGCATATCAATCATACGCCGCATAGGCTTATAGAAATGTCTTCAACAGGGTGATGTATGAGCCGGTTGTGCTAAGTATCTGTAAAAAGTGACAGAGAGAAGAGCAAACAGAAATAAAGGAAAATAGAAAACATCAACATTTATTATCATAATCAACGGCCACACGGCAGAGATGAGAGCGTGACTGGTAGGTTCCTCTATATGCTGTTCTATACTAAGAAATGTGATGCTGTTTTAACCATTTGGAATAAGGCACACTTAGGTTAGGTTAGGTTAGCTGAACTGAACAACTCCACAGCTCAACTGGTTGTTGTGAGTGCCCCAATTGAGCTGGTGAATGTGTCGTATGATTATAAATCTCCCAAACCAAATCACGCTCCCATCTCCAACATTATCATTGCCTACCGAACTGAAGACCGGCAGCGAGGGTGTAAAAAACGGCACCGCAATTGTTTTTGCCCGCTGCGAACGGCGCAATATCATTAAAATCATTTTTCTAGTACTCGCATCGCATTTATACCACTCAATGTCGTACAGCGCGTCCGCCACAGCAGCGCTCTGCGGCGAGAGAAAGGGAGAGAATGAGAATGAGATTGCGACTGCGAACGGAGGAACGGAGAGGAGTTGGCTGTGTAATTAAAATTTTATCACAAGTGCAATTTGTGTATGGCACATAATTTTTTATGCTTTTGCCAAATTGAAATTACCAAAACACAAATGGCGTTGATAAAAGTGCTGGTTGGTGATGCTTGTTCTTTCCCTTTTTCTTTTTGCTGGACAAAAACCTCACTTACACTTTCGCTGACATGATTGCCACCGTAGCAATATAGAAAAAGTTGCGTTAATGCCGCCACGCTATAACAGATGTAGGTTAAGCCGCTCAGCGATGAGGTATTCTGAGAGGAAAGGGGGGAAAGGGAAAAGAAATAAGCACAAGCTGGGATAAGAATGAACAGCTTTTAATTGAAGAGGAATCGCTGTTAGCCAAATTGGATTGGCCATCTATTGTTTTTGCTAAATAAAGGAGGTGGTTTGTGATCTAATTCGTGGAACATCCATCAGGACTTTAATTTTAGGCAAGACAAGTAAAACTACACTGGTAAAATGGGTGATACTGCCCCAAAATTAAGGAATTCGCCTTAAAAAAGGGTATCAGATGCGATTCCACTTATATTTTAGATATAGATAATTTCCTATAAAACGCCTGAGACTTTCTAAAATTAAGTAAATATTTATATTTAGCTACACAGAAAAAGAAAGATCCGAAAAAGTCTTAAACATTCTTTTAATCACCCAACGGAGCTGATAAAATCATTCAAAGAATGATCTTTTTTCATATCCCATGGATGATTTATAGCTCTGTTGGTTGATTCAAATGTTATTTAAGACATATCCTTCCCAAATGTATACGGGAAATTATCCATTGGATATTTGTTCATTACCTTTTTATACTCTGTACCGTAAGTACATAGAGTATTATAAGTTTGTGCAAAAGTATGTAATATCCAGAAGGAAGCATCTGCGACCCTATAAAGTATATATATTCTTGATCGGCATCAACAGCCGAGACATGTCCGTCTGTCCTTCTGTCTGTCCGTATGAACGCACAGATCTCAGATATGGTAAGAGGTAGAGGTTTGACATGTATGGGACATATGCTTTTTATGTCTGCAGGCAGATCAAGTTTATTTTCAATTTTGGCCACGCCCGCTCCCGCCCCCGCAATTAAGAAAAAACGTCATATCTCCCACAGTTTTGAAGATATAAGGCTTGTTCCTTCCGGATCAGGATAACTTATCGATCCGCCAAAGGAATGGAGAAGATGAATGAACGGTTTTCGAGCTATAATCAAAAGACTGTTTCTTGGTACAGAGTATGTTATAGTCGGGCTTGACCGACTTTAATCTTGTTTTTCTCTGTGCAGAAATGATTCATCTAATTGTAAGAAACCGTTTCCTAGATCCAAATCTTAACCAAAGTGGATCCGCGTACGGCATACATCTACCTTGATGCAAAAATTTGTGGCTCTATCTCTTATAGTCTCTGAGATCGACGCGTTCATACAGACAGACAGACGGACAGACGGACATGACTATATCGACTCGGCTGTTCATGCTGATCAAGAATTTATATACTTTAAGGGGTCGGAAATGTTTCCTTCTCCCTGTTACATACATTCGCACAACTTCATGGTCCCCCTTTTCCCATTTCCAATGGGAACAGGGTATAAAAATGGTAAGTTAAGTTAGCATTTTTAAATGAAAATTAAATGGGTATTGAATCAAGATATAATTTCTTTTAGCCGAGGATATGTAGTGGAGTGCTAGCGCTGTAAGGGCTCCTCTTGTACTTACAATCGCCGCCCTTTCGCTTTACATGTAAGTAGTGCAGTAAGAACCCAAAACTGTAAGCTGTGGCTGTAAAACTGTAAACTCAGTTGAGTTTTTTATGAATGCTGCTCTTCCAATCGTGGCTACTAACTGGAGTACCTACTTCCAAAGCGATTAGCCAGCGAATGCCAGCAGTAAGTAGTCAATGAATGTAGGCAAGTTTCTTAAATTCCCATTTGTATAATTACATTTTGCCCACCTTCATTTTGTTGATGAGAGACCGCTGATCAACTCGACTACACCAAATACGAATACAGAACACACACCCACACACACACCACCAAGTTCCACATAAGTAGCAGCAAAACCACTTGAAACAAAAACCACCAAAAAGAGCGCTGCACACACAGAGACCAAAAAGCTTTGCATGCAGATATTCCCCTATGAGAGGGCACAGACGTTTGCCAAGTGGCCCGGAATACGTGTGAACGGAGCATTAAAAACTTTTTGGCACAGTAACAACTCATCCGCTTATAAATTGCCAGCGAAGGCTAACCAAACCAAACACGACACACACACGCGGAAAAACAAGGAAAAACTTTTAAACGGCCGCCGAGGCTTACCAACATGATGTCCAAAATGGTCGAGCATAGAACGAAAGCTGCGGACAGGAAATGCATTAAAACGATAACGGTAAAGTGGCGCGTTAGGTCGGTGCAGAAATCGATAATCGCATTGTGCCGCTCGATGATAGCTCCCAGTTTTTTACGTATGTCGGCATTAATGGACGCTGTGAAGATCTCCACTATAAAAACAAACGAAAACAACAACAACAAAGTCAGGCCAGATGCATTCGGTCATGGTGCTGGTGGACTCACCATCCTTAAAATCGTCAAATGTCTGTCGTACATCCAATTGCACCAGACGAAAAACTCCGCAAATGTACAGGCAGCTGCAGAGGAAGAAACCATCGACGAAGCTAAAAGTGAACACGGTGCACGCACCGGAGGCGGTCAACAGCAGATAGGTGAACGGAAACAGGGTCGGTTCGGTGGCAAAGGCGGGAAGTCTGAAATGGCAGGCATAAGGAAGAGTGTTATGACAGCAGCAAAAACAGAACCCATTTTTGGATCGAGCTGTGAACCGAGAAGCTTAAGGGAAAAACTGCTGACGGAAAAGTGTGACAGTGTCAAACAAAAATATCGAGATTTACCCTTCACTCACTTGATATTAAAAGGCAGATCCAATTCACGGGGCAACTCATTCCACCAGCGATACAAACCCATCACCAAGGGCTGAATATTAAACGCCGCATTGGTCATAGACCCGGAACTGAGCAACAAGAGACTAAACCGATTCGCTGTCGTCGACAAACCATCGAGCATCCTCTGACCCGTCTCATTCCGGCCCGCCCACAACATGCTCCGCAAGCGTTGAATCAACTCATGCCACTGCCGGTAATATAAAAAGAATATCGTCATCTTCAGCACACACACCGCCTTGGTCGTTCCCGGACAGAAGGCCTCAAGGGCAATCACCAGATTGTCCAGGTGTAGACAACCATAGAGATTCTCGCCCACAGCACCGACTAGGACCACAAAGAAGCTGAATGTAAAAAGCAAATGGGTGTGGCAGCGGCGTCGGCTGTGTGGCCAAATCCCCACAATCAGGCCAGAGATGCGTGGTATGCGATAGAAGCTGCCGGCTATGCGGGGCGTTGGTTGCTGTGTTGGTGGTTCCGTTCCGTAACCGTCAATCATGGTATCGATGAGTGAACAACTCGGAGCGAGTGTCCAACGCAAGCTGTTCGCTCCAGCTTTTATATGTTCATAAGTTGAAGGCTAATTGTTTGTGGCAAGTTTTTGCCTTTGACTTTGGCCGAAGTTTTAATTGTTTTTGTGCTTACGTCTGCTTTGGCACTTCCTCCCCGGGCCACTTTGCGTGTCACCTGCCCCCCCCCCCCCACCCGCTCCTTCGCCGCTTTGATAATTATGGTGCTCAGTTACGTTTACCATTTGCCTCCGCTCTCCATTTTTTGTATTTACCTTAACTTTTCACTTTTTTCTACTCGCCATCGCCCCCTCCCCCTCCTGTTGCACAACAATACAAACTTGTAAACAAAAAAAGAAAAGAGACGAGTATTCATTTAATTAATTGTTATGCGACCTCTTCTTCTTTTTTATACTTTTCTTCTAAATTATTGTTGTCAGTTTTGTTTTCTAATTGGTGTCGCCCACTTGCTTAAAGTGGCTAATTGCGGGGCTTCAACTTGAAACGGTGGAAACTTTACAAAAGGAGCTTAGTTTTCTAGATGAAGTCATAGGACTTTCTCATAAATAAAACTGATAAGCTGTTTTCATTACATCCAGGGTTTTATCATTAGTAGACTGCAAATCCAAAGTTCTCAAGCAATTGATGGACCATCAAGTAGATCAAGAGATTGTTGGCAAAAAAAACAAGCAATAAACCTCCAATCAATTTGGTTTTAGAAACCTGGCTATACAGAAAATAGCGGAAGAACTTGACAGCAGAGCTCCTTTCTGACAGTTTTGAATATTGAAGCAAATCTCTTGAACTAAAAAAAAAATTCAAGTCTTCTCGGTAGGCTTTAGATAGAGTCTTTAGATAGAGTTGAATACTTTGGACAATTAAGATTCCATGGTAAATGTTGCTGGACTAGCAAAATGAATCTGATTTTAGTAATAACTTTCATAAAATTTCAAAATTTCCTGAAGAATCAGTTGCTTAACAGAGCTTCTCTCAATCCGAACGGCAAAGTGGGTGAAGGTGACCGGATGTGGAAGTTTTATAAAGAATCAACATTTTCAATAGATAGAAGAACGAGAAAGCTAAGCTAACTTCATCTGTGCCGAAGTTTTTATACCCTTGCAAGTGCTCGCCCATTTTCCGACCGATCGTTCGTATGGCAGCTATATGATATAGTCATCCGATTTGGCCAAAAATTTGTAAAACTATGTGAAAGCATGAGAAACAAACAAATACAAAATTGCAAGATGCTACCATTAAAACAAAAAAGTTTTTATACCCGTTACTCGTAGAGTAAAAAGGGTATACTAAAGTCGTGCAAATGTATGTAACAGGCAGAAGAAAGCATCTCCGATATCATAAAGTATATATATTCTTCATCAGCATCAACAGCCGAGTCGATATAGCCATGTCCGTCTGTCCGTCCGTCCGTCCGTCCGTCCGTCCGTCCGTCCGTCCGTCCGTCCGTCTGTATGAACACCTAGATCTCAGAGACTAGAAGAGCTAGAGCAACCAAATTTTAAACGTAAGCTAGTATTGTCTGTAGGCAGATCAAGTTTGTTTCAAATTTTGGCCAAGCCCCCTCCCGCCCCCGCAATAAAAAATATTAAATAACTCCCACAATGTTTAAGATATCGAGCTCAGATTTTGCAGTGTAGTCTATGTGGCCAATATCTACAATCTCACAAATTTTCAAAAGGATCGGATAATAAATGGCCGAGTTAAAAAAATGTTGCATACTTATCCGAGCTGAGCTGAGTAACGGGTATTTCGAAGTCGGGCAGGGCCGACTTTAACTTACGCTCTCGTTCTAACTAAGACTGTTTTTCAGAACTATCTTTTGTATGGCAGCTATACCATATAGTTGTCCGATTTTGATAAAACTTGGTGGAATTATAAAAAAGCATATAAAACCTACGATTACAAAGTTTGGAATCGTTTCCATTTAAAAGAAACAAGTTTTTCATACTAATACTAGTTTTCTGACCGATTGTTCCTATGCGAGCTATGAGATATAGTCATCCGATCCGGTCGGTTGCGATATATTAGTAGTGCGCAGCAAAAAGAAGACTCTGTGCAAAATTTTAGCTCGATAGCTTTAAAACTGAGAGACTAATTCGCGTAGAAACAGACAGACAGACGGACAAAGCTCAATCGACTCAGCTCGTCACCCTGATCAAGAATATATACAGTTTATGGGGTCGGAAATGAATACTTCTATGCGTTGCAAACCTCTGGGCAAAATTATTATACCCCTTGCAAGGGTATAAAAAGCAATACTTTCATTTAGTAATTAATATAATCTTATTATGTGTTTTGAAAATCCCTCATGACCTCAAAAACTACACAAATCGAATAGAAATCGGGTCGTTTTTGGTTCGAAAGCGGGTTGTAGAGTTTGAGTACTCTATGCAACTTTATTTTCAAGCGCATCATTTCGTTTAAGATGACTTTTGAATAGATTTTTGCATTGTGACCATTGATTTCTCAAAAACAACACGTGCCAGTGAAATTCTGAAGATTTACTTGTATTTAGCCTCTGTCAAGCCATACAAATTACATTTGAGTTCCAGCGATGGAACATTCTTTCCAATACTCTAGGGGGCAAATTGATTTGGAAGCATGAGGCTTTTCAAGAAACAGCTTGGATTCCAAATATGACATCCAGAAACCAAGGAAGTGTTCATGTTGCGAATTGCTTTAGGAACCTCATTCTGAATCAACGGGTGTTGCTCCCTTCAAAATGACTGATCGGCAAACTTGGCACACGTGCAGCACACCAATCTTATATTGTGGGTCCACATCAAAAATTTGCCTATACCATGCACTTGAATGGTACCTACGCATCTTTATGAGTTCTACAGTCTTTGTGGTCATTTAAAGTGGTCAAAGATTAGCACAAAATCTAAAATCCAAAATTATATACAAACATTTATGTTTATGCCTGACGAGCATTAATCAATAAGTTTCCATGAACATTCAATTAGTTGTAAATTGTAGATTAACTTTACCCAGAAGTTGGCCAGAGCCTAGAAAGATAAATACCACAACAGCAGAAGTCGCATGCAAACTGAAATATATTTACCTCCGATTTTGACAGATAAATTCAAAGTCTTTCTTCGAATTTTGACACAAAGGATCCTTTTTCAAAGCAAACACTAACCTCAAAATGAGAGAATTTCAATTTGCATATTTGGGCAAGCTAAAGGGTATCATCACTGGGAAAGCCATTAGTAAGGCAAAATCAATTACAACTCTCGCACACACACACACACACACACACGCACCCAATAATTGCATTTTATTTTGGCCACATCCGTAATATTTGACACTGCAGTTGGCAGAAGCAGTCCATTAATTTCCCTACGTGTCACAGCAGAGCTCCCTCTCCCTGCCCCTTTATGGGCGGTAGGCTCAATCTATCCCTTCAAACCACATGTCCTGGCCTGCTCAAACACTTCACTGCAAAACCAAAGCTAATTCTGTTAGAACAACTGGATGAACGCCAAATATGGAGGATATCAATGTAAGTAAGTGGGCCACACATTCATACCCACTGCAGTTTATTTTGTATGTCCGTGTGGCATATATCAACATGGTGGAGCAGCATCATCGGCCCACACCTGCATATTTGGTGCATCAGCATATTCGATAAGTGTGCCCACTCGGCGTATGCGCAACTTGTGCCGCATAAGCGCACGTCAAGTGTTTGCCAGTGGCCGGCACTTGCTCTCCCCTTACCCCTTGGGCCAACTGGTGCGTGACCATAAAGCAGCAGCCACGATGATCATGCAGCAGCAGGTGTATATCTGTGGGGTCCTGCTTGGGCCCTCAACCAAACCAGCCAATTATGCAATATGCAAATTGAAAGATTAAACATGAAGAGTCGCCGTTGTGGTGGTAGAACACCGATAGGCGAATACTCTTTAAGAAGTTGTCAGGGCCGCACCAGTATCAAATGTGCCAATAAAAAGCAATCTCCTGCTCAAACCTGACCCAGTGCAGCGACAGTCTCTTCTTTTCAATGTTGCGGGGACTGCAGCCCACTATGGCACACTTCACATTTCTGCCTCTACTGGTCATAACCTGGTCAAAGCTTCATCCGTTTTTTGAAAGATTAACTTGGCCAACAGACTTCGGCATGCATTCATCGTACCCCGCCTGCTGCCACCCACCCACAGGTTAAACAAGCAAATGAAATTTGCTACCTTGTGTTGGACAGCGGCAGCCCGGTCCTTCAGCCCACTCGTTCAGTTGCACTCATCGGACGCGGCTGACGTCAATGGGCAACGAGGTGGCCGGCCACTCAATCCCTGCACCCACTTCTGGTCAGCCCATTCAGTGTTTGAGGCTGTTGTTGTCTAGTCGCTTGTTGCCTGTCAGTCGGTTGGGCCCCTTTGCGAGCGCTTTTATTAGCTAAGGCCGAGCGTATAGAAATAGTGGAGCTGCATTTATTGCCCACGACGAGTACACCAAATTTCCATTAAAATTTCACCCCGAGCAAGACGTTTGTTTGGCTGTGTGCGTGTGTGTGCGTGTGCGTGACAATTGCATATCCGTTTCCGTTGCCATTGTCGGTGCTGCTGCTGCTGCTGCTGCTACTGGCAGCGGGGCTGTGGCCTTGCACCCGCCATAAATTGCGACGCACATCCATTCATATCATAGGATTTGGGCATATGCATCATCGTCAGCGGGATTGAATTATGCACCAATAAATTTATTTGGCTCCTATCTGTTTTTCAAGATTTAATAAAATATTAGCCGAAATGCTTGTCCACACACACACACTGCGTGCAACTGGCTGGGCAACAGTGCGTATGATTAACACTAAATGCCATCAAAGTGCATAAATTCAATTGCCAATTGTCAGAGAGAGAGAGAGCGACAGAAAGAGAGAGAGAGAGAGGGAGAGCGCAGACAAATGTTTGGTTTATGGCCAACATAAAAGCCAAACGCCGACATATTTTCGCTTATTTACGCAATTAGCGGCCAAATTAATGCCATCAAATCAGAGTACATTTTCCAACAAGGGTACATTAAATGCAGCCATTTTCCGAAATTCGGACAAAAGCAGAAGGCATTCCTTGAATTATGATCTGAATTAATTGATTTGAATATTAGGAAATGATCAGGATACGCTTTTCGGGAGATTAATAGAAGTTTAGTTATACACAACCCCAAATGGGGCTCCATCTTCTAGCAGGTTACGATAATTTACTTTAAAAAAATCACAAAAATTGCTATTTTGATGGTAAAAAGTGTATGCAGTCGTATATATTCTAAAAATCGCAGTAAAAACTATGTTTAAGTCAATATTTTAATTTGAAAAAACTGTAGCATACTTATTAGGGTAAGGCATTGATGCCAGTCACTCCCCTGCAAACATTTGGTCGTGTTACTTATCTCCCTCGTCAATGCGAGAGTTTGGCGATTGCTTGAGGGGAGAGTTCGGAGATAGTTTGGCGATTTACACTAACAAAATACATTAGGTATCGCATTTTTATCATAAAAGGGATAAATTGGCGATATGTGCTATCAAATTTTTTCCGTCCATTCGGTAAATTGGCGATATATCCCTCAAAATTCGCCTTGGGGGCAAGAATGCGATACTTTTTGGTTGGTCTCGCTTTTTCATCATCCCATCTGAGAATTGGCGATACATCGCTTAACACTCCCTAAGAAGATCCGAATGCGATTCTTCTTGCAGTGAATTCAATGACTTTTTACAATGTTACCAAAGTAAAATACTTTGGCAACGCTTTCAAAAGATGAAAAAACCGGCCCAATATAAAAATTGACACATGTACTTAATGTGGTAGGAAATTCTTCCTTCTGGAAAATGTGTGTTTACTTGTCCGCTGTAGTAACTTGTTTGATCTGTGGCTTTTAAGAAAGCCATTATTAAAATAAGCAAACGATCATACAATAATAATATTCAAAATATTTCAGAGTTGCAATGTGCTACCACTTCTATTAAATAATATTAAAAAGAGATGTCTCTCTGATGTAAAGACAATTACATTTTTTTCTGACATTCCATTGCCAGTAAAGTTGACAATAGTGCACAGGCTCCGATTCAGCACAAACTACAGTAGGCCTCGTTTTTTGGTTCAGCTTCCCCTGGGAAAACCTTTTCGTTTCAATAGTCAACGGAGTGAGAGGCATAATAGATTGTGTATTTATTAAAAGCAGACCTTCTTTTCGTTAAAAATTTGTGTTGAAATTCCTCCTTGCGTTAAGTAAGTCGAAGTGTCCTCCATCAAAGCCAAAAGAGCAAAGACAAGACGACAAGCAGCCAGAATTGTCTTAAACTGTTATGGAAATACAGGGCCCAGTTTTCAAGGGCGATCCAGCAGTGGTGGCGAGAGGTCAGCATTCAGATTGTAGTTTTGGTTGCATATATGTCACTAATTATGGCTTTTGTTTTCAGAAATTGCTCATAGTATGTTTGCCAAGACGACGGATGCAGACATTAAAAAAGTCTGTTCACAACATTTTTTGCATGCTGAAGACCTTATAAATAAGAAACTACTCAAAATCAATAACAAAACTTAAATTTATTACAAATAAAGAAACCACCATACATACCTACACTCTCAAATTACACATATATATTTAAAGAATTTGACACACTTAGCTTTAAAAAATAAACTATTTCCCCTACTGTTAAATAACAGAAATCGAACACACATTTTATTTGTATGGCTTATGTTGGGGGGAAGAATCGCATTATTATTTCTAAGATGTATCGCATTCTTATTTCCAAGAATAAACGCTTTCTTAACTCTTGGAAGAATCGCATTCTTATCTCTGGAAAAAGTCGCATTCTTATCTCCAGGAAGAAACGCTTTCAGAACTCTAGGAAGAGTCTCAATCTTATCTCCAGGAAGAATCGCATTCTTAACTCAAGGAAGAAACGCATTCTTATCTCTAAGAAGAATCGCATTCTTATCCCTCAGAAGAGACGTTTTCTTATCCCCAGGCTGAATCGCTTTCCTATAGCTCAAAAGAGACTTTTTCCTATCTCCCAGAAGTGTCGCTTTCTCATCGCCCGGAAGTTATCGCATAGTGTCACATTTCTTCCCGTGGGGAGATGAGAATGCGATAATAATGCGATATCGCTAGAGTAAAGCGATACCTACTAGGCGAATCGTATTCTTATCTTCCGCGATAAAAAATGTTTGCTGGGTCAAAGGCCTTGTTCACCAGCATACATCAAACATCAAAAATCATACATCAAAAATCATCTACCAGGAATTATTAGTAAAAAATAGTATGCGGGGAAGTTATCGTGTTGATTTGGAATGACAGTTTGAGTTGTTGGGTATTTTTTATCCATCCTAATCACAAAAATTAGCAATCAGATTGCACATTACATTCGTTCACTATAATAATCGAACTAGATCCATCGATTTCCTGTCATCGATTTGTGCTGGTGAACAAGGCCATTGTCTCTTGAATCATTCAGGCAAACACCATGTTTGAGTATTTGGAAAAGTCAGATATTTTAGACTCCCAGTTTGCAGATTATAATGAACATTTTCAGACATTCAGATCTTAGTAAGGCGCGCCAAGGTAAAACTGATATTAAATCGGTAAATGAATACCAATTCAAAACATCTTCAACCTATTCAACTGGAACTAAATTTGGTTGGAAAATATGCCCTTTTAAACATCACATTTAAACGAATAACTTTCTAAGCATCGAATAGTTGTGTATTCTTAATACTAAAAGTATAAGAAAATACAAAAACTCTCAATTAGAACGGATACGGTAGAGGAACCTAACACCTAGCGTAGAATAAGTCCTCGACTTGCGTTACCTCGACTCGAACGTGCGTCGAAATGGATAAGGTTTGTATCCCAGATTTAAGATTTCTTTATCTTCCGCAAAGCCTATTGAACTGACCGTAATCAAAGCTGCCGAACTGCAACCCCCTTTTCTTGTAGACATTGACCCACACGAAGCATATCAATGCTAGCTTTTCCGGTGTCCAGGAAGAGACTACGATATTGCTGGTATGCTATTTCCCCCAATATAATACACCACCAATGCCCATACAGCCCATTAGAGTGGTGTTTTTGGACTTAAAAAGTGGTTAAGTGTGATTATACTTTCATCAATTTATCAAAAATTACAATAGCTAGACATTGAATTACAGAAGTTGTAATTGCAACTGGACTAAAGAGGCCACAAGCCATCCGTATGCACTTAATTTGACATTATACCTAATTTAAAATAATCGACGCAAACATCACGAACCTTTCCCTTGCGAAAATGCCATGTTTCTATCGATATTTGAATAATATATGAAGACATTCTGGCTAAGAATGTATTGTTAGAAGAAATCATAATACTTCAAAATGTTTCCAGCATATTTGTCAGTTGAAACAGGCTATCAGACTAAAGTAGATGAAGGGTCAGAAGGGCCACATCTTAATATCAATAATAGTTGTATCTTTAAACACAATCGTCTTCACAAAATAAAGTAAATTTCCCATTGAGGCTTTGGCTAGTTATTATTAAATATTTAATCAATTTAATAACTTTGACCAGAAGTTTGGAACGCATTGAAGGAATCATCTTCAACCAAAGTATATATATATATTCTTGATCAGCCTGACATGCCGAGTCGATTGATCTTTGTCCTGCTGTCTGTTTATACGCAAACAAGTCAGTCTCTCAGCTTAAAAGCTATCGATCTGGTAATTTGTGCTAGTTTTCTTTTGACTGCACGCTGCTTATTTGTCAGAGCGCTCCGGTTCGTATGACTGCCAGAGGAACCCACAATTCTCTGTCTTCAAAGCGAGTTAAAACATGTTTTTTAGGACTAACTAAAGCAAAGGATTTCAACTCGGAATTATAAAATTAATGAATCGGTTAAAGAACCTTAGCTATAGAATTTCCGAAATGACATCAGTGGGTTCGCAAATTGGTTTTAATGGGTTCGGTTCGGAACAGATTTCCATCTTTGATAGTAAGCTATCTACTTTTGCTTAACTTTTCAGTAGCAGAGCAGTCTGCCAACTTTTAGTCCTTAATGTCTCTACCAACTTATGAAATTTGAAAAGTTTCCCAAAGGTTTTGAATCCACATTTCCTATCTCTCTTAGCTGTAGCTGTTTCTGATTTAAAAAAAACCGACCCAATAAATTAATCAGCCCCATGCAAATAAAGTCCTTGACTAAAAATGTCAATTAGTGGCGCTTTTCGAATTATGCAAAATGAATTTGGATTTAAAATTTTCATAAATCAAATTAATATGCAATCTGGATTGAGTTTTTTTTTGGACAAACCACTGCATTTATGCAAATGCATTTAATCCGGTGTCTAATAGGCGCCATTAATATCAATTTTTAACACGTTTACAGCTTAAATTCTTAACTAAACTTATTCATATCGAGTTTATGGCATCGCAAGGAAATTGCTTATCAAACCCATTCGATTAGAATTGATGGGCATTGTAAAACCAATTTTTATTGGCTCTGCCAAGCGTGATGGAAAATTTCTTATAAACTTTTCTCTGCCTGATTGCCATTATCGTAGTTATAGAATTCTGCGCTCTCACCAGTTGTCACATGCCGTTGGAGTGTGTGTGAAGAATGAAAAGTTTATCGACCACCATACTCGTATAATAAATGGCATTAAGGGCGTGTTGATTAAACTGTGACACGCGTCACAAAACGCAAATCTCCTATGCATGAATGTCCTGCCCAGCCATTCCATTGCGCTGGAGAGCAAGGATTTTTATGGCATTGAGCGTAATTCAAGTGTCGGGGAGGTATGCAGAAAACTACTAAAGCAACCCACGTGAAAGTTATAACTTGGCAGTAAATGCGCAAAACCGAGCGTGGCTACGGTGAAAACATGAATCCACACACACACACACTCAGTCATACTCATACACACACATGTGCCGCAATAAAATGCAGTTGACTGCGGCTGAGGAGGGCAGCAAGATGCTGCTGCTCCGCCAATAACAACAACAGCAATGAGCGGGGCAATGTGTTGCACATTTCAAAAGCAAAGTAGCACAAATGTGTGAAAATTCCACAACACACACACACGCTGACACACTCACACATTTGCACAAACAAGCCAACAAACGCGAAAGGAAGCCAGGACTTGCAGAACGAGCGTAAAATGCAATTGAAAAATGCCACAGTTTTGCATAAATCAGCAGGAAAGCGCCGAAAATGGTGCACAAACAAGCAGGAGCAGCAGGAGCAGACAGGACTCGCAACAGGAACAACAACAACAACAACATCCCCCGTCATAGCCAAGGCAAACATGGCCACAGGCGACCCGTAAACATGGCCAACATGTGAGCAGCGCGTGAAACGAGTGAGAATTGCCGTACCCGGCTCACGCCTAGCCGCAGATATAATTTACTGATAATGCAATTTCGCTCCGTTTAAGCAACGCACGCGCCACCTGCTGCAGTTGTTGATGCCACCACTCCCCTGCTGCCCAACCACCCCCCCACCCGGACAGCAATGACTGTGTCACGCCTACGGTAACAAATCGAGTTGAGTTTTATTTGAAAATTGTTTTCAAATTTATAGAACAACGAAATTGAATGCTCTCTGAGAAACTGCAGACTTTGGAATACGACGGTTATTAATGTAAATACACAAAATGAAAATTCTACAAGTAATGCGTATGTGTTATCCTGTATAAGGATATTAAAGCAAATGCCCTTCAAAGTATGCTATGTGTTTAATAAATGGAGAGTTATTAAAGTTAACAAACTTAGCATACTATTTGGGGCATTTATCAGGCTCTTTTTTTACGGAATGAAAATGGTGTGGACTTGGGAATTTGTGCAATTTCGCTGGCGTGGTTAAGTTAAGTTCAGCGATTCTTGGATTTAACATAGTCTTGGCCAATATTTTTTGTTAAAAAGTTCTCGAAAATTAAAAACCTGCACCTTGTCTTATGGTTTCAAGCATGAACTTACAGACAACTCCCACAAAGATTTCATTTATGTAGCCGATGTGTCCATACGTTCCAGTATTCCCTTGGCCTGGCCTCCTTTATAATTGATAAATATTTAAAAAGAGTTTACTGCACTTCAACTCTATCATTAATCTGTAGAATTGGAGCTTTACGTAGTCAATCTCATTGATGAATGTCTCAGAAATCTCTAGGGATTTCCTTGCCTTTGTATGCAAAGTGTCGCCAAGAAGCTGTTCAATTAGATAAGATGACAAAAGTTGAGAGATTTGAAACGCCAAGTAGAATTGATCATCTGATTCTCTATAATCTAAGCAGCCTGCATTGTTCCTGTCACCTTACATCTCAAGTTCTCCTAGCTTATATCATACAATAGTTATAAGAATAGTTTATAAGAAAATTCTAGTAATTTCTGAGACATGTGCTTTTTTTTTGGTTCGGCTTAGAGTTTTCAAAAGAACAAGGGTTCGTTTGAAAAACACCAGTTTGCAGTTCGGTTCGGCTTGCAACCCTGTTAATTCTTTATTAATCCTCATATTGGTTATGATTTTAGCTCTGCCGGCATCAAACCCTTACTAAAAGCGTTTGGTGTTGCGCTGATCCCGATTAGTATGATTTTTTTTGGTTCAATGTATGCAAATTCTTAACAATTTTGTACCATTTTCAGTGGCTTTAGATCAGCATATTTCGTTTATTGAAAGGGTTTTGAATAGAGACACTGCCGATTGGTTTTCAATTTTTTTTCCTTTTTTTTTGTTTTTTTACTAAGCCGGGTAAAAACAGGCATACATGGACTTCTCCGACTTTAAAATACCCTTGATTTTGTGTGTGTTTTCAAGCATTTGCTTGAGAACAAACTTACACAAGGATAGAGATGGGATGGGTAAGCGCGTGAGCGAATCTGACGCACGATTCACGCACATCCTATTTAGAGCATCACGCACGATTTAAGGAGGCGTCATGTATCTCCATAAAACTTGACCTAAATAAACACAAACATAATTAAGTCTTAAAGCAGATATTACAATTGGAAAACACGTTTTTCGATATTTGTGAAATTAGTTACCAATAATATTTTGTTGTGAAAGTATTTATCCAAAAATGTTCGTAAATCATGCCTGATTTAGGGACGATTCTTATGTTTGCGCACCAAATCCACCTAGTCTTGCAAAGCAGGAACATGAGTAGGCCGCCCTAAGGCTGAGCTTACAATGTTCAACAAATAAGACATGATTATCTAGTAGGCCTGCAATTGGTCATGATTTGACCAACTAATTGACAAGATATACACAACATGCTGGCCTACTAGACTATAATGGCACAGGCGTCGAACAGTTGAAGCTATATATTCACAATGTTTAACTTTTCGTCACGAATCTCAGATGCTTATGCACAAAACTGTGATGACGTGACAAACCGTAAGGCTTTTCAATTCAAATCACGAGCGCAGCTCGCCACCATTGATCTACTTGGTAGTAAAAAGCAATATTTTCGTGTTTCTGTACAATCTAATGGAGAACTTCATACATTTTTAAAGAAATTTTCTCTCATTTCCTTTGAGAAATTGTATTTGAATGCCACAAATTGAAACACTTTTTAATTTTTTTAATTGCCATCAGGGACTGTGCAGCAAAATGAGCAATACAATTTTTGAGCCAACTGTTTTCCTAGTTGCTAGGTACCCCATCTATTTCGTAGAGCATCACGAAACATAAACTGCATAAATATTGCAACGCCATGACTCGACATTGGCTGTGGACATCGTCATGGTGACATCTCATGTTGTTGCCTCCGCCTGCTGATGACAATTTTAGCCCGGTTTTTTTCTTTTTATTTTCAGCAGCGGAAGTCCATAGAAAACAGCTAGTCAGCGAGTCGTGGCCATAGCCGGTTGAGCGGAGCAGCTTTTGCCCTACGTTTCGCATACAAATTTGATTTGCTTTCGTTGCGCGATTTGTAAATTTTAACTTGACTCGACGATATACCATAGAAAGCTGCAACTTTGCTGGTAATCGCTTATTTTTTTGGTGCTTTCATTTTTTTGGCTGACGACCGCAAACGTTTTATTTTTGGTCACATAAACTTTGTCATTGGGCTGAATGGAGAAATCGTTGCATTTTTAGTTTCGCATTAATTTTGGAATGGGGGAAAATGATTTGGACACAAATTATACTATTAAACGTTTTACGGATTTTATGTTCCTTGGAGGGACATTGCAGAACCATACATATCGAGAAGAAACGATAAATTGTGACGACTACACCAATACAAGCACCTCGACTCTGCGACGCCATTGAAGACGAGTTGAAAAATAGCTGTTTGAGGTTGTAGCGTTCCTATAATGCGGTGCGACAAAGATAGATACATTAACTCTTAATTATTTTTAGTATGTTTTACCACCTCATTTAGGTAAGACATACTAAAAAATTGTCAAAAATTTTACACTGAATAAATTGAATATTTCTCATATCCCATTGTTTCTTATGGCAAACTTTATATGCTCGATCTTTTGCCATATTAATTATCCTTAAGAAACTGTTACTTATACACAAACTTAATCTACTCTGTGTAACTCTGGCACAGAGCAAACGAGAGCGTAAGTTAAAGTCGGCCCTGCCCGACTTCGAAATACCCGTTACTCAGCTCAGCTCGGATAAGTATGCAACATTTTTTTAACTCGGCCGTTTATTATCCGATCCTTTTGAAAATTTGTGAAATTGTAGATATTGGCCACATAGACTACACTGCTAAATCTGAGCTCAATATCTTAAAAATTGTGGGATTTATTCAATATTGCGGGGGCGGGAGGGGGCGTGGCCAAAATTTGAAACAAACTTGATCTGCCTACAGACAATACTAGCTTACATCTAAAATTTGGTTGCTCTAGCTCTTCTAGTCTCTGAGATCTAGGTGTTCATCAGACAGACGGACGGGCGGACGGACGGACGGACGGACGGACATGGCTATATCGACTCGGCTGTTGATGCTGATGAAGAATATATATACTTTATGATATCGGAGATGCTTCCTTCTGCCTGTTACATACATTTGCACGACTTTAGTATACCCTTTTTACTCTACGAGTAACGGGTATAAAAAACCAAATTTAGGTTTACTTAGCTTAAGCACTTGGGTTTTCCAAATTGGTGCCATAATTCAATTTAGAAGTTTGCCAACTTTAAAATCTTGCCGCTTATTAAATTATTTTAAATCCTTGCGCTCTTCATTGAACACTGTTCAAACTTTATGATAAGCATGCCTTTGTTTAACTAATCGGATGCCTTTGTGAAGGTGCCGCCTAGGTGACAGTTTGCTTAATGACAAGAAATGATTTACACAGCGCACGCTCCAGCTCTTTGCTCACCTCAAACATAATTATTTTGGCATAACTTTCTAGACAATTTTCAAAGAGTTGAAGCTTGGTATTTTTGGGTTTTTGCTAAAGGTGAACCACAGACACAACGCCTTAGACAAGTCGAGTTATTTCACAGCACAGACTCAGACAGACACTTGGCTTCAATTGAATAGCACAGCAAAACGGAAGGATTTTTGTATAGTTATAAAAGTATTCTTTCATTCTTTATGGTCTGAAGGAACAAATTTACAATTGGAATAAAAATCTCTAAGAATTATTTAAGATTCAAGCGAAAAGTGGATCAAGCAAATGTAATTCTAGGGAATGAAAGCATTCCTAACCACTAGTTTTCATTATACAGCATTGAACAGTACACTTAGCATAAGTATAATGCTTCATTTTCTTGCGATTTTTGTGTATCAAACATCTGCTCGACCCAATTAATTATTAATTTAACTTGAAATCACATCAACTGGCCAATAACTTAAGGCATCCGTAGGCGTAAAATTAATTGTGCAACTAAATCGTTGTGTTAGTCAAGTGACGATTGAATTTCATAACAGCTTAAGGCAATTAAGCAACAAATGTTTAGAAGATAACCCTTCGACAGCAACAGAGAACATACATGTGGTGCTTTTCAGCTGGCACGGAGTGTATTGCCTCTCAGCCGGACAATCTTAACTTAATTTCAGCCACAACATTTTACTTTTTCAAATATTTGAGAAATGTTCCACTTTCCAAATGGAATTCAGCTACCCATCCTGCACACTTTTTACTCTTCGAATTATTATTTCGATTGTTGCTCTCATTTAGCAAACATGTAAACATTTTGGAAGTGTTCTCCATCGTGTTGTTATTGTTTAATTTGGCCAAAACTTCTTGGCTTGTTGTTTTATGAGGGAATTTGCATTTAACATTCTCGCAAGCCTCGTCTGGGATTTGGCATGCATTTCCATTACACTAATTCATGTATTTTATTACACTTCCTTGCATTTGGCCAGACTTTAAACATTTTGTTTGCAACAGAAAATAATTTATGCAACACACTGTTTAATTGCATGGCCAGGCAACTGTGTGTGGGGGAGTGTGTGCGTGTGCGTGTGTATCTGTGTGTGTGCCTAGGCAAAGTGTGCTGCAACAGTTTGTGCTGCTAGCTTGCATATCTTCCAGTTGAGTAATAAGATTATTAGTTCCACTCCAAGGAACAAACACAAACACATTATAAATCCTAACCCCAGCACTGGCATTTCAGGCAATTCTTGTCCTTGCTCTGGATGGGGATTTGGGAAGGCCACTAAATTAATGCCAATTCACAAGTCGTGCACTGACTTAAACTGAATACTGAGTGGAAAATGCAGTTATTTTGAAAGCACAACAGCAGCGAAAGGGCGTAGAAAGAACAACTATGTTTTTTTGTGATTTCATTTTCTTAGGTTGTTATCAACAACTAGAAAAACTATTGAAATTAGTTAGCGTCAGAGTGCGAAACAGAAGCCATTACAACGTACAGAAGCCAACAGAGAAGGGTAAACCAAGGTAAACAATGGAATTCAAATCTATTTTAATACCTTAGAATGTGCATCCTGCAGTTTTTAGTGTTGAAATTGATTAAAAGCGTATAAATTTAAGGATGTTAAGTTTTAAAACAGAAACAGACTACAAGTCTACAGATATTTTACAGATAAAATTCGTCGAAATCCACTGCGCAAGCAGAAAATCAGCAAGAACAGCTTGTTGCGCATCAATAAACGTGACTTAGTCAATACAATAACACAACAATCACTTGCTCATAACAGCATTGAAACAAATCGCAAGACAAAATCGAAATGGAACGGGAAAATTTTCACCACCGAAGAATCGTTCAACAAACAGAACGACAGAGTGTATGTTGTGTCATCAAGAGAAGCGAACCGAACTCATACCGAGAGTTTAGAGAGGTCACCCATCCGAATTATGTGATGGTTCAGTGGGGGAGTCGTCTTTGATGGGGTCAACAAGCTACATTTTTGTGAATTTTTGTGATTTTTGTCTAAACTTCGGTGAAAGTGTAGCAATCCGACGATTTGGAAAAGGTTGTGGAGCCTCTCAGCACGACATTATATGCAAAGCCAGCCCTATACCTTTTAACAAGACTTTAATCTAGCTCACAAGGTAAATACGACTCAAAAATGGCTAAAAAACCATGTGCCGAACTTGATTTCTACGGCTTATTGACCCAGAACTGACTCCATTGTCAGCTCTACAAACTGTGTGCCATTCTCTAGGCTATGGCTTGCTCTAATCGACACCCAACTAGTGCGCCCTTGTCCGAGCAGTGGAAAATTTCCCAAATGCATGAGGTGCGCACTGCAATTGAGGAGTGGTCAGAGAGACTTCGTCGTTGCACATTTCCAATAAGTTGTTCTACGAATTAAAGCCAACGATTGAATATCCATTGAATTTTCAGACTGCAAGAACTAGGCAAACCTGACTGGCATAAATATTGTTGGGGCAAGTTCTAGTTGTTTTGATGCTATTTTGAAACCATCAATAAATGTATTTAATTTTTCCACAATTCTTACAAATACAGCTTACAAAATCTGGCACTCATGAAAGATTTCTTAAAAGTATATAGAAAACTGAGAATGATTCATTCAAAAATCAATGGCAAAACAATTAAACTTACATAGAATTAAGTAAATCCTCCCTAATTATGGCTCTAGCTCCTTGAAGGGTTCCCTCTTCTGGATGTCCTTGCACAGAATTGATTCCAAATATTTTCGAATTTTTTGTAGTTGTAGACGACGTTTTATAATCTCCTCCAATGAGGTAACCAAAGGTAATTCCAATGTGGTGCCGGTTACTTGAATTACTGTGGAATATTGTATGTCACGCATATGTACATTGAAAGCTTCGATTTGTGCGCTTAATTCCTTGCGTAAACGCTTCCTTTTCAATTGGAAAATCCTTGAACGTTCACTTAAGTCTTGCAGACGACGACGTTGGAATTGCAATTCATCGTACTTTTGCGATCGCTCTTGCAACAGAGCCTGGTAATATGAAGCTGTATAGGTTTGCTGTGCAACAACTAGTTTGAGTAGTTGTAGGATTTGGTACTGTTGGTCTTGGATGGTGAATTCGTTGAGTTCATTTCTGATGCCGTTTAATTCTTCTTTAAGTTTAGCCATTTCGTCCATTAGTTTATCTAGCTCTTGACCAAGAATACATTTAGCTTGGAGTTGTTCATCTAAATATTCAAGTTCTTGTGCTAACGGCGCATAATCCTTAACTTCAGCTAACCAGTTTCCACTTGGCTTAGGTAAATCCTCAAAGATTTTCTCATCCTGCACATTTCCCATATTTCCAGCTAAAGCAAAGTCTGCCAAAAAATCCAATATATTCATTGTAGTTTCTAGTACCTGGCTGGTGCCGGGCATCTGCAGCAAGGATCTGGTGACTTTATGTGGGTACTTTAGGTACTCGAGTGCCCTAATTGTTTGCTCTGCGTAATTAAGCTTATTTAACTTGGTTTGTTGCGCCACTCCACTTAGGGGCAGCAGGTGATTGAGTATGTCCACAAAATCCTGTATGCTTATTTGACTCAGTTTGGCTGCGGTAATCCCCTGGAGCTGATTCACCTGCCTCAAATATGAGACCAATTTTTGTATTTTTTGCTGCACTTCATTCTTCGTTTTCACTGGACTGTTAAACAGTTGGCGCCTGGACGTCAAGTTCTTGGTTAATGGCGATGGCGTTAGTCCCCTGAAATTGGAACAAGGCTTAGGTGACTTAAACTGTTGGACATGCAGCTTGGATGCGGAGGCGAAGTGGCGCTGTCTATCCAAAAGTTCCTTGGTACGAAGTGGTCGTGGTTCCGAGCAGGGTGGGAAAACCAGTGTGCTGAAATATGTTCATTAATAAATCAATCCTTTTTGATTTAGAAATCATTTTCTTACGGCACTTTCGGTGTGCCATGTGATTTTGATGTGGAGGAGGGTTGGATTATTAAGCCCCGCTGTCTCGCCAAGAGCTCCTTGGTGCGCAGTGGACTTGGTTCCGTGCTAGTTGATTTGAAATGCTGTATACTAAAAGAATTTAAGTTAAGTTAATATACTAAGAAGTCAAAATATCAGTTTCTTACAACCCATCAAGAGTCATCGGTGTGACTCCCAGTTCCTCTAAGAGTTGGGCAGTTCGTTTGGGCTGGGGATCCATTTGTAAGGTAGTGGTACAATTATTTTTAAAGATTTGTTGCCGATTTTAAAGTTAGAGAAGACCGAACGATAATGCGATAAGAGATTTATGTTAGAGATGAGCATAGTGATCGTCGTCGTGACTGAGGTCGTGATCGCGCTGCTACAATTATCGATATCAAACTAAAGATGGTATCGATATCAGGGTGGTCACATCAAACGCGGTAAATTCGAACGGGACCAGGAACCAATGGCCTAACTTATGTCCTCCTCGCCTAGGAAAAATATATTTGTTCTCTTTGGTTTTGTGGGAAATCCTGTGGTACCACCCTTGTACATATAACTTAAATCAATTGCATTCGACTATTAAAGTTTAAGGAGCTGAAACACGCTTGAAAACTGTAAGCTTTTACAAATTTGCTCCTTTGTTTTGCCGGAACTATTGATTAACCATTGCTTATTCGTTTGTGATGCTTTAAGAATATTGTTTTCCCATTTCTCCAAGGCAAGCCGTGTTGGTGGGTTCGCGGCGCTTACTATAAAGGCATAAATCATAAATGAAAGTGAAAATTGGTTGCACCAAACGAACGAAACGAAAGTCCCCAAGCGTGAGAGGGCACACGCAGCGAAGCACCCCTCACACCCACAGATGGGCGTATAATTACAAAACAATACGTGGTGGCACACAGCCATGGCACCATGGCCCCAGGAGCCGTAACAGGCCCAAATCCTGTTAAATGGTTTTGTTGCTGTTATTTTGACTGCTGCGTTTTTGCAATTTTACCGCAATAAATAATGAAGCAGCTTGTTAAATTTTAAACCAGAAGCGAAAACACCGCACAGCATCAAATCTAGGTTGTTTCTCCCACCACCGTCCTACCACATGCTGGGGGTCTACTCCACATTGAAGATTTTGCTGATGTGTGGCTGTTGTAGTATCAATGCCGCTTTGCGGTTAGATTTGATCACACTTCTTCCTCCTGGGTTGACCAAAAATGGGCGGGAAAGTTTTAAATTTGATACGTTTTGTGCATATTTAAACTAAATTTTAATTGCAAATCATTAAATATGCATTGCGTTGTTTTGGGAAAATGCGCTTAAAATAATTACATTTATCGACGCATCAATAAATTGGCAGCTGACTAAGCGTAAACCAGCCACAGCTCTGCTGGTTAAGTTTTGACAGGACAAGGTTCACGCATGGGTTTTACAAATTAGTTTCAAATTTAAGTTACTGACAAACGAATTCATAAATGAATAATGCAAACAATTAAAAGAGTTAAATCAGCCGACATATTCGAATTTAGACAAAATTTAATTGAATTTGGTTCATGGCCTTAAATGGAATCGTGAGCTCCATTTAACATCAAGTTGAGTAAGTTTTATTATGGTTACATACAGAACAGAAGCAGCAGAAGAACTTGGATCAGGGAGATTATACATTTCCAATAATGGCCGAAGGATTGATCGCTGAGCAGGTAAAAAAAAATGATAAATTTTTAACAAAAACTTTAAATGACAATCTTTTAAAAGCGGCGGCGACATTGGCGTCGCTTCGTGTCAACATGGAAATTGCATAATAGTTGTCAAAACTTAAGTTTTTACATATTATTTAGTTTTTTCAAACTATTAATCAGCCCTTAAGAAACTCATTTTTAGGTTCAGTGTACAAAGTGAACTATGATACGCGTATCGGTATCAAAAAAACCTATCGATATACAATTACAGCTGTAGGTAGCAGTATCATGATACCGTATCATTGGAGTTCAGCAGAAGATCTAGTCATTTACCTTTGAGGTGCTTAATTCTAATGTATCTACCGGATCCCTCACAAAAAGGTCGCATCGAAAAAAAGTTCGTACCACAATCTGCGCCGCTCCAATGGAGTATCCTGCTTCCCATTTGTGGCATATCACTAAATAAGTTTGCATTTATTTCATATAATACAGTACACATTGCTTTAAACTAAATAAAATCTATTCAATATATTTATTTTTTATATATACTCGTACATAACCACGCTGCTCTTTACACAACTTTTCCCGTTACTCAAATTGCCATTTAGTTTTATGTATATATACGATATATATATATAGTTTTCAAAGTTTTGTCTCTACTTTATCGATTTTTGTTTTAATTTGTTAACAACAATTATTGCTATATTGAGTTAATTATTGATTTAAGTGTATTGTTTGCTTGCATCCTCCGTTTAAAAACCTAATAAATTTCATTTGCGGTGTTTCAAGTTTTCACGATGTTTGCGGTGTGTTCTCTATGTGTATTTAAAATATAGTTTCTATATATGTATTTGAACAGTTTAAAACAGTTGTGTGTTGTGTTGTTGTTTAGAATATTTAGTTGCTGGCTGGTAAAAAAAACACTGATTGTTAACACTGTAAGGGTTACGATATATACAAATCAAGCGAAGTGAAAGTAAAACTATTTTAAAATCGTTGTTCAACGTTGTAACCGAAAGCAGCAAGAGTTGGTGTAGGATTGCAGTGCAGAGTAGCAAAGTATACAGTTTCGTTTAGATTTTGTAGGTGGTAGCGAACATAGGAATACATAGGTAATACATATGTAATAATTCATAACAGTAACATGAACGACTAACGACGACGACGACGACGATGGGAAGGGGGGCGCGCTCAATCGGAATTAAACATTAATCAACAAATCGACCACAAATCGACTGCCACTCATTCCTGGCAGAATCCCTCAGTCTCCTCAATGGCAAATGTCAATTTCTCCACCAGCTGATCATAGCTTTTGTATGGCGGCAAGTCGAGGCGATTGAAGCAAGTGTGCGAGCGCGGCAGCCACGTCTCTTTGCCCACTTTCTCAATGCAGAAGCGCTGCGGTCCATTGGAGCCCATGAGTTCAGCAAATCCACCAACGGGCACACGACAAGTGCCTGTCACAAATTGTAGCAGGCGGGCACGCTTCTCGTTGTCCGTTTCGCGCACAAACTAAGCGAGAAGTGAGGAAAGTTGGGTAAGTACAGAGTTTATAGAGCTACAGCTCAGATGAACAGCCTTTGAACAACTTTTGAACAGCTTTCCAAACAACATGAATCTTAAGTATGTCTCAGCTTACCTGCCAAAACCAAACCACCTGCTTGGAGTTGCGGTTATAATGTCTATAGATGGTATTGCGTTGCCAATCCTCCACATCCACATCCTGCATGCCGCACAGAATTAACTCTAATTCACGTTCATCAAAGTACTTGAGCCACTCAAGGGGCACCACCTCATTAAAACCCTCCAAGAAGGTCTTGGTCTGTTGCTCAATGCCGCTGAAAATAAGAGTTGGAGAAAGAGAAAACAATTAATCAATATGTTTTGCCAGAACCGGAGGTCCAAGATGTATGTAAACCCATAAACCCAAACCAATTCGAACTCCCCAGCTGCTTGCATCTTTGACATTCTATGGATTTCAAGAGATAATAAGCTGATAAGTAATAGTCTGTGACTATAAAATGTACATTTAGTTCCCTAGTCCCATTTCAAGTCCATCCACTCCCTCCTCTTCCCCCTCTACTCACCGCGTCATCCGCCATTCGGTCATGAGCGTTATATATTCCTCCTTGTTCTCCTCCGTCACACGTTCCTTTTCACCATTCTCTTTCAGTTCATGATGAATTATTTGTCCCAGTACCTCAAAATCGACGCTAAACCATAGCTCCAGGCCACATTCATCGATATTATTGTCCTTTACCCAAATGAGAGAATTATAGAACTCCGGATCAATCGTTTCGATGTCTTTGATTGTCAACTTCTTGTTCAACATGCGCTTGTAGAAGGGCATGGTGAAGCCGCTATAGATAAAGCGGCCATGGTACAGAGCCATGGCAATGAATCGGCCAATAAACTTAAAGTATTGCAAATGATCCGGATTCACATAGGAGGCGGGATTGATTTGCAAACTATAATTATTCTTATTGGCATATTCAAAGAGGCAATACATGGGATTGAGTACTTCATGGGACAGCAAGAAGAACCATTCTCTCGAAACACCACCATAATCCAGGCCTTCTTCTCCGCGGAAAATGATGTACAACCGTCTTCGCAGTTCATAGGCAGGCAGGCGCATTATCTGATGATAGGAATCCTCGAAGAGCGTCTGCCGGGTGACGGTTATTTTGATATGCGAGGGCAGGGCATTGCTCTGGCACAGGTAACGAAATTGCGATAATTTCCAACGGAAACTTCTCTCATAAGCGCGCGGTACTCCATACACACCCTTGGCCCCCTTGGGTGCCCCCGGTCGGGGATCCTCGAAGGTGGTGCGTCTGGTATTGTGATCCACAAAGAAACGTTCGCCGGCGGCGGTGTAACGTATTTCCCAGCCGGGCGGCAGGGGACCCTCATTGATGAGGCTCACCTCCTGACCTTGGGTGCGGGGATCTTCCCATTGGGTGGTACGATTCTTATGATTCACAAAGTACACCCGATTGTCCGATTGCACCTTCTTCTCCCAGCCATCGGGCAGCGCTCCCAAGGCATCCTCGTCGTCTTGCGTCACCTGGGCGGTCACCGCTGTGGGTTGCTGCTGCTGCTGAGAGTAGAGGTACCGTTGATTGCCTTGTGCCACCACATGGGCACGCTGCCCTTGCCAATGCTGGAAATGCATCAGCCGTTCGCTGTTTGGTCTCTGCCAGGTGGTTTTCCTGGTATTGTGATCCACATAGTAGACACGTCCGCGCCCATCCTTGCGTATCTCCCAGCCGGGAGGTAGCGGCGTAGGTTTCTCCCAGTAGGTGGACCGTGTATTGTGATCCACATAATACCGGCGACCATATTGATCTAACCGTATCTCCCAGCCAGCCGGGAGGGGTTCATCATCAGCTGTTTGGGGCTGAAGCTGGGGATCTGTCGACTGGCTTACTGGGAGCACAGCTCCGTTAGGTTGAGGAGGCTCCGCTCCCGCCACAGAGGGCATATAGACACAAGCTGGTGTAGCGTTATCCTGCTGTTGGCTCACTCCATTTGAATACACCTGTGTAAGGGGCCGAGGACTCGGATTTGCGCTAGGTGCAGTCACCTGTTGTGGATATGAAGCAGTTGTTGTCCCACTGCCATTAACCATTCTCAAAGGCTGCTGTTGCTGTTCCCAAACAGGAGCAGGACCACTGCGACGTGGATCTACACCATTAGGCACTGGCGAGCGATTGGTGCTCACCTCGGCAGCTGCCTCTCTACTATTGCTATTTGTGGAACGCAATCGCATTCTGGCTCGTACTCCACCAGAGATCATACAACTGCGTCCAGCGGCGGCGGCTTCGTTGATTCCAGGATTCACCGCCTGGACGGCACTGCCATTCTGTTGTTGTGGCTGCAACATTAATTTGCTCATGTCCAACTTCAGGCCATTGAGTATGGCCACCAATTCACCACTTTTCGTCTGCCTGTTATCCGACTTGGAGGTCACAAACAGATCAATTGTCAGCTCCAGAAACTCACAACGACCATTGTAATGCTGCAGGATTTGGGCCAGGTGAATGATGCGTTCACCCAGCATGGCATCTTTACGAAAACTTGAATGATCGAGCACTTTGAAGTGCAACGTCGAGTTGGGAGTGATCTGTGGGGAAAGAAATTTGGTTAGGACAGCACTTAGTTTGACTCGAGGACGACTTACCAGAACCGTAAACTCTTCGTTCCATTTGGGTAGATAACTATTCTTTACCAAGTCTGTTTTACGTTTGCTTTTGCTATCAATAAGAAGTTCCACATAGGGATTAGGCTTGAGAAATCCATTGTTTCGCAGTGAGGCCTCCTCGACTAGGGGGAGAGAAGAAAGAGGAACATTTTTTTGATATTGGTATACAATTATATATAGTAGAAGCTTGTTCTAGAAGCTTAGGAAAATAGGAACTATTTTTGGAGTCGTCTTCATATACTTAAAAGGTACTCAAAAATTGAGCAGAAGCTTTCATGCCTTAGGTTGTGCTTTGGCCTTTAATACATAACTTATTGAACCCTTAAACTAAATTTAAAATTGGTTTAACTCTAAAGACCTTAATATAACATCAAAAAAATCCATTTCAATTTTAATTGAAGCTGAAAGAGTTGCTTCACACAGACGAGTATCAAGCACGAAAGCCAAGGACTTGGGCAGCAGTTTTTCGTGCACACCAACACAAGCACATTTTTCGGTTCTCTCCATTTGTTCGGCTCTGCTTTAGATACACATTTCACGCTAATTTGGTTTGCGTGTATAACCTAAGCTCAATTCCGTAATGTTTCCTTTATCAAAGCGATCATTCATGACCAAGTTTTAGCTATGTGACATGCGCACAACATTTGATAGTCGAGTGTCCAAAGGTTGCTCTAACAATAGCACCAAACAATTATCACTCATATTTTGCAACTCATTCTGCTTTCATCACATTCCGATTTGCTGTAATATTTACGATATAGTCAGCAGAGATATGATAAGTAGTTATCGTGCTATACTGCTTCGCCGGATCTGCTTTAGCTTAGTAATAGCGCTAGTTTTGCTGACATGTCAGTTACATTATCATTTGCAGGTAAATATGGGTTTGAAGCACATATTCATTCTGTTGAAATATATAGAAAGTCGGCGTTTTCAAACGAAAGTAAGCTCCAATCAAACAGTTCCAATTGAAACCCTCCAGGGGCGGCTTTAATTTACATTCTGGTTAGTTGTTAAATTTTAATAAGCAACTCGCCTTTGAAAGCTGTTTAGTCGCAAATCACATGTTTTGTTTGTGATTTACAGCCCTGGTGGTTAATGATAGTCATCGACCAAATGGGAACATACATTTGGAACTGATATTGACGTCAAAAGGCAAGTAAATACTTATAGGCAGTTTTCCATGTTTATGCTAGCAAAAAAACCATTTCAGATCATGATATTTCCAAAAAATGTAAGCACAAACAAAAAATCTTGTGTTTTTGATTGTGGAAAAACTAGTCTGGCAACTCCTCATTTAAAAAGACAGTTGTTCTGCCAGAAATTGTAAAAATATGCAAACCAGAAGTGCCAATGGACAACAGAGGAAACCGACGAACTTCTCAAGCATATGAGCTTTCCGCTATAGTTAAAGCGATGGATGTGCTTAGCCCAACGTTCTAAAATCGTTTGTGCCAGAGTGTTGCCACCTTACTTTAAATTATTATAAGTGGCATCTCACTGCACAAATATTGTGGGCTTAAAAACCATAATAGTGCTAGCATAAACCTAGTAACTGTGTAGTTCTATTCGATTCTTAAATTTATTTAATTTCGTATTTCGAATCACTTACTTGTCACACTTAATTGATGATATCCTTGATTGCCACTCCCAATGTTATTACTGCTGCTTGCTCCACCTCCACTTGCTGTCGAATTTGCTGGATTTGTGCTACTATCGGCAGCGGCACGGATCACTGTTTGTCCGGCGCCATCAACGCCACCGGAAGCTGCACCCGTTGGCAGCCCATTTCCATCGGCCATTTAAACGTTTAATGTGTGCTTCCCCCTGCTCCTTGCTTGTCCAGAACCGCACCTAGTTTTGTCAGCTGCTCACCACCTATGGGGAGCTGAAACAACAAACAGGATGAGAGAAAGGGAGAGAAAGTGAGATAGAGCAGTGCAAAAAATGGTTAATAAAAGCAAACTAAAACTTATCAACAATGAGATTGTGCGTACAACGGACCTTGATAAGATTGTCAGTGAATGGGGGGGAAAAGGGGGAGGCCCGACGGCATTCAGAGTTTTGTGTATGGATAGCAACAGTTGCTTAATTTATGGCCATTTGTTTTCTCAATGTACCAAAAAAAAAAATCTTATCTAAACTGCAGAAGATGAAGATGTTGTCGTCACATTATCTGCTGAAACTAAACATATATTTGGTATTATTCCATTTTAAATCAATCTTTAAGCGGATTCCGCATTTACTTGATATATTATCTTATTCAAGAATATACAGATAAGATATAGGACAGCTGCTAAGTGAAATAAGGCCACAGTAGAGGTATCTTGAAATCAAAAACAATATAAATTCAAGCGTTAGTTTTTTATTTTTGCAGCCCTTACTAGTTTAAGGCTGAGTTCCGATACACTGGAAAGCTGCCATATTTTTTAGGTGCCCATACACGTGTGAACACCTGTCAGTGTAGTGACAGTTGACTGGTACCAAATGGTCAATATTATCATATATATTACTTAGCCTTAACAGGCTGTCAGATAGCTGGCACTAGAAAATCTGGCAGCCTGGTCTGTAGGTTGGTACAATGAAGTAAGATATTTTATTGGTTCAGGATCAGTTTCGCACATGTTCAAAACTGGTCATTTTTAACTATTGGTTTTCTTCCATCAAGTGTCTGCAGTTTGTAAGTCATGCTCTATCCTAAGCCAAGATTGCTCGGCTTTCCTTATAGTCATCATATAGTACAGAATTCGATTCCAACAGCAAACAATATTTTTGAAAAATTTCTTGAATCGATCAATTTTAGGGATCTATTTCATCTATTTCAATTGAAGGGGCAAGCAAAATATATGAATAGTTAAGTCAGATATTCCATGGATAACTGATTACTTCTTTTGGTTTCGAATCAATAAAAATAATATAGGATAATAAACAAGTCCGATTTGATTGCAGGCTTTCAATAGGTTTCGAAGCCGAACCCGTTTAAGTCCTCCCACAATATAAGCCACATAAGTCCGCCCTCGCATTCCCTTTAAGTGACTTATTAATTTTTCGGCACAATTTTGTGACTTTCCTCTATTTTTTTTCCTAATAATGTTAATATCTCGTACATACACACACTCACACACATACATCTACCGGACGATTGTATAATATAATCGCAAACCATCAGTGACTCATCAACAAAAAATAAGAGCGCACTGTGTACATTTTTCATTGTTGATTGAGTATTGCATATTGATATTGTGTAAATTAAATGCACTACGAAACAGTCTACGATTTCGCCAAACGATTTTCTCAATTGTTTAAATGTGAGTTCACAATTGTTTGTTGTTGTTTTTGTAACAATTGACACGTTTCTGCCTTGGCAAAGCACGTGAAGTCTTGGAATATAGCACCGGGCTTTTGTATTCTTAAGCCAACAATTATATTTAACAATTTACATGGAGAACTTTGGGGCTCCACTGGAGCTGGAATGTTACGATTATGATTATAGCTTTGCTCTTTGCCTTAGGGACAGCATATACATACTAGAAGGTATTATCAGCCTAAAGAGATGGTATTTTCGTTTCCACAACATTACTGAATGGTTAAGTTACCTTACAATCAAGATTGGACTATTGCGCACCAGCTAAAAGAGGCAACCACGTTATACATGATGTCACCAAGCCGTGTCGTTTGGAGTAAGGGATCCTTACTGGACCTCTATAAGGAGGTCTAAAATTAGAGGGAGAGCTGATGGGAATTTAGATGACCATTAATTACTTGATATTTTAGATTCTTCTATATTTAGAACTAGACTGCTGGAAAATATTGTACACCGAGACATTTTTCGAAGTTAAAACCTAAAAATATAACAGACCCAAAGGGCATAAAGCGATGCTTCTCCCACTCTCTGGTGAAGGTGATGGCTGTGTAAAAGCTTTAAGCACTTTGTTCTAGCTAAAAGCTCAAGAGTATTTCGCTAAGAGGGTTTGGTTTGACTTCTCTTGCCTGCCTGCATTTTGATCGGAGAGAATTTAAAGAATTTATTTGAATAATGAATTGTAAACATTCTTGTGAGCGAAATGCATGACTGGTCTCTTCATTTTGAATTGAGGAAAAGCAAAAATGAATTATTTTGCGATTATCGAAGTATGAAGTATGGGTCTTTTTCTTATCAACCGGGAACAATCACCAAGCAACAACAACAACACAATAATGATTTATAAATACTACAAACAAACAAAGAATCGAACAGAAAGGGACGGTCGTTTGTGCGGTCGGGCGGGGGGGAAGAGACTTATCAGAAGGGAAGTACACATAGCAAAAAAAAAATAAAATATGTGTAATCAGCGAGGCGAGACGTGGACAGTAGACATCGCCGACATCCGAGTTCGAGTTGTCCGTCACAACAGCTGGTGTCTTGGGGGTGGGGGAGGGTGGTGTGTACACCTGAAGTGGCTTTTCAATATATTGAGTATAGCTTGTAAATGTATATGGGCTCACTCACTTGCACTCACACTCTAACAACAACAACAACAACAGCACAATTCGTGGTCATGTAATGTCAAAAACAGAAAGCAAAAAACCGTTCTGGTCGCTCTCTTTGCTTTTGTATGTGTGTCACTTCTGTTTGTTTGTAATTGAGGCAAAGGTCGCGGCAACTCTCGCGACGCCCCACTCCCCTTGCCCGTTTCACTAGAAATTCCAATGCACAGAGGTGTTTTGCATGCCCGCAAACAATTTTCTAGTTTTCATGAGTATTAAACGTCGCACTTTAGGTTTTTTTTGCCTCCTTCTTCTGTTTCTACCTGCCTTACCTTCTGCTGACTTGCCTTTTGCCTGTGCTCTGCTCCTATAATTCGATATGCGCTTGTGTGTGTGTGCGTGTGTGTTTTGTTGACTGGTGTCTGAGGTTTGTCACAGCTTTTAGGCGAAAAAAAGTCTTAAAACTAATGTTGCACTTGTTTATTCACACACTGGGCTTAAGATTTACCTAGTTAATAATTTATTTGTTATTTCCGTTAATTGTTTACGTGTTTTTGGGCTCGACTTGCAGCAATTTTGCCATTGTTAACAGTGTGACCAGCAGACTGTTAATGCGATAATACCAAAGAAGCTGCCACATACATTTATTGTCGATAAATATTGCTCTCGAACGCAAGTATGAGTAGAACGAGCCCAAACAGTGCTGCCACATTGAGGGTGGGAAAAAAGCGTTAAGTTTGAACATTAGAGAAAATATTTTTGAATCATCAAATTAAAAGTTAAGAGAAAAATAATAAAAGAGCTTATAAAGAATGTTACACCTTTCTAAACAGTTCAAAGGAAGGAAGCGGTCCAAGCTGGCTCAAACTTTTTAGACTATTTCTTAATAACGTCGAATTTAGTTAAATAAAAGATTCCAAACAGTATGTAAGACACAATCGAGTTTATAATAAAAAGACAAAATAGGCACAATTGATCACATTGCCAAATATGAAATCAATTTTTAAGCGCAACCTTGTCGGAAAAGTTGGTAAAGCCAGCGTAGTCACTGTCTTTGAATGCCATTGCACAGCAAATCCATATCCATTGCGAAATTATGAATTCTACCGGCTCTTCGACCTCCCATCAATGAAATGTCAATGCATACTCTTGCATCTTGCATCCACTGCATTTACCATTCAGATCCGTCAATGACTTCGAGCATGTCTGCTCTGTTATGTATTCAAATATTTCGAAATGAATTTTCCCAATTTGTTATGCATAAATCATTTGAATAACATAAAAAGTGAAATTGCTTTCAATTTGCTAAACATTTCCAAGCAAGTAAACCTATTTGTTTAAACAATTATGGCTCCCGCCGAATGCGAGCACCAAGTTCCGTTTGCTGAGCGCACATGCTAATCTCTTCTGCATTCTGTTTGAAGAGCGACGCCGAAATTGCTCCAACTTGGCCACAAGTCGTTTCTTATTTTTTCACACATTTGCCCGACTTTTTGGTCATTTCTCATTTCTACCATATGTAAGTGAGAACCAACTGGAACTTGGCCCGGGCCAAAGTGAAAATTGTTAAAATTTAATGTCGAGCCCGGCTTGGATGTGCAGTCATTCGTGGCGCGCGCTTTGTACGCAGCGGAAGTTACGTTTCGCGAGGGATTACGAACAAATAAAAGTGGATTACATTAAACGGGAGGATACAACAACACAATGCGTCCTGGACTGGTGATGTACGCGTGTCTACTAACGGGTCTATTTTACTTTTCTGAAGGTAAAAAGAATAAAACGAAGTGAAATGAAAGTGACAAAAAAATTGTGGTGTTAAACAAATATTTGTTGTGAGATGAAGTGCAGCTAGGAACCTACATCGAGTGGATAACAATTTTGAAAAATCAATACTAAATACAAATTATTATTTGACCTTTTTTTGTGTGGTGAAATCTAATATATGTATCCAAAATCGTGTTTGTAGACATTTGTTTCTGGCTTTCTTGGCAAATTCCTCCTGCTTAAGAAGCCTTCAAAATGTACCACATTAGATCTATCGGTTCGAATATCGGTTCCTAGACAATGGTACACAAACAAATTAAAGACATCGATTTCGTTCCTGGCTCTGAGTTCTAAGCGATTAATTTTTGGTAGACGGTACAGCTTCTTGATCCGGTTTGATTGGTTGATTGAAAACCCATCATTGGAGTCTTCCCAAACTGAAATTAAAGCACACAAGCCAAGGGACTAAGATGAGCTCGGCTTGACCCTTTGTGGCTGTAAAGTCAAAATGAAGTAGCTAGAACTGAAGTAAAATTTTCATTTAAAACTCTTTCATTGAAATGAATTTACAATTCAATTTTGAATTTTCGAGTTTGATTAAGAAATATACAAACGTTTTATAACAGCTCTTCATAAAGTCACATCTTTAAGAATCAAGAAAGATAATTTGATCTCGCCCTTTGGAATGCATTTATAAGTATGAATCTTACTAGCTCCAGCTTGATTCAAGCTGCAAAGACTTGAATCAATCCTAAATAACGTGTATCAATCCGAAAAAACTAAAGTTAATCTCGGATAGGTACTTGAAAGTCTAATAGTCCTTACTTGAGATTGAAGTGAGGACGGATGCCCAAGCTAAAAAGCGAAAGAAAACGAAAGCAGGGAAATCTCTCTCACCATTACCATGAGGCGTGTCGCTTCTGGTGGGAACCTTAACGGGTCACTGCCTTATCGGCAGGCACTCTGGACGCCTAGGCGTCACTCACCATGATTTCTGCAGAAGCTGCAGGTATGAAGAAGTGGATTAAACAGTACATCACCTACTCTGTCATGGCCCCGCCCTGAGTAGAAGGAGACTTAGGACACTAAGTCAACATCTCCTACTCAATCTCTCGGAGACATCCGAACTAAAGATCCCAGCTCTAATCACATGCATTCTGTTCACAGAATGGTTCAGTAACGATGACCAAGCCTTCCCAAGAGGAAGTCGGGAGTATTGTTAGAATTCTGGGATTGAAAAATCAGAGTTAAGTAAGTCCTGCTCCTACTTGAATTGAGAAAATCTGTGATTGACCGACTTCTGGCAGTGTTTGGAATAAATTTAATACCGGATACCTCGGTTATTTTTATGTGTATGGGTTATATAAACTTAGATCTAAGTTTTTTATTTGTAAATTTATGTGGCAGATAGCTCTAACAGCAGAAGATGAGAAAATGGTGCCTTAAAATAGTTTATAGCTTTAAATCAAAGCAGAACTTCTACATTTTTGGGGTCACTTTGCTACATTTTAGCTAAAATGTATCAAACTATTTCAATACCTTTGATTTCTCTATCGAATTCGCTGCTAATTTGATCTATTTCCCCCTTTTCTGTCTCTTTGAATCGGATGCTTGAACCGAATACTAGGTAAACCCTGTCCTCAAAAGACACGCCCACACAAAACCCGCTGCGATGCCTACTACCAATGCCGTGAGCTGCCGTCCAACTCGTATGTCTGGGTGCCAAAGAAGTGCTCCGAGGGTCTGGTATACGAGCAGGACATAGGACTGTGTGTTTTGCCAGGCGAGGACTGGGAGTGCCTGACACCCAGCGAGCTGATGAGCTCGACAAAATCCCCTCCAACCCACAAGCCAGACACCAATATACTGATAGTAAATGACATGGTGCCGCATCAACAGAGCGTAGAAGACGATGGCAATGTGGAGATTGTGTTGGACGGTGATTTGAGTAGCGAAGAAGAGGAGGAGCAGGAAGAACAGGTTAAGCAGGCCCAGGCTGAACAGTTAGAGGATGCCTCCTCCCAGCAGCAATTCGATTCCAGTGGTGATGGTGAACTGGCAGAGTTGGATGGTTTGCTGCCAGCACAAAATCGCCAGGATGAGCACAGTACAGAGGCGACTTCGGCTGTACAGAAACTGAGGGACGAGCTGAGTAAGGTGCAGGAAGTGAGTGCCAACTCGCAGATGAGCGCACCCATAGATCCCAATTTGACGGCACATCTGCAACGACTTTCGCAGCTGATTGATGGTTTGCAGCAAACCTACCAAAAGACAGACAAACCGGAAATGGGGCTACGTCCGGATCAATTGAATGCGTTTTTGGCACATTTTAAAATCAAGAATGGCTATGATCAGTTAGATCCAACCACCACCACCACTACGGCAAGACCCATCAACTTGCCCAAGCCCTCGGCGAATAAGACTCAACTGCAGGAACATCTCAACAAGAATCGCATGCAACCCGAGACTAAGCTGATGCTGTCCAGTAACCTACCCTATGCCATACATGGCACTGCGGGAACGGGACCGGGCTACGCCAACTCACAGATAGTGGTAAATCGGCCAGAAGGATCGGTAATGTTTGCCTTGCCTCCTGCCTATCACATGAACTCCGAGTCCCCGCACTCGAGTCAAAGTCATGAATCCTACCAGGAACATAATGCGCCCAAAATCTCCGAAGAAACCCTCAAGACGGTGCTGGAGCTGTCCAAGCAAATGATTGCGGCACAAAATGTACCCAAAATTATACAAAATCCTGGCTATAATGGTGCCTACTATGCTCAACCCATGCTTCAGCCTTTGATATACTCGCCACAGGGCAATCCCTTTCAGCAGTACTATGCTCCCGCTCCCTCGCCCATGAGCTATGACAAGATGTTTGCCCAGCACAAGAAACATGGCACCAATTCGCATAACAAACCCAGTACCACCATTATACACAACAATGTCATACCCGTGCACTTGTCCAGCACCAATTCAGGAGAGAAGGAAGTTTTGGATACCTATGGACATAGTTTGGGTCGTTATCCCAGCATGAGCACAGCTAGACCAAGCAACGAGCAATTTGGCCAAGAGTTTACCCTAACCACACCCCGGCCCTTTGATCAGCCACCCTCGGCCGCCTTTTATACCCCCAGTCCACACCTGAATGACCACACAGCGAATCAAATGTTTCAGGCCACCGAAAGTTATCCCACGCGACCCTTCCAGATGTTTCCCACCCAACTGGAAGCGGGTCAGGTGAAAATACGTCCCAATGCACAGAAAATCGAAAGCATGGAGGCGATGGACACGGAAACGGCTGATGATATGATTAAGGCCAGCTATATGAACGCCAACCAAACGCCTCACGTACTGACCTACAGCAGCAGCAACACTGGCATGGGCCAGCAATTAGCACCTGGCAACCTGTATTTGGAGCAACATCTTCACCAGCAGCAGCAACAACAGCAGCAGCAGCAGCAGCATCCATACCTGCCCAGACCCACCATGAGCAGCAGCATCTACGCTGATTCTTCGGGTAACATGGAGCTCAGCCTGTTTAGCAGCAGCCAACCGCCAGCGAATCCTATAAAGTATCCCGGGAATCCTGCCCCACACGGCCAACTGGTAAACTTTAATGGCCACTTTCTCAGTCTAGATGTCTTCCAGAAGACCATTTTGCCTCTATTGAACAAATCCCCGGGCGCCATGTCCGAGCTGGATAAGGTGGAGGTCATCAACTGCCAGCCAGGTGTACGTCAACCCAATCAAACGGATTGCACACGCTATTTTGTGTGCAGCAAGAAGGATGGCAAGGTGCTGTCCTACTCGTGTCCCCCCTACACCGGCTTCAATGCCCAGACCCGCATTTGTGATGCCCAGACCTATGCCCAGTGCGGCACCCTGCCCGCCTTCAATGGCTATTCCATAGACGAGAACAAGCGTCTGCAAATGGAGACGCTGAAAATGTTGAGTGAGGCGAAGCGTAGGCAGGAGGCGGCTCTAAAGGCGCAAAACATAGCCAATTTACTGCAACAGTTCGGTAGCCCCTCGCCCGCCTCATCCGGCATGCCCCAGGTCCAGGTTATGGGCATCAATTCGAATATCGAACATGATTCGTTAGAGTCTTACATGGCAAACCTACCCACCATCACCACCAGCACCAGCACCACCATGCGTCCCCCTCCAGCGCCCTTCGTAAGCACAGCTCCCGATGCAGCCAGCAGCAGTGGCGCCTACAAAAAGCGCAAATACTACTGCAAGGAGGGCGACAAGATCCCGGATCAGACCTCCATCAGCAGCTACTTTGTTTGCTACAAGAATGCCCAAGGCCAAATGAAGGGTCATAAAATGACCTGCTCCAAGAACCTACTGTTCTGTCCCAAAACGCTTCTCTGCACCTTCGCCGCCAAGTGCACGGGTTGAAACGGGGACCTAGACTTAAGCATATGCCACATTTGCCACTGAAGTTTTGTACTTGCCCGAGTTGTATACGATTATTTATTTTAACTTTAGTAGAGAAACCCAAATTAAATTTGCCTTTAATGGAGAGAAGAAAGTTGTTTGTTTCGTTCTGGGGGGGAGGGAAAACTGACCTTTTTATATGCCTACCCATACGAGGTATAAGTAAGTACATAAGTACATATGTGTGCCAGGCGGTCACATTTCTGGCTGGCACTTGGGCCGGTCGGTAGCGGAATGAGTAAAATTAAGCGTGGCGAAAATTAAAACGGAGATACACAAAGTAGGGAATAAAAAGCAAAAGAATATTTTAACTTTAACATTAAAGAGTTAGAGTAGAATGATAATAACATTTTGTAGTATTGTATGGAGACACACACCCTAGCACATGATTCAATATAAAGCATAAAGTATTTACGATAAGGATTTGCTTTCGGTCAAGTCTTTCTTCAACATAAGAATCAGAGGTGTCGACCACTTTATACAACTTTGTATTGGTTTCAGCTTTGTTATTTGCTTTGATTTGTGCTATGCGCAGTGCCTGTGATTGTCTTTGCTCGAAAGGCTTGAGTCAGCGCCGTGCGCATAGGCAGTGAGCACCTATGATATAAATCTGCTTGCAGCTATCGCTGTGTCTTTCTCAATTGGAGTATGGACTGCTTTATGTTTGCTACTTTGCTTTACAAACAAGTGGCCAAAATTGTCATAGTCTCTGCGCAGAGATTCTAGAGTTGGGGTATATAAAGGCGAGTTTTGAATTTGAGATCCCTATCTTAAAACTTGTGGAACTTTGGAAAATTTGGTTTGTCTAGCACTTTTAGTCTCTGAGTTCTAGGTCTTCATAGAGGCAGACAGACGGACATGGCTATTTCGACTCGGATGTTGATGCTGATAAATAATAAATATATACGACTAAATACGACTTTAGTATACCCTCTTTAATCTACACTCAGAGAAAAAATAGAGAATTTTATACTTGGATCAAGAATGTTAGATTTTAGAAGTTCGATATGAATGAAAATTCTTGATCCAAGTATGAATTAATGATCCTGTTTTTCTTGATCCAAGAGCCTTAATCCTTGATCCAAGAACGAATCGTTCTCAAATCAAACAGAATAGTTATTGAATCAAGGGCTAAACATACTCAAATTCAAGATAGATCATTCTTGAATCAAAAGCAAACAGCATAGTCAAAAATCGAGAATGTTCTTTCTAATAACAAGAACTCCTCAGGTTCAATCGTAAGATCGTTTACTCCTAAATCAAGAGCTTCACAGATTCCAATCATACAACAAATAAAAATCCGTTGTTTTTTCCATTTGATGCCATTTTTATACTCTGTACCGTAGGTACATAGAGTATTATAAGTTTGTGCAAAAGTATGTAACATCCAGAAGGAAGCATCTCCGACCCCATAAAGTATATATATTCTTGATCAGCATCAACAGCCGAGTCAATATAGCCATGTCCGTCTGTCCGTCTGTCCGTATGAACGCACAGATCTCAGAGATGGTAAGAGATAGAGGTTTGACGTGTATGGGACATATGCTTCTTATGTCTGCAGGCAGATCAAGTTTATTTTCAATTTTGGCCACGCCCCCTCCCGCCCCCGCAATTTAGAAAAAACGTCATATCTCCCACAGTTTTGAAGATAGATGGCTTGTTCCTTCTGGACATATTTAGTTATTAGAATAACTTATCGATCCGCCAAAGGAATGAAGAAGATCGGATGAACGGTTTTCGAGTTATGATCAAAAGACAACATTTCTTGGTACAGAGTATGTTATAGTCGGGCTTGACCGACTTTCTTTCTTGTTCCATGTAGCAAGTTTCAATCGGCTCAAGGTATACACAACACCAGTCTTTGCCTGTCAACTGTCAGTCGAAGAGCCGTCTCTCCATGCCAGCAATGCCATAACTGTTTGGGAATTTTAAAGCTACATGAGTGCAAAAATCGTTTGCGCTCTCCACTCGTTAGCTTCCCCACACACCCCTCTCCCATAAAAAACAAAACTGAGAGAGCCAGTTCAACGCTGTGTTCTCTCAAATGTGCTTGCTCTCCTCTCTGTTTCTTTACCTCACTCCCCTTGCCTAAAATTACTGTACTAAGAACAAATTTAGCTCGATTTCAATAGCAAAATTCTTGAAAATTCAAGAAGGAAAGAGCGTTCGTTCTTGAGTTATTCATTCTGCATTTTTGCAAGTGTACGAATAACGAGTAAAAACACCGAAACTGAACCGTTAAGAAAGTTTCAGTATCAATCCAATTCTAAGCACAGTGGTACCAGAGACATAGAACAACAAGAAGAGCAACGGCTAAGCAAGGGAATGGCAAGTCCAAATTTCAATGTGAACCCTCAATTGTGCTGTGTATGATTGTTAGTTTTGCTCTTATGGTTCACTCAGTCCGCCCCTGTAATTGTACCTGACCAACAATTTCACTTTTTTAATGTGTCAGCAAAGCTTTTACTTATTCAGTTGTTTTATTTTAGTAGGTTGTCCAAATGCTTCTTATGATATTACATGAAACATTTGACATTTATGCTTGGGTCGTTGGCAACAAATCTAGTTCAATTATGACGAATAAACATTAACCGAAACTAAGCGTTGGCCATAAAGCAAGCGTGCGGCCAAGATACTTGGCCATATTTTGGTATGTGCTAAATTTAGATACTTACCAACCGGTTGTAGACATGCAAGTACAAATGTACCCGCTATCTCTGCGAATTGTCATTGCTAAGGAGGTTTGAATTTGTTTGTAAATTTTATGAGATCTGGATCCAAGTTATTGTGGGCCATCTTAAAACTGCAAGTTAAAGCCACCATAGTAAAAGTAAAGGCTCTAACTGCTGAAGACGTTAGAAGTGCCTTCTGTTTGGATCTTGACTTAAGATCTTTCAGTTAAAAAGTCTCAAGGGCCAGCAAAGTCAACAGTTCTAGACAGCTTCCAAGCTTTTACTTTCTGCAGCTGCGCCACAACAAGGCGAAAGACAATAATTCTGACCCTGTAGAGAGTTTTTGTCACCTGTCAACTTGGCGCGTGCGCCGCATTTGAAAAGTGATAGTGTATCCACTTCTGAGTAAAGTCCACTTTCTCCTTTAATACCAATGAGATGAGACGCCACTCGCTTGATAGTTTTTTACATACTCTAATTGAAAGCTAATTGTTGTCCACAAAAAAATAATGCGCAAGCAATATATGAATAAATTTAGGTGTTTTTTTTTTCTGTGCAGTAATTTGTCACTCACGCATGAAACTCTCACATTTCACTTGGACGATTTTAGATTTAGTTATGCCGAATCGTAACGAAATGGTAACTGTGACTTGCGTAACCCGAAACAGAGGTTCATTAACTTAGCGCCCTCCCATGGATTTCCACACGTGACCTTTAGGCATTAGGAAAAAGACAAGGCACTGGAACTGTGGACGGCTATAAAGAGCTCAATGAAAGTTGTTTCGACATGAACATATAGTAGCACCGGTTTTTGGAAGCGTTAATTTTTGGCAGCATAAGCATAAAATTAGTTTGCAGTGGCACATACCGGTATGAATGGGACGGAATTGGGAGTAGGTGATTACTAAATGGAATCAGACGGGTGCTCAGAACAGTGCTTGGTTTTAAATGAATAGAGGATGGATTAGAGCAATGCATCCAGTAACTAAAAGGGGATTAAACGGAGAAATAAATGTTGAAATAATTAGAACAATCAGAAGATTCAGAAGATTTCCTGTTTAAAATATAATTTTTAGGAGAGCAAGGGGCTTCTGAGCCAAACCGAACCAAGCCGTAACCGAAACGCTTATTCCGCTGACATACAGCTTAACACAACCGAACCTGCTGAGACGAACCAAAAACCACTAAACAAAACGGTTCGGTTCGGCTTAGATCACTGACAAGTTTTGAGAAGAAAAGCTTTACGGACGTGTAACTGGGGGACCTAAACGGTATAAATTCTGTCTCTGCCACAGATTTCTTTGGCTTAGCTGTGTTCTTTGCAGGTCAGTCATAGCAGCAGAAGGTTTGAGTGTGTGTGCGTGGGTAAGAGGGGTGAAACGGTGACCCAAAACAGTGACTAAGACAGGGACCAACACTGTGACTGAAACAGTGACTAAAACTGTAAGCAAAACTTTAGCAAGTCAACTTAGCAAGGTCAGTAACGCAAGATCTTTGAAACCCAAACAGTGACCAAATCTTTGACCGTGACCGAAAAGTGACTAAGCAGTGACTAAACAGTGACTAAAACAGTGACCAAAACAGAAGAATGCAACGACTAATTTTAAAGATTTTAAAGATACATGTGACTGGTTTTTTGTGACCTTTCTACTGAGTAAACCTGCAGTTTTTAGCCGGCTCGAGGTCATGTTAATGCTTTCGCATAACTTTAAACGGACACACTTTTTGGTCACCATTATTAACAGCGGGGAGAGTATCTCTCACACTAATAAAGGCAAGACCAGGGGGACACACACACACAAAGGCGACTGTCTGTTTCTACGCTGCCTCTCGATGTTTTTGCGCGCATTCTGCTTTGGGATTCAAAAACGGGTATGCCACCGCAGTCATGGAGAGACTTTAGAAAAACGTTCAGTTGGTAGGCAATGATCGCTGATGATAGAGGGTGCTTCCTCTTGAAACAGCTGTACGATCTACCAGCCTCCTTTGTGGTGTTGTGTCTCCGTTTAAAGTTATGCGAAAGCATTAACATGACCTCGAGCCGGCTAAAAACTGCAGGTTTATTTTAAAGATAATTTTTTTAAAAGATTTCTTTCGTGAAAATTGAAAATATCCAAAAAATATATCACTTTCGACGTTAACTGTTATGGACTTATCGATGATATGCCAACAATACTGAGCGTTTATGGGTGTATTAATAAAATGAAGTTTCTCTCTCATGCTCTTACTATTACAATTCGAACTGAAAATTACGTTTTAAGTTGAATTCATCCGGATATAATCATACAAAAACCCAAAATGCTTTATATACTTGTGCAAGTATTATAATCTTGAATAAGATCATCCCTTGTAAAGAGCTTCGCTCTGTACGCCACCTAGATATACAAATCTTGAACTTAATTCTTTCGCGAGGGTTTCGAGTAAGCAAATTCGTATATCAAACTTCACATGAAGAGAAATTCTTTTAAAATGTTTTGAAATCTGTATACTTATGAAAAGTAGTCTTATTTCAATTAAGAAATGTGCCGAAATACATTTTAATGTCAACTGGAATCGAGCCTTAAGAAAGCAAGACTACCCTTAAGAATCTATGGAAATCGGGCTGCAGTACTTTCGATTTCACTGATGTTCCTACTCCGTATTCGTCAGAAAGCGACTGGCAAACTTCTCCTCCCATGAGGAGGTACTCTGCTATGATCTTTGACAGTCCTTGTACGGTTTTGCTGTTGTTCCTTAAGAAATCACTTTCCGTTAATAGATTCGTAATCCGTTAGCAATTTGTCACACAGCTTTGCTGTCTTATCTATCCTAACTTTTAATTCTCTCGGAGTTTCCGCCATCAGCACCATATTAACCGTGTACAATAGGAGGTATCATCAATACCCATACATCTATCCTGCATCGCAAAATGATTTGGGATTTCTAACATTTGGACTGCACACAATTCGCCGGTCTTAACTAGTTTCGTTCGGTTTGAATCATTATATCTTACAATCTTCCTACAAACGATCTAAACTTCTATTGTTTTTACCCTTTGGTTCGACTCGATTAGTGATTTTTTGCTGCTTCTTATTTTAAAAAAGGGTTTAAATCATTAACACGCACACTTAAACATACCTTAAAACTCCCTAATACTTGTTGAAATGGTAAACAAATTCATTTGCTTTGAATTGATTGCTAGTAGTTTTTCGTAAGTTTTATTATTCATTTAACCTTTTTGCTCCATTCCGTGATATACATAAGCTAAAAGAGTTCTTTCATTTGCCAGGTTATACATTTCAACAACTACAATTCCTTTAATAATTCTTTGATTTGATTCATTTGCATTTCAACAATATTTTAAAAACTACCGTTTAACGTTTTCTTTTCCTTAATTTTCTTGGGTTTCAATTTCCATATTGCTTAGCCGATTTGGGGGGGGATTATTCTCTGAACTCTATACGAATGTTTCGAGTTGTTTTACATACAATACATGCTACGAAGTTTCGCTTTTGGGGATTCTCTTTACACAGCACAGCTAACGGTTAGTATACAAATCTTGGTTTAGTTTCTACATAAGTTTAAAAGTTGATTTGGTTTTGTTTACGATTAACTTGCATTAGTTTATAATACAATTTTATCACATTCTTTTTGATGATGATATATAATTCATTTTCATTGTTGACATCCTCTTCGAAATTAGATTCTTGAATTATTGCTTGGTATTTGGTTTAAGCCTAGGACAAAAATCTAGCGACTATTTAACATTGGCAAGCAACAAAAAGGCGTTGACTGAACAAAGTTTTCCCCATTTCTTAGACAACTATATATCTTAAGCTACATAGAATGTAAAATGACATATAAAGCGCAAAAGGAACACAGTTTGCAGCTGCTGCTCAAAATCAGAGAGAGAGAGAGATTGGGAGAGAGATAGAGTGAGGGAGTTGGCGGAGGGCGGATTCCATTTTAGACCATGCCGAAACCCTCGCTGCCCTCGCTAATGGCAAGTAGGAGGGATTTCTCAAATTGCTCATAACTTTCGTAGTCCGGCAGGCAAAGTTGATTAAAGCTGCAATGAGGGGGAAATATTTAAGATACAAATTTGACGCATTCCGGGAGCTTCGTTAGCATACCAAGTGTGCGCCGTGGGCAGATTGCCAAATGTGGGTGCCGCTGTTATTTGGAACTGCGGATTCAGCTCTTGAAAGCCACCTGGTGGCAGCTGGGAACAGCCTGTGGTGAATTGCAGTAGGCGAGCCATTTCCGTTTGACTAAAGTTGCTGACACCAGCCCAGAACCAGGCCAAGACTCGACGGAATTCGGCTGAGTTTCCATTGGCTATGTGATGAGATTTGAAGTCCGTTATGGAGTACTCCCCGGTGCCGCACATGAGTAGCTGGTGGAGCAGAAGGAGACACAATTGAAATGTATTTCAGAGTTATAAAAGCTCAAGGCCATACCTCCAGTTCGTTCTCATCGAAAATGCTGAGTAAGTTATCGGGAATGATGGCATTCAGTCCCTTGAGAAAGCTATCCACTTCCTCCTTAACACTATTGCATAGGCGCTGCTGGGCCAAGGCATCTAAATACTGATTTTTGGTGGCATTTGTAACTCGCGTCTTGGCACCATTTGCTATAAGTTCCACGGTCTTGCTTAGCTGACCACTGCCATCATACACCTCCTCCACGAAATATAGCTCCAGCGTATCCGTGGCATCGAGATCAGTGTCCAAAATGTATTTGATTTTGGACAAATACAAGTCGGGATCGTCTTGCTCAAAGTACTAGGGGGAAGATAGAGAAAGAAAGAAGTTAAACATTTGCTCTTTGGTTGCTCCTTTTGCAATAGACATCCACTCCACTAACCTTATAGTGCACCCTCAATCCAATGAGCTGGGCCAGAAACGAGCGACTGAACCGGGCTCTTACCAACTGCCTATAGCTGCCCCCCAGCGCACTCTCGAACAGACATTTGCCCACCATTTTGCCCGCAAACTCGAAATATTTCAACTTCAAGTGGGCAGGACGTGTAGGATTCGGATGCACCAGGGCCTGATGCTTGTCATGGAATGTACAGAATAGACCACCGCGTGCATCGAACAAAGAGCTGCAAACCAACTCAAACCACTCTCTGCGTAATCCCCCCCAATCGATACCCTGTTCGCCCTGAAAGGTCACCTCAAAGTTGCCACACCAATCGGACACCGAAAACCCTTTGGTGGACTTCATGCTGCTCTCCAAAATCTTTTCCCTCTGCACCTTCAGTGCCATCTTCTCATGATAGTAACTGGCATGGAATTTCCTCACTTCGTGATAAAAGAAATCCTGCTTATCCTTGAAGGTCTCTGACCCGCCAATGTTTTTGAGTAAGAAATGCGTAAAAGTGGCTGCTATAATATTTCGATCCTTGGAGGCCAACTCAATGCGTGGCTGAGCTCCATCATCGATGATGAACACGGGCCCATGCAGTTGTGTCACCAATTGCGGCAGAAAATGGAATTTGGTCGAGGGACAGAGGCGAAATGTGGCTATCCTTTTGGGTATAAATTTTAATATCATCTCTTTGATGGTCACCTGAAAGATTAACGAGTTCTGAGCCTCATCATTTCGTTGGATTAAGCATAAAGTTTTGGTGTGATCCACTCACCTGCTTGGGTCCCACATAGCAGAGCACTTTACGTGGCTTACCCTTGCTGGCGCCATAGATGCTCAGCAATTTGGCTTCGTAGCAAATGTTATGCTTGCGTGAGGCAATGTTCTTGTGCACCAGAGTGGTATCGCTGCCTGGGAGTCAGAGGGAGTTAGTAAGTTTTTAAACGCAACGAATGAGGTCGGCGCGTTTAGGCTGCGTGCAACCCTGCTTTAAATGATTACACTTACTGCTTAATACAATAATATCAAAATCTCCATTGGGCAGCTGTTGCTCCCGGTAGCTTATCACGGCGCGTAGACACGTGGGCTCCGGGAAGAGTGCAGTCACTGAGACACGTGAATTTACACGATCATAGTTAAATGTTATGGCTTTTTGTAGATTATCAACCACCACGCCGCGTAGATCATAGATGGTCACCTGATAGCCCTAAGAAACATAGATTTCAGTAGAATAAATAGAATAGAAAAGAATTCTGCTTGAAATCGGAGCTGTGAACTACAATTACCATGACAATTACCATTACAACTAGAATTACTACTAACATTTGAATTACAATTACAATTAAAAATACCATTACAATTACCCTAACAATTACCATTTCAACTACTATTCATATTACAATTACAAGTAGAAATACCATTACAATTCCAGTTACAGTTCAATTAACCATTACAATTACCATTTAAATTACAACTACAATTAAAAAACATTTCTAAATACAATTCCATTTCAATTACCATTACAACTATCATTACAATTGCCATAACAATTACCATTACAAAAATCATTACAATTACCATTCCAATTATCATTACAATTACCATTGCAACTACCATTACAATTACCATTACAACTACAATCTCAAATACCATTACAATTACCATAACAATTAGCATTACAAATATTGGGGTACTTTAAAATCCAATTACCATTATAATTACAACTATTTCGATATTAGAAAATGTATTAAAAATTACAATTACTTAAATAATTACTCCAAAAAATTAAATTATTCGATAATTAAACTTTTTATGCAATCAAAACTTTGCAAACGAAACTACTTAAATTACTTAACCTACCAAATTATTATTGAATTATTTGATATAATTGTAATCGTAATGGTAATTATATTCATAATTAGCCCAATAATTGGAATGGTAATGGTAATTGCAGCTCACAGCTCTGTTCGAAATGATTGTAAACCCACCTGCAGGGCCTCATCGGATTGCTCAAACAGACAGGCATTGCCAAACTCATCCCTGGGCTCGATGTGCATCAATGTGGGCGCTCCGGCACAACAGATGACCGTACTGGCTGGCCGTATGAACCTCGAACGTCGTGCATCAATGGCACCGGGCAGAAAGTTCCTCAGAAATGGTGAGCCCGCTATGTGACTGGCACCGATTAGCACCGATATCTTGTATTGTCCAGCCGTTCGTACCGTGAACTTCACCTTGGCTATGTTGGCATTGTTGGGGTCTGTGGACGAGCCCAGCTCACTGATGGTCACCACTTTACGCGTGCCCTCTGTGACCTCCACAAAGAACTGATCCGTATCACAGATGGGATAAGGCTGGCCGTTGCGTTGAAAGAAACGCACCACAAAGCACATGGTGCCACCCACCCGTGCCGGATCCTTCCAGTCCCACTGCACCTTGCAATTGGCAGGCAGCAAATACTTTCCGGTCACATACTGCAACAGCGAGTGTCGCGCCTCCGGGGCCAACGAGGGCTGTGTCATGGCTGCTAGGGTAACCAGGCCGGCAACTGATACGGATACCACCAGCATGCCACCCCATGTCCAGGCGTCCTGATGCTGACTCGACTTCACCACCGTTGACCAGAGCTGAGCCTTCAGTGCGTCCAGTTGGGCCTTTGAGGTGGGCAAGTTTTGTCTTGCCGTCGACCAGAGCTGCCAGTCTTTGCCCAGTATCTTACTAGCCCTGGAGTCTTCCAGCCAATAGACGTCCTCCAGGGAGGCCACCTCCACGGCCAGCAAACGTTGATAGTGATGTTGCATGCGATGGTCGCGAAGCCATTCGCGTAGTATCAACTTTTGTTGGAGATGGAGAGCAGCTCGCTGGAGTCGCTGCTCGTCTAAGGGTGGAAGCTCTGGCAAGCGTTCAGGATCACCGCAGCTGGAGAGTGAGGAGATGCCTAGAAGGAAGAAAGCGAAAGGAAGAGAGATGGATGAGTAGGTTTCATCTTTTCCATTTCACACCAACGAATGGCCCAACAACATATTTAGCCAAACTTTTCTGGTAATTGAGTTAAATGGTTAAAGTTTTTTGGTTTTTTGCTATGCAATTTGAAACTTTTGCCTCGTCAACGTACGTGGATGTGGTTGTTGTGGTTGTTGTTGTTATTGTCATCGCCGTCATCATCATCCATCAGGCGATGGCAATGCAAAAATAAAATTCAACATTGATGGTGTCTAAAATTACAACGCCAAACTAATTTGGCCAGGCGACTACGTCAATGTCGTTGCCGTTTGTGGTTCCTCCCACGGCGGGAAACTTTCGACAACATTGCCAATCAATTATACTTCAATTTTTTATGACTCTGCCAATTCCGTACGCCAAGTCAAGGGACAAGGGTAAAACGACATTTAATGCGTTCTCGGCGCTTATCGGCGAATGCCATCGAAATGGTGGCGGGGGTCCGGGGTTGACTTTTCCAACGGAGGTGACTACTGCTTAAGGGCTTAGCCCGGGGGTTAGGGCGGGTGATTTCTGCATAACAACGACGACGACGAACTTTTGTTTCTGTTGCTGTTTCTGTTTCTGCCATTTTCCGCAGTCAAGTGGGCGTCCTTGATTGGGCATATTGTGTGGGTTTTATTTAATTTTCGCCCAGAATTCTAACACTCAATTTGCAAATTGCAATTAGCTAATAAATTCTATTTCTGTAGACACACCGATTATTTTGCAAGTCAATTAAAACAGCAGCAAGGTTAGAGGCTTTGAATACTACCCAATCAACTCGCATCGCAAACCCAAGCCCGCACCACCACTAAAAAACCACTAAACCAGTAACGTGCGCTTCTTCTAACCCAACTCCTAACCTCCGTTTATGCGGTCTGTGGCAAAACATTTCCGAAAAAACTTTGTACACTCCAAAAAAAAGAAGAAGATTAAGTAACTTTTATTTGAGGCAAACTAAAACGGTATGAAAGGTAGGTGAAGTATGAAAATGCTGGATACTAGTTCGCCTTCACTCAGGGCTAGTGTGCATTGGCGGAAAGAAATGCTGAAAAAATACGATCGCGGTACTTCAAAAGACGTTTATAAGATCTTCACACAGGATATTTGTCTTTGAGACGGAAACAAAACAGCAATCGACCCAAGACAAACCGAATCCCATAAAAATTGTTAGCGCAGGAAGCATTGCATAGCAAATGATTGCCTGTTTCATCGGCCGAATAGATCATGTGGGCACTGTCCATTCTGAGTTGTACACGACCATTTCGTTCTGACTGTTCTGACTGAAGTCAGAAGAAGAAATTCCAAAAACCAACCGCCAAAGACATATCATTCCCTAGCTCTCATACATCAACATCACGCAAGCGTATTTTTGAACTTGAAAAACGTCTAATCGATGGTTCATTCGCCTTAACAGCTCTAATTTAGTACACAATGATTTCTATTCTTTTCCAAACATACAAAAAAGTTCTTAAGAAACGTTTTTCTACGCCGAACGAAGCTGTTGATCCGTTAAAGACCCATGTTTTGGAAGAGCCTCAACCGGACTGAAAAGAGTTCTTCGAAAATTTGTTTGAGCGAATGCAAATGGGCTTAGGTTTCCAGGGAGAATATTTTGAAAAGCAATTGAGTCATTTTCCTTTTAAAATGTTTGTTATAATATTCCCGAAATATAAGTAGTGCCCCACGTAATGAACAGGATTCACAAGAAGTCGAACTATAAGTTTTAAATTGCTAAACTAAGCCCGAGAGGGAAAATGCTTTAATGATCTAAGAAGTTTAGATCCATAATTGAGTCATGAAACATCCGGAGCAAACCTTATAAAAAATGTTAGAGGTTGGCTAACTTTATCACAATAAAGCAGCGGTGGGAATGTGCTTGCTCCCTTTGAAACGACTTTAACTTTAAAACTGTATATTAAGATTGGGCAAAAGTATGTAACAAGTATAAAGTATATTTAGTCGGGTTATACTTTCCTACTTTTTCATCTGGTTACCTTTAACAATTAAGTTGTGCGAAAGTAGGTAACAGGAAGAAGGAAACCTTTCCGACCCCATAAAGTATATATATGTTCTTAATCAGCATGAACAGCCGTCTATCTGTAAGAGCGCTTTGATCTCAGAGACTATAAAAGAGATAGAGCCACAAATTTTTGCATGAAGGTTCAGATTTGGAAAATTCCCCCTTTTATCACAATTTTCAAGTTAGAGCTTTGCGGTTTAATATGCATCAAGCACGGCCCAATGTCTATCTATTCTGAAAAATACAAAAAAAAAACCCGGAGTTCTAAGCGAAACAATTCAGCTTGTAGAAGTGGGGGGTAACGCATCGTCAGTTAGAGCTAAAACCGCTAATAGAACAAAACGAGAAAGCTAAGCTAACTTCGTCTGTGCCAAAGTTTTTATACCCTTGCAAGTGCTCGCTTAAATATTTTCAAAAAATATTTTTTTTCCTATTTTCCGACCGATCGTTCGTATGGGAGCTATATGATATTGACATCCGATTTGGACAAAAACTTGTAGAATTTTGTAAAAGCATGAGAAACAAACAAATACAAAATTGCAGGATGCTACCATAAAAACAAAAAAGTTTTTCTAACTAAGACTGCTTTTCAGACCTATCTTTTGTATGGCAGCTATACCATATAGTTGTCCGATTTTAATAAAAATTGGTAGGATTATAAAAAAACCTAGAAAACCTACGATTACAAAGTTTGGAAACGTTTCCATTGAAAAGAAACAAGTTTTTCATACTAAAACTAGTTTTCCGACCGATTGTTCCTATGGGAGCTATGAGATATAGTCATCCGATCCGGTCGGTTCCGACATATTAGTAGTGTGCAGCAAAAAGACTCTGTGCAAAATTTCAGCTCGATAGCTTTAAAACTGAGAGACTAGTTCGCGCAGAAACAGACAGACAGACGGACAGACGGACGGACGGACAGACGGACAGACGGACGGACAAAGCTCAATCGACTCAGCGTTCTATGCGTTGCAAACTTCTGGGCAAAATTATAATACCCTTTGCAAGGGTATAACAATGTTGCCTACTTTCAGGATGACCCTTTAAAAGCTGCTACAAAAACCACTTGCATTTCAATTCAAAAAACAAATTTAATTAATTTAATTTAAAAATCTATTCGAATATTTGGTACTTGAACTAAGAAAGCACTTCTCGAGTTTGTTAGAAGCTTCTACCACTTTAACTCAGCTTTTACGCAAATTTTATAGCTTAAAATTGAATTGTCAATCGAAAGCTATGCAATTTGTTAAGAAACTTTCCTTTGGTTCACTTTGGTCATCATTTTTGTGATTTCCTCCAAGTGAAGCTTTTGCATTTTGTTTGAGTGTAACCTTTTTCAGTACATACACACGTAACTTGCATACACAAATATATACCCCATTGTTAGAACAACGATTGCGTGCCTGACATTCGAAAACGAATTCATTTCGTTACCAATTTTCTTTTACTTCTAACGCTGCCCCTCAGCCTGGGCCAACATTTTCGCGCGAAACGAACAACTTCCGTTTGATATTTTCGGCGTGCAAACAATGAAAAGTAACTTTCAATTCGTAGGAGAAGTTTTTTCGTCTGGTATTTGTATAATTAAAGCATTTGTGTTGCATACTTAATGGCGACCTTAACAAGAATTGCTAATCGCTTTTAATTAAAAGTCGAAAAAAAGGCAGAGCAAAAGTCAAAAAGCGAAAGCAAAAGGTATTTTTCCAATACCCACGCACACGAGGAGAGGCCGGCGCTTAATGAAAATGCCTTTTGAAGGTTAAAGCGCGCAACTGGCGAGGATGTGGCTGGTGATGGAAATGGAAATGATAAATGTCAAGCGAGCAAGAGCATTGAGTTGAATTTCAGTGGGTAAATGGTTGGTTGGGCGCCGTCTTTTTGATGGATAACTCATTACTTATGATAATGATGACAAGTCGAAGGCCCATGTTAAATAAATAAGGCAAATCCTGCCCTCCACTTACCCGCCGGTTGACCACCATAGCACAACCGCAGAGTCACATTGGGACAATTCTTGTACGTTAACGAGTTGGGACACCAGCCCACCTGAATGTTATATATTTCTAGGGTAACATTATTCTCATTCACTTGGGACGGTGTGAGACCCTTAAATTTGGTACAGGCTCTTAGGAAAATCAACTCATTGCTTAGGGCCACATCTTGGGAGGTGAACTGCAGTTGCCCCATATGAGAACAAATTTCAGCATATAATTTTGTTTCACAAATTTTGACACAGAAATCGAAAGAATCTTTGAAATCACAAAATTTTCGAAGAAGTGGAACTGAGTAGCTGAGAATCAGAAATGCAGGTAAATGTTAAATATTTGCCGCTTTGCAAAGGTAAACAATATGATTTTGCTGTTTATTGTTTGCCTTCCCCCTTGCCCCCCCGCCCTTTCCTGTTTTATTTATGTTACACTTTTGTGCGCCTGTTGTTTATTGTTCCGCCTGGCGCATTGTTGTTTGCCCTTATCCTTTATATCGATTGTGTGCTCCATGACGCACACAGACAACGAAGGAGGCTGAAAAATATTACAATTTGAATGACATTCGATCGCTGGGCTCCAAGTATAGAAAGGCAAAAGCATTTGCCGGAGAGGGCGATTAAGGTTGGCACAACAAAAGCCGCAACAATTCCCCTCCCACACCCGTTGGTTGTTTTTGTTGCTTTTTTTTTGTGTTTGTTTGCCAAAGTGAAAAATGATAAAATTGCCAGCATCACCAAGCGAGGACATCCTGTGTGCGTGTGTGTGTGTGTGAGTTTGTGCATGAATGTATGTGTGAGTGCAGCTTAAATTCTCGCTGCAAAATATTTCATAACTTTTACATATAATATTTTGAATAGTAATTGAAATAGAGTTGGTCACGTGATCTCCCGGATATTTAAACAGAAGAAAAGTTGTTTCTCTGGATATTGTTGCTCAGCCTTCTAAGCATTTGACACTCATCCTAGGCTAGACATTCCCAATAGTTTTCGTAACTATCATATATATCTTTCAATATACTTATTAAAACGTGTGTCAACAACCGAACCGCCCCTTTTCCAGTGACACATTCTGCAGAACATTCACTGAATGTTTTGCGTAAGCTAAGGTTGGATGTCCCTTGTTTCCGACCAGATGTGGACCAAGTTGTTCCCGACCAATCACTCCATCGCCACCGCCAACGCAAATCTCCTCTAAATGTCGAAGTTAGCCTTCCAGAGGAAGACGACTGCAGCGGCTGTTGCCAACAGCGAGTTGGAGTTAGGATTCAGTTTTAGTTTTAAAAATAGAGGAAAGTTAACTCCGGTTCGGCCTAATTTAAATACCCCTGCAGCCCATTTTTCTAAGCTCTCTTCGGACCTTACTTTTCTATGGCAGCTATATTGTATAGCTGTCCGATTTCGATCAAACTCTTTTTTGACCTCTCATTCGTACTGCAGCTATATGCTATAGTCATCCGATTTGAACTAATCTCTGTAGAATTGTGTGAAAGCATAACAAATAAATAAATGTTCATTTTAATGACTTTTCCTTCAAAAAGAAAAAAGGTTTTCTCACTAAGACTACTTTTCTGACTCTACTTTTGTATGACAGCTATACTATATAGATGTCCGATTTCGACCAAACTTTGTGGAATCATGGGAAAGCATAGCAAATTAAGAAATGCAAAGTTTGGAGGCGTTTCCATGGAAAACAAAAAAGTTTTTCTCACAAAAACTAGTTTTTCGACCTATCGGTTCTATGACAGCTATGTGCTATAGTCAACCGAAGCGAATTTGTACTTAAAGACTTCGTGCAAAGTTTGGTAAAAATAGCTTTCAAAATGACGAAGGAGATAGCATGGAAACAGACGTTAGTCAACTCAGCTCGTCATGCTGATCAAGAATATATATATACTTTATGAGGTCGCAGATGCTGCCTTCAATGCGTTACAAGCAGACGAACTATTTGATGTATACAAAAGTTTAACAGGTTTAAAATTGTTGTTTGTTTGGATTATGGGCGCACTTACACTTACCTTTACTGAATATTTGGAGCTGTTGATTCAAGACTGAACGATCTTACTTTTGAAACTGTTGAGCTCTTGATAAAAGAACAAAAATTCTCGAATATTGATTTAAGTATGAGCAAACTTGGATTTTGAGTACGTTTGGCATTTGATTCAAGCATATTTCTGCTTGAATTGACAACGTTTCGTACTACAATCAAGTATTGTAGCTGTTGGATCAAGAAAATCCGTGTTTAAAAATTCATATTTGGTTGAAAAATCTCTCACTTAGATGAAGAACCAACTCTGATATTTTCTGCACTCAGAAAATAAATTAACGTAGCATACTTTGAAGAGCATTTATCATGAAATTTTATTTATTTATAAAAATCCATTAAAAAGCTTGCAGAATATGGATAGCTAATTCAGTATCTTATGAAAAATAGTAAAATCTCGCGTGCCAAAATCTATAATTCTTCTAAGATGTCAGAAACGAAATAAAAACAAAAGACAATATAAAATATAAATATAACAACATTTCTTTGGCTTTAATTCATTTTCGTTTCTTCCAATATTTTTGTACTAAGGGCTTAAATTAATTTCGTACAACTAAATCGCTGCATCATTTGGAGTGCAAGTTGTAGCTTACAAATATTTCATCTGCTTAAAATAATTTATGTTGCTTGTCTGCAGCAGGCACCAGATTCAGCAACAAGAAAAACAGTGTGAAAAATTTGCATATTTAATTTAAAATAAAGCGCACTCTCTCTCTCTCCCTCTCAACCCTCTTCAAACTTTCTCCGCCATCCTTGGTTGCCCGTCGCCGCCTCAAGTGGCGGCATAAATTCAAATGCCACTTTGGCAACAGCCTCTGCAAATTACGTATACGCATTGGGAGCCACACAAACGACAAGAGTCGAGGCTCTCATCAGTATGCATGTGTGTGTGTGTCAGTATAAAATGCTTATGAGGGGCTCCCAAGTGTACTGAGTGTGGCAGCTTTTTGGGGGGGCTTTCAATGTAAATTTTGCAATTTTGAAAAGAAATCTGCAAATGCAACTTCCGAGTGCACTCTGTGTTCTTTCTATGCCAAGATCAATAATAATTTTGCAACAGTTTTTTGGAGTTTTGATGTAGAAAATGCCCAGAGATACTTTTACATTGTAAACAATCATTGAATGAGGCATGTAATGGAAGGAATTTTGTTAGTAATTCCTTTTAATTTACCTAAACTGCTCACAAATTGGGTATTTATGTGCAGACTTTCCTCATTCAGTCCTTATTTTCTTGGTGCAATTCGATATTTAATTACCCTTGCAGCTGCCATAACTTGATTCCCTTTTTGTTTTAAAGCAAAACTGCATTTCCATCATTGCATCCTGAATCAATAAACCATTAAGCGAATCCAACTATATTTTTCACTCTCTTTTTCACTTTTTTTCAAGCATATTTGATGGATTTTGCTTGGTTTTTGTGGTCTGCTAAAGCGTCGCCACATGGAAATCACACGGGGCACTCAAATTAAGCGACATTTAATGTCCACGTCAGCGGGAATTGTGCAGGGAGAAGGACAGCGAAGAAGCAGCGGAGGGCGGAGGCGAGTGTCGCACATGTGTTTGCCTTCCAACTTGCCGTGTGGCTCTGCCTGTGGCTGGGCTACCCGCATGCCACACACGAAAAATTCGTGTAGACCACAAAAATGTTAAACCTCCAAAAAAAAAACACAAAAAAAAGGAAGGAAGGAAGGAGGAACCAAAGGAGCAAAGTGCAACAGCTGCGTATAAGTTTAGAAGCCTGAAAAACGCTTCAAGTCAAAGCCAAGCTTGTCTAGCCCGGCACTTTTGGGTGCTGCACCTGCCTGTGTTGACATTTTCTGAATGCCGACAACGTTGTCATCTTCCTCCTTCTGCTTCTGCTGCTCTCAGCTGTGCCATCATCATTTGCAGGCAATTGAGGCGGCAGCCAACACTTGGCCCCAAATCTCTGCCCCCCAGTGTGAGTGTTTAAAATTTTATTACATTCGCTTATGTCGTATGGAACGTTTGTTTAGCAGCATCAGCAGTTTGTGGGCCAACAAGCCAGCTGGGAGACCATGGAAAGGTGCCAGAATTTGACATTTGGACAAAGATTAGAATGCATAATAAATGATCAAATCTAGCAAAATTGCTAGATTTAACGCTTTAAAGAAGAGGCCTTAGTAGACATTCCTAGTCAGATATGTATAAACATTAAGGTAAACAAACATAAGGCACACAATCCCTCTGATATGCCTTTCAAAGCTTGCGCCTCCAGTTGCAAAAGTTATCTAAGATGCTACTCGATGCTATCATTTTGACGAAACATCCCTAAGCACAGCTCGACAGTTAATCTATGAGAAATATGAAATATAGACTAAGCAAAGTTCACAACAAAATTTTGTATATTTCTTTGCTTTTTTCAGAAGTTTTAACTAAATCAAAAATCATGTGTTAAACGTTGTCTTATGGAACATGAAGGTAGGAAGATATGGAAGGCATCTCTCTGAGATAAAAGCGATAATTAATATTGAGCCCAAACTCACCTCAATCAATGCTTAAATCTATACGGCTTGAACTTGAATTTTATGCTTGATTCCATCTACATATATGTGAATACCGCTGAATATATCAAATTAGATTAGGATTAAATGGTAAAAAAAATAGGTCCAGCACGACTTTAGCTTATTCTGTACCTCCCAAAGTGTTAAAGCGCGTAAAGTGCTACCCATACAGGCGGTGGTGCCCAGCATAAATGTTTGTTTTATCGATAACTCGACTATCGTTCAACCGATCTTCATAATTCTTTCGACCGAATGATAAATAATACTGATTACTTGATATATCCAAAAGGTAATAATGTTCCAATTTGAAAAAATTGTGTGGGATATGAGGTTTTTGGCATTGTAAACATTTAAAATACACAGAGGCTGTTTTCAACCTTACATTTGCTGCCCACCACTGCTTTATAGGGTTGGATATGCTGCCTTCTGGCTGTTACATACTTTTGCACAAACTAAATAAACTCTGTGTACCTAAACCATAAAGTTCTTCACATCACTCACAGTGAGAGTGGATTATTAGCTGATATTCTCACTGAAAATTTACTTATAGTGGCCGACCAAGCGCTCAGCCTAGGCATAACTAACGACAACAGGCGCAGGAAATGCAGGAAGGGCCAGGAACTGACTCTCGCAAGGCTTAAAGTTACTGACCAATAATCAGTGCACAACAACCGCTCGATGGTTTCAAACAGAACGAATCTGCTTGGCGGCAGTCCGAATTAACCTAACCCATTAAGCTTTACGGTAAGCCCAGCAATTAGTATGGCAAATGAAGAGCTGAACAGTGTAACAGGAAAAGTTCAGTTTATGTACATGATGCAGATTATTGTACATCTATCTATATGTTCAAACAATTGCCAATAAAAGCCCAGAATTTAAATTAAATTATAAATTGAAAGCCGCCATAGTTTTACGCAGCAAACAACTTAAAATTAATGCAAAGTATGTGTGTGTGTGTATTTTGGCATAATAAATAAACATTTCCATGTTGGCATTATATATTTAAAGCCGAACTGGCGCCACCGCCTGCGCCTGGTTAACCTACTTGCACATCCTGTGCTCTGCATGAATTTCATAATTTATTTAATTTAACATTTTTTTCTTTGTGTATATTTTGCCACGGACCTGAACTTAATCACAGTTTTGAAACATCAATTGTGTTGTTGTTTGATTTTTCTGTGTGTGTGCGGGCCATTTAATTAAATCCCCGTTGTTGTTATTGTTATATAAAACACAGAAAATCCACACAAATCCAATTTGCAACCGTAATGTACACACACGCGCCCACACACACACACACACACGTAATGCTTACAAAAGCTCTCGAAAAATCAACTGGCAAAACAAGAAACAAAAACCCCAAAAAATAGGCAAAACATGAACAAAGTTTTTTTTAGCCAACAAAGTGGAGTAGCCAAATTGGGTTAAAACCATAATGCCAAAGTATTAATGTTGCACTTTCATGCATCGGGGCAAGCAGCAAACCGCAAACATGAACCGGTTTAGGTTACGGTACACCGTTGCCACAGTCGCATAGACATTCATCGGGTGGGTTGACTGAAAAGTCAATGCTACAATTTACAGCTACAATTACATAAGTGTGTAAGGGTTTTGCTTTAGCTGATCTTTCTGCGGAACGAGAGAATCAAGGCTACTCCTGACTTATCAGCCGACCCACGTGGGCATAACGGTTTAATGGCCGTGTGTGTGTGTGCGCCAAACATTTTGCCAACTGCAGTGGAGGCTTTGCCTGGCAATTAATGGCCCACAGAATAAACGTGGCCAACGTTGAAAATTGCATATTTGCCTATTCAGTCACACACACACCGGCATATCGGACATAACCTACGTAGTACGTACATATGTTTCGCTCTGGCTCGTTCTCACAGTAGTTGGCTGGGAAAACAGGAAAATTCGCATAAACAAATTTGCACGAAACGAAGCTGCAACACTTTGGCATTTGTGAATTGAAGTTCTCGTGTGCGTTTTGTATTTGTATTTAAGTGTGTGTGTGTGTGTTGTGTGCCCAGGTGTGTACTGTGTGTACCCTTTGAAGGACAGCAAGGGTATACAGCACAGGACACACTACTGGTGCGGTTCTACCATGAATATTTCGATACTAACTAGAATTTTTATACTCTTTTTCCCATTATTCGACCGATCGTTCGTATGGTAGCTATATGATATAGTCATCCGATTTGGCCAAAAATTTGTCAAATTATGTGAAAGCACGTGAAACAAACATAAACATAACTGCAGGATGCTACCATTAAAAACAAAAAAGTTTTTTTAACTAAGACTGTTTTTCAGACCTATCTTTTGTATGGCAGCTATACCATATAGTTGTCCGATTTTAACAAAACTTGGTAGAATTATAAAAAAAAACATAGAAAACCTATGAATACAAAGTTTGGAAACGTTTCCATTAAAAAGAAAAAAGTTTTTCATACTTAAACTAGTTTTCCGACCGATTGTTCCTATGGGAGCTATGAGATATAGTCAGCCGATCCGGTCGGTTTCCACATATTAGTAGTGTGCAGCAAAAAGACGACACTGTGCAAAATTGCTGCTTGCTGGCTTTAAAACTGAGAGACTAGTTCGCTTAGAAACAGACAGACAAATGGACGGACAAAGCTCAATCGACTCAGCTCGTCACCCTGATCAAGAATATATAGATTTTATGGGGTCGGAAATGAATATTTCAATGCGTTGCAAACTTCTGGGCAAAATTATAATACCCTTTGCAAGGGTATACAAATCTTAAAATGAGATCGAAATCAGAGATTTATCATCTCTCAGCTTACTTATCAACCCTCCAAGCGTTTTCTGTGGAGCTTCAGCTAAAAATTATTAAAGAAGTTTTTCCGGATCAGAAAAATATTGGAAATATTTAATTGCCTTTTCGTTTTCAGTCTAAAAATAAGATTGTTTCATCTTAAAGACTAGTATAAACGATCTGGATGCAAGATTGATTAATTGGCTTGGTTTTAGATTGATTTTTTTCTATCGAAAGAAGTTTACCTTTCGTCAAAACTGATTGAAACCTGACTGATTATATCAATTTACAGCGTAATCTAGATGATGATCATACCATAAATATTTATTGTAAACAATTTTCACAGAGATTACAAATATAAAGAGACTATAACCGAGAAAGCTAAGCTAGCTTCGTCTAAGCCAGACTTGTACCTCAGAAATTACATGTATTCCGTATCTGCGCATTCGAACTGTTGTTAGAAACTGTTAAGATATATCACCATATCACCATAGCACCACATTCATTCAAAAAGAGGATACTTTTTTATTTCACCTTTTTAAAATCCACTCGGATAGGGAAAGGACCTGACTTGATGCATTCTCATCTAACTTATGACACACTTCTGGGAAGGTAAGAAAGGATTTCTTCTGGGGATAGCAAAACGTTTCAATGAAGGGGCTTAGTAAAGTCTCTTCTGCGGATAACAAAAAACTGTGGCCTGTGCCAACATGTCGGCCCTATTTCCATGGCCACAACTGTAGATATGCAGAAGAATTGTTAGTTTAAACATTACGTGCATAGAAGCACTTTACTGGCCATTTGTGTTTGCGTTTGCATTTGGTGAGTGGCTTTGAACTGTACAAAAAAAACTTGGACTATTGCTTAGCTTATGTCATAGCCATTGCGAGACTTCATTTCAGTTAATTGAGGATTATTTGGTAACCACCCTTTCACTCACCTGATGATGATGATTGCGAGTGCCGCATGGTGGTGGCCATGGCAATGGAGTTTATCTCCGATTCGGGTGACCACATTTTCAAAAATTATTGTGCGCGTCGATGTTTATTGTTTGAAATTGTATTTAAAGAGATATAAACTGCAAATTGTTTTCAACTTAATGGCTAAATCATGTCTTTGCACTCATGACCAAGGCGCCGTGTGATTAGTTTTTGCATTTTGTTGCTTAATTTCATTTTAATTTATTGAAAAAGTTTCTTCAGTTGCTTTTTTTTATTGTTTGTAAAACTTTTGACATTTTTCATGCACAGCTCCATGGGACGGGGGGAAGAGGAAAACTCTATGGCGAGCCAACAAAACACAGTTTTATATTAAGTTCGAGGCGAAAGGAAAGTTGGAACGGATAAAAAAAAAAACGAGGAAGAAAAGTTGCACATATATAATCTGAAATGCTGTGTAAATGGGCTCCATTTGGCTCTGGGGCAAACGGATTAAATTTGTCTAGATAAAGGATTTAAAGCTTAACCTATTTCGTTTCAAGTGTTAGTTAGTTTCAGCCTGGCTTTTGGGCTAGTGACTGGTGCAAGCGGCTGTTAAAGACTGAAATTACTTTCCACAATTCTGTCATTTCACCCTTTGTTGTTTCCCAGCTTTGTGCGCCTTGAACAAGCGCCATTTCGACTGCCATTAGATGGAAAAGTCGCTTTTCCCTGAACTCTATTTTCAAACATATTTTCAACGACTATGCCAAATGACTTTTCTTTGTGTCCCGCCTCAACCACAATAACTCCATTAAAGGGGGCCACATTATCCTCAGCCTTGAACAGTTCCTACTGCCTGATAGCAGTGTAAACAAGACCTGCTCCTCCACTTCCACGGTCTCCGCTTTTGTCTGCCTTAAACTGCTGTCATTAACTTGAAAGTGCAACAAGAGCAACCACTGCCAAGACAACGCTGTTGCAAGGACAACTACAGTAAGTACACATCCATCTCTAAAGAATATAGCCAATACACATATATATACGCTCATATATATATATGTATGTATATCTGCATGTAAGTATATCCTGCTCCTGCGATGCGTGTGTGCCAGAGTTTTGTTTTATAGTTGCCTGATGTTTATTTACACAGTTGAGACTCAATTACATGGAAGTGTGTGCGAGTGTGTGTTCACAGCTTGGAGATAGCAAGGAATAATGCCTGGGATTGGAGTAGCAGCTCAATAAAAACAACAAACTATTTACGCGTGGCAGTTTGACAAGTATAATAAACCAAAAGGCAAACAACAATAATAAGGATTTTCAGAACGAAAACAAGCAAAATCGATATGGAGCCGTTTTGGTGACGTTTGGCTGGCCAAGCCAGCGGAAGACAACTCGTAAAACTTGTGTTGAAGTATATAATCCGATTAACTGGCAAGTTTAAGGTTTTGGGACAAAATCGTTTTGCTCGCTCCAGTGATACAGACATCCGATTTTTTGGTCCAGCTTTGTTAGATTTGGAGAAGACTACAGTTTAACTCGCTGAGACCTTAATGGATAGTCAGAATTAAGGCCTAGTTCGGCATGCTGATCAAAACGCTTTATGAGGTTGAAGTTGCCTTTTTCTATACGTTACAAGAATCGTCAAATTTTTCAAATACTCTCTGCAAGGGTATACAACGCTCTGGACATTTTAAGGATTCGGTTTAGTGTATCACAGCAAAACTAAGCCACAGGTTTGGATTAAGACATAGTTTTCATCAAGACAACAAATTCACAAAAATCCCCTAATATTCTTAAGAAAGTTCCGTTTGAAAATACAAAAACGTTATAAGACATAAGGTTCTATACGCGTACTGTACACGGTATTGGTTCAAACATTGGCTCAAAACTTATTGGAACTATCGGCAAGTTTTAGATATTATGGACTATGCTCTGGAGTCTCAATGTTGAGTGAACGGTAGAGATCACTCTGCGTAAAATTGCAAAGAGATGACTCTAATTAGCCAAGTCGTTAATAACATACTTTAATACAATACTTTACAATTATTTTGATGGTGAAATTGTAGGGGAAAAATTTACTATTCTCAAAATAGAGCTAGTTGCCTTTACATTCTGATACGAGAATTTCTCGATCCTATCTTCAGTAGGCTATTTATGTTTTCTAGAAACGTGATATAAGTTAAGTCGAACTGATATTGGAGGTCCGATTGAAGTTCAGTTTTGTTTATAGGAAATCAGCAAATAGCCTGGGTTTTTGAGTAGTTTTTGGCAAATACCCTGTTTATACACAACAAAATTATCATGATAAATGCTCTTTAAAGTATGCTATGCTTAATAATATTACTAGTTCAGGAAAACTATACTCTTATAGTTGGCTGACTACTAACTCATTTTGAATACCTTCAATTAGTCCGTCAATCTTAATGAATGCAAAGTGTGGATTATGTATGACGCAGGCATAACTTCTATTGGAACAGGAATAAAACCACAATCAAAAGCAAGAGATGGAGAATTTCGAAAGAAGGTGCAAGAATTATGGCTAAGATGGACAGATGAAGCAGATAGTAACGGAGTAAGTGATTTTTATGGATTACAAGCTCTAGTATGCAGAAGTATGATAGAGGGAGGAGAATGTTTTGTACGTTTAAGAACGAGAAAGCTGGAAGATAGATTTTCTGTACCATTGCAACTTCAAGTATTGGAATCAGAGCATTTAGATAACAAAAGCAATCAGACTCTTGCGAACGGCAATATTATTCGTAGTGGTATTGAATTTAACCGACTTGGTCAAAGAGAAGCTTATTACCTATTTAGAGAGCACCCAGGTGAAGGTTCGTTTGGAGAATCAGTTAGAGTACCGGCAAATGATGTTTTACATATCTATAAACCTTTAAGACCTGGACAAATTAGAGGGGAGCCTTGGCTTTCTAATATACTGCTGAAGCTTTATGAGCTTGATCAATACGGTGATGCAGAATTAGTAAGAAAAAAGACAGCAGCGATGTTTGCAGGGTTTATTACAAGACTCGATCCTGAGGCAAATATTTTAGGAGAAGGTGAAAGTAATGAGCAAGGAGTAGCACTATCAGGTTTAGAGCCAGGAACAATGCAGCTTTTAGACCCAGGAGAAGACATAAAATTTTCAGAACCGTCAGATGTTGGAGGAAGTTATGAAGCGTTTATGAGACAGCAACTGAGGGCAATAGCGATTGGTACAGGGATAACATATGAACAGCTAACAGGAGATTTAACAGGTGTTAATTATTCATCCATTCGAGCAGGGCTGATAGAGTTTCGCAGAAGGTGCGCAATGTTACAGCATAACGTGATAGTGTTCCAGTTTTGTAGACCTATTTGGAATAGATGGCTAGAATTAGCAGTGCTTTGTGGAGAACTGAGTATAGATGAAAAAGTAGTAAAAGCAGCGAAAGAAGAAGTAAAATGGATACCACAGGGATTTGATTGGGTGGATCCACTGAAAGACCAGCAATCGCAGCAAATGGCAGTAAGAAAT